>JAPPVO010000013.1:33418333-34126017 GCA_030407325.1 Camellia japonica
GAGTAGTGAGTGGTGAGTTCAAGAGAGAATATAGAGTGAGTGAATTGTGTAATTCTTCCATTTCTCCATATAGTGAAATCCGCTGCCCGTGGACGTAGGCGACTTGCCGAACCACGTTAAATCTCTTGTGTTATTGCTTGTGTGTGTTCCCTGGTGTGCCCCCGATCCACAACAGTGGTGACAGTCTATGCTAAGCAAAGATAATTCGTGGCTTTTTGATTTTGATATACAAATCCTCCTGACGATGTATTTCTGATCAACTTACATCACAGTATCCAAATCAATGATTTTCTAAAGACTGAGTACAATTACTACCAATTATAAGGTTAGTGGTGGATTCGAAATCCTAAGATATTTATTTCATTTCGTTTAATTAATTAGTTTAATTTTCACTCCAAATATTCACAAACAAAACTAAATTTCTAAATTAAATTATTCATCATTAGTCCCTGTGGATTGACACCTGATCTTAACCACTATTCTACAGAATAGTTATTTTTACTTGGTTTTAAATAAAATATTTAAATGTGCAAACCACCATATCAATTTGCGGTGTTTGTGTTTTACAAAAATCCCTAGTTAGCCTATAATTTATTTATTTGTTTATTGTTTTGAGTTAATCTATTTAGGAGTGTTTTTGAAAATTGGTTAAAAGTTGGCTTTTTAGCTTCTTCTTTTTTTTTTGACTTTTTTGTCCTTTTGTTCGTAAAAAATATGAGAGGTAATGTGACCTAAAATGAGTTAAAACCTAAAAGTTAGCTTTTGTTTGATCAACTATGAAGGTGATTAAATTGAAATGGTCATTTTTTATATGCTTTTAAATGGTGAGCGTTGATTCTATTAACAATGTATTTTTCATCATATTTTTTAGCAAATTAAATATAAGAATGAATATTTTGATGAAATGATAATTTCATTTCATTTTATTCTAATAAATCAAACATAATATTAATGGATACTTTTAATTATAAAAATTTTTTAAAAAAAAAAGAAGAAAAAAGAAGAAGAAGAAGAAGAAGAAGTACATGCAGTAGCTAAGACAATGACCCAACCTAGAAAAAGAAAAAGAAAAAGGGAAAGAAGGTTGTTATCACACGTTGTTATGTGTTTGAGATATATTCTTACCTTTAAATAAGTTTAGTTTGCTTCCAAGCAACACACACACAAATATATATATATATATATATATATATATGCAACACAAAAACAGGTTGGCGATATAGTAATAGATGAAATTTAAAGCAAGAATGTATATTCAGATAGAAAAATGTTAGAGGTCCCAAATATTTTACCAACATTTCTATCAAATGTCTTACATGATTGTAGGAATCACACCATGTGAATTCCATGTAGATCTTACACCATGTGAGACATTTGATAAAAATATTAGTAAAATATTTGGAGTCCCTATTCATTCAAATATCCAAAACATTCGACACAACCTAACGAGAAGCCAATCCCTAAATTAATAGCCCTTGCACCAATTAACCCATAAAACTAATACATCCTATCACCTATTTTTTTTGGAGGTTAAGATCTGCAAATCATGTAATTTAAATAAAAAAAAATTGTTGATAAATCCATTTCTAATAAAGTGTATGCCATTAAATTCAATGATTGTTTTGTTGAAGTTGCAAGAACATAATTAATGAAATTGTTTGGTAAAAACGATAAATTATTGTTTCAAAATTCTTTTCATTTTTATCCATTGTTGCTCGTCATCCGAAAAAGTTGCTGAAGGTGGCCAATGACAGCAACTGGTGGTAGGGGTGAACATTCGTCGGGCTGGACAAACATTATATAATAAGGGATTTTGTGTTTGCCCAAACTTGGCCCGACCCTAACATCGGGCCTTTACATCTGCCCAAGTCCGTCCCAAAAAATAATTATAAATCCCAACCCCAACCATTGAGTTATATGTTAAAAAAAATAAATTATTTCATAATTAAATTCAATCACACATTATATTTCTTAAATAAATATGGGCAAAATACTAATAAATCCCAAATTTAAATGTGTTGAACTATTTAGTCCTACCTTTTAATTTATAGATTGAATAGTCCCATTTAAGTGTTAATTACGTAGGAACCCATTATTTTTGGACATGACTTGTTTTTATTCCCCCGGGAGGGGGGGGTAAATGTAGTTTTTTTGTGACGTTGGAGTTACAAATTTGTCCAAAAGTGTATTATAGCGTTTTTTGGTTTTCCCTCCATTTCGAAAAAAATGGACGAGATAAAATAGAAGATTCTGGGTTAATGTTGCAATGTTAGTGATTGGACCCTCATTTTGGAAGATTGAAGAATCTGTTTTGGTAATGTTTGTACTTGAAAATTCATTCGCGAACTAACGTTGTACATAGCCCACAGAAACGCTAGAAAACAAAGAACCCCTTTGTAGCACATTTGCGGAGATGAGTCGGCGTGGGTACTGAGGGTTCTGGGCTTTTGATCGTCTGTGTTGCCCTAACATTAGCGAGCTAAGATCATTCGTCAGTTGGCGTGCGGGTGGTCGCCATTTTGCGATGGTAACAGGTATGTTATTGTTCGATGTTGATTTGTCTGTGTGTGATTTAATCCAACATTTTGGATTTATTATGTTTGAAATGGTGGAATGTATGTTGATTGGGATGATGTTAGTTTGTAATCTAATTGAATAGAAAAGGATCAATTTTGATTGGGGACGTAAGGTGCAATGTTGTGTTCACGGACTAAATGAACTGTAATGTTAATGTAATTGGTCTTTACGATACTCTGTATTGGGGGAATATGGGGGTTGGGTTCATGGTAATTGTCGATGAAGTGTTGGAGATTGGCTAAAGATTCAGCTTGCCAACTAGCCATGCAAGGCTGGCCATGTGATCTCTTCTCCATGCTTGCCAACCAACAAAGGTGAGTTGGCCATGTGAAGAAAGCCACCGAAAGGAGAAAAGTGGGCTGGCAGCCAGCTCACTTGAAAGCCTCTCTACCTCCTCTGTAATGTGTATATATAGAGAGCGTGAGAGCAGAGTTTATTAACAGTGAGGTGAGCTAAAGAGAGTGAATACAGAGAGAGAGAATTATTCAGAGAGTGTTGTAATTCTTCTTTGTTCAATATAGTGAATCCGCTGCCCGTGGACGTAGGCGACTTGCCGAACCACGTTAAATCTCTTATGTTATTGCTTGTGTGTGTTTCCTGGTGTGCCCCCGATTCACAACAATTGGTATCAGAGCTCGGGTGGTGAAAATTTGATTTTTTTCCGAAAGTGCCCAGATTTTGAAGTGCTCGAAATTCACTTTTGAGCATACCAGAAGCAAGATCTCGACGAGAGGAGTCCAACCAAGCAAAGAACAGCCCCAGAAGAGGTCCCACGCGCTACCACACGCCGTCTGAAGAAAGAGAGTGAAGCTCACTCTCACCACGCACCTCCACGCGCCGGTTGCCGCTCGGCGTGTCATCCCACGTGCCACACGCGCGTCTCCAGGAAGAAGACGAGCCACGTGGCGCCACGTTAGTGCCACGTAGATGTCGCGTCATCGCCACGCAGACGCCACGTCAGCCCCCATGTCAGCCACGTGTCAGACACGTCAGCCCTGAGCCGCTGAGCAAGCCGCGCCGCCGTTGACCAAGCCGCCGCGCCACCGTTGACCAAGCTGAGCACGTCGATTGACCGCGCTGTTAAGCTGCGTTGACCGAGCGACCGTTGACCGCGCTGAGCCGCCGTTGACCGCGCCGCCAAGCCTCCGTTGACCGCGCCGCCTGCGCCGTTGACCGAGCCGTTGACAGGAGTAATTATCCGGTGCATCTCAATGCACCAGATTCTACAGATCTCAACCGTCCAACCTGTTTTGTCCAGATCGAGGTCATTCGGAGTCCGGTTTTGACGATCCAATAGTGTTTTCCAACTATTTGGAGTATTTCGGACACATCTGTACGGTCAGTTTTTTGAATTGAAGTTTTTAAAAAATGGCAGAATCTACAGAGGCCAGATCAACCGAGTCCGTAAGTAATTCAGCGAGTACAAGCAACTCTAGGCATTGGACCCCGGTGTCCCATGCTAAGTTCGAGGTAGAGAAGTTTGATGGAAGCAGCAACTTCGGCATGTGGAGATGCGAAGTTAAGGATATGCTTGTCCAGATGAACCTGCACTTCACTCTGGGAGACAAACCAGATGACCTGGATGGGATAGAATGGGAGAAGGTAAATCTCCTGGCCTGCAGTTCCATCCGACTTTGCCTTGCAAAAGAGGAGAAGTACGCCTTCACAGAATATGATATTGCGAAGAAGCTTTGGAAGGCGCTGGAAGATAAGTTCATGACAAAGAGCATTGAAAACCGGCTCTACTTGAAGAAGAGGTTGTTTCGTTTCGACTACAAGAAAGGTATTTCGATGAACGAACACCTAAATAACTTCAACAAAATTCTTACGGATTTGAAGAATTTGGATGATCACATTGGTGATGAAGATAAAGCACTGTTATTGTTGAATTCCTTGCCTGACTCATATGATCATCTCACTACTACTTTACTGTACGGTAAAGAGAAGATCAAGTATGTTGATGTTGCAAACGCCTTGGTGAACAATGAGTTCAGAAGGAAAGATAAGTTTGCAAACAGGGACTCAGCATCCGAGGCATTGACAGTCAGAGGCAGAACAAATAACAGAAGATATGCAGGGCGAGGAAAGTCTCGCTCAAAATCCAGAGGGAAATCTTCAGACAGAAGACGTCTTGCAAAAGACGAGTGTGCTGCTTGTCGCCAGAAGGGGCATTGGGCAAAAGATTGTCCCAATAAAGACAAGACAGAAGAAAAGGTGAACGTTGCACGAGATGGAGATAATGGTGAAGGAGCAGCCTTCACAGTTTCATCATATGGCCAGTCTGATGAATGGATAATAGATTCCGGATGTTCCTACCACATGTGTCCGAACAAGCAGTGGTTCTCGAGCTTACGAGAGTTCGATAGAGGAGTTGTGCTGATGGGCAACGACCAAGCTTGCCAGACAAAGGGGATTGGGACAATTCGACTGAAGATACATGATGGAACAATCAGAATTCTTGAAGATATTCGGTATGTACCAGATCTGACAAAGAATTTCATCTCAGTGGGAGTTTTAGACTCCAAAGGTTACAGAGTAACCATGGAAGGTGGAGTCCTCAAAGTTGTTCGAGGAGAATTTGTTGCAATAAAGGGTACTCGACAGGGAAATTTATATTTCCTAGACGGCTCTACAGTCACTGGGAGAGTGGCTGTCTCCACCAGCTCATAAGATGATGCATCAGACACTTCCAGACTTTGGCACATGCGCCTAGGGCATGTCGGTGAGAAGGCTTTACAAGGGTTGGTAAAGCAAGGCCTGTTGAAAGGCGCCAAGACAGGGAAGCTTGAGTTCTGCGAGCATTGTGTACTGGGCAAGCAAACAAGAATCAAGTTTGGTACTGCTATTCATCGTACCAAAGGGATTCTAGACTATGTTCACAGCGACGTATGGGGTCCTTCCAAGAATGCTTCGTTGGGAGGTAAACACTACTTTGTGTCGTTCATTGATGATTTCTCCAGAAGAGTTTGGATTTACACAATGAAGCACAAAGATGAAGTCTTAGACATCTTTCTTATGTGGAAGAAGATGATTGAGACCCAGACAGGCAAACGGATCAAGAAGCTCAGATCTGACAATGGTGGAGAATACACATCAGATCCCTTCTTTGAGGTTTGCCAGAATGCAGGGATAGTGAGACATTTCACAGTTCCTGGAACACCGCAGCAGAATGGAGTTGCAGAACGCATGAACCGCACTTTGGTGGAGAAAGTCCGGTGTATGCTGTCACAGTCTGGATTGAGCAAGGCATTTTGGGGCGAGGCATTGAACTATGCTCGTCATCTTGTCAACAGACTACCTACTGCAGCACTAGATGGTAAGACTCCCATGGAGGTATGGTCAGGAGTGCCAGTTACTGATTATGATCAGCTACGTATCTTTGGATGTCCAGCCTATTTTCATGTTACAGAATCTAAGTTGGATCCAAGAGCCAAGAAAGCCATCTTCTTGGGCTTCAGTGACGGAGTCAAGGGATACAGACTTTGGTGCCCTGAATCAAAGAAAGTTCTCATCAGAAGAGACGTTACCTTTGATGAGTCTGCAATGCTGAAGCAACCAGATCCTCAACAGAATGAGGAAGCATTGAAGAAGTCAGTGCAGGTGGAGTTTGAGACTCCAGCAAAGACTAGTCAGCCAATCAACCATCCTGAAGAAGTCTCAGAGGATAGCTCTGAAGAGAGTTCAGATGAAAATGAAGATCCAGAGGCTCCGCAACAATCAGAACCCATTGCAATCAGGAAAGGAAAAAGGGTTACTAAGCAACCCAGTTGGATGACCGATATGGTAGCCTATGCACTTCCAATCATTGAAGACAATGTTCCTTGCACTTTCAAAGAAGCCGTGCAGAATGCAGAAAGTGTCAAATGGAAGGAGGCTATGGATGAAGAGATCGGGTCACTTCACAAGAACCAGACTTGGGAGTTGGTGCAACTTCCAAAAGACAAGAAAGCAATTGGGTGTAAGTGGGTTTACACCAAGAAAGAAGGCATCCCAGGCAAAGACAACATCAGATTCAAAGCTAGATTGGTAGCTAAAGGCTATGCTCAGAAGGAAGGAATAGACTACAATGAGGTATTCTCACCTGTTGTGAAGCACACGTCTATTCGTATCTTGCTAGCTTTGGTTGCACAGTTTGATCTCGAGCTCGCCCAACTCGATGTCAAAACTGCCTTTTTACATGGAGATCTTGAAGAGGAGATATACATGTCCCAGCCAGATGGTTTCAAAGTTGCTGGCAAAGAGAATTGGGCCTGTAAGCTGAACAAATCGTTGTACGGATTGAAGCAATCCCCGAGACAGTGGTACAAGCGATTTGATCGGTTCATGATAGAGAAAGAATACACAAGAAGTCAATTTGATCATTGTGTATATTTCCGTAAGCTTCCCGACGGTTCCTTCATCTATTTGCTCTTATATGTAGATGATATGCTGATTGCATCTAAGAGCAAGGTGGAGATTGACAAACTCAAGGCACAGTTAGCAAGAGAGTTTGAAATGAAGGATTTGGAGAAGCAAAGAAAATTCTTGGCATGGAGATCAAGAGAGACAGGAAGAAGGGCACGGTTTGTCTGACACAAACCCAGTATCTGAAAAAGGTGTTAGACAGATTTGGCATAAATGGGAAAACCAAAGCTGTAAGTACACCATTGGCCCCTCATTTCAAACTCAGTGCTTCGATGTCTCCACGCACAGAAGAAGAACGGAAGCATATGGCACAAGTTCCATATGCAAATGCAGTTGGTGCATTAATGTATGCTATGGTTTGTACAAGGCCTGACATCTCACATGCTGTGAGTATGGTAAGCAGGTATATGCATGATCCAGGAAAAGATCACTGGCAGGCAGTGAAATGGATCCTAAGGTACATACATGGCACGGTTAATCTGGGATTGAAGTTCGAGAGAGATAACCGACTCGGGCAGAATTTGGTTGGATATGTGGACTCAGATTATGCTGGTGACTTGGACAAACGCCGATCAACAACAGGGTATTTATTTACGCTTGCTAAAGGGCCGGTGAGTTGGAGGTCAACGCTTCAGTCAACGGTGGCTTTGTCTACTACAGAGGCAGAGTACATGGCAGTAACAGAAGCCTTTAAGGAAGCTATTTGGCTACACGGGTTGATTGAGGACTTGGGTATTGTTCAGAAGCACGTTGAGGTGTACTGTGACAGTCAGAGTGCCATTTGTTTGGCAAAGAACCAGGTTCATCATTCCCGCACCAAGCATATTGATGTCCGTTTCCATTTCATCCGAGAAATTGTGAATGAAGGGGATATTCTGCTTCAAAAGATTAGTACTGCAGATAATCCGGCCGATATGCTCACAAAAGTGGTTTCTGGGATCAAGTTCCAACATTGTTTGGACTTGGTCACCATCTCTCGGAACTGAGCACCTTCGGGTGCAAGGCAGTGTTGATCGATCACTATGTTGGATAAGAGAATCCTCGCCAAGGTGGAGATTTGTTGGAGATTGGCTAAAGATTCAGCTTGCCAACTAGCCATGCAAGGCTGGCCATGTGATCTCTTCTCCATGCTTGCCAACCAACAAAGGTGAGTTGGCCATGTGAAGAAAGCCACCGAAAGGAGAAAAGTGGGCTGGCAGCCAGCTCACTTGAAAGCCTCTCTACCTCCTCTGTAATGTGTATATATAGAGAGGGTGAGAGCAGAGTTTATTAACAATGAGGTGAGCTAAAGAGAGTGAATACAGAGAGAGAGAATTATTCAGAGAGTGTTGTAATTCTTCTTTGTTCAATATAGTGAATCCGCTGCCCGTGGACGTAGGCGACTTGCTGAATCACGTTAAATCTCTTGTGTTATTGCTTGTGTGTGTTTCCTGGTGTGCCCCCGATTCACAACATGAAGGTGTATTGGTAATGTATTTATTTTTTTGGGTTGGTTTCTGTGGTGTTGGTGTTGTCGGTGGGTGGTAGTATCCAATGTTTGATTGGTTTTAATGTTGGATTGTGGACATGGTGTGGATAGTGTTGCTGAGGGTGTGTGTTGTTAATGTGTGGATGATGTGTTTGGTGTGTAATGTTAGTGTGGTATGAGTTTGTGTAAGGTACGTGCCGTAGTGGGATGTATGATGATACTAAATGTGGTTGAATACATCGACTGATGATTTTTATGGTGTACGTCGCACCATAACAGACAACACACACCACAAACCCACAAAATTGGATAATTGAACTACTGAAGTACTGATGTAAATAGTGAATTATATATATGAAGGAGAGTCCCTAGTACATTGAGAAATCAAAAAATGTAAACAAAATGACAGTTGCATATTACCATGGCACAAGAATCTTGAATGCAAAATGTTCGGCGACACTCGGTTTTACTTGTGTTTGTCAACGTTGATGACTAAATTTGTGAATAGTATGTTGTACGAATGTAATTGACCACATTGTGGTATTCTTGATTTTGTTGGTAAAACGTACTTTACAAATGAGGAAAAATTTTTTGGTTTATTATTTGCAAAATGAACGCTATGATATTGACTGAATGGGTATGTATAACATTGGGAGGGTATGTCAAGCAGGGATAATTAAGTGTGACCAACAAAAAATTTGAACAATGGGTTATGATTAACATCATGTACCCGTGGTGTGTGTGGATAATGATGGTTGGTGCGTATTGTTTTGGTGGTATGATTTTGTGACAACTACGTCATGTTATGCAATGTGTTATGTTAGTGCATATGTTGTCACATAATAAGGTTTTGAAGTTGCTGAGTACGTTAGGTAATGAATTGCGTGGTGTACTACGAAGTATTGATGTTGTGATTGTTTCCCCTGTGCAGGTGTTTCCAGCTATCAAATTGGAGGGTGTAAACAGTATGGGAGTAAACCACGTTCACGTCCCACACCACAGTCTTCAACACGATTGGCCATGAGAAGGCAAGGGAAGCTGCCTTTCAAAAAGACGAAGACAGTGACCAGATCTGTCAAGAAACCTGTTGTTGACCCCGAGAAGGCAGGATGTGATGAGGAACCGAAGTGCTATTTCGCGGGCAAAGTACTTGAGTGTGAACTTGAAAGCTGCAAAAGGTCACAGATACACACATTACCCAGTATACCATTCAAACCATTAGACTATCATGGTGCACGACTCGGAGACCGGCATATGAAAACACTATAACTCTATGAGACCGAGACGAGGGATGCGGGATGACCATTATAACGAAGCGCTTAAATTGGTAAGAATGTGACATAACTTAACGTGTGAACACATACCAAAATTTATTACTCATCTCGCGTCATTGGGGCCTGTTTTTTTGTGTGCATATGGTGGTGGGTTCTGGTGTTGTGGTATGTGATGCGTGTTATGGTTGAATATATATATGTCTTTCATTTTGCAGAAACTGTGGGTGGTGGATCACTACACAAATTTTGTGAAACCAATGCTTGCATCCGATAATGTGAAGAAGCCGGAGTTTGACGGGCCGCTCTTTCCGGTTATGGATTGCCCACAATAGAGTCCCGATGCGTAAGTATTGACTATAGTTTTGGTCAATGTTTCAGTATTCCCCATAAAGACTGCATTCGTGATCTTATTTTTGGTGCCAAAGCTAGAAGAATTGAATTTCTTCCTCCTCTATACACCCCACAATATTCTACACTGCACCATTATTATGTTAAAATAAGTCCAATGGAGTGGCAGTACACTTCTCACAAATATTTTAATTTGCTAATTAGCGTATACTTGAGTTACTCTTAGGCCTATCAGCGGTTTGGCATAATCCGAATCTAATCAGATTATAAAATAATTTAAACATCCGATTAGATTATGAAAAATCTAACATGAGGCAATTTGAATCCAGATTTGTATTCGGGTTATTAGAGTGAGTCAGTGTGTGCTTTATAATTAATGTATCTGTGATGCATCCTTGGTGTTCACCATGCTTTAAACTATTATATGTTTCACCCTTTATTTTTGGATCCATCACATACATATGTAATTACATTGAAGCTCTCTCTATGTAACTCTTTTTATAAAAAAATATTTATTTATTTATTTTTTATGGCCATTGTTTCTTGATAAATTCACTGCCCTTCCAATTTCATCCTCTCTTCAACTTCCAAATTTTATGCCCCATTGTTTTTTTCTGACCTTTTCTGCACCTAGAGAAGAATGTACAGAATATCAAGCACTAGTCGATTCTCTGATGAATTTTCAGTCAACTTGTCACCGGCTATGAAATCTCCAGCTACTGATGATGATGACCTGCTGCAGCCCGTGTCTGATCATCGGATTTCGGATGGCAACAAGAAGGAAGTCCCTTCTCCTTCTCAGCAGCAGCAGCACAAGAAGTCTTCAGGGGAGAATGTTATTCACCTCATTCCACTTTTTCTGCTTCTTTGTACTTTGATTCTTTGGCGGTTCTCTGTTCCTCTTAACCAAGCAACTTCTTTTGTTTTTCCTCTCTGTTATTGTCCTTGTGTTGGAATGAATTTATCTATTTCTTTTTATTGTATCATGATGTATCACTGTTCCATTGTTTGGGCTGTTGTTTCTGAATGATTGAAGTCAGAAGACACTTGAAACGTATTTTTTAGTAGAACACATTTTTTTTTATGAATCTTTAATTTTTAATTTTATTTTTGTGTGTTATATCCTGAAAACTAATGTACTACTAGTGGTTATATTAATGGTGGGATGGAGTTGGTGGTGGCTGTGGTGTGGTGGTGGTGGTGGTAGTGGTAGTGGTGTGGTGTGGTGGTATGGGATGGAGGTGGCGGTGATGATGGCATTAATAAAATTTTAATTAAAAACTACTTTTGATCTTTTAAAAGTGAAAATCTTTTCGCTCAATTAAATTTATTTTTTATTAATCATTTTGTTTTCCATTTTTGAAAAACATTTTAACAAAGTAGAGCACTCAGTTTTATGAGTTCTGCTTCTAGGTACTTTTCATTTTGGGATGTTGGAAATGCTCAAAAATTGGCTTACTCTGCTCTAAAAAGAGAGAGAAAAACACTTTGCTTGCAATTGTTTTACAACTATGCTATAATCGCACACACTTGGGTATGCAAGTGGTTTGTTGTTATGATTTTGCAATGATATTTTTATAATTATGAATAATATTAATGAGCTTTTTGACTTTTAATAAATAAATATAAAAGAAAAATTACATCTAACCTCATTAAAGTATCACTTCACATCAATTAAAAATTGTTACTTTTTGCCACTTTTAAATATCAATTTGTATCAATGTATGTGACCTTTTCCTAAGAATTCATTTTATAAATGGATGAAAATTATGTGAAATCCTTAAAAAGATCTTATTCTTCTCCTCCTTTAGTCTTTCTCTTTCTCTCATTTTTCATACCCAAGTCAGCAACCATGCAAACGTATACTATGACTGGCATGACTCTTGTCATGAGTAGAAGAAAAGAACGAAAAAAAAAAAAAAAGAAAAAAGAGGTCATTTTAAGCATTTTGCAACATTTGAAATATATTGTGCAAGTCACACATTAATTTTTTTCATTCATTTATGTAAAAGGATTCGTAACAAAACTTTCACACTGATATAGGTTAACAATTCAAGGTGACAAAGTGTAATGTATTTTAATTGATGGGGTAAAATAATAATAAATGATAATTTAAGATTGTAAACAATTAATTAATATATATATATACAATCAACAGAATTGGGAAAGGAAAGGAAACAATGAAATAAATCTCCCAACCCCTTTCTTGTGTTTGTTAGGCTTTTTTTGGTTGATCATTTGTTTGTAACTTTGTACACAACAAGCAAGGATCATCCTCACTTTAGAGTTGGGCCCTATACCTTAATGACGAGGGCTACAGGCACCCTTTGCCCAATGGTTCTTAAAAGGAATATTTTGGATCATCCTCATTTTTCTTCTTGTACCCCACTAGTTTCATATATATATATATATATATATATATTTGTCCTTATTTATCTATGGATTAATTACACCAAAGTCCTTTCAATTATATAATGTTTTTGTTTATAAGAAAAAAAAAATTGATTATTCTTTTTTTAATTTTTTAGAAAGGAAAGAAATAATTATTATATGGGTTTGGGTTAGATTGCGGCTATTTTAGCCACAAAAAAATAAAATAAACTTTTTAACCTAATAAGACAAAATGTCACATCTAAATCATAATTACTTTTTTTTTTTTTTTCTCTCACAAAATTTTAAAAAGCCAAAAAGCTTATTACAAACGAAACTTTTTAACCCCAGACTAATATAACCAAAAAGCCAACCTACATCCCAAACTAAAGCTATAGTGTCATCGTCTAATAAAAAATCAAAATAAATAAAATGGAAAATTTTGATCTCCTCTTAACTTAATAATATTGTGATCTCTTACCCAAATCAAGAATGTTCATTAGATAATAATACTGTCAATATTTACTCTTCTCTCTTGCTATCTCTGGCCGCCACACACCGCCACCATCCGTCACTAGGAACCACCGTCGATGATCCTCAAGCAAGTTTTAATGAGTTCCAGATACCTTCCAACATGCTTTGACGATCAAATGGTCACCGCACGTGATCGCCAACCATGTTCGAATAGTCAAAAATTGTCACCCTATAACCTCTGGTAATCCTTTGCCCACCGATTCTGGTGGCCACTTCTAGCCACATTTGTCTGCCATTCATTGTAGCTACCACCCCTAACAATTCAACAAATTTGGTTTTTTATTTTTAATTTATTTATTTATTTTTTTTGGGGGGGGGGGGGGGGGGGGGGGGGGGCGCTTAATTTGTGTTTAGTGCATGCCTCCTGGTGTTCTCATTCAGTGTTTTGGAAGGGCCCAATGTGATTGGAAAGGTATGTAATTGCAATCACGTGTGATATGTACCCTAACCAGCCCATTCTTCCTAGCCCAACCCAATTATATTAGGGTTTTAGTAAGTGGTTTGGGCTGGAAAGATTGGACTTTGAGACTGATTATAATTTGGGCCGAGTCTATTTTTCATATTCTGTTTGATTGAATTCAAATTTGTTCGGCTTGCAGAAGAAAGAAAAGAAAAGGGAAGAGGTAAGAAAATAAAATAAAACTTCTGCTTTTTATTAATCGGGTAAAGAAAATAAATATATATTATTTAAAAAAAATTATATTTTTATTCAATTACCCATATTACAAAAATCCAAAATGCAAACATAAGCTAAAAGAGGTGTAGGTATATAATTCGAAGCAGTGGCAGAGTCAGGAAACTAAATCAGAAGGGACACTTCTTTATTACAACTTTAATTTTTTTTTTTTCTCATAACCAATAATAAGAAAATAATAATAATTTTGAAATAATATTAAGTACAAAAACTTAAATAAATTATTACAAAAGTATTTCACATAAAATTTTATAATTAATTTCAAATAAAATCGAAAAGAAAGTATTGCATGTAGCTGGTATATCATGGACAATGTAAAAATAATCATATATTTAAGTCTTAAAATAAATTATATAATGGTAGGATAAATCAAATTTTTACAAAATTTGAGTAAAAATTTCATATAATAGTGATATCATGTCATTATTGACATATGATATCACCAACTAATAGTAAAGCAACATATGAAGAGTGAACCACACATGCAAATATAACTAACACTCTTAGAAATTTTTACATATATATAGTGAGATTAATTATATTTGTATATCAATAATGATGGATATTACCTTTACATTGAGATTTTTTCATAAAATTTTCATACACAAAAATATAATTTGTTGTAGTCACTTCATTTTCAATAAAACAATCACTATTGTTTTCATAAATTTAAAAATGCCCTTGACCTTTTATTCTAAATATTATTTTTGTTTAAAATTTTATTTATATACATATGTAAAAAATAAATAAATAAATAAATAAAAGGGCAAATTACACTAACAGTCCCTATAGTTTGGGTTTGTGTTAGTTTGATTCCTGACTTTTCAATTGTGATATATTTGACCCTGAATTTTGAATCTTGTTCCAAATAAGGATAATTGAAGATACCATTGCTTAATTTCAAAGGCAAAATCGTCAATTTGACAAAATATAAACTAATTTGACAAAAATAAATGTCAAAAAAATATTTTTAAATTTTTAAAAATTATTTCTACCCATCAAAAATAAAATCATGTAAAATTGATAATTTTTTTTACACATTTATTTATTTATTTATTTTACAAAATTAATTTTTATTATGTGTTTAGATGATGACCATATAATAGGTGATTGTTAGGATTATAATGTGTAATCGATGTATTTCATATATGAAATGTTTTTAGTTTTGAATTTTTGATTTAATGGATTGGTTTAATAATGATATTAAAGTTGTCGCTATATTTGACTTTTAAAAAAATAGAAACTAATTTAATGAAAATAAAAACTACCCATTACATGATCATCATCCAAACACATAGTAAAAATTAATTTGATATAAATAAATAAATAAATATATAAATGTCTAAAAGATTTATCAATTTTACATAATTTTATCTTTAGTGAGTAGAAATAATTTTTAAATATTCAAAAATATTTTTTTGGCATTTATTTTTATCAAATTGACGATTTTGTCCTTGAAATTAAGCAATAATATATTTAATTGTCCTTATTTAAAACAAGATTCAAATTTCTGGGTCAAATGTGTCACAATTAAAAAGTCAAAGATTAAAGTGACACAAGCCCCAAACTATAGGGACCGTTAGTGTAATTTGCCCAAAAAAAAAAATAATTTCAAAAATTCAGACGGGGGATGTGGCTCCCCTAAGCCCTATGTGGCTCCGCCACTGATTCGGAGGTTTTGTAATGGGAAGTGATTGAGACCCCTCCAATCACCACCCCCACTGCCCCCCACACACACGTGGCGGGTGGTGATTGGAGGAGAAGGAAAAATAAGAAGTGATTTTAAAAGTGTATAGCAGTTTGGGAGACAAAAGTGAAAAAGTAGAAAGATAGAAGTGATTGGTTATGATTGATTTATTGAGTCCCTATCTAAATGTCACATGGTAAAAGTTTCAAGAAATCAAGTTAAGGTCTCATTTTATATAATAGTATCGGTAGGTAGATAGTATAGATAAAAAATAAATAAGAGTAAATTACAAACACACTCCCTGAGGTTTACTTAAATTATAAATTACCCCCTTGTAATTCTAGAAATTACATTATGGCCCCAAGATTTCTAATTTCATAACAAATAGGTCATTTTATTAATAAATCATCAAGTTAATTAATTTTTTTTAATAATGTTAAAATTTTATTTCAGTTAATAATTTAGATAATTTTATTATTGTATACGTGAATAGTTAGAAATTTCACTTTTTTAATTAATTCTGTTAAATAAAAAATTCTGATAGGAAGATATTTGTAATTTTCCAAATCACAGGGGTCAATTCATATTTTAAGCAAATCTCATAGATGTATTTGTAATTTATCCAATAAATAATAAATAAATACCCTTTTTTTTTTACTAAACAATTATAGAATTTATATTAAAAAAAAACAAATAAATAAACAAACACTAATAGAACACTTATAGTGAAAGAAGGTTGGTATTGTTAGACAACTCTTTGAGAAGTTATTTGTTCTCAACATCACAAAATTGTAAAGTAACTTGCAAATAATAATAATAATAATAATATATGATTTAGTTGGAGTATTTTGATTTTAAGACATTTAATTTGGGTAACCATAAAGAGAGCAATTACTTAATCACAACATTTTTTAAAAAAAATTTTACAATAATAATGAACCTATTAATTCTATTTTTGTTTTTAAATTGAATTTATATCCAAAAAAATTACTAAGAATGATAATTTGTAGTTTAGATTGGACTTTTATATGGTGAGAAAAATGAAAAAGCTTTTCATAAAAATATGAGCCTAAAATCCACATCATGATGTGTATATATATATATATATATATGTATATTTGGTTTTTTATGTTATTTTTACAATCAACATGATCAACAAAATAGAAATGTGAATTTTTCATTCAAGAATTATAGAATTTATACACGAAAAAAAAAAGAAAAAGGAATGTAATCAATAAAATGAATGTAAACAATAATTAAAAGTAAACAAAACACTCGTAAAACATGTACAGTCAAAGCAAATGGGATGTGCCACTAGTTTTTCTTTATTTTTTTCTTAAACAATTACAGAATTTATAAATAAAAAAAAAAAGTAAAAAATAAACAATCACTGAGATGTATTTTGATACTAAAAAAATAAATAAATATCATTTTTTTTTACTAAACAATTACATAATTGTGAGGGTAATTTATACAGGTAAATTGGGTCAGGCTAAGTAATGGGCCGGTGGGGGCCGGAGTATGAAAAGCAGAGTAAAAAGACCTCATTCAAGTAGTCCGGCCGCGGAAGTGTGTTATCTCGGTCACGATTAGCCCGGTCTAGGAAGAATGTTGTTATTTCGGTTCAGGAGTGCGCTACGGTTAGCCCGGTTGGGTCTTCTAGCCGAAGTAAGAGAGAGCTATCTTCCTGACTGTCCTGAGTTAGTTCGGCAAGTATCTTCTATGGATAGCTCGGTCGTAGTATGGGAAGCCGAGGTAGGAGACAGTAAGGCAAAGTCGAACTAGCATATAAATTGGTCACTCCGGTTAGTCTAACATGGCAATGTTACTTCGGTCGTAAGGTAGTTCGGCTGTGGTAGAACCATCTCACTTGGTTTAAGCAGTGAGGGAGGTGTTGAGAGAAGCATTATCTCTCAGGAGTATGAATCCTAGGAGGACTCTACATGGAGGAGTAAGAGTCCTACTAGGATTGTGCCACACGAAACCTATAAAAGCTCACCAATATCACCTTTGGAGAGGGAACACACAACTTTGTTTTCTGAATACACAGAGCTTTTGTCTATTTGTCAAACTTACTGACTTAGGCATCGGAGAGGTTTCCGGCACACACCCGCCGGCTAGCTCACATTTGTGTTTTCAGGTGATAAAGCGACGTCGTACGGAGGAGCGCAGACTTGATCAACAGGATTATACGAGAAGGTGTATTTCTTTCCCGTACAATTGGCGCCGTCTGTGGGAAGTCAGACAAGAACAAAACCTCTTGATCAAGCTTTTCTTCTTTAGAACCAATGGTGCACAACGAAGATTTGCCCCAATCCGCCATTGACGGACTAACCCCAGAAGGGGGTACGAAGCGCGAAGGTCTACCCTTAGTCACTCCCATGGCAAGCCTGGAACCACAGAGACAAAATTCCAGGAGGGATGCGAGGGGTAGAAGGCGGACTAACAGCCCCCATCACTCTCGTTCGCAAAGCCCAGAAAGGCAAAGACGCAGAATTGATCCTCAAACTTTAGAGGATCGCGTCAGGGAACAAGACGAATTGATCCGTCGGATGGCGGCAGACATGGAATCTCTAAAACGCCAAGTGAAAGGAAAAGAAGTGGCGACAGGAGAGGGGCGCACAAACAAGACGCCCCCTCGCCACTCGGAAAGACGTAGTAGGAATACTACACCCTCTCAAGCGGAGAACAAGAGCCTCAGGACAGGCGACACGCAATCCAGATCTTCCAGAACTCGTCACTCCAAGTCTGAGAGGACGAGGTCTGAGAGGTCGTACACTGAGGGAAGCACATACTGGCCCTTGCATACGCACCAGACAAGGTCCAGACAGACGGAGTTGCCCAGGTCGTCCGACCTACGAACCGTGGTAGAAGAGAAAGCACGGTGGAAGGAGGACGCCAGGGCGCGTGACCCACACAGAGTTTCTGCCTTACAGCGGTTGGCTCCTCGGACGCATGGAAGCGTCGAGGTTAGAATGCCAATACCGCACCCCGCCTACGAACCAACGGACAAGGCGTTGGCGAGGCTGCAGACCTCACCATTCGTCCCAGCAATTGAGAACGCCCCCTATCTTCAGGCTTCCTACAGCCCAAATTCACCACGTACGAGGGGAAGACGGACCCTACTCACACTTAAGCCACTTCCGCCAGGTTATGGCGGTATATCGGCGCAATGAGGCCTTGATGTGCATCTATTCCCCTCGAAGCCTTGGTGACCTAGGCTTGACTTGGTTCGAGAAACTCCCAGAAGACAGCATAGCCTCCTGGGCACAGTTGGCGGAAGCGTTTGTTACAAGGTTCCGAACAAACACCAAAACACCAGTGGAGATCGACCAATTACTCTCCATAGACATGGGCGACAAGGAGACCCTAAGATCCTACAACAGTCGCTACTGGGAGACCTTTAACCAGATTGGGGACTGCCCAACCAATCTCGCCATTGCACAGTACAAAAGAGGCCTCCAGTCGGGAACAGACTAAGGGACTCTATCACCATGACACCACCCCTCACCATGGAAGCCCTGATGGAAAGAGTGCACCAGCACATCAGGGTGGAGGAGGATGGCGCGCGTGCCAAAGCAAAATCTGGCGCGACCGCAGCACCAGAAAAGAAGGCCTCAGCAAAGGTCAACGCGGTAGACCGTCCGAACAGAAACGGACGTGGCAGAAGAGACAACGGAGAAGACCAGGACAAAAGATGGTTGAGAGTCCGCACTGCCATAACCACGGTCTTCAAGAAACCGATCTACCGAATACTTAGCGAGATTCGATACGAGCCTTTCGTCAAGTGGCCAGCTAAGTAGGCGAGGCACAGAAGGACTACGACGACAAGTCACGGTGCACCTTTCATAAAGAAAAGGGGCACCGCACTGAGAATGCACCCACACTAAGACAGCAACCTGGAGGAGTTGGTTGCAGCAGGTCGACAAATCAAGGCATCATCAACGTAATACATGGAGTCTTTGAACCTGAGCGTGTATGCGAGCTCAGAGGTTCAATCAAAAAGGCTGAGCACTTAAGAGAGGTGCTAAGTGCCCAACCAGTCGTCAAGAAGGGGAAGACAGAGGCCACAAATGTCATGTCTTTTTCGGATAAAGACTTGGCAAGGATTTATTGCCCTCACAACGATGCCTTGGTCGTCACTCTCCGAGTCAAGGATTTTGACGTCAAGCGGATTCTGATTGACCAAGGTAGTTCATGTGAAATCATGTACTATGAAACCTTCAAACAACTAAAGTTGCAAGATAAAGACTTGGCGCCTGCCGTATCTCCCCTTATCGGATTCAACTCCATGCCAGAATGGCCCGTCGGCAAAATTATCCTCCCAGTCAGAGCAGGGAGTGTGACGAAACAAGTGGAGTTCTGGTGTTGAAGGTCCCCTCCACTACAACATTATCTTGGGCAGAACATGGCTGCATGCCATGCGCTCGGTGGCGTCCTCCTACCACCAAGTGATGCGGTTTCCCAACGACACCGGAGTAATAGAAGAAGTATATGGAGATCAGATCATGTCGAAGCAGTGCTTTGTCACAGTGAACGGCAGCCGCGCTGCCAAAGGATACGTTCATTCGGTGGAAGAACCTGAGAGTAATGAACTATTCGCAGATGTTGGCAAAGCGGCTAGTCAGAAAGCAGTGGAGGACTTGGTGGAGGTCAGAATAGATGAAAAGAACCCGGATAAGTTCTTTTTGCTTGGTTCGTCGTTGTCCAGCACTGAGAGATTGGAGGTCTTGGAATTTTTGACCTCCAACATCGAAGTGTTCGCCTGGACCCCATACGACATGCCAGGCATTGATCCCAACTTCATCTGTCACCAACTCAATGTCCACCCTTCTGCCAGACCAATCATTCAGCGCACCCGCAGATCGGCACTCCACCACGCCGAAATAGTGGCA
Organism: Camellia japonica; assembly: GCA_030407325.1. Classification (NCBI taxonomy): domain Eukaryota; kingdom Viridiplantae; phylum Streptophyta; class Magnoliopsida; order Ericales; family Theaceae; genus Camellia; species Camellia japonica. Next base: position 33,438,585 of record JAPPVO010000013.1, read on the forward strand.
GAAGAAGTAGGAAACCTGCTGGAGGCAGGGGCAATCAGAGAGGTGCACTACCCAAGATGGATCTCCAACACCGTCGTAGTGCCAAAGAAGAATGGCAAGTGGCGTGTTTGCGTCGACTACAAAACGGTCAACAAGGCGTGCCCAAAAGATAGCTTTCCTCTACCAAGGATAGATCAACTGGTAGACTTAACGGCAGGGCACAACCGACTTAGTTTTCTGGACGCATACAGAGGCTACCACCAAATCGCCATGCATGAACCAGACCAGGAGGTCACATCCTTCACACTCCAAGAGGACTATACTGCTACAAGTCATGCCCTTTGGCCTAAAGAACGCAGGGCGACATTCCAGAGAATGGTCACCAAGATGTTTGAACCATTGTTAGGCAGAACAATGGAAGCTTACATCGACGACATGGTGGTCAAGAGCAAGGATGAGAATGACCATCTCAAGGACCTAGGTGAGATGTTTGAGATCCTGAAGAAGCATAAGTTACGCCTCAACGCGTCGAAGTGTGCATTCGGAGTAGGATCTGGCAAATTCCTAGGCTTCTGGTGACCAACCGAGGTATAGAAGCAGACCCTTCTCAGATCAAGGCAATTCAGGATCTGGAGAGGCCAAACTCAGTGAAGGAAGTGCAGCATCTCACCGGCATGGCGGCTGCGCTCAATCGGTTCATAAGCCGGTCGTCAGACAGACTACGACCATTCTTCCATGCTCTGAAGGCCAAGTTTGAGTGGGACGAAGAATGCGACCACGCTCTGGAAAGCCTAAAGAATACATGTCTTCTCCACCACTACTTGTAACCCCATCCCTGGAGAAGAACTCTTCTTGTACTAGCAGTCTCGCAGCATGCAATTAGCGCAGTGTTGGTCCGCGCAGAAGGAATCCAACATCTTGCCCATCTACTATGTCAGCAAGACATTACTGGGCGCCGAAACAAGGTACTTGCCACTGGAGAAACTGGCATTGGCCTTGATGATGGCCTCAAGGAAGTTGTCGCACTACTTTCACGCCCACACCATAGTTGTTCTCACAGCCTTCCCATTAAAGGCTTTATTTGAAAGAGCAAACTTCTCTGGGCGAATTCTGAAGTGGGCAGTAGAGTTGGGACAATACGACATCAAGTTCCAACCTAGACCGCAATAAAAGCACAAGCATTGGCAGATTTTGTCGCAGAATTCACACCAGGAAGTCATCACATCTGCCCAGTCGACCTAACTGAAACAACCGAACTAGGGATGGAAGTTGACGTCGGAATAACGCAACCCCTAGTACTGGTTACTCAGTCAGGCCCCAAGGCAGACCAGAGTAAAGAAAGGAAGGAAGAAGAAACAACCATGCTACACCAAGTCAGGACTCACCAACAAATAAAGACTTGGTACAAACAGAAAGCAAGGGGCAGACACGAGCATGGACTCTGAAGAAACACCAGCATCATGGAAGATCCCAAGGCATCATCTGATCCCTCCACCTGCTGGAAGTTGTTCGTTGGAGAGATGTGGAAGCTCTTCGTGGATGGAGCATCCAACCGGCATGGAGCAGGACTTGGCATAGTCCTCATCTCTCCAGACGGCCTAGTAGTGGAGCAGGCAATCAACCTTGGCTTCCCAGCATCAAACAACGAAGCGGAGTATGAAGCGCTTCTGGCAGGTCTCAAGTCAGCATTCTACATGAAGGCCACCGAGCTAATGGTTTACAGCGACTCACAGCTGGTGGTAAACCAAATATCTGGCGACTACGAGGCAAAGGATGAGAATGGCCAAGTACCAAGAATTGGTCAGAACAGAGATAAAGAAGTTTGAAGTGGTGAGGATAGAACAGATCGGCAGAGAAGAAAACAGCAGAGCAGACGAACTAGCAGGCTTCGCCTCAATGGCAGACACCTCCATTCCTCACCCACTACTAATCGACTACCTGCCTAGACCAAGCATTGAAGACCCAGAAGCAGAAGAGGTATGTTGTGCAGATTAGGCCCTTCTTGGATGGATCCCATCATACTGTTCCTGAAAGACGGCACCTTACCAGAAGAGAAGAAAGAAGCCAACAGAATAAGAGCAAAGTCGCAGCGATTTTGGCTCTCTCCATCCTTGGCATTATACAAAAAGTCGTTCTCAGGACCTTACTTAAAGTGTGTTCACCCCAGCAAAGTGGAAGCATTCCTGTTTGAAATACATGAGGGGGTGTATGTGGCAGCCATCAAGGAGGAAGATCATTGGCATATAGAGCGATTTCACAAGGATATTGTGGCCATACATGCAAGCGGATTCAGAGAAGTATGTTAAAAAGTGCGAAAAGTGTCAAAATTCGCACACCAATACACCAACCTGCCAGAGAACTTCTACCTCTAACCAGTCCATGGCCTTTCGCAATGTGGGGATTGGACATAGTAGGCCCACTTCCAACAGCTCCAGGCAACAGGAAGTTCTTTCTTGCCGCAACCGACTACTTTACAAAGTGGGTGGAAGCAGAAGCCTTGGCGTCAATCAAGGAAAAGATGTGAAGAAGTTTGTCTGGCAGAATATCATCACTCGATTTGGCATACCAAAGGCACTGATCTCAGACAACGGCACTCAGTTCGACGGCAGAATTTTCAGAGGCTTTTGTGAAGAGTACAAGATAGAGTTCTACAATTCCACACCGCATATCCCCAAGCAAATGGACAGGCAGAGGCATCAAACAAGGTAGTCTTGGATGGATTGAGAAAACGATCAACAGGAGAAACACATTCTCCTTAGCTTATGGCATGGAAGCAGTCATCCATTAGAAGTTGGCCTCTCCCACAATTCGAAGCGAAACTTTGATCCAGACTTAAATGGCGAAGCCATAGCATTGGAGCTTGACCTTGCGAAAGAAAGAAGAGACAGAGCATTGGTTCACATCGCCTCCTACCAAAAAGAATTGTCAAGAAAGTATAACAAAAACAGTGCATCCAAGGCAATTCAAGATGGAGATTGGGTGCTGCGCAAAGTGATGGGAAACACCTTAGTTCCAGGAGATGGCAAGCTGGGGCCTAATTGGGAAGGACCTTACAAAGTGGTTGGATTAGCAGGCAAAGGGGCATACACTTGGAAGATAAGGATGGCAAAGCATTCCAGGCCGTGGAACACTGCCAATCTCAAGTTGTTATTTCTAGCTTTTTTCTTTTAAGTATATGTAATTTTTTACTTTCTCAATAAAACATCGATTCTTTTTAGCATAATGGTTTTCAGTAGAGAGTAGCTTTAGTAAGTTAGGAGCATTGTAAACATTGTTGGCCGAATAACCAACTATGAACCCTCTAAGCCAGGATAAGGATCCAGGCTGCAGGACGTTTGGTCGGAATAACCAAACACTATATTCTAAGTTGGCTGGAAAAACCAACTTAGAGGTTGGCTGGATTAAACCAACTCTTTGTACTCTTCAGCGAAGTAAGTGTATGGCTGAAGAGTGGTTGGCTGGATTAAACCAACTCTTTGTACTCTTCAGCCGAAGTATGGGTATGGCTGAAGAGTGGTTGGCTGGATTAAACAACCTTGTTACTCTTCAGCCGAAGTATGTGTATGGCTGAAGAGTGGTTGGCTGGATTAAACTAACTCTTTGTACTCTTCAGCCGAAGTAAGTGTATGGCTGAAGAGTGGTTGGCTGGATAAAACCAACTCTTTGTACTCTTCAGCCAAGTAAGTGTATGGCTGACGAGTGGTTGGCTGAATTAAACAACTCCTTTGTACTCTTCAGTCGAAGTAAGTGTATGGCTGAAGAGTGGTTGGCTGGATTAAACAACTCTTTGTACTCTTCAGCCGAAGTAGTTATATCGGCTGAAGAATGGTTGGCTGGGTTAAACCAACACTGGATACTCTTCAACCGAAGTAGCTATATCGGCTGAAGAGTGGTTGGCTAGTAAGTTAGATAGCTAAAACGAGATCACAGTTGAGCAAATGAGTACATTACAAGTGCAAGCATACATACACAAAACCGGAATAAGAGTTGGCTCAGAAGATGACTTTTTCATTAAAGTAAACAAATACAACTGAGGGGCCGCAGCCCGGTTACAAATTCAAGACAAAGAGCAGCATTCGAATTATCAAAAGTAGAAGGATTTCTTTACTCCGGTTACACTATCCAAATGAAGAAAGAAAAAAGAAAATCAGTTAAAGAGATCATCAATTTCTATATCAAAGTCACCATGAGCATCTGTTCGAAGTCCGTTTGAGGTGGGAGTTCGGTCTCAACTTGGACTCGGTATCAACTGGCAGCGCGGTGTCAGTCGGCAGCCCATCAGTTAGGTCTTCCACTGGCTCCAACCGAAGTGATTGATTGTGGCCTGCTCATTGACGACCGAGTAATGGTTGTTCTCCTCATCTCATCATCATCATCATCATCATCTTCATCGTTGTCAGACCCTTCAGAAATTGCCTTTGAAGATCAGCAGCGTATTGTGACAGTGAAACCGGAATAGAGTACGGTGGAGCATTGTAGACATCGGTGTCCGGCGAACAACCGAGCTGCTCCACCGCACTCCTCCAGCCGCACTTAAAGAAGAGATCCTGGCTGCATCGCATTGGAGGGTGTATGCGTCTTCGGCCTTCTTAAAGCCTCATTTTTCGGCTTCCTTCATTCTGGCCTTCAGTTGGTTTATCTCGGCGTCTTTTTTCTTCTCAATTTTGGCCAAAAGGCGCAAGTATTTGTCTTTTTCCTCATTGGCAACCTTCTGCTTTTCGGCTTCGACCGAATCAGCAAGCTCTGTCAGCCGACCATTCTCAGATCTCAGTTCGGCAATTTGTTTTCTTGCCTCCTTCAGTTCGGCTATTTTTGCCTCGGCCTCAGCCATGGCCTCTCCGTTGTATTTCTCCTAAGCTCCATGACCCTCTGTGTGTAACTTGGTTTTTCTGATGGCCTGCAAGGAGAAGTAACTTTAGCCGGATTGAAAGTTGGAAGAAATTACATAGAAAGGAGAAAGCTATTTACCAGGATCATGGACTTGGTTGAAGACCAAATGGACTTCAGTTCGGTGTTAAGTTGCTTGTAGTGGTGCTCCATATCTTTTGGAAGGCACACACTTTGGCTAGATTAAAAGCCATCAGGTGGTCCTTTTCGGTGACAACCGAATCAGAAGCGGTGATATCTCAGTTGTTAAAGGTCAGTTCGGGAACCCATTTGGAGGAGGAGGCAGTTCGGTCTGATTGCTCCGTTTGGGGGCTTGGTTGAATGTTTGGGGGAGGACTTGGTGGCAGAATGGTCTCGTCTCATCAACAAGTCGTGGCTCGGTTTGGCTAGTCCGGGCACGCTTGTTTCGGCGAGAAGAAGATGGCTGCTGGGATGGAAGGGCCACCACGGTCTCAGTGGTTTGGCCGTTGGTTTGTACATCGGCTGGAGTTGTTGCGGTCAAAAGGGCCTTCAGCCTGCTCTTCTTTGCCATTTCTTGTTCGGCTGTGAGTGGGATTAGGTTTATCTGGGGCAAGGATGGGTCCGGTTTAGGTGCTTTTCAAGAAGAAAGTCAGTAATCTCACTTTTCGGCACCGGTGTATCTGTATGTCGACTCAAAGCTGAGAAGTTTAGCCCAACTTCTTTCTTGAATACGTAGTGCGGCACGAAGAATACCGAGGTTGGGGTGACTGTACAATGAAAAATATGGGCTGAATCTGCATGAAGAGGACAACTGTTAGTCCGGTTAAAATTAGAAACCGAAGTAAAAAATAAGAATGCATGGAAAACGAAGTAAGTATACAGGGATTCCTTTGTTCCAGTTTATACTTCGGCTTGGGATCTGGGCTTGGTGGTCCTCAAATTCCAGATACCAGAAGAAGTCGTCATCGTTCAAGTCTTTATCCGGCGTATCTTTTATTATTTTTTCTCTACGTCGGCGTATCCTAAGGTAATATACCCATCCATCCTCTTTGGATCCTAAGGAATATTGGTGGAATATTTCTGCTAGACCGAGGTTCAGGCCGGTTTGGCGGTTTAGTTCGGCGATGCCCATTATATACGGTATGAGTTGGTTGATAGTTGGGTTGGGCATAGCCTGGTTTGCCTAAGAAACTCGCAGATTAATGGTTGGACTGGAATCTTTAGTCCGGTCTCAATTATTGAAAGAAGGGTAAAAGGCACAAAACCCTCATTCCCAAGGTATGGTGTTTTCTTGGCTAGGGTAAGGTGGACATCGTAGGAATGTTGTAATCCTTGCGGAATTCGGCAAGGCCTCTGGGGTTTCTACTAAAATTTGTACTTCCCCATTTATTGTGTAACTTATAAAATAAATTAATTCGGCTGAGAAGTTGTGCTCAGAAGCTCGGTGCGCACAGAGGGAGTGCTGGGCAACCTAAGTCTGCAAAGTGGAAAAACAAGGTGTTAAGCACAGATCGTTGACCGTGCTACAAAAACAAAGCAAGAAAAGAGAAGTCTTACTTCGGCTACATAGGGCACTACAGGATCTACCTAGGTTTCAACAAGGTGCTTGATATCTCGGCGCGGCAGGATGTTTGGTTATCTCGGTTCTACCTATGGGTTTGTTACTCCGGTTGGGCATCAAGGGGCAGCTTTCTGAGTTCGGTTTAGAAACTGAGAAAGCTGGATTAGCCCGAAAGGCTCAGCTCGGTCGTGGCCAAGATTTCTAGTTCGGTGCGTTTTTATTTCGGCTAATGTGAATCAGATGTTGACCTATTGAACTGCTGTTATATGCACAAGTGGTAGTTCGGTTGTGTAGTCTGGCCTCACTGGCACTAAAGCAACAAATAGTTTGCTAGTTCGGTGTGTGTGATTTTGGATCAAAGAAGTGTTCTACAGATTTTTCATGAATACAGAGGTTCTAAACATGGTGTTTTCAGAGGAAATAAGGCAAAAAGGAAAAGATATGTTTTGTAAAAACACGCACAACAAAACACGAATAACAGTATGCTATGGACTAAAGCAACTACAAAACAAACAAATGAGATTTGAGAAAGGCTTACCAGAAAAAAGAGGCAAGAATGGGAGGTAAGAACAGCAGCAGCAATGGAGAACACGAGCTCACGAGGTTGAAGAACAGTGGAGGCCCAGAGAGAGAATATTTTGGTGAAATTATTCAGAGAGAGGGTTTGTTTGTTTTGTGGAAAGAGAAAGGGCAAAAGGCGGGAACTGTTCAAATTCAGAAGTACGAAGAACGGCGTGACAGCTGTGAATAGCCATAAGAGCCTGCATGTGTCACTGGAAAGGGAAGCGTTTCAGTTGCTGCAATTGAAGAGACGTTTTGACGGACGTGCACAGCTCGGCTTAGGTTTAGCTCGGCTGGATAAGCTAAATAGTTTTTAGGCTCGGCTGGAGAAGTTAAAAGGTTTTCAGCCCGGCCGGAATAGCTAAAGGATTGTAGCTCGGCTGGATAAGCTAAAACTTTAGCTCGGTTTATAGACAGGTAATCCCTATCATGCTGCGTAGATGGAATTAAGGGGCAATTGTGAGGGTAATTTATACAGGTAAATTGGGCCAGGCTAAGTAATGGGCCGGTGCGGGCCGAAGTATGAAAAGCAGAGTAAAAAGACCTCATTCAAGTAGTCCAGCCGCGAAGTGTGTTATCTCGGTCACGATTAGCCCGGTCTAGGAAGAATGTTGTTATTTCGGTTCAGGAGTGCGCTACGGTTTAGCCTTGGGTCTTCTAGCCGAAGTAAGAGAGAGCTATCTTCCTGACTGTCCTGAGTTAGTTCGGCAAGTATCTTCTATGGATAGCTTGGTCGTAGTATGGGAAGCCGAGGTAGGAGACAGTAAGGCAGAGCGAACTAGCATATAATTGGTCACTCCGGTTAGTCTAACATGGCAATGTTACTTTGGTCGTAAGGTAGTTCGGCTGTGGTAGAACCATCTCACTTGGTTTAAGCAGTGAGGGGGGTGTTGAGAGAAGCATTAATCTCTCAGGAGTATGAATCCTAGGAGGACTCTACATGGAGGAGTAAGAGTCCTACTAGGATTGTGCCACGCGAAACTATAAAAGCTCACCAATATCACTTTGGGAGGGAACACACAACTTTGTTTTCTGAATACACAAAGCTTTTGTCTATTTGTCAAGCTTACTGACTTAGGCAATCGGAGAGGTTTCCGGCCACACACCCGCGGCTAGCTCACGTTTGTGTTTTCAGGTGATAAAGCGACGTCGTACGGAGGAGCGCAGACTTGATCACAGGATTATACGAGAAGGTGTATTTCTTTCCGTACAATATGTATATACTAAAATAATAAACGAAACTGATAGCACACTCACAGTAAAAGAAAGGTAGTGTTGTTAGACAACCCCTTCCTTGAGAAGTTATTAGATCTAAACTGCTAATTCATAAACATAAAAAATAAACAAATAAAATTGAACTTATTAGTTATAACAAACAAATTTAAAATTTCTGTTTATTTATACATAATCTTTATAGGTGTCGTCTTATCTATTTATGTTGTTTATTTTAAAATCTTTTGAAGTCTCCTTATTATAGATAACTTGTTATTAATTTTTTTACTTAATCAAATTTAAAATTATTTTCTATTCATATATAATTTCTGAAGTTCTTATATTTTTTTACTATCTTTCATAGTTTTTTTTTATTATCTCATAAGTATTCTATTTCTTTTTTATTTAATTTATAAATATTTTGGAATGTCCTAACTTTGAAATTATCTTTGACACTATCATATATATATATATATAAAATATTTAAAACATTTAAGTTGAATTTTTTTCAAAAATAAATAAATAAATAATAAATAAAAAATTCAATTAAAGAACCCTGCATTAATCCACCAATGTTTACATATTTCAAACAAATAAAAAAAAGTTTAAGGGAAGGAAAATTGGTTCATCACAATTTTTTTATGATACATCAGAATAAAGTAATAAAATTTAAAAAAAGAGGAAAATTGAAGAAAAGAACCCTGCATTCATCCACCAATGTTTACATATTTCAAACAAATAAAAAAAGTTTAAGAAAAGGAAAATTGGTTCATCACAATTTTTTTATGATACATCATAATAAAGTAATAAAATTAAAAAAAAATGAGGAAAATTGAAGAAAAGATTTTTAGTTAAAAAGAAATTGAGAGAGAACTGGACGAAGAATTTATTCAGCTTGTTTGTTTTCATTTTTCAGAAAATACTTTTCAAAAAATTCTACATTCTTATTTTCCGTGTTTTTTTATTTTTACTGAATTTTTTTTAATATTTTAAGTAATTTTTTTACTTTTTAGACACACATAACATAAATACACCTAAAAAGTAAAAAAATTGTAAAAAAAATCTTTTAAAAATTCACTAAATACCAAAATACAAAAAATACAAGAATTCAGTACATTTTTTATATTTTTATGTATTTATTAATTTTTTAAAATATTTTTTCACAAATTTTTTACTTTTTAAATACATCTAACTAAGGTGCATCTAAAAAAGTAAAAAAAATATTTAAAATTTAAAAAATATTCACTAAAAAAGAATACAAAACCAAAAAACTTCAATTTTTAAAAACTTAATCCAAAAATTCAATAAACATACTATTGATTATTATTATTATTATTTTTTAACAATACTCAATTCGTGTTCTATATATCAATAACATAAAAATAAATTACATAAAAAAAACAAAAATATTTGAGGCCTCAAATTTTTGGCTCAAATTTTTTGCTTTTTTTTTTTTTGCTGGGTTGATGCTTTGCTTGTTATTATTATTATTATTTTTATATTTTTTTTTGCAATGTATTAGCCCAGAAAAAAAAAAAAAAAATTGCATTCGAGGCAATTTCGAGCCTCATTTTCGAGGCCTCAATCAACGCCCATAAAAAAAACATACCTGATAATGCTTATTTTTATACTTTTACTTGAAGAGCATCGCTTCTAACATTAACAAATGGTTGATTTTTGTGTTTTTTTTTAATTTTTAGTGAATATTTTTTAAAATTTTAAATATTTTTTTACTTTTTAGATGCACTTACTTAGATGTATCTAAAAAGTAAAAAATTTGTGAAAAATACTTTTACTTGAAGAGCATCGCTTCTAACATTAACAAATGGTTGATTTTTGTGTTTTTTTTTTAATTTTTAGTGAATATTTTTTAAATTTTAAATATTTTTTTTACTTTTTTAGATGCACCTTACTTAGATGTATCTAAAAAGTAAAAAATTTGTGAAAAAATATTTTAAAAAATTAATAAATATATAAAAAATAAAAAAAAATGTACTGAATTTTCATATATTTTTGTATTTTTGGTATTTAGTGAATTTTTTAAAAGATTTTTTTAAAAATCTTTTACTTTTTAGGTATATTTATGTTAGTATGTCTAAAAATTAAAAAATTACTTAAAATAATAAAAAAAAATCAAAAAATAAAAAAAATATGAAAAATAAAAAAATAAAATTTCCTGAAAAGTGTTTTTGAAAAATGATAACTAAGTGTTGGTTTGGGATGTTCTAAAAAAGTGTACTTTTTGACTTATTGGCTTATATGGGTTGGGTTTGAGTTGGGTTTGATGTGATGTGTTAGAGAGGTGATGTGATTTAGATAAGATAATGTGACTTAAATAGGATAGTAATTTTTTAATTTTTTGTATTATTTAATAGATGTCAAACTTGACTTAAGTAAGGTGAATAGTTTGATTATGAAAAATTAAAGTAAATAACTTTAAAAACAAAAAGACAAGAAAATAATCAAACCTATCAATGATTTGATGGGAAGAAAACCTTTGAGCAGAGAAAACTTAAAAATTGATAGAGGTGTAGGTGTAGGGAACAAGTACATAAAAAAAAATAATAATTAATAATAATAAAGAATAAAAAAAAAAAAAAGGTGGGCAGTTAAATGAGGGACGTGCGTGCAGTGTGTGGAACAGAAAAATGAAAGTAAAGTTAGAAATTGAGAGAGAACGTGTAACTGTAGGGCAGAAGTATTTTTTTTTTAAAAAAAATAATATATAATTTTATAGTTAAGTGAGGGAACTGCAGAACGTGTAGGACGTGTGGGTGTAGGATTTTTGTTATTTATTTTTTTATTGTCTAATTTACAGGTGACAAAGTTTTAGGAGATTAAAATTGAGTTACATAAGTATAGATATATATTTTGCACTGTAAAAAGCTACACACTTAAAAAAAAGGTTCTCAGAAAAATGTTATAAAAATGAATTGTATAATATAAATTCAAATAATGTACTCCCTCTGTCTCAAAATAATGGTTCTTTTTAGAGAATTTAACTTTTTTGGTAGTACAATTATTGCATTTAAAAAAGGTTGATTTTTTAAAATTACCCTTTTGATAGTACATTTTTTAGAAATATCAATGTCATAATTGTACTTTTTTTATATTATTTATTAATTTAAAAGAATGGCAAAATAAGAAAAGTTTATATTATTTTTGTACTTGATTTTGAAGATGGACTAATATTTTGGGACAATGAAAAATGAAATAAGGGACTAATATTTTGGGCATTTAAAAGTGTTTTGACTCCGTGCTTAAATTGGTGTATTTCTCATGTGGAACTAGAAGAGTTGAGGAGGTGAAATAAGATTTTGATTTGGTCTATTAATTTTTGTCATTTAAATATAATTTTATTTCGAGGCAACTTGTTAGTAAAAATTTAGTTTGGGTCAAATCGACAAAGGATATTCGACAAAGAAACTAAACTTTCACAAATAACAACAGATCAGACAATTTTGGTTTGTGTTCTATACCTTGACAGTTTCAGGGACTTCTTTGGAGGCTGTGATGTGAAGAAACAAGTGTAAATAAATTGAAATTTGATTGAAGAGCAAGTAAATTTATCACTTAATTACAAGAATTAAATTACAAGTTTAAAATGCATAACAATCAACAGAGGAAAATTTGGCCACAGAGGCTGAATTACAAACAAATAACTCCTAAGTACAAAAGCTACTTCTAATTCCACATGGGTTGTGAATTTTGTTGATCATCTACTTTTCTTCGAATTTCCAATCTTTATACTTATGCTGACACGTGTCCCATCCTGGAGCACGTTACTTCCACTTCTTGCATAACTGCCCATGATCTCTATAACTGCTTGTAACTGCTTCTTTACTACAGCCTCCTCTTTCTCTGGCAAATGAATCACGTGCCCTACATCACTTACATGCCTAACTTCATGGCTTGACTCCTGGGCCACATTTGGCCACATCCCACTGCACTATCAGATGAATCGACAAAAGAAACTACTTCTGCCACCTCTACTTCTTTAATTGTTTCACTCTTCTCACCTGTTCTGTATTTTGGGACCCACATCTCATTAAAACTCGTGGTCTTCACCCCTAGCCAAGGTTTTGAAAAGCGATTGCGGTCGCCGTAACGGTTGCGAGGTATAAAGGCCATAGCATAACGATTGCGGTAATCGGAACCGTGATTTTTTTTTCTTTTTCGCACAATTTGAAGAAAACTTACCGATACACATATAATTTTTTTTTAGAATCACATTTATTGGGGTTTAAAATAAATTTTGATCAATTTTTGCTAATTTTTAAGTATGATCCAATATATTTCATATTTTCAAATCACTATAAAAGGAATTTTTTACATTTTATTTCAATAGTTAATGATTTTAAGGCTAATTGATTTTAAATGTCTACAAAATATTTTTTACCAATATCTAAACTAACTGAATAAAAAATATTCACAATTATTAAATAAAAAGATTATAAAATAAAAATTGTGCCATAAATTAAAAAAAAAATTATAAAAAAAAAAAAATTCATATAAGATTTTTTCTTTAGGCTTGGATCATTTGTATTTGTTCATTTTTTGTAAACTTTTGTGTTTTTTTTTGGGAAAAAGAAGCTATTCAGAATATTGTAAAAGGGTGTAACAGTGTCTAATGGATTGTTACGGCCGTTACGGTACCACTACGGCCATTACGTAATACCGAAATGGCCGTTACATATGTGAATTTCCATCACACTACTATAGTGGACGTAACAAGTGGCAATAACCACCACAACCGTTATGTAACGGCGTTACGTAACGGTTGCGGCCGCTTTTTAAAATCTTGCCCCTAGCATTCACTGGATCAGCTCTCTGTATTTTGTTACGCTTGTTCGACAGAGAAAATAAATTTTAGTGCCAATAATGCCCACATCATTCAAGACAAAAGGATGTTTTTGTTTTGAATGAATATCATAAAAGCAAACTTTAAAGTCTTGACACTTATTTACTTAGACGGTTTATAGAAATGAATATTTTTAGGCCCATAAAAACAAACCCGCATATCAAGGCCCAAACACTATAATAAAACCCAGGTGCTAGTAAAATTGACCCTAAGAGACGAATTAAATAGACCCAACTGTTAGTAACAGGCCCAGGCCCAATAGGAGGGTCCACCATAAGCTATTTGAATGCCAGAATTCAAACCATCACTACGCTCATTTCCTTTGTTTTGCTCTGTACTTCGACTCTTCAACCTCTCTGCTTCAAAACCCTTTGTTCACACCATTTCTATGGTGCCCAAACGAGCTCAAACCAAAGGGAAGAAAAAAAAAAAACTGAAACTCTACCTATGCAACGTTTCCCAACAAATTACTCCATCAACATGTCTTTGACAACTGCATTATTCCTTGTAACAACAGCCCTGTACAAGAAGAGCTGGGTCCAACCTTTTTTTCCCAAAATACCTGATGAACTTACCCATCACTATCTCATTGTAGACACTGAAGTGATGCTTTTCAAAAAAGCGAAGCTAGCCTGGCATCAATGGCATTCGAGCCCTAACCTCTTACACTCAAGGAAAAACCAAATCTCAACTAGAGGCTATGGGTTCACCGAATTATGGTGTATGACATTGACCTTTGGAGAGCTCTTGGCATCTATGATGCCATTCAACTGTCAACTCTAGCCCTAGATATGGACAAATGGGCTATTGGCGTCGCAGCTTGTTTTTGGTCTCTGTCCTGCAACTTCCTCATCCTGAAGTTTGGTATGATATCTCCTACTATTCTTGATGTTGTACATTTGACTGGCCTTCCTATTTCTGACCAACATATTAGTGCACTCTTAACTCCCAATCAGTAGTCTCACTTGATACTGACCTTAGTTATGGGAAATTCCAAACCAAATATCAAAAATTTTCTGTAGAACCTACCAAAGAAGAGAGAACAACTTTTTACTTACTATGTCTCTCCCAACACTTTCTATGTGTTCTTGGTTTTAAAATCACTAGAGAATATTTGGCCCTTGCCACTTGTATCCAAGAAGGCACCAAATTGTCTTTTGCCCCATTTTCTTTTAAGCACATTATACAGAGGTCTTTTTTCTTTAGTAGGCGAAGAGATAGATCATAACTATGATGGCCCTTTTTGGCTCTTCCAAGCTTGGCTTTATGCTTATTTCCTTGAGATTAGGCCTACCACTCAGACCTCTTACTTCTCTCCATATGAAAGTTATGCTAAACTCTTCATCTCCTTTCGACCAGCCCCATCCAATTCATTTACTAAGGTGTTCACTATTTTTTTTGAACTACCTGTCGACAGAGATCCTCCACTCTTCATTCATTTCCATAGCTTTCACTTCAGTTCCTCTGGAGTAACATACATTAATGCTGAACCCCAAACTTTAAGTGACACTTGGAGGCAAAAACAAAAGGATTTCTGGGCTCAAGTTCTTACTCCCAGATTTATCTTAGTGGGTGGATCCATCTACACTAGTAAACTTTCTAATTGCAGTTTTAAAAGTTATAATCCTTGTCAATGGGCCAGACAGATGGGATTATACCAAACTATCTCTTGTCCTTACTTGCATTTCACTATCCACAAACAAGTTGGATCCAAAGTCCAATTCAAAGTCTCTCAAGAAGTAAAAGACCTCCTAGCTGAAAATCAAAGGTTATTTGACCAGTTCAGTTTTTATTACTGCCACACTACTCCTTATGCTACCATAAGGTTTAATGAATGGTGGTCTTTGATGAATGCCTTGATCTTTGATGAAGATCTTCAAGCTTGCCTTTGGAATGTGCATCCTGACAACAGGAGAGGAGTAGAGATGAGCATTGGTAATTTATACATCCCCTTTTCTCTTTTTATGCACATTGTTTATCTAGTTTATGTTGATGCTAACTGGCCATTTTTGTTTTTTTGTTTTGTTTTGTAGTTTTTTTTATTATATATATTTAGCCAAGTCTCCCACTAAGTCCATCTCAGAGACGCCTGCTCAAGATATTACAATCTCAAAAGCCAAGGCAAAGTTCCAATGAATCCCTCAAAAAAGCCCAAAGGCAACCCTTTGAACACAACCAGTTGTGATGGGTTCATACCTTACAACCAAGGTGTTGAAATTGAACGGAGAACTAAAAAGAGACAAGAAGAAATTCAAGAAATTCTCTTATCTCAATCACAATTGGAGGGTGGTGCAATTTTTGAGAGGAGATCCAAAAGGAAGCAAGAACAGCCAGCTCCTTTTCAATCCACAACATCTCCTGCACCAATCCCTTCTCCCCTTAGCTGTTTTTCCTCTCCACCTGTAATGGAGGCATATCAGGTATAGATTTCAACCTTTGCTTTATAGTAAATCACTATACATTATGTTCTCTATTCATTGTCAATCTCCTTTTTCAGACATACAAGAGGAGAAAACTCCTCTCTCCAATTGTATCTCACTCTTCTCTTGAAGATTTGCTTGAAAACCAGACCAATTCACTTGAGAATTAGACCAATCTACCCTCTTCTTTGTTTGAGAATCAGACCAACCTGCCATCTTCTCAATTAAACTTAGAGCATCAAAATCCCCACCATGAAGAACAGACTGGCCAAGAGAGGACAGGCCTAAGAGAACTGGTCCCTGAATTAGCTCAACTTTTGTCTGACATTCTTAAAGGGGTAGCTTTAGGGGATTTGCTGGCCTTTCCTCTTAGAGGGGTACGCCTTGACACTAATGAAGTCATCAACTTTCCTGGCGTGGCCTCTTCCTCAGATGAATCTCAAGAACCCCTTGGTCATCCCAGAGAAACACTAATTGACCTAACTGATAACCCTGACAACTATACATCTCTTGTTGATAGAAGTTCACCTGCCCATGAGCAAGATGATAACATCCATCAAGATGACCATTTTTCACTCTATAATCAAAGGAATGAGGCTAACAGAGCTGACACTGAGGTCTTAAATAATGAGTCATCTTCAAATGACACGAGGACTCCTCATGAGGGAATTACACAACCTTTCAGGAAACATGTTCAATCTCCCTCCACCTCTATACGACGATCGATGGAGGAAGTGTCTTCATTCCATCTATCTCCAGCAATAGATGCCCCCTTACCAGTCCAAATTGAAATTTCTATAGGTCAAGGGACATCAATTTTGCCCAAACCAATCACCATGGACATCCTGCAATTCCAGTCCTGTCAGAGAATCTATCACCAGTGCCCTTGCCATTACCATATCTGAAGTTCAAGTATTTTCTTCACCGGTGACATTCTCTATACAAGTGTTTACCTTATCCTTTATTTCCTTTGCCTCAGCATGCTTTTGATTACAACTTTATCATGCTTTTGATTACTTTGACAAACTGGCATATCCACTCACAACTTAGTCACTACTGACATAAGGGTACAAACCACACCTTGTCAGAGTTCCTCAAGAGAAGTATTGGCCACTTTCATCTTGCCCAACACTGAAACTTCTACTATGCCTTCAACAGAGGTAACACAATCTCAAGTTGTTCATTTTCACAACTTGAACCAGTTACTGACTTAAACTTTCTAGTGCCACAGTCTACAACTGCTTTTCTCCAAGACTTACTTTTGGGTATATCTGCTGTTCAACAAACTATTGCTAACCTGACTATTAAGGAAAGATTGAAGTAACTATCTAGTGAGGAGCAAGAATTGATAGACCAATTCTTCAAAATACTTGGCCAACCACTGGATGATTTGGCTCTTTCCCACACCACATCTTTGACTAACTGTTTGAAAGCCATTGCACCTCTAATGTCTCAACTCTTTGACCCAGACCAAGTACAGGCTTTCCAAACCTTCCTCTCAGAGTTTTCACAGCACATAATGGCTATTAACCAGTTCCATGCTAAGCCAAAAAAACATTGAAACCCAAGTAGACCAAGTGAGAAAAGTAGTCAATGCTCTGGCTGAGGCTTCCACTAGATCACAAGCCCTTATTACTCAACTTGCCATCCTCACAACAGAAGAGGCTCAACTGGCACATGTGAGAGTTCAAAAAGCTACTGCTGAACAGGAACAGGCCAACCTTACCCAACAAATTTCAAGCCTTCTTGCTCAAGCAGAAGGTGGTCCCTCTGCCATTAGACAAGCTCAAACTAGACTTAGATAGAATAAAATTAGGCACCAAACTGCCATTCAAGCCTGGACTAGGCTTTCAATGTACTTCCAAAAAGATTAAGCCAATTATAATCATCTTGATTGTATTTTTGACATAATCCTTAATGAAAGATCTATCATATTTACTCTGGCTTTTCCTAGCTTGTCACATATGCTCATTTTCATGCTTTTATGACTTATTCATGCATTCCCACATAGTTGGATAGTATTTCTTTAGATACTTGCCATTAATGACCCTTCTCTGTGGCTCACCTTCTAAAAAGGTAAGATGATAAACTCCCCTTCTAAGGACCTTGTGTATTTTAAATTGACCTTTCCAATTTGGGGACCACTTATCATATTCTGGGCTTTTTAAGCCAATTGATAAAATGGTTTTCCACACCAACTTTTCTTTGAAAAACACTTTACTTTTTACTTTCTTGTTATAACTTCTCTCAACTTTTTTCTTCTGGGCTATCAAATGATTAAAGGCCGTAATCCTTTTTTTCTCTAAGTCTTGCAACTCAATCACCATAGTTTCAGTATATTCATCCATAGGGATATCTAAATGTCTAGCCAATTGACTAGACCTGACAGTCACTTCCAAGGGCAACACAACATCATGCCCATATATTAACTCATATGGAGTTGTCTCTGTGCTATCTCTCTTGGAATTTCTGTAAGCCCAAAGAACTTCTGACAAGAGATTATGCCAATCCCTAGGATTGTCCATAATCATCCTTTCTAAAGTATTCTTGACAATCTTGTTTGTTGCCCTAGCTTGCCAATTTGCTTAGGCATAATAGGGTGAGAAATTCAATATCTGAATGTCATGTTCTATGGCAAACCCCTTAATTTTATCCCCATTGAATACTGTGCCTTGATCGACAGTAATGGATTGGGGTAAACCAAACCTATGAATCACATTCTTTTTCAAGAACTCAATGACTTGAATCTGTGTCACCACTTTTAAGGGCACTGCTTTCACCCATTTGGTAAAGTAATCAGTGGCCACCAATAGGTAAGAATGTGCTTTTGAAGAAGCTGAGAAAATTTGCCCAATTAATTCCATTGCCCATCCTCTAAAAGGCCAAGGCTTCATAACTGAATAAAGGTTTGTAGCTGGTACCCTTTGAATATTATCATGTTTCTGGCAACTTTGACATCCTTTTGCGTATATTATGCAGTCTTTTCTGATAGATGGCCAAAAATAACCATATCTGTTAATTAACCATCTCATCTTATCACCAGTCTGATGGGCCCCATAAATTCCCTCATCTGCTTCAGTCATGGCTTTCATTTGGTCTAGTTTACCAATACAAAGCAAAGTCAAACCATCATGTCCTTTCTTAAATAAGTCATCTTCCATGATAGCATAATTTAGGGCTTGATATCTTAATTTGTCTATCATTCCCTTCACTAGGATTTGACAAGTACTTTAGTAAAGGAAACCTCCAATCTTCCTCTGTCACATCCAAAGTAAAAATTGACAAGAAGTTTCTACACCTATCCCTAAGTGCAGAAAAGTTTCTCTTTTTAATTCGAACAACCCTTTCTTGAGCTCCTTAGGAATTTTTAACCCAAAAGCTGCTTGGGCCATCTCATTGGCCTCTTTATTCTCCAACCTGTATCTATGTGTGAATGTGATATGGTCAAAGAAACTGATTAACCATTTAACCTCAGTTAAATACTCCTCTAGAGCACCACTTACACACTTAAACTCATCCAAAACTTGTTTAATGACCAACTGCGAATCTCTAAAAACTTGAAGGCTTCTAATTTTGAATTATATGGCCAACTCTAGGCCAATTATCAAGGCTTCATACTTAGCTTGATTACAAGATTGAATATGTTGACCTTCCAATTGATATACAAATTGGTACATTTGCTTGTTTGGCGCAATTAGCACAATACCTGCTCCAACTCCTTCATCTGTCTTTTAACTATCAAACATCAACTTCCAAAGTTCATTCTCCACCATATTGACTTCATATAAATCTAAATCGACAGATGTACAAAGGTGTTCTGTTAGAAAATCAACCAAGGCTTGTCCTTTGACTATTTTCTGTGGCACATATTTGAGACAATATTCAATTAATGCCAATATCCGTTTGTCTTGCCTTCCTCTCAAATTGGCTTGGACAACATATATTTAATCACATCTGTTTGTGCTACCACAAACACTTCTGCAGGTAGCATACAATGCCTTAGTTTAATAGCTGTAAAATAAAGTGTTAGACATAACTTCTCGACAGAGTTGTACTTGGTCTCAGTATCATTTAACTTTCTATTTAGGTAGTAGATGGCTTGTTCATGACCCATATCATTTTCTTGAGCCAATAGATAACCAATCGACAGGTCAGAAATTGAGATGTACAACTTCAAAGGTTTACCTGCCACTGGGGGCATAAGTATTGGAGGGTTTGCCAAGTATCTTTTGAGTAAATCAAAAGCTTCTTGATGGCATGCCTCCCATTTAAACTCATGGTCTAACTTGATTTTTATCAGAGGAGAAAATGCTAAAGTTTTATTAGCCAGATTGGCTATGAATCTTCTTAAAAAATTTATTTTTCTAAGGAACCTTTGTAACTCTTTTTTGTTAGTTGGAGGTTTTACTTTCAGAATTACCTGGACTTTATTAGCATCTGTTTCTATCCCTTTGTGGTGTACTAAGAAGCCTTGAAAATTTCCAGCAGATATCCTAAATGCACACTTTAAGGGGTTCATCTTGAGTTTGTAGATCCTCATTCTTTGAAATGTCTGCTGCAAATGTTCTAAATGCTCATCAAAATTGTCAGATTTGATGGCTACATCATCTATGTAGACTTCTAAGTATTTTCCAATCAAGTCATGGAAATGAAATTCATTGCCCTCTGTATGTTGCTCCTGCATTCTTTAATCCAAAAGGCATGACTACCAATTCAAATATCCTCAAAGCACCAGGACACTTGAAGGCTGTCTTATGTGTATCCTCTGGATTAATAAAAATCTGATTATACCCAGTATGACCATCCATAAAGGACAAAATCTTACTTTTGACTGCTGAGTCTACTAACAAGTCAACCACCGGCATAGGATATTCATCATTGGGAGTTGCTAGGTTTAGGTTCCTAAAGTCTATGCACACTCTTAACTTACCATGTTTCTTTATAACAGGGACAATATTAGAAAACCATTCAACATGCTTGGTTGTTCTGATGAAACCTGCTTTGAGCAACCTTTCAATTTCCTCCTTGACCAATAAGGTGACTTCATTAGTCATCCTTTTTGGGGATTGTTTACGAGGAAGGAAATTTCCTTTAATTGAGAGCCTTTGCGCTACCAATGCTCTATCTAATCCAGGCATTTCTTCATAGTTCCATGCAAAGCAATCCATATACTCAGAAAGCAAACCAATTAGCTTGCTCTTGCATTCATTAGATAGATTAGCATTTACATAGATAGGCCTCTTACAGGCTTTACTCCCTAAGTTATATTCCTCTAAAGGATCCTACACATTTGCCTTGAGGTCATCAAACTTTGCAGGAGTAGCCTTCAGAAGTTCCAGTTGCACTTCTTTATAACTCAGAGGGCTACTGTCGATAACACATTCTGCCCAGAAACAATTAGGCAAATGCTTAGGGCTCAACTTAATTTCTAAAAAGAATTTTTTTAAAAAAAAAAGTCTAGCAAAAGTAGATCTAATTACAATAACTGTCTCATCCAGCTTGTCTTCTTCTATCACTTGTACTTGCATTACTCTTGATCTTCAGTAACCTCTTCTATCACAGGCCTTTTCTGCTTCTGCATCAAGTTTAGTTTGGCCAATTACTGGCCTATCTTGAAACCTTCCTCAATGAAGGCCTTGAACTCATCATTAGTCAAACCTTTACTCTGGGACTTAACCTCTTCCTCATCAATCACAATTGGACCCAAATCCTCATCATACAACACAACTTCTATATTATTAACATCAGCAACAAAAGGATTTGTATCTGCCCAGTAAACTTCCATTCCCCCTTTGTTACCTTGACCACCACTGGTTAAAAAGATCAGTGCCTAGTGTAGAGAAGAGGGTACACACCCATTAAGGTGTATCCAATCTCTACCTAGTAGCACATTGTAGTTAGAGGAAGAATTTTTTACAAAGAAAGTTGTTCCCATTAACTTGGAACCAACCTGAAGCTATAAGGCCACTGCTTATCTGGCCTCAGATGATCCACCAGCAAAATTACTTATATTCACATTAGTAGGAAGTAAGTCATTGACAAATTTCCTAATAGCTTTCAGTGTTTTAGAAGGAAGAATGTTGACAATAGCCCCATTATCAACCAATACTCTCTCCATTGGCACTCCATCAAGGTAAGCCTTGACATATAAAGGCCTTAGATGCCCGATGAGCTTGTCTTCTGGCTTTTGCAGCACAATCTTCTCCCCATTAACAGACCTAACCACCTTAATTGACCTCAGTGGTTTGGCTTGTGTCTTAGTCATTGCTATCTGAACTGCTGGTTCAGTCAAATCTTCGACATTACCTGCCAATTTATCTAGTTGATTTGGCTTAGCCTGAAACCTCTGAGGGATGGCCATAATAATATTACACTCCTTAGATGGAGGTAAAAAGCCAAAGTGAATGGCAACCAACTTCTCCCCAAAGTCACCACTAGAACTATCTGACTTGACTTTATCTTCTCTAACTCTTTCATTAACATTCATGTTATCAATGGCCATCTCCTGGTCTCCTGAACTCCTTTTATTTCCCTATCTTTCTCATTGTTGTCATCTTCATCAGACATTAAATCCCTCTTCAATTCTTTCAACTTCTATCTCAATAAAACTTTTTCAGAAAGTTTCTCAGCAGGTCTACCATCTGTCTTTTCTAGCTCCATTTTTCTTTTTAAAATCTGAACTGGTTGTACTGGATGGGCTCCAGAAGTTGAACCCTTCACTTCCTTCACTCCAATAGCAGGAATCAATCCATCTCTAGTCCATACTAAATCTTGCCTTCTAGTGGGCTTATCCCCCACAGCTGTAGACATCATGGCATGGAACTTCCTTTGTTCCCTCCTTTTCTGAGTTCTTGTTTCTCCTATTGGTCTTCAACCACTCAAGGGAAACTTTGGATGAGACACTCATTGACATCCTAGATGGGATGGTACTGGAGGCTTTACCATTCTTGGTTGAACTAGTTGCATACCTGGCCTCATTCTTAGGCCACGGTACTGCTGTTGAAATCCCTCAAATGGTCTCACAAGCTGTTGTTGCCCTCCATATGGCCTTCCAGTCTGTTGAAGCCAATATGTGGTGCACCAAATTGCTGTTGCTGGCCATTATATGGCCTAGTCAGTACTTTTGTACTTCCATAGGGCTTAGAACCCTTTTGTTGCTTGAGCATGGCCCTTACATTACTTAATCCACTAAAGCATGGATGAACAGGAGCTCCTTGGAACAAAAATGGAGCATCATCCTTTCCGTAGTTCTCTTTAGGACCAAATATCCCTAGGTCTGTCCCATCATAAAACAAATAATCATTGTCGAGAATCTGCAGATCACCACTACCCATGGTATTGAACCTCATGCCAACATTCTTTCTAATTTTTTAAACTCCATCAATCACAATCGCCTTGGCTCTTGCTTTCTCAGTACCACATCTGAAACAAATGAACCTCTCACTAGTCTCTCCTTGAACTCTTTTTCCTTTTGCTTCTTTTGTCATCTTCTCCATTCTCTCTTTATGGAGCTTCTCTAATTCCACCAAGAGAACTCTGGGGTTCTTCTCTTTCTTCTTTTTTCTTCAAACTTTTTCCTAAGCTCAAAATCTAAACCATTTTGGGTTAGTCTTATGACTTCTATTTCAGGCATGTACACATGACATCTGTTTTTTGCTTTCTTAAACCTATCGATGTATTGTTCTGCACTCTCTCTTTGCCTTTGTTTAAATTTTGACAAATCTACCATCGTCACCTCAGGCTCAGTTCTGTTGTCAAGTGTGAACAAAATTTTCTGGCAAGTTAATAAACCATGTAAATGCCACTTTAGACAGAGAATGAGGAAAGAGTTTTAATTTTAAATTGTCATCATAGCCAGGTTCTCTACATTGGAGTACAAACCTGCCTATATGTTCTATTGTTGATTACCTCTCTTCCTCTGTAAACAAAGTAAACTCAGGAATCCTATAATTTCTTGGAATGGAGGTTGTTTTTACCCATCGAGGGTAAGGACTCCTGAACATTGGCCTATCTGGCCTTCTCAGACCTGGACCATACATTTCCTGTATGATGTTCATTATTAGCTGCCTATTATTAATCTGGGGGTCTAAGTATTATTGTTGTTGTCCCCCTCCTTGGACTTTTGGTTGGAAGTAAGGAAAAGGAGGGCCAAGCCCTCTAGGCCTTGGATGCATCATGTTAGGTTTATAATATAGTTGTTGCATGACATGATCTCGTATATTCTGAGGCCTTACTTGATTGATTGGCCTATTTCTCTGTTCCGCCATAGCCTAATAACCTGCTACAGGCCCATCAAATGCATGAGTACCATACATTTGTGGCCTTAGTTGCCCCCCAGGTCTCATTCCCATATCATTTAAATTGTGATCAACACTGAGTTTGCGGGGTATTCCCTCTCAAACACAGGATTTATAGTCATTTCCTCCTCATATCTTTCTTGGAGTGTGGGAGGTCTATAAAATGATATAGGTTCATTTACATTTGCATGTTGTTAAGGGGCCACATGAGATATGAATTGTGCTTTATTTACTTAAGTCTCCTCTCCAACCCTTCTTGATTGGCTGGGCTTGATGTTAGCCTTCTCAAACAAAGCCAGCAAGTCATCTACCATCACTTGGTTCTCCTATACAGATATAGAGCCAATTACTTGCTGAGTATGCAGTAGAAGAGCCTATCTTGGATTAGTAGGAGGACAACTAGATTGGCCAGTTTTGGCCATATTTTGGCCATTTTCTTGATCTATTTCCTGTCTGGCCACTGAATGGCCATCACCTAGGTTGTCCTGTACTCTTTCAAGTCCACTATCCAACTCTTCTCCATCTTCAACCCCTTTCTTAGGATCTTCAAAGACTTCATGTTGTTTCTTCCTAGCCATCACTCCAAATTAGACAGGTCCCACTGGGCGTGCCAAAATATGTTAACAAAAATCTGGTTTGGGTCAAATCAACAAAGGAGATTCGACAGAGAAACCAAACTTTCACAAACAACTACAGATTAGACAATTATGGTTAGTGTTCTATACCTTGACAGTTTCAAAGGCTTCTTTAGAAGATGTAATGTGAAGAAACAAGTATAAATAAATTGAAATTTAATTGAAGAGCAAGTAAACTTGTCACTTAATTACAAGAACTAAATTACAAGTTTAAAATGCATAACAATCGACAGAGGAAAACTTGGCCATAGAGGCTGAATTACAAACAAACTACTCCTAAGTACAAAAGCTATTTCTAATTAAGTTATGTTACTTCTAATTTCACATGGGTTGTGAATTTTGTTAATCATCTACCTTCCTTCGAATTTCCAGTCTTTATACTTATGTTGACACGTGTCCCATCTTGGAGAACGTTGCTTCCACTTCTTGCATAACTACCCATGATCTCTATAACTACTTGTAACTGTTTCTCTGCTGCAGCCTCCTCTATCTTTTGCAAACGAACCACGTGCCCTACATCACTTACATGCCTAACTTCATGGCTTGACTCCTGGACCACGTTTGGCCACATCCCACTGCACTATCAGATGAATTGACAGGAGAAACTGCTTTTGCCACCTCTGTTCCTTTAACTATTTCATTCTTGTCACCTATTCTGCATTCTGAGACCCACATCCCACTAAAACTCGTGGTCTTCACTCCTAACATTCACTGGATCAGCTCTCTGTATTTTGTTACGCTTGTTCGATAGAGAAAATAATTTTTAGTGCCAACACAACTAGCGATTACTTAAAATTGGATTACACTTAATTAAACATTATCAAATGACTTAATTTGTGTTTAGTGTATGTCTCCTCATGGTGTTCTCATTTATGCTGTGTTTGGTTTGAGGATTCAGGGAGGGATTTGAAAAGGGAAAGGAAAAAGGTGTGTGAAACTATGTGAAATATAGACATATTTTATTCACATTTCACCAACCTTTTCCATTTTTCTTTCCAAATCTCTCCCCAAATCCCCCAACCAAACACAACATTAGTGTTTTAGCAGGCCCAATGTGATTGGAATTGTATGTAATTGCAATCACGTGTAATATGTACCTTAACCAGCCCATTCCTTCCTAGCCCAGCCCAATTATATTAGGGTTTTAGCAAGTGGTTTGGGCTAGAAAGATTGGACTTTGAGACTGATTATAATTTGGGCCGAGTCTATTTTCATATGTTTTTTTTGTTACAGGTCTATTTTCATGTTTTGTTTGAGCAGAAGAAAGAAAATAAAAAAGAAGAGGTAAGAAAATAAAATAAAACTTCTGCTCTTTATTACTCGGCTTAACAAAATAAATATATATTATTTAAAATAAATTATATTATTATTCAATTACCCATGTTACAAAAATCCAAAATGCAAACATAAGCTAAAGAGGTGTAGGTATATAATTCGGAGGTTTTGTAATCTAGTGGTGGAGTACACGTAATGTGTGTGCAACTTAAAAAAAATTATAATATTTATTTGTAATTTTAATATCTTTTGGTGTCTAATTTATTATTTATAATTTTTTTTATTTTGTTTGCTTAACCAAATTTAAAATTATATTCGTACATAATTTTTTAAGGTATCCTATCTCTTTTTTCTTTTTCTTTTTTTTAGCTTTTTTTTTTTGAATTTAATATTTTTTAGAATTTTATTATTATCTACAAATAATAAACTATTAATCAATAAATATAAAAAATAAAAAAATAAATTGAACCTTATAAGCTATAACAAACAAATTTAAAATTTTGATTTATCTTCAATTATTTTTGTAATTTCATTTTTTAATTTTTTTAGGAACAATCCTAATATTTTTGTTATAAAGATCATAAAAAAAATTAAATATATATATTTTTAATATCTTTTGATGTCTTCCTTATTATTTATTATTTATTTGCTTATCTCCTCACACACCGTGTAGAAACATTGTCAGCAAATCCTTACAAATAGAAACTTTACTCCCACATAATAGATTTCACCAATATACAAAATAAGAAGTGATTTTAAAATTGTATAGCAGTTTGAGAGACAAACATGAAAGAGTAGGAATGTAGAAGTGATTGGTTATGATTGGTTTATTGAGTTCCTATAATGTCACATGGTAAAAGTTTCAAGAAATCAAGTTAAAAACTAATTTTATATAATAGTATAGATAGATAATATAAAAAAAAATAATAATAAAAATAAATAAATAAATACCTTTTTTTTACTAAACAATTAAAAAAATTATACTAAAAAAAAACCAAATAAATAAACAAACACTAATAGAACACTTAGAAGGTTGGTCTTATTAGACAACTCTTTGAGAAGTTATTAGTTTTGAACATCACAAAGTTGTAAAGCAACTTGCAAATAATAATAATAATAATAATATGATTTAGTTGGAGTATTTTGATTTAAAGACATTTAATTTGGGTAACCATAAAGAAAGAAATTACTTAATCACAACTTCTTTTTTTTTTTACAATAAGAATGATAATTTGTAGTTTAGATTGGACTTTTATATGGTGGGAAAAGTGAAAAAGTTTTTCATAAAAATATGAGCGTAAAATTCACATCATAATGTATACATACATATATATATATTGGTTTTTTTTGTTATTTTTTCAATCAACATAGTCAACAAAATAGAAATGTGAATTTTTCATTCAAGAATTACAGAATTTATACACAAAATAAAATAAAAAAAGGGAATGTAATCAATAAAATGAATGTAAACAATAATTAAAAGTAAACAAAACATTCGTAAACACATGTATGGTCAATGCAAATGAGATGTGCCACCATTTTTTCTTTATTTTTTTTTTCTTAAACAATTATAAAATTCATAAAAAAATTAAAAAGTAAAAAATAAACAATCACTGAAATGTATTTTGACACTATTTTTTATTTTTTACTAAACAATTACATAATTTATACTAAAAAAATAAACAAACACTGATAGCACACTCACAGTAAAAGAAGGGTCGTGTTGTTAGGCAATCCCTTGAGAAGTTATTAGATCTAAACTGCTAATTCATAAACATAAAAAATAAACAAATAAATTGAACCTTATTAGCTATAACAAACAAATTTAAAATTATCTTTTACATATACATAATCTTATAGGTGTCTTATCTATTTTATGTTGTACATTTTAAAATCTTTTAAAGTCTCCTTATTATAGATAACTTGTTATTAATTATTTTACTTAATCAAATTTAAAATTATTTTCTATTCATATATAATATCTGAAGTTCTTATATCTTTTTACTATCTACCATAGTTTTTTTATTTTATTTTATTTTATTATTATCTCATAAGTATTCTACTTCTTTTTTATTTTTAATTCATAAATATTTTGGAATATCCTTTTATTTTGTTTTATTTAATCAAAACTTTGAAATTATCAGCTATACCTATCATATATATATATATATATATTTAAAAATATCATAAGTTGGAGTTTTTTTCAAAAAAAAAAAAAAAAAATTCAATTAAAGAACCCTGCATTAATCCACCAATGTTTTACGTATTTCAAACAAATAAAAAAAGAGTTTAAGAGAAGGAGAATTGGTTCATCACAATTTTTTTATGATACATTATAATAAAGTAAGAAAATTAAAAAACTTTGAAAAAATTTAGAGAAAAGAGTTTTAGTTAAAAAGAAATTGAGAGAGAACTGGACTACTTTTTTTTTTTTTTTTTTTTTACATTACTCGATTCGTGTTCTATATACCAATAACATAAAAATAAATTATATGAAAAAAACATATTTGATAATACTTATTTTTATACTTTCGCTTGAAGAACCGTCGCTTTTAAAATTAACAAAATAATTGAATTTAAAAATAAAAACAACAATAGTTTGATTATGAAAAATTAAATTGAGTAGCTTTACAAAGAAAAAGTTAGCAGAAGTAATCAAACTTGCCAATGATTTGATGGGAAGGAAACCTTTGAATAAAATGAGAGAAAACCTAAAGGCATTGTTTGTTTTTAGAGGTAGAATGAAAGGGATTGATAATGAGAGAATTAATAGTAAGAAAATTATTAATGAGGGGATTGATAGTGAGGGGATTAAGTAAAATTGTATTTGTTTTAATAATAGTTGTTAGTGTAGGAATTGTTAAATTATTTTTGTATAAAATAAATATAAAATAATAAAACAAATAAAAAATACAAAAACATTAAATATTAATGTTTTAAAAAAAATGTCTAACATGTAAAAAATTTTAAAAAAATAAAAATAAAATAAAAAATTTCTAGAAAAAAATAAAACAAATAAAATAATGATTTTTACATAACAAAAAATATAAAAAATTAAACATTAATGTTAAAAAAAATGCCCGACATGTAAAAAAGAAATAAAAATAAAAAATTTCTAATCCACCAGACTATTTTTCTAATACTAAGTTCTTGAGGCCCATCCGAATCCCCTTGGGAAGGCCCATCCTAATCTCCCTTCCTATCTCTCAAAACAAACACAATATTAGTAGGTCCCACTTCACTATCAATTTTAATTCCTCCCTAACACTCCAAACAAACGGGGCCAAAAATTGAGAGAGAAGGTGTAGGCGTAGGGAATAAGTACTTAAAAAAAAAAAGAGCTAACTGGGCAATTAAATGAGGGACGTGTAGGTGTGAAACAGAAAAATGAAAGTAAAGCCTTTGTTTGGGAAGTGGATTGATTTTTTAGTTTTTTTAATTATTTTAGTTTGGAGTTAAAAAGTTTGGTTTGAAAAGAATTTTTGACTTTTTTTTAAACTTTTTTGTGAGATAAAAAATATAATGATTATGGGTTGGATGTGATATTTATAATGATTATGGGTTGGATGTGATTTTTTGTCTTATTGAATTAAAAAGTTTATTTTATTTTTTGTGACTAAAATAGTCTCAAAAAAAAAAAAAAAAAAAAAGCTCAAGTTTGAGCTTCCCAAACAAAGGCAAAGTTAGAGTATTTTTTTAAAAAAAATAATAATATATAGTTGTACAGTTAAGTAAGGGAACTGCAGAACGTGTAGGTGCAGGATTTTTTTAATTTATTTTTTTTATTGTCTAATTTACATGTGACAAAAGTTTCGAGAGAATAAAATTGGATTACACTTAATAAATAGTATATATATATATATATATATTTCGCACTGAAAAGCTACTCACCTAAAAAAAAGGTACTCAGAAAAATGTTATAAAAATGACTTGTATAATATAAATTCAAATAATTTAATAAAAAATAAATATAGTTCATAATGCATAACATGTTTTTGATCATTTAAAAGTGTTTTGATTCGGTGCTTAAATTGGTATATTTCTCACGTAGAACTAGAAGAGTTGAGGAGGTGAAATAAGATTTTCATTTTGTCTACCAATTTTTGTCATTTAAATATAATCACCATGCTTGGTTATCATTTTTCAAAAATACTTTTTAAAAAATTTTATTTTTTTATTTTTCGTGTTTTTTATTTTTATTGAATTTTTTTAATATTTTGAACAATTTTTTTAATTTGTAAACATACCTAACATACATATACCTAAAAAGTAAAAAAAAAATTGAAAAAAAACCTTTTAAAAATTCACTAAATATCAAAAATAAAATAAAATAAACGAGAATTCAGTATAGTTTTTGTATTTTTATGTATTTATTAATTTTTAAAAATATTTTTTTACAAATTTTTTACTTTTTAGATATATCTAAGTAAGGTGTATTTAAAAAAGTAAAAAAAATGTTTAAAAATTTAAAAATATTCACTAAAAATAAAAAAATACAAAAATTAAAAAATTTAATTTTTAAAAAATTCAAACCAAACACACTGAACCTTATTTCGAGGCAACCAGTGATGACTTAATTTTTTTTTAGACTCCTATCTTTTTAGATGCTTTTTTCAAAGTTTGTTTATTTGTTTGTTTTTTTTTTTTTTTTTGGAACCCATCTTATTCCCAATTCTATCCTTACTCCCTAAACTCTAACCTAACTTCTACCTTTACATATGACAAACATTGCAGCCCATTTGACGGCCCGTTTTCCACTGCAATCACCCTTCAACGATCTCCTCTCTACTGTAATCCCTCTTCAGTTACTCCCTCTCTAACCCTACTACCCCATACCCTTACAGCACACTCTATGGTCAGGGAAGACAATTTGAACTTGACCCGACGGGGACGTAACTCCCTGACCTCGATTAGAATCGGTTTCTTTTCAAAAATAATTTCCATAGAGCCGGGATTGGTATTAAAAATTAAATTCCCGTTGATTTTTAGGCCGGGAACGGTGATAAATTCCTTGCCCTCGGCCCCGCCCCGTCCCAACCCAAAATCCCCGAATAATCCCCCGTGTATATATATATATATATATATGTTTAGAAGTACACTGGATATATATGTACCTATACTCAAACTATTATATTATATCTATTATATTATATTATACCTCTGAGTTACTATTATTACTATTATATTATATTAATATTATATATGTACCTACACTCAAAGTTACTATTATTATATTATATTATATCTAATATATTATCTATCTACACTCAAACTTATTTATCTGAACTCTCTCTTCCTTACTGACTTCTCTCATCTCTCTCTATTCCTCACTTATTAACTCAGATCTCTGTCTCCTCGGTCTCTCATCTCTCTCTCTCTCTCTCTCTCTCTCTCTCTCTCTCTCACTAACTTCACTTATCTCTCTCAATCCCTCATTCACTGACTCAGATCTCTCTCTCTGAGTCTCACCGTTTCTCTCATCTCTCTCCCTCACTCACTTACTCAGCAATCATCCAGATTCACCACCACCGATTTGAACAAATCTTGAACTGTGGCCCGTCTGTGAAGCCTTCGTTGCCACTGATCTGAACAGGACCAGGACCGTGACCGTGAAGTCCC
This sequence comes from Camellia japonica, assembly GCA_030407325.1. Lineage (NCBI taxonomy): Eukaryota > Viridiplantae > Streptophyta > Magnoliopsida > Ericales > Theaceae > Camellia > Camellia japonica. The sequence continues at coordinate 33,469,853 of JAPPVO010000013.1, forward strand.
CCCATCTCTCTATATATATATATCTGTTGATGTTTTAATTTTTTTTTAAGTTGTTATATATATTTATATGTATATATATATCTAAGTTGTTGTCTGTTGTTGTTGATGATTGTTGTTGATCTGAATAGTTGGTGTGGTGTGGTGTGTGTGTGTTGTGAAAAGATAAGTTGGGGATTTTTCGAGGTCGGGGAAACCCGATTTCCGTTAGGGGATGGGGGTGGGGGAGGTAATGGCTTCCCGTCCGGGATCGGAGCCAGGAACGAGGATGTTTTCACTTTCGGGGATCGGGGACGGGGAGTGGCATCCCCGACCCCGCCCTGGCCCGTTGCCATTCCTATCCATGACTTTACCCTTATCCTTATTGTTAATGTATATATGATATATATTCCTATATATATTAGGTATTGATTTCCTAAATATATTAAGTATTACCATAGTTAAGTCTCTTATAGGATACTCTTTCTCTTAATTAGATTTCTAATAGGATACTCTTTTTTAGCAAATATATATAGACCTTTTATTATATAGGACAACTCATTCAATACATTACATAATATTTTATCTCTCTCTACTATTTTAACATGGCATTAGAGCTAAGTTAAATACCTACTAATTTCGCTTTATTAGCAGGTGGCAGCCTTGCCTTGGTCACCTACCGGATCTCAACCTATTCCATTGTCATATTTTCTTGTTAGTATCGTTTCGTAGTGATCTCTTCCTTTGTCCACTAATTTATTCCTACCCCAAATATCTCTATTATATATATATATATATATTTTTACTCGTAATCCATTTTTTTTTCCACTCTGTCTTTTTCTCTGTTTCAATCTCAAATAGATTTCTATCTTCAAACCTATTTGCGTTTGAGGGGGGGATATTATATTTATATCATAGTGAACATGGCTATACACCATGCAAACTACTTAAGCCATCCCTTGTGGCGCACAACTCAAGCTGTCCCCTGCGACACACCACCTAAGTCATCCCTTAGCGTACCACCCAAGTCGCCTTCTCTAGCGTACAATTCAAGCCACCCTCTCTAGCACACAACCCAAGCCGTCCCTTGGCACACCACCAAAGTCGCATGCTTGGTCCAACATCTAGTCTCTGGTGCACAACCTAAGTCGCTCCTTGGGTTCCATCCAAACCGCCTCCTAGCGCATTCAGTTATCTGTTGCTATCATCGTTCAGCACCACGTCATAAGTTATGTGTGTGCTACGCTTGCTGGTTCAACATCTAGTTCTCTACATCGGTCCGGCATGACCCCTTTAAACTGTCCCGACATTGATTCCGATTAGCTCCTACATCGATCCGGCATGACCCCTTTAAACTGTCTTGACATTGATTCTGGTTAGATTCTACAATGGTCCGGCATGACCCTTTTAAATTGTCTCTCGGCATTAACACCGGCCTCTGATCTCGGCATTAGTTCTAGCCAATTTCTATATCGATCCGACACGACCTTAAACTGTCCTGACATTAGTTTCATCCAGTTCTTACAATGGTCCAACACGACCATAAATTGTCTTCCAACATTAGTTTCGGTCTCTGATCTATTTCAAGCGCCCTTGCGCTCCTATTCGGATTTTACAATCTATTTGCCTTTTATTTTATTTAGTTTTATTTCATGTTTTAATTTTTCTCTCCAAACTCAAGATGTTTATCCTCCTTGAGTTTGAGGGGGATATTAATGTATATATGGTATATATTCTTACATATATTAGGTATTGATTTCCTAGATATATTAGGTATTGTCATAATTAGGTCTCGTCATAATTAGGTCTCTTATAAGATACTCTTTCTCATAGTTAGATTTCTAGTAGGATACTCTTTCTCAACCTATATATACAGGCCTTTTATTATATAGGATAATTCATTCAATACAATACATATTATTTTTTCTCTCTCTACTATTCTAACACTCACCAAGCCCTATCCACCTTTTCCATGTACACTATAATGTGCCTTTCTCCCTATTTTTCTTTTTCTTCGTTGCGCTCGCTTTCTTTCTCTCTTAATTGATGAAGAGGTTTGGGGCTTTGGAGAAAGCAATTGTAAAGGTGGCAAAGAGGAATTTGAACGAAGTTGGGAGAGAGATGACAATAGTGATGATGGTTGAGAAGCAGATGAAGGTGTTGGCTAGTAAAGGTGCCATAACACAATATAAAATCTCATTTTTTTTTTCTCTCACTTAGAAATGACAAAGACCATCGTTATGGTTTATCAGTTGTTCGATTCTCACAATTCTCATCTCATTCCCTCTCATATTATATAAATTATTTTTTTTGATATTATTAATGATTTTACTAAAAATATGTCAGTTGACCTATTTGGAAGAAAAAGAAAAAATAAATAAAAGGGGAAAAAAGAGACAATTTAGTCAATTTAACCTAATATGGATTGCGTTTGTGAAATAATATTGAGGTATAAGTCAAATTGAACAATTCTCAACATAACTTGAGTGGGTCTAAACAACCTTTCTTCTTGACCAAACCAGCTCAAGTTGCCTTAGAGCATCTCCAATCCAATCCTCTCACTAAGAGGATGAAAATAATTTTTTATTCAAAAAGTAAATATAGAGTATGTTACTATTCATTCAAACTCCAACCACAAACCTTCAAAACCCTTCATCCTCCCTTCATCAAAAGTAAGTTTTGTTCATTAACAAATATTTAATTTTAAATTTTTTGTAAAATATATTTAATATTATATTCATTTAAAAGGTATGATTACACATTTTTTAATGATGTCAATTTTATAAAAATTAAATTTACATATTAAAAGTTATTTGTAATGTAGTAAAAAATATAAAATGAATAGTGTTTTAGAGGGTATCCTCTATTTTTCATCCTCCCTTCATATTTGGAGGATCAATTCATCCTCCTCCCAAATAGAAATGGATTTAGAGGATGGGTTGGAGGAACAAATCTTTCATATTTGAAGTTATGGAGGATGCATTGGAGATGCTCTTAGTGATTAGCGTGGGAGGTGGTAGGTTTACAGTTAGAAATAAGAACATAATTGAAATTCTATATTGGGATAAAATTATAATTAAAAACATTTGAAGAAAGTAAGAATCCAAATATATTAAGAGAGAGAGAGAAATAAAAAAAGGTTGAAAGTAAAAAACATAATTATAAATTCATAAAAGTATAACACTCTTACACAAATCTAGTACATGAATAATTTGTAATGAAATTATTTTTCTACTTCCTACCAATTATTTTGAATTTTTTATTTTCCCCTAACAAAAAATGTGGCAGTTAATTACCAACACTCTTTTTGGTCAAGATTTTAGGAAGTGAGTTATTAAATTTGTTAATAAAACTAGTATATAAAAATGTACCACTAAGGACCGCCATTGATCAATCGCTCAAACCTGTAACTACTTGCCAAAGTGGCACAAGGGCCTTGCCAATTAGCACACTAGTATCTCCAACGCTCTACTCAAATTTTATTTATTTATCAAATTTCACTTAAATTTAATAAAATAAAATAAAAACTTGATTTGATATTACGCTTTTGAACAGAGTGATTTGGGATTTTATTAAAGTGTCGGTCAATTAGGAGGACGATCGGAGGAATGACAGGTTTGTGTAATTTTTTTATAAATTTTTGTAAAGAGGTGGTCATCTGTGGAGACAACCAGCCAGACATCCGGTGGTGCAAATAACCTGTAACCCCGACTATGAACAATGATTTGATAAAAGACAAATCTATCCTCAATTTGATAAAAGATTTAAAAAAATTTAAATTTAATAAAATATTTGGTACTGAGTTGAAGTAACAAAATATAAGGCTTCGTTTGGTGGAGCTCTCAAACTTTAGTTCTACTCTTTATTTTGAACGTGGTGTTTGTTTATAACTTTTAAAAATTAATTATACACTCATTTTTTGAAAACTTTGCCGAATGTGAAAAAATTTGGGCTAACGGGTCGTTCCCCGGACGTTCGGCCGGTTGACTAGAACAATGCATAATTTTTTTTTTAAACAATTGCCACCTTTTATTTTTTTATATTTTAAATAAAAAAATTTTGAAATTTTTAAAAAAATTTATGACTTTGAATAGAATTTTGAGTTGTGTATTTGGTTATGAGTTGTAAGTTTTTGTATCAAATATCATATATCACATAAAAAATTCTTCACTCAATTCAAAACTCTTTTCAAAACTCATTTACCAAACAAATTTTTCGCATTCAAATCATAATTCCAAAACTCACAAACTCAAAATACAACTTTATTCTCAAATTTAAATTTAATAAAACATTTGAGGTTGGGTTGGAGATGGAAAAATTCTATTTTCACATACATAGTTACCTCAGTGCACATTTTTTCTCAATGTACACACTTAGTAGTTTGATTATTAATTTTTGTTCTCATTCGACACACCAATTATACCAATCATACCCTTAACTCATATATTGCACACACACTATCTTAACCCTCTTTCTACACACTAACCTTTTTTCCACACACCTTAACCCTCCTCCTCCATTCTATTTCGATTTCGATTTTAATCTCAATATCAAGATGATCTTAGGACGAATATGATTGTGTGTTTTATAATAGAATATATATATACGTGCGCTTAGTTATATTTGTAAATTCATCTTTGCTTGTTTGAATCAGCATTTTGAATTGATTGATCCTTGGAAGAAAATGATTGAGTGCATTTGTTTAAGTCCTTATTTGTCTTGAAAATCTTTTGTTTTCAGTTTCTAAGAAAGCAAAAAAATGAAAATTTTGATTTTTTTTTTTTTGGGGGGGGGGGGGGTTAATTCTCCGTGCTGTTTTTAAACATCTAAGAGAAGAGCTCAACTGAAACAGAATATTTTGATACCATTGGTTTTGACAATTATGTTCAAATCCTGATATTTAAAAAAAAAAAAATAATAAAAATTTCTACATTTTCATGGCACCCAAATAGAATATATGGCATTTTAATCTGTTATTTATTTCAATTAAAATTCATTTGAGCTAACAAGTTGCAGAATTAAATTATGAGACTAGTTTCTCTTTGACTTACATACATGATATGACTTGATAATTTTGTTGGCACCATCGGTACTATGGCAAGTCAATGATAATGAAGTTAGGATTTAGGTTTTGTTTACTCAAAAAAGTGTATATTGTGATTTTTTTTTTTTTAAAAAAATTTGTATAAAGAATATTTTCTATAGTATTATGAGTGTTGGTAGATGTCTCTTATAATCATTTTAATTATATTTAAACTAATATTTGATAAGTGTGTGGACTAAGGTAACTAATCGTATGGAAATAGAGTGGGTGTTTGAGAAGTTACTATTTTAATTAGGGGTGAAAGAAAAACTGGAAGGACCGACCAAACCGACCGAACCGAACGGTTTTCGGTCGGTGTCTTAAGTTTTCAATCATTCGGTTCGGTTCGGTTTATGTTTTTTTATACATTCGGTTCGGTTTACGATTTTTGATTTTTTGAACCGAACCGCACCGAATCGAACCGACTTACATAATATTAATAGGCCCAAAATGTGAGGCCATGGCTTGAGCCCAAATTTTATGCAAAATAGATAGAAATATAGGCCCAAAATGTGAGGCCCAACCTGGAAAAAAAAAAGGCCAAAAAAATCGAAAAACCTAATAAACGGCACCGCACCGTAATAAACCGAACCACACCGGTTTATGTCATTTTTCTGAGCGGTTCGGTTCACAAATATGCAAAACCGAAATCATCGGTTCGGTGCAAAATGAGTGAAAAAACCGACCGAACCGAACCGATTTTACCCCTAATTTTAATAGACTATTTTAGTTTTAAGTTATTTTAAAAGGCTAAAGTTTTTGTGTTTGGGAAAATAGTTAGATTTTTTTGTTATTGAATGTGATGTGTGAGAGATAAAAAATGAAATAATTATGAATTTAATGTGACATTTTATCTTATTAATTATTTTAACTTATCTTATTTTTTAATACTATTTATAAATAAAAAAAAAAAAAAAAAAAATTGCTTCCCAAACACCCCCAGAATTTCTCTTGGAGATGCTGTTGAAACTTGAGAAAAACCAGATTGTGACCCTTGTACCCTATCTGAGCTCCAATGGCGACTCTCAACCTCTCTCTCTTACCCAAAACCCTAAAATCCCCATACACCCAGCTCAAACCCAACCCCACCACCACCGTAGCCCACTGCTGGACTCGCTGGAGCTCGCACCACACTCCACATCGAGCCCTAGTCCGCGCCGCCGTGGATGGAGATTACTCCGCCAGGAGGAGTATCAGCAACGAGCCCAGAGAGACGATACTGCTACCGGGATGTGACTACAACCACTGGCTCATAGTCATGGAGTTCCCCAAAGACACTGCACCCACTAGAGACCAAATGATTGAGACCTATCTCAATACCCTCTCCACTGTCCTCGGAAGGTTCTCTCTCTCTCTCTCTCTCTCTCTCTCTCTCTAATATGTATGTAATGAATATATGTTTAAATTGTTGAATTGGGTTTGTTGTATTGTCCTTGTAGTTCTGTTTGATTACTGAGAAAATTGAGCGAAAGGAAAGAATTTTATACAGAATATTATGATTACTGTTGTATTATTAGTTCCCGTAGTTATGAAATTTGACAATGTTCATTTGGTGGTTTTACTTGCCCTTTTTTTTAGTAAGTAGCTATGTGCAATTTCTATTTGTTGAGTGTTGTTGGTGACTTGATTTCATATTTATTCTCATTTATGATATTTGAATTGGGTTTATTGTATTGTCCTTTAAATTTTGTTTGATTACTGAGAAAATTGATCTAATCTTATGTTGAATATGTTGTTGGTGTAGTTCACCAAAAAAAAAAAAAAAAAAATGTTGTTGTTGACGTGATTTCATATTTATTGTCATTAATGACTTTTGGCTTGGGTTTATTGTATTGTCTTTCAAATTCTGTTTGATTACTGAGAAAATCAAGGAAAAGGAAAGGATGTTCAACTTGGGATCATATGTTGGATGTTGTTTTGGCTTTAACGAATTCTTTTAGAAAGCTTGATTCTGTTCATTCAGTGGTTGTCTTTGGATTTTTTATGTAGGGAATTGAATTTCCTGGGTTGTACCTTATGAAAAATCTAAGATTTTTGTAAATTCCTTTTACTTTTTTTTCTGCCTTTTCTTGTTGTCGGTGGTAATCAGGTGTGGATATTGTAATGTGATTAATTATAAAGCAATTTCGAATCATTGATGTGCTTCTCTCATCTTTTAGAAAAGAAAATAGTCACAAGAATGATTTTTCATTTTTCATTTTTCATTTTTCATTTTGCGAGTGCACCTGTGCATGTGTGTCTAATCATTTGTGTGTTGGTATTCTGCATATTGTCAGTTTTAGGACACACAAAAACTAAATAAAACAAAAAAAAGAAAGGAAAGAAATAAGGGTTGTTTGGAGACTTTATGATGTTAAGGAAACTAGTAGTTATCAAAACAAATAAAAAAATGATGTTATGGAAAATCTTCGGTGTGCTTAATTGGTAATTGTATAGGGGTTGGGGACTTCTCTTCAATGTGAATTATGTTCTCTATTTTTCACTTGTTCTACATTACATTAATGTTTCATAAGTATGTGCACTCTTGTGTATGTCAACATGGAAGAAGCAAAGAAGAACATGTATGCTTTTAGTACCACCACCTACACTGGATTCCAGTGCACTGTATTGGAAGAAACATCCGAGAAATTCAAAGGTAAGTAAACATATTATGCATTTTGTCTCATTATGAGTGAATACAGAAATTGCTTTCTAAAAACTTGCTTGCTTTTTCATCTTTTGTAGGATTGCCTGGAGTTCTATGGGTACTGTCAGACTCATATATAGATGTTAAAAACAAGGACTATGGAGGTGATATATCTATGAAGAAATCAAGAAATGCTTTTGTTACTAAATCTGTCAGTGATGTTGTGGTGGACCTTTTTTTTTTATAATTTTGTTTTATTTGTTTTAGGAGATAAGTATATCAATGGGGAGATAATTCCTTGCAAGTACCCTACTTATCAACCAAAGCAACCTAACCGATCAAAATATGATAGTAAAAGGTATGTGAGACAGAGAGATGGTCCCGCCTCAGGCCAAAGAAGACCAAGACAAGAGGCAACTCCTTCAGAATCTACCTCTGGATGAGGAACTTAAATGTATGTGCCACCATATGTTCTTCGCCATCTTTCAATGGTCCATTATTTTGTTAATATTCTTTCAATCTGTGTTGAGATTATCTAATATATTTGCTGATGAACGATTTTCTCCTCTGTAAAATGTAATGCTTTCACTAAGGTTAATTGGTTCTCTTCTCTAAGTATTGTAATGCTTCTATAGCTGAGATTATCTTTTTCACCTTTTCATTTGCTATCCTATAAGTGAAAGTCCTTGATTTTTGACAATATAATTGCTGGTGTTTTCTTTCCTACAACTCATTTTTATTTGTTTTCTTGTCTGGTATGCAGTTTTTGAAAGTGTCATTTTTGGGTACCGGAGAGGAATTGCCATGTGGAAAATGCTGATATTAATTTTTTAGGCGTGTATTGGTTGACAGGCATACATAGATAGCTTGAGGTTAGAAAACCCTGCTCTAGTATCAAGATGTGATCAAGTGCTATGTATATTGTAATTTGTTTGTTTGACAGTAAGCTTCATTATGAGTAGTAGGAGGCAATGTTGTATGAGTATGTTGAATAGACCAAGTTTTGACTTGATGATTTATATACAGCTGAATTTGTTTTTCGTGCAACTATTAATGTCTATGATTGACTTATATATCTTATAATTAGTTATATTTGTGTCATTTTCCAAATCATTTATGCTTTCATGGAAACTATGAACTATTGTGCATTTTTAGATAGTAAGATATAGCAATGACTTGGTGAGCATTTCATATTGATACTCTTGCTTGAGCTCAGAAGAATAAATATAAATAATAAAGAAAGAAATTTATTAAAAAAAGAAAAAGAAAACGAAAAAAAATTGCTAGAAGCTAACCGAAATGTAAGAACATTCACTTCCATATGGAAATGATACATAATTTCCTCTAGTCTTGAATTGCAATCTTGATAAGAGTTCCCAATGTAAGCCTTCAACTTTGAATTGAAACCCTGAGTAATGCCCTAACGTTTGGCTTTTGAGTTGTAACCTTTGTTTCAGATTAACGAAGTAGTCAACAACAGTTGGTTGATTCCACTTTTTGAGAATCCTTTGAAAGTGCTTAGTTTCTTCAAAAACATATTGTGCCCAGAATTTTGAACTGTAGAAGGGAACAAGTATTTTCACAGGGCTAACCTGTGAGTACCATGTAAGATACGATAGAAACGAACAAATTTCTAAAGAACACAACTGTATCGAATAGGCTGCAGAAGCAGAGGGGGATTGATAAGGGCAAACTCTGGACAATGGTATGTGGTCTTTAGTCATTATTTTTGGAGAAACTTCAGCCCTAGCTGCTGAGCTCTGGGAAATTTGGATTGGTCTACAATTAGTGTGGGATGAAGGACATTGAAGTCTGATGGTAGAAACTGATTCAGCAGAAGCTTACGTAGGGAAGATGGATGTGATAGACCCCAGCTACGACATCATTCATGAAATGAAGAGCATGATGGAGAGGAGTTGGCAGTGTATCTCTTGCTGATATAGCATGTATCCAATGGTTGTGTGACCATTTGGCAAAGGAAGCTTGTATCCCATGCTTGTAATAGGCTGGTGAAAAGTGAAGTTCCTCAATCCATGGAGTCATTACTGGCAAATGGCATTAGGCACTAGGTCTATGAGACATCTTAGAGTGTAGTTTTCCTTATGCTTTAGCCATCCATTGTACCCAAACAACAAAAAACACAGTGGATAGGCTAACGAAGCATTTGGTTGCCACGGAACTGAAGTTTTTTATTTTTGACTCCACAACAAACAATCTTTTCATGCTTGATGATAAATATGCTTGGCTTTCACATGTTTATTGCTGAAAGTAGTGTTATCCGAATAAGCTAATAATACCTCAGCGATTTACATTTTTGAATGCACATTTCGAAACATGGCATACTTTCATTCCAAAACGAATAATCTAGCGATCAAAAGCAATTTCAAATTTTTTCCTATATATTTTTGTGAAAATTTCTTGTAGGAGGGAAAAAAAAAATCAAATATAACGTATTAAAATCTAGAGAGTGAGATTTTTGCATGACCTAATATAAAACAATGGGCCATAATACTTCTAGAATTGTGTTTTTGCATGACTAATTTATAACTTTATTTTATTGGATGTTTAACCATTAAAAAATATTTGCTATTATATTTAGTAGTCTCTTAAATTATAATAGTGTGATGATCTATACAGCTTTACCTTTATCGTACTACATTTTAAAGTACGTGATGTGCCATGTTTGCGTTCTCATTCCTCGTACTGGAACAATCTGCTTTCTATGTAACTTAGGCTGAAACATCTTGGAAAATCTTTAATTGCAGAGATGGTATTTTCCTTCGAACAGTGCAGTTTCATTTTTCACTTTTTGACATGTTCAATTGATTGGCCACCCCTCACCAGAGATCAATCCAATAGGAAAGGCATAATCAGGAACCGAATACAGACCTAATATTGATTGGGAGGGTGCTGTGGAATATCCATTTGGAAGTCCATATAGACATGGTGGGGATGAAGATGGTGATTATGGGGTACCCATATGTAATTATGAAAGGCATAATCAGGAACAACAACATTATAGACAAGTGGTGGAGGGTGATGAGAACTCATTGTTTCAGAATTTCAGGATGTTTTGAAGATTTGTTATAATTATTGTTGGCATGCGTGCATTATTTCTGTACGTGTGGACAAGTTTTTTTTTTTTTTGAACAGAGGACAATGCAGAAACACCACAAGAAACAGAAGAAAACAAATAAAAAAACCAGCACAGCCAAAAGCTAAACAGAGGCAAGACAAGCCACAAGCCCAGGAGGTGGGTTAGAGACCCAGTCTAGAGGGAGACTATTCTGAAGATGAAGATGAGCCACCCAATGGGCCACTTTGTTGGCTGTCCGAGGTCTCCACTGGAAGAGAAATTCACCAGCTTGTGCCATTAATTTAATATCAGCAATCACAGCAGCACATTCCCATGGAGGGACAGTTTCAGAGACACTGAGATGGATGACCGATTTGTTATCGCTTGCGATTTGAACTCCAGAGAGGTTGAGGGAGAAGGCAAGCTGACAAGCTAAACGACAAGCCAAAGCTTCGCCTTGAAGCACCGAAGCTATAGAAACTTTCCGTGTCAACCCATCTAGGATGTTCCCCTGTGAGTCCCGTAAACAGCTGCGATGGAAGCTTTGTCAGAACCCGTTAGAGTAGCCACATCGCAATTAATCTGAAAACTCCCACTGGGAGGGGGGTTCCAGTCAGAATTTGGGGGAAGATGAGACGAGGACGTGCGGCTCATAGGAATAGAAGATTCTGTAGCGTGCAAAAACTCGGCTTGTGCCCATTGAGCGCCCTGAATGGTGGACAGAGGATCTACGGGGGTGGAGGTAAACACAAAAGCATTTCGCTCCTTCCAGACAAACCAGCTAATCCAAGCAACTGAACTAAAAAATTTGATGCAATCCTCCTTGTGATGAAAAGACTGTCGAACCGCACAGACCCAGTGAGGGATCGAGGAGATAGAAGGCCAGTCCACCCTATAATTCAGATCACACCCAAACCAAACAGCCCTGACCCATCCGCAGCCAAACAACAAATGTTCCGTCGATTCCACATCATGCATGCAAATAGGACACGTAGATGATGGGCTACATTTCCTTCGATATAAATTTTCCTTAGTTGCCAAAGCATTCTTGCACACTCGCCACCAAAAATGACGGATCTTAGGAGGGGCCTTGAGAGACCATACAAAATGCCAAAAATCCCTTGGAAGCTGAAATGAGGTGGAGGGAAGTTGAACTTTTGGATTATGCTCCAGCTTGCCCGCAACGTGATAACCTGATTTGACTGTGTAAGCCCCCGATTTCTCGTAATGCCAAATCTGCGTGTCCTCTTGATGAGCCAAAGAAATAGGAATTGAGCAGATTGCTTGGACTTCGGCTTCTGAGACCAGACCCTGCAGAGTTGCCACTTTCCAAAGGCCATGAGTAGCGTCAATTGCGTCCACCACTGTGTTAACCCGGCTGATGGGAGGTTTTGGGGAGGAAATTGTAAAACCTGGGAGAGAAGGGATCCATTTATCATCCCAAAAGTTGATGGAGGCACCATTAAACACTTGCCAACGGACACCAGTGCACAGGATTTTTCTGCTTTGGATCAGACTTACCCAAGCCCATGAGGCGCATCGACCTCTAGAGGCTTCCATGAAACTTGAATGAGGAAAATAAATTCTTTCTGTGTACGTGTGGACAAGTTTGTGTACATGTTGAAGACTAGCCAATGGGTTACTTGAACTCTGGCAAAGCCATTTTCAGACATTGTTAATATCTTCTGATCAAATGAGTGATGTTTGCATTAGTTGTTATTATTATTATTATTATTATTATTATTGGGTACAATTGGTAGGAGGGGAAAGGGAAGGGGAAACTGAATTATTTAAATTATGAGTCAAATAAAAATATCGAAGTAATGATTGTATTGCAGATGGCATTAGGTGGGATAATTTAAAGGGAAATTAGGTGTAGGTCCTTATGATAATTAATGATGTTTTGTATTAAATACTATCAAAAAAATGTCCCTAATTATTAATTTTCAGTGATAGTTTGAAAATTATCACAATAAATGTTGCTAATTATAAGTTTTAGCGATAGTTTAAAAAAATCGTTATAAAAAAAGTCACTAATTTTTAACTTTCAATGGTAGGTTGAAAAATCATCACAGAAAAATTTCATTAATTGTAAGTTTTAGCTATAATTTATAAAAACTCTGACAAAAAGTCACTAATAGTCAATTTTTAGCAACATGTAAAAAATTGTCGCAAAAAATTATTTTTGCGATGATTTTATTAGAATTTATTTTTAATAGGACTTTATGTAAATTAAATTTAACTATTAAGACCAACTGATAATTTATCCTAATTTAAATGAGTGAATTAAAAGAGTGGTAATTTTATTTGGGAGATAAAATAGTCGTTCTGCTTCTTTATTTGTGAATTAAACATAACCTAAGAATATTAGGACTATCTCCTTCCTTATTTTTAGCCAAGATTGAAAATTATTGGCCGGTTTATTGAAGTTTTTCTTAAGATGACGAAGTTGATAATCATAAAACATAAATTATAGATATTCCTCTAGTTTGTAAATAATCTAATATATATATATATAATATGTGTTCTACCTTATTTGTACTATTTTGCCTCATAAGCTATAAGCAAAAGTTGCACAAATACTTCGACAAAGTTTCCTAATGGAAAAACTTATAAAACAGTTTTAATTAGTTTCACCATACAGGGCTTATAGTAGAAATTGTATAAAATACTCTGACATATTCTTTATATATATAAACAATTTCAATAAGTTTCACCAAATAAGGTAACATATGCTCAAAATTTGAAGGGTTTAGTGGTGGCGTTACCATTTATAACATGTGATAATTTTATTGAGTTTTTATTTAATTTGTTTTTGAAAAAGTTTCAAAACTAGTTTGTTTGAAAAAAAAATACCCAAGCATTTCTCTTATGGTGTTCTCTATTTTTTTTTAAGCAAGAAATAATTTTTTTAATTCAAACACATCTTTTATGTTTTACTAGTTTCTATTTTTAATAATAATAAAAAATGTTGTAAAAAACTCAAGGAAGTGGTAAGCCATGGGAAAAAACTGTATATATTTTGTCATTTTTAAATCTTGCTTTAGCAAAAATCTCGTTCAATTTTTTATTTTATTTTATTTTATTTTATTTGATATTTTTTAGAACTTTAAGTCACGGCAAGAAGAGCTTTCAAAATTGTGGATGGGGCAAAATGAGGTAGTTGATTTGTTGCCTTGGCCATCTCTAATAGTGGTACGTGATTGACTCTTGTTTTGGCAACTGCAGACCAATTTATCATGGTCCATGATATATGGACCAGAGTAAGTAATTCTTGTGGAGGACAATGGATTATTACTTTGGTAGGATAAAAATTTATCTGCAGGGAATTCCATCGCATTTACGTTGGGACTGAAACTTAGGCCCCCGCATGCTCCACGCGTTAAAGAGTATGTTTAAACCCCTGTTAGAAATGGGGCGCCCATGTGGCATGCCCCTTTGAGCTTTTTGAGCCTGAACCTCTTGAACCTTATCCATGTAAGTTTGAATTTTAATTCAAACTTATTTGGATAACCACTCAAGATATATATATGTCTATCATATAATTGATATGATAAGATAGATATTTGGTTATATATCAGATATTGAATCAATATTAATATACGTATATCAGATACGTTATGGGGTTTTTACCCATACCTTTTTTCCAGACTCTCCTCTCTCTTCTGACTCTCTCCCAAAAACACACGATCAAGTCTTTTACACTGTGAATTGTGTGGGTGATATTCATTCTGTAATATCACTCCACTGTTGGGTTGATTAATCATTCAGGAAGCACGTGATTTACCCACGAGGTTCTATCATCTAAAGGTATGATCTAAATATTTTTCATCCGCTGCATATTTACTACTTTCTGTTTTACATTGGTATCAGAGCCATGTATGGGTTTTTTCGTGCTTTCTTTTATCATGTGTATATTTATATATATACGTACACATCGATACTCATGAATATTTATAAAAGAGAGAGATCCAAAATATTTAATTTTTTTATGATCATTAATGTCATTTTTAAGACCATAAATGATTTTATTTGAAAAATGGAATCCGGAAGTATAAAAATCGGACCAGAAAAACACCTGGAAGGCGGCGCGTGGGCTTCACGCGCCACCGGATGCCGTGAGCCGCCTCCACGCGCTGGCACGCGCTTCCACGCGCCATCCGCCCTTCCGACGCGCCTGCACGCGCTCTCACGCGCGCGTCAGCGGCGCTGTCCACGCGCGAGCCGTCGGCGCCACGCACGCGCGCCACGTGCCGAACCGCGTGCCGAGCCGCGTTCTGAGCCGCGCGCTGAACCGTGTTGGGCCGCGAGCCGAGCCGTTTCCCCAGCTGGCTTGGCTGTAAGGCTCTGTTTGTTTTTTTTTTAAATTCTGAATCACGTTAAATGGCCATAATTTATTCGTTATAGCTTTGTTTTGAGCATGGTTGGTACCGTTAGACTCAGAATTAAATTTTGTATCTTCTATAAAATTTTGAAAATTTTACAAAAATAAAAAATATTTTTTCTGTATTAATAATTCATTTTTTATGCTTACATTGGTATCAGAGCCATGTATGGGTTTTTTTCGTGCTTTTTTTCATGTGTATATTTATATATATACGTACACATCGATACTCATGAATATTTATAAAAGAGAGAGATCCAAAATATTTAATTTTTTTATGATCATTAATGTCATTTTTAAGACCATAAATGATTTTATTTTGAAAAATGGAATCCGGAAGTATAAAAATCGGACCAGAAAACACCCTGGAAGGCGGCGCGTGGGCTTCACGCGCCACCTGACGCCGTGAGCCGCCTCCACGCGCGGGCACGCGCTTCCACGCGCCAGCCGCCCTTCCGACGCGCCTGCACGCGCTCTCACGCGCGCGTCAGAGACGCTGTCCACGCGCGAGCCGTCGCGCCACGCACGCGCGCCACGTGCTGACCGCGTGCCGAGCCGCGTTCTGAGCCGCGCGCTGAGCCGTGTTGGGCCGCGAGCCGAGCCGTTTCCCCAGCTGGCTTGGCTGTAAGGCTCTGTTTGTTTTTTTTTTAAATTCTGAATCACGTTAAATGGCCATAATTTATTTGTTATAGCTTTGTTTTGAGCATGGTTGGTACCGTTAGACTCAGAATTAAATTTTTTATCTTCTATAAAATTTTGAAAATTTTACAAAAATAAAAAATATTTTTTCTGTATTAATAATTCATTTTTTATGCTTTAAAATGATTCTGGTATTGCATAAATAATTTTCAGGGGTTGAAATTTTTATTGTGGACTTCTAAATGTTTTACTATTTAAGTATTATTGTTTCAGTTTATCAGTTTCTGGATTTTTTATTTCTAATTTTATGTGTGTTTATTAGTTATTTGAAATTCCAGAAAAATACCAGAAAATTCCAGAAGTGATATACTTTCTGTTATGGCATAATTTGAATATTAAATACAGCATGTTGTTGTTTTTTGCCTAGAATTTCTATAATGTTGTAATAACAATAGCATGATTAATTGTTTTTTTTTATTTTAATTCCGTTATTAAATGTAACATAGCATGTATTGATTGTGAATCTACATTATGATGCTGTTG
This sequence comes from Camellia japonica, assembly GCA_030407325.1. Lineage (NCBI taxonomy): Eukaryota > Viridiplantae > Streptophyta > Magnoliopsida > Ericales > Theaceae > Camellia > Camellia japonica. Next base: position 33,486,180 of record JAPPVO010000013.1, read on the forward strand.
TATGGAATTAGAATTTTTTATCATGCTTTTAGACATGCCATTATCAGTGGGAGGTTATTCGGTTGAGAGAAATCTTTGTAGATTAACTCCCGAAAACCAATATTTTGCGCATAAATTAAATTAAATTTTGGATAATTGTCACCTGTGGCGCAAGAGATGATTACGAGCTTAGCGGATTTTCGATCTTGCGACTTGTGTAATATTGTCACTATTTAATTTAGATTTTTGCGGCAAAATTATATTATGCTAATCAAATTAATCCTAATGCGAATTTCTCTCTAAATTAATTCAGCTTATGGAAGTTAATTTGGTTGACCTAGACTTAGTAGAGATGTTCAAATGTGAACAAACTAATCCCATTCTTTAGATGAGCAAAAGTCTTGGAGACTTTAGGTCAAACCTTAATTGGCCAAAGTAAGGAAACATGACTCAAAGTCGCCGTGGTTTTGTTGCCTTGTTTGGCACAATAAAAACTAATGTGTGCGCTATGGTTAGCGGCATGCTACGTAGTTTTGGTTGGCGAGTTTTGGAGTTATGAAATTAGTAAGCCCTCAATAGATCTGTATATGATCTTGACTATTGAGCTGCACGGATTGACTTTGTAATTTGACTTGTAAATAATGTTACATCATTGGATGAAGTAACATTCAAGAGTCACGTCATTCAAGAAATGCGAGCTTAAATAAATTAGTCATTAAGTGTAAGACGAGTAGCCAGTATGAGCAGTGTTTTGCTCTCTACCCAATTATTGGGAGTGGATGGAGCAAAATTTCATGCACTATTATAGTGTGCATTGAAATATCACATGAAGTTAAAAGATTAGCGCTTAGAAGCTGCAAAATCTATTAACACTAAGTGAAAAGATTAGCGCTTAGTGGCTGCAAAATCTATGAGCATTGCCAACTTGTCTAAGTCAGGACACTTACTGTTTCCACACTTAGGTGTGAGACATGAGGAGGGGCTTCTTTGTATGATTCCTTAGCTAGGCTAACGTTTTTGAATAACATTTACCACTAAGCGCAAACGTTGCAGCATAGTAATGAAAAGGTCAAGGCCGACAAGTTTATTATGACTCTAAGAATTTGACGCATCGCTTGTGAGAGCATTGTGTTGAATTAGACTCTTTAGCCTAATTCCCGCTTAAGTTACTTCAAGAGCTGTCAAAGATTGATAGCTTATTCTCTCCTTCTTGTGGATAGTAGAATTAATTGCAAGTAACTATGAAGCGAGAAATAGATATGGCAAGAGGAGTATCGTCATTTTTCAACTAGATGCATTAAAGTGTATGGAGAATAAAATTGACTTGAAGGTGCAGGGGATTAGCACTTACTAGTTAAATTTGCGATTTAGGCGCACTTGGAATCTCCATGACATCCTTTTATGATCTAGTAAATATGAGTTAGTTGTGAGTCATTACCTAGTTGGGCCTAAACCTTTAAAACTTGTTTTCGAGAACTCACACATAAAGATGATTGGAATTAGTTTATGACATTGGTCATGAACCGGTGGCTTATTATACTTAATCACATTAATGAGATGATGACACGATGGTTTGAGTAGGCCTCTCGGGCCCACTCGCTTATGACATCCTGCTCTCATGTAATGTGTAACTTTGTTCGCAATGGTTGCGCACAAGTAAGTAGGAAAGCCATAGAAGGTCATTTGTATTGGCGCATTTAGTCCACTATGATTTTTGTGACTAGATATGTGTAAGGGTATGATAGCTAAGCCTCAATCTCGACACATTTATAGATTACGATACGCATCTGAGTCAAGACTATTTGATCTCCCATAAGTCAAAAGTTTTGAGATGATTTTTTGACATTGCACATATGAGGTTGAGATCAATTAGATAACAGCTTTTGTGCTTTTAGTTTTGACCAAGGTGGCGAGTATCTATTTGAGTTATTTTAGAGAACTCTGTGAAGAGAAATGGATGCTTAGAAAATTGATTATTCCTAATACTCAACAACACAATGGTGTAGTAGAGATAAGGAATTAAATATTGTTAATGTTAGGTGGATAATGGCGCAAAATGTTTCCCAATTGGGAATTGCACTAGTTTGCTGCCTATATCCCTAACTAAGTGCCCTCCATATCAGATTTTACACTCCATTTGAGTAATGGATTAGCGGAGAGCCATCTATGGGCGATCTGTAACCGTTAAGCAGCTTATCTTTATTTTACTTCTCATAAGATTATGAAGTTAAGACCTAGGGTTCTATAGCGCATTATTGTATGCTGTCTTGTGAACACATAGGGTCACGTGGTGCATTATTGTATGCTGTCATGTAACCCTCCGGGTCATGTGCATACATGATAGGTAAGCAGCTTTGTGGGAGTGTAACTAAGTCACATAAAGTTTTCTTAGTAAAGGTGACGTGAATAGAGTTTTGGAACTCTATAAGATAGAGAATTCTAAGCATAGCGCTTTATGTAGCCTAGTTGAGAATGGAAAGAAATTTCCAATATCCTAGGGCAGTGGGAGTGATATGCCTACTAATGGATTACTCCATTAGAGGAGAATACTCTACATTCTAATTGCGTGGTAGCGAATGTGAAAATTTTCCGTGTCATCACTGGGTGATTGAGAGGAAAACATTCATGATTGCTCCGCAAGATGATAAAGAGCCTAGGATAATGCCAAAGGCTCTAGTCTCCTGTTTTTAGAAAGTGGATTAATGTTGCGCAGTTTAAGACAAAGTCTTTGAGGATTAACCATTTCTATAAATTGGTTGACTTTCCATTATGACGCGAAACTGTTCTAAAGTTATGCGTAATTTGGATAGTCATTGTTGAGGGATAAGGCTCGCTAGACACTGAAAAGTCGCACCATTGAGGAAAGTGTAGACCATGAGAAGACTTCCTCCTGGGGAGTGAGGTTATTTTGACTTCCTCCTAGGGAGTGAGGTTATTTTGACTTAGGCTATGATTGACATAAGTTCGGAACATTAATTTGTGGACATTGTGACCCAACTTCTCGTTGGAGAATTGGATAAGTAGATCCGTAGGGATTTACCTTCTGTTTTTATGGTGAAAAGTTAGGAGCGCAAAAAGGGTTGCTAGTTCCAATAAATCTTTTACAGCCTAAAACAGTTATCCAAATAGTAGTTCTTAGATTTCGTCAAGCCATGATAGGCAAACGATAATCGATGAAGACCACTGAGGCATGATCAATGGTCCAAAAGAAGTTTTTCCTTACTTAGTCATTATAGCCAAGAATTTATAAGGGTTGTCGCCACCTAGGATGGGCAGTCCTCTATTTTAGATATGATGGACATGGGTGATGTAATTTATATGCTCGGATATACGATCCTTAGGGATTGTTTTGGGAGAATTCATGTTTTGTCTTCGATGACTTACATAAGGAATATCCTAAAACGATTCTAGATGCAAAATCGCAAACCCATTGACTTACCTATCGGTAAAAGCTAGAGCCTTAGCTATTGAGTGAATCCTCGGATTGTCTTTAAGATAAACAAATGACCTATATTCATTGATCTTTTCTTTGTTGTGGGAGCCTAAAGTACGCTATGTGGGCGTATTCAGCATAATAAGTGTTATCTTTGGTAAATGGTCAATTGAATTGTTTAGACATTGACCTTGCTCGTTAGACTGTGGATAAAATACTTTACTAGTAGTATATTAATTTGCTCCTTGTAAGATTCAATGCGCTAGTTGGGCGCATCAAGAATGAACGCAAATTGGTCACCAAAATATCTTTAGAGAGGATATTGCGCAAGAGGTAGCGATCTTGAATCACTTCATGTGAGGCGCACATGGTGGATTCCGTTGTATATACTTATCGCAAGAGGTGCTGATAAGGCTTATGTTTGGAATCTAGAATTGCGCAAGCTGTGGTCATTTTTTTTAATCGATCACTATTATGATTTGTGTCATAATGATTAGCAGATGATGATGTCAGCAGGCAAGATTGGCTCACTCACACGAGCAATCGCCCTTGGCGCTTGGGAGCGAGCAAGGATGAGACTAGTGGTTTATTTTTGTTTGGAACCAAGAGAGACTGAAATTATCCACTATGCATGTCGCCTTGGTTACAACCAAGATGAGGTCGTGTTAAGGACCAAACATGGATGTTAGTACCCACTTTCCATGTTGTGCCTGTTATGATTAGCCAGATGCGAGATCTCATTTGGCGCCTAGAAGGCGAGCAAATAGAGAATTCGGGTTAGGCGCTAGAAAGTGACTAGACTAATATCTGTACGGTGTATCGAGTATGACGTCACTCTTTTGGAAGAGTTACTCCACCGTAGCATGTATTCATACTACATGTGCTTGGCGACCAAGTAATGAGGTGAGAGAATGGATCCCTATTTCCTCACCGTGTGAGTCTTACGTGTCATTATTGATATGACTTTCATTTTTGTACCCTTTTGTGACTTTTGACTATGTCATAAGGTAAGGGGTTGATGTTCTGCTACTTTGGTATGTTGCCTGCGGTCATGTATGATTCGGCCTTAAGGGACATCACTGGGAAAGCGGTCAATCCTAAACTAAATGGCATGAGAGCAAAGGGAAGATCATCTAGTATTACACCACCACTGTGTATATTCATTGCGGCAACTCACATCGCTCTGTATGAGAGGCGAATTGAGTGTGAATATATTGCAAGAATTGAGAGGGTCAAACATGCTCTTTTTGAGGGATTAGAGATGTTTTTGGACCGGTGTAATTAGATGGGTCTGGGGTATATGAGACACTATTTTGTTCCTTTTGGGTTGATGTCTCTATGCTGGCTCATTTTGAGTTTCTAGTATAGAGCTCTCACATGCAGGTGTTCTCAGCAGTCGCACGGTGCATTGGCTAGTATGAGATTGTTCATTTTTGGGGAGATTGAGATAGAGATGTGGCAGTGTCATGCCAACTCATGTGCGAGTGGGAGATGTTAGAAATTGGGCGCCCATGTGGCATGGCCCTTTGAGCTTTTTGAGCCTGAACCTCTTGAACCTTATCCATGTAAGTTTGAATTTTAATTCAAACTTATTTGGATAACCACTCACGATATATATATGTCTATCATATAATTGATATGATAAGATAGATATTTGGTTATATATCAGATATTGAATCAGATATTGAATATACGTATATCAGATACGTTATGGGATTTTTACCCATAACCTTTTTTTCCAGACTCTCCTCTCTCTCTGACTCTCTCCCAAAAACAACGATCAAGTCTTTTGCACTGTGAATTGTGTGGGTGATATTCATTCTGTAATATCACTCCACTGTTGGGTTGATTAATCATTCAGGAAGCACGTGATTTACCCACGAGGTTCTATCATCTAAAGGTATGATCTAAATATTTTTCATCCGCTGCGTATTTACTACTTTTTGTTTTACAACCCCAATAAGGCGCTATGGAGACTTAAACCCAAGTCTTGAGTGAGGGATTCGAATGTCTTATCTACTAAACCAATCCCTGTTGGTACTCTTAAAATAATATATATATATATTATTATATAGCGTATGCCCGTGCCTAAAGGCACGGTGTAAATAATATTAAGATAAAATGCAGTTATAAAAATATATTTAACAGACTGTACTCTAAAATTCCAAATAAATCAAATATAAAAAAATTAAATATCAAATAATGCACACAAATCAAAGAAATCAAAAGAAAACTCTTCTATCATTAAAACATTGCAAAATCAATAAAACATTGTGATCCATTGACAAAGATTAAGGGAATAGAACACATGAAGCAAAACCCACATTATAACCTCCGTTCTATTTACATTACATTAACAAAACAATTCACACATTTCACAGCACCAACACTTCAAAGATTCCCCCCCCCCCAAAAAAAAAAAAGAGCATGAAATTGAACAAAGAAAACCATACACAACGATTAAAAAAAAAAAACGATTGAAAATAATAAATTTCAAATTTTATCTTATACATATCAAACAATTTATTTTTAGTTTAGTACTTAAATTTTGATCAAACAACTTTCTAACTCAATAAATTTAACATTCAATTTTCAATACTTAATTTTTAATTTTCAATAATTTTTTAATTTTTAACTCAATAAATTTTTAATTTTTATTTTTAGATATATATATATATATATTTTGATGAAAATTATGAATATTTGTGCTGTATTATAATATTTTATAGTAAAGTTATGAATAATAAATTTATGGTGTGCATATTGAAGTTATGATATTTTGTAATTTTTGTTGTGATATTTTGGAATGAAAAAAAATTATGATATTTTATAGTGAGTGGCAAATGCTACAAGAGGTGTTCAGGGGTGGTTAAGGGGGATGATCCAGAAAAAAACTGTGTAATCCAAATTCAATTTTTGTATGCTATACTTCACACCTTCAAATAATTTGAACCGCACACTTAATTTTAAATAAAATTTTGAATATGTTTTTCGGAATTCTTTCATATTAACTACCGAAAATGTAATGTTGACACCCTGCCATACTTACATCTTGTTCAAGTTTACGATATTTTTATTAACAGATAGTTAACTCTCATTAGTTCCATTATATGCTCCAAATTAATTTCATTATTTTCTTAGAACATTAAAGAGCTCAATTTTCTTAAAGGAAAAATACATTGTTTAGTCTTCGTCAATAAGAATTTGAAACAAGTAAACCGAATACAGACCTAATATTTGACCATTATATATATAGTGTCTGTCCTCAGATTTGTGTTCATAATTTCAATGTTATTCGAATCCGTAACTTTAAATTATCACTTCCATATTGAAAAAAATAAAATAAAAAATCAATAGAATTTTGAAAAGGAGTAAAAAGCCATGGACAGGTCGAATTTAGGACAAAGTATACGAGACATTTTAATCAATATGTGTACGAAATTATCATTGTAGAAGGCTAAAAGTCATAAAGAGAAAGAAAGTGTTTGTTTGAAATATGCACTACAAGAAAAATCAACTTTGGCGACTTTAGTCGCCAAAAGTTCATTTTTAGTTGCAAAAAATAGGTCTTTAGCGACTAAAGTTTTAGTCGCCAATAGTGATTTACACTTTTGAAAATCATATATTTAGCGACTAATCCTTTAGTCGGCAATACTCACTGAATCGCCGACTAAACCGTTTAGTCGCCAAAATAAAGACTTTTGGAGACTAATAATTTTAGTCGCCAAATGTGCTTCCGTGAAAAAGAAAAAAAAAACCAACTTTTTTGCTTTTTTTGAGATTTGAACTACCAACTTGTCCTACATTCTAAACCTTTAACAACACACTCCCTCCACTATGCCACTACAACACCACATGAATATATATGCAATATATATTATTTATATAGTATATTGACCCGTATTAATATAAAACTATATATATAAATATAATTATTTTTATTCAATATAATTTATGTAAAATTATTTACTAAAAAAAAATTAAGGCCACTTTTGGTGACTAAATCCATTATTTAGTCGCCAATTCTGTAATTTTGGGCTACTAATTATTTTTTAGTCGCTAAAAAAATAAGTACCGCCTAAAAATAAATAGTTTTGGCGACTAAACCTGTTTTTAGTTGCCAAAAAGTCCCCTTTTGGCTACTAAACTGAATTTTAGTCGCCACTTGCCTGTTTTTAGCTACTAAATTTTTTTTAGTAGCCAAAAAGCTTCACTTTCAGCGACCAAACTGTTTTTAGTCGCCAAAACACATATAATTGGCGACCAAACTGTTTTTTAGTCACCAAAACCTATACTTTTGGCTACTAAAAAACCTTTAGTCGGTAAAACCAATATAATCGGCGACTAAATTGATTTTTAGTCGCCAATAACTATACATTTGGCTACTAAATTGTTTTAGTCGCCAAAAGTCTTTACTTTTGGCTACTAATTCTATTTTAGTCGCCGAAAATGGCACTTTCAGCGACGAAAATAATTTTTTTAGTCGCCATTTCTGCATTTTCTTGTACTGATGATTATTTATTATACACTTTTTGTGGTTAATTAATTAATTATATAGCAACTAATTAATAATTAATTCTTTAGCTAATTTCATTTGTCTTCAACACTCGAGCCTGGTTTGGCATACCAGGAAAAATCCAAAAAGTTAAAAAATTATTAAAAAAGTTAAAAAGTTACCACTATTCACAAATTAAAAATATAAAAAAATTAATTTCTACAATATTTTAATACAAACAAGGACTGACAACGTTGGTATTGATTGATGCTTCAGTTAATGGCCTGTTCAAATATTTTACATTAGTTAAGTGTTGAAATTTCCTTAAATTGTGGTCAAATATACACCCATTAACAAACTTTTAAAAGATTCTTTATTTTCCCACTAAGTTCAATATGTATATAAATTCAAATTTTCGTGTTAAAAATTTTTAAATTAAAAGGTTGAATTAGTGCACAAGACTCCCCCATTTATAGTATGGTACTAAAAAAAAAAATGTTCAATAGCCTTATTTTTCATTTTCTTCTTTTAATAGAGAAATTAGTTTATTGACTAATGTTAGAGCCTTTGAATGTTTACGGACATAATATCAATCAAAAAATCAGTTAAAGAAAATATGTAAAACAATTTGAGTGTTTTCATGATTAATTCTAATATGTATGACTAGAATTAATCGACTCACTATGCTAGACACTAAGATGAATAACACTTGCATTTTCAATTTTTTTTCATTTAATATATAAAGAAAAAAAGTTTAATCATGAAAAAAATAATTATAAAAAAAAAAAAAGAAAAGCAAAGAAGATTCAAAGTAAACAAACAAAACCTCCTAGTTCCAATCAATTGTTGCGCTGTGAAGACAGCCGTGATTTTTCCCTTTCATCTCCTTCTTCTGACATATGATTTTTGTTCTCATGCCACACTGCCAACTCACTATTCAGCTGGAGAGCACTGGTAGAATAGATGGCACTTGGCTGACCTGCAACAGAAAGAGAAGAATCCCACAGTGGTTCGCCACTCGGGAGTACTCCGACGATCAAGTCAGTACTCAATATCTCTCAAAGATAAATCAACTATTCAACTCACAAGCTTGAGTATCAAAAAGCATACCTTAGACCCGTGGGGGTGCCTCTCTTTTATAGCCAATACAATCCTAGTCCCAATAGAGGCCTGGCCCTAATGGACTTAGGATTATTGCTAATCTGGGACTCCCAGTGGGATTAGGATAAACTCTCTAAGAGTTTTATCTTTACCCAAACTGAAGTCTTCTTCCAATCTAGGACTCTTGTCCATATCCAGGTTGAGTTCCCTCTTCATTCTAGGACTCTTGTCCCCTATCCGCTTATCTCGGATTCCGATATCTTCAAAGGTAACCTTGGCCTATCCGAGATGACCTCGGCACAACGGCCAAGACACGTGGCACCTCGGCTGACACGTCGGCGTCACCTTGCCATGTGTTGGTACTTAGAAAATATATCCCCACAACTGCCCCCTAGGTTCTATTACCTCGGCATTCTGAGGTGATGGAACTTATACTGTTTGTTCATCTGTGCCCCTCTGTCCGAGATCAAACTTGCCGACCTCAAAGTTCCCTGGACTTTACTATCCACTTCTGTCAAGTATCAAGCTTCATGTTTTTCAAGCTATTCGAGATCATACCTCCTAGCCGAGGTTTCTGGTTTCATTAATTCATAAACTCCAAGAGCTTTGCATCCGCTCTATTCACATTTTCTGGTGGGTTCCTGATTTCCAGTCATCTATTTGACTTCGGCGATCTTCATATCGGCGTTCACTTATCTTGGTAGGTTCATAAACTATTTTATTAAGCTCAATCTTTCATAACGCTTCTGAATCCGTTTACTTGCCCTCTGTTGTCTTCTATTTTTCGTCTGTTTTTAAGTTTTTGAAATGTTTAAATGCCTGGTACTGTTTTTGCCATATCCGCTTTTTGTTGCTAGCATTGTGTCTGGGTCATTACTTTCTTGTTTCTTCATATACTTATTTAGTGCCTGTGCACTTGGCTTTATCTTTAAACTTCGTCATCTTCTTGACTCTGATTTTTCTCTTTTTTCATTTAATCCTCTGGCTTTTTCTCTTTCCTAGCTCTTTTGCTTAAATCTGTCATTGTTCCAAGCTTTCAAGTTTCTGCAACTGTCTTCGTTCCTCTCCTCCGGTGAAGCTTACGTCATTCTGTCATTGTCGTCAGATTTCGGCAATTCTCATTCCGACTTCCCTCTTTCTGGTAAGCCACTGTTCCTCCTGGTTTTATTACTTGTTGCTTTCCAAGAAGCTCTGCTTCATTGTTAACCACCATTGCTGTTTTATCCGTTGTTTCCAAATCATCTTCTTGAATACACACTGTTCACATATCTGTTGATTTCTGCCACTGTTCTTGGCTTGACACACCTATGCAATCTTTTTGTCTTGATTTCTTGATAGCTTCATCACCATTTTTGATTTTTGAATTACATTTTTTGTTTCTGTTTTCTGTGTCTTTTTCCAGATTTTTGCTTTCAATCCTTGCCTTCAAAACTCCGAGGTACCAATCGCCGAGAAGAGCTTTGATCAAACTCTTTAGGAGATTGATGCTGAGCTCGTGGCTGAGAAGGCTGCTGAGAAGTTCTTTTCAACTGTCTTCTGGGGGTGAGACACAACCTGCCGCTGATGCCGAATAGTTTGCTTCTTTCTTGAAATCGATGTCGAGGTATCGGTAGAGAAGCTCCTCCAACTGACTGTCGAGGCTGAACCATCATCGTTCGTCGAAGCAGATCAGTCCAACGTTCTTGCTTTCAGTCCCTAGTTCTTTAAGGTCTTCATTTTTGTATCTGCCAACCTTCTCAGCTCTTAACAAGCTAGTTGGTCATCTCGGATGATTATATATCGGAAACGTCTTTCAGTGTTATCTCGGCTATACCAAACTTGTAAATTGCTTCAAATTTCAACAAGTGGTAGACTTCATAATCTTTGGTTAACTCATCTCATAATTTGCTCAAAAATTTCAACAAGTGTAAACATTCCTTGCTCCTTAATTATCATTCCTTTCCCCTGCATCTTCTCCCTGCCCCCTAATGTGAACATAAGTTGCACTTAAGATCACATTAGGGAAGTTGGCTTCGTGCCGTAGTCACAGACCTGATGTGTTCTTCTTTCGCCGATGTATTAAAACTTCTGGTATTTAATTCGCCCCCTTTAGACCCTCTTTCTCTTGGCCTTTGCAAACTATCATCGCTGTTTCTTGAAGCATTTATTCCTTTCACAATTCTGGTCACCACTTCTGGAGTGCACTTAGTGGTTCTGTTCTAATCAAAACGACGTTTGACTCCGACGAATCTTTTGCCGACATTTAATTTTGTGCACTCTTTAACTTGTAAATTCTCTCAAAATTTCAACAAGTGTTAACATCATTCGTATTAACTTCGGTTAAACATCATCTCGACTTAACTTCGGTTTAAGCATCATCTCCGTTTAATTTCGGTTAAACATCATCTCGGCTTAACTTCGGTTAAGCATTACCTCAGTTTAACTTCAGTTAAACATCATCTCGGCTTTAACTTCGGTTAAGCATCACCTCAGTTTAACTTCGGTTAAACATCATCTCGATTTTTGAGGTTTTTCCTTTTTTTTGTCGCTTGTACTCTTGTACCTTCTTGTTTTTTAGACAATGTAAGCTCTGCATATGGCCGATGTAACTCCTTGTTCTTGAATGTCTAATTTAACTTTCCTTCTCTGAATGCTTGTGCCTTTGTCTTTTCTTGACTGCCTTTGCATGATTCTATACTTAGAATATTTTGCGTGCCTTTCATTCTTTGCCTCCTTTGTGCAATCTTCTCAGGGTTACATACCTCGGGTATAATAACTACAAGCTTTACTTCGACCAGATACTGACTTGCAAACTTTTCATAAATTTCAACAAGTGTAAAACATATACTATTCAATGTTAATTCTGCAAACTTTTCATAAGTTTCAACAAGTGTTTTAAACAGTGATCTTGGTCTAACCTACTTGTAAATTGCTACAAATTTCAACAAGTGTTTAAACAATAATCTCGGTTTAACAACTTGTAAATTGCTACAAATTTCAACAAGGATTAACATATACTGTAAACTTTTCTCAAGTTATAACAAGTGCTAAACAATGATCTACTTGTAAATTGCTACAAATTTTAACAAGTGTTTAAACACTGTACTTAGCTTTTACTTCAACCTGTAAATTGTTGCAAATTTCAACAGATGATCATATGTCGGCTTAACTTCAACTTGTAAATTGCTACAAATTTCAACAAGTGTTAAGCATCTTTTTTGGTTTAGCCGACCAGTAGATTGCCATAAGTCTGTAAGTAATAACATCGGCTTCACTCTGACTTGTAAATTGCTACAAATTTCAACAAGCGAAGAGAAACAGTAATCTCGGCTTAACTCCAACTTGTAAATTGCTACAAATTTCAACAAGTGGTAAACTTTGTATCGGTTTGACCAACTTGTAAATTGCTACAAATTTCAACAAGTGGTAAACTTTGTATCGGTTTGACCAACTTGTAAATTGCTACAAATTTCAACAAGTGGTAAACTTTGTATCTTTGCCTTCTCTCTTCTCGGACTTAAGCGCCGAGATCTTGTCTGCTGGAATCTTGGATTTGCTCACTCAAGCTGAGCTCTCGTCTTTTCGGGCCTACTCATCTAGGCCGAGATCATGTCTTCTCGGATCCGGGGTCTGGAATCCAGGATCTGCTCACTCAGGTTGAGCTCTTCTGTACTTGAATGTTATCTCCTTGGGAGCACTCATGCCCCCTGTGTTTGCATCCCTTCTGGAAGGGTCTTCGTTCCTCCGTAGGTATCTATCCTTCCATACCTAGAGGTCATCTTCGTTGTAGTATCCGCTTCGATCTGTTGTCTTTGGTGCGTCACCTTCCTGGTCGGCGTCTTTCACTCCGTGACTGTAGTCACGAGTTTCTGTGTTGCGGTCGTCCCCTTCAACGTCAAGGTCGATAGGTCTCCTACTCCCAGCAGGAGTGTTGTCTTCAATTTGATCCTTCTGTCCGTTATTGGCCATCTATTCTTCTTTCTTTCCCACAGACGGCGCCAAATTGTGTGAGTGATTTTCTGACTACACTGCCAACTCAGTATTCAGCTGGAGAGCACTGGCAGAATAGATGGCACTTGGCTGACCTGCAACAGAAAGAGAAGAATCCCACGGTGGTTTGCCACCCGGGGGTACTCCGACGATCAAGTCAGTATTCAATATCTCTCAAAGATAAATCAACTATTCAACTCACAAGCTTGAGTATCAAAAAGCATACCTTAGACCCATGGGGGTGCCTCTCTTTTATAGCCAATACAATCCTAGTCCCAATAGGGGCCTGGCCCTAATGGACTTAGGATTACTGCTAATCTGGGACTCCCAGTGGGATTAGGATAAACTCTCTAAGAGTTTTATCTTTACCCAAACTGAAGTCTTCTCCCAATCTAGGACTTTTGTCCATATCCAGGTTGAGTTCCCTCTTCATTCTAGGACTCTTGTCCCCTATCCGCTTATCTCAGATTTCGATATCTTCGGAGGTAACCTCGGCCTATCCGAGATGACCTCGGCACAACGGCCAAGACACGTGGCACCTCGGCTAACACGTCGGCGTCACCTTGCCATGTGTTGGTACTCAGAAAATATATCCCCACAATAACCTGTGCCCCTCTGAATTTATTGATTTACCCCTTCATTATTGTCACTTTAATGGTGTCACAATTTTACAATCTAGTTGGTCCAATAATCTATGTAACTGTTATTCAGGATAGTGTAACGGTTAGAAGTACATCATTCGAATCGATAAAGCGATTGTAACATTTTGTAATGGTTAGAAGTACATAATTTGAATCACTAAAGCGATTATAACATTTTTGATATAATTTAATATACTAATTCGCTTATATCTTATCATTTGGTAAATATATATATATATATATATCTATTTTACTATCTAGTCCATTCATACGTATGGTGAAAATGACCAAATTGATTTTTTCCTATTTTTCTCTAACCTTTTCTTTTATTTTTTTTTTACTTCCTACTAGTTTATTTCCTTTTACATAAGAAGGAAGTGAGTGCTGATATTCAACTAGAAAGAATTTTTTGACCAATTTAAAATTTTCTTTTCTTGACATTTTTGTCACTTATCCATGCGTCTCCTTTATTTACGGAGAAGATATTTTGTGAAATAATAATGATCCTGTTAAGTATGTATTATTAAAAAAATAAAATTTCTATAACTTTTAAATTGTCATTTCTTTTTTTATACTATTATCTTTTGTTATTCTTTTTTGTAAATATAAGCTGGAGTGGTAAAGCCTTGAAGGTAATTTGAGCAACAAAAACATTAGATAGAGGCCTTGTAACAATAAATCATGTAATGCATATAATATGAATGAAATTACTATTTCTCTCAAGATACAAATGTACATAATTCCATTTATTAACAAGAGCCTGAGAAAATTAATACTAAAATAAAATTATATATAGCATTTTTATTGCTCTTTCCAAATGGTTTGGTAATGGTAAATCATAAAAGACATTTGTCTTAAAACAAAGAAAGAAAGAGAGAGAAACTTGATCAGTTTGGTATTAAACATTCAATTCATCTGTCTCGAGGTTATTCTGGTCATTTCATCACTTTAGTCAAGGCTATTCCAGTCTTTTTATCATCAGAAAACCTCTTTTTTTCCAATACCAGCCAAGGGTATTTTAGTAAATGAACTTTCCGTACCCCCACCTTTTACTCAACAGTAAACCTCTTTTTTTATCACTACCTTAAACATTTCGCAAGCCACACTGCCAAGCACCACCACCAACCATGGCCTCCTTCTCTATCCCCCTCCCAATGCAGGTGATATATACAACTTTTATATACATCACTTTCTCTCTCCTCCTGCCTCTCACCCATTCCAACTCCATTCATGACCTCCTCATAAGCCAAGGCTTGCCTGCTGGGCTCTTCCCAAAGAATTTCAAGTCCTATGATCTTGACCAAGATGGTCACCTCCAAGTCCACATGGACCAGCCTTGCATGGCTAAGTTTGAGACCAGAGTGTTCTTTGACAGTGTGGTTAGGGCTAACCTCAGTTATGGTGGGCTCATTGGACTAGAGGGTCTCTCTCAAGAAGAACTGTTTCTTTGGTTGCCAGTCAAGGACATTATTGTCAATGATCCTTCCTCTGGTCTCATTTTGTTTGACATTGGTGTTGCCCACAAACAATTTTCTCTGTCCCTCTTTGAAGACCCTCCTGTTTGTAGGCCTCAAGGTTCACTCTCTCTCTCTCTCTCTCTCTCTCTCTCTCTCTCTCTCTCTGTATAATGTGTTCTTACAACTCTTCTACGTGCACTGAAACCATTCATAAAATCTCACTCTGTATTGTGGATGAATTCAATGCATTTTTTTGTTTTTATGTCTGTTAGACCATCTCCAACGCTGTATCAGAGTTGGTATCAAATTTAAATTTTGATGAAAAAGGCACTATTCACTCCTCCAACGGTTCATCAGAATTGATATCAAATTAATAATTCATCAAACAATTCATTAGATCGAGGACGAAGTAATGAATTCACCAAAACACTGTTGCGGACCGTTGGAGGGGGACCCGGGTCGACCAACCGGTTGCCCACCCGGTTGACCAACCGGTCGCCCGGTAAAAGATTCAAACAGTTCAGGCAAAACAGTTCAAATCGGTAAAAAAAAAAAAAAAAAAAAAATTTTTTTGCCTAACCGGTCAACCGGCCGGTCGACCACTCGGTCGTCCCAGAAAAAGTTCAGAAAGTTCAAAAAAAAAGTTCAGACAATTCAAAAAAAAAAAAAAAATTTTTTTTTCCACTAACCGGTCAACCGGCCGGTCGACCGGCCGGTCGACCACCCGGTTGTCCCGGATGAAAATTTGATGAAAATGAAGGGTTGGAGCGCTCAGTATCAGATTTGGTGAAAAGTCATTTTTTCGACTCAGATTTGGTGAAAAAAGAAGTGAAGCGTTGGAGATGCTCTTAGGCAGTATAGTCGGTCATACATTATGCTATTTAGCCCATTGCCTAAGACCCATTAAAAATTTTAAAATTTTTTTTATTGGCAAATGTCCTACTTTTTTAAAGGCTTGATAACATAAAGTCTCATTTTGATTTTTAATATGAGACCTTAAAAAATCTTGAGCCACTATTGCATTTAGGTCTGTGTATCCACCCATTCTATCTCATATCAGAAAATTGTATTTGATTTTGTGAATGAATTCGATATAGTTTCATGTTTCTATGTATGCATGTATGTAGGTACCTAAAAAAATCCAAAGAATCTTACTCCAACCCATTTTAGAGAATTGGATCTGATTCTGTGAATAGATTCGATGCAGTTTCATGTTTTTATGTGTGTATTTAATATAGGTATATAAGGTGAGAGTTTGCGTGCCTTTATAAACTTTTTCAAGGTGTATGGTTTTGAATAATTTTTGGGATTTTTCTTGAACTCATTTGTTTATCTGAAATTTTCTTCTTGTACTCCTACATTTTTTAAAGTAATTCTTTTGAATATGAAATATTGTTGTTGATAATGGTTCTTAAAAGGATCATTCTATGTATGTCTGATTATTTACCAATCCACAATTGGGTAGGAAATAATTGTGGTGATTCACATAGTTCTTCAAGACCATGCTTATTGGATTTTTTGACACTATTTGAAATTGGTAATATCATAGAATTAAAGTCAGAATTAATAATATGTAGGATAGAAAATCAATTACATGTATCATGAGAATATTTGTATCATATTTAGTTATGCTAGGATATTGTATGGAATAATAGGGGAAGATTATTTTTGACAATCAGAAAGAGTGATATGGTTAATTCTATGACAATGAGATTAGCAATAAAATTATGTGAAAGGCATAGATAAAAATATGAGATTATCCAGAGACTGGCGTTGCCAACTTTAAGTTGTTTGGCGTGAGGTCAACAGTTGGGCAGATTGGATGGCTAAGGCAGCTTGATCTCAGCGTTCCTCTAATGTTATCTTTCGGGTGCCTCCTCCTGCTTTGAGTCCTTTATTAGCTAGTGATTGTCAAGGCGTTCGATCCTTGCATAGTACTGTTTTGGGGGATTCTATTTACACCCAAAAAAATATTATGTACGCCTAAATAAAATTTTGAAATTTTAATTCATATTATTCCCTAATATAAATTTACCAATAAAGACGATACACATTAAATCTTAAAATAAAATATATATTTTCTTTCTCATATACCCTAATCACTAATACATATATTTCATATTCAAATTTTCATTTTTTTTTCTTCTAAGTTTCAATTATTTTCTCTTCATCTTCTTCCTCAGTCTAAAACTTAAATTCACCTCACCAAAACTCACTATTATTATCAATATCATTAATTCTTATAATGTTGTTACTTGCAAATAAAAAATAAAAATAAAATCAAACAATGGGTTCAACAAATTCTTTGTTGTTTAAAAAAATCTGTTTGGCAGAGTTTTTGAAATTTAATTCTGCTCCTTAGTTTGAGTGTGTTGTTTGGTTATAGTTTTAGAAAATTAATTCCACATCCACTTTTCAAAACACTTTTTAAAACATCCACTTTTCAATATTATATGTCACATCACTTAATTCAAACTCTTTTTAAAACTCATAACCAAACAAATTTTTCACACTTAAATCATAATTCCAAAATTCACAAACTCAAAATACAACTCTATTCTCAAATCATAATTCTAAAACTCTATCAAACGCAACCTTAAAAATCCTTTGTCGTTCTCCTTGTCATAGCCCAAAATGAGCTTCATAGGCAAAAGAAACATTCAACTAAACAAACTGCAGAAGAAGCATTTAATTGCCAAAAATATATGATCAGCCTATGGTGATCAACTCCTCAACCAAACACTCCCACTTTTAATTCATACATATAAATGCTATACATACAAATACGTAAAGGCCCATGCATAGATAAACAGACATATACTTACATATGTAATGAAGTTCCATATATATATATATACACTTGTAGACTATCAAAGCAAGTAATCGGTGTTTCAGGGTTTTTCGGTATAGTGTAATTTAGGGTTGGTGTTGTGTCAATAGAATTATTCTTTTTGAATTGATTTGTTTATTATTTGGGTGTACCACAAATTATGGTTGGTTTTAACTTTGAAGGGCAATTTGTGAAAAAAACATAGGACGTATTGAGAGAAAATTATAACCTAAATAATTTAGTAGAGAGTACTAAAAAATTGGGCATACTAAATGATTTTTTGGGCGCAAACAAAATCCCCCGGCTGTTTTGTAATCTTTTTTGGGGCTTAGGCCCCCATTAATACCAATATATATATGAGATTAGCATTACCGATTCTATTTATTTGATAAAGTTTATTGTAAGTTAAAAATAAAAAATAAAAAAGTAGAAGTTAAAAAGCACTCTCAAATTTTAGATAATCAATTTTTTTTATAGCTTATTTAAGTTATTTTTACCTAATAATCTATATGAGGTGGTGTAGCTCGACTTTTTCGTGCCCCATTTCAGAAGTTGAAATAAGCCCTATAGTATCGGACTCTTGCGGTTCTGAATTTGATTCCACAAGTGCAATGTGAAATAGATAAACACCAAAAAGCCTAAATGCAGCAAATCTTTTGAAAAATCGATTTTGAATCAAATTGTCAAAAATGGATTGCTTTGCCAGATACAGAGTCGCCACCTAAATGTTTTATTTTGGAAAAATTTAGGAAACCCATGACTCTTGCCAAAGGTCATATGTCTGTCATCACAAAGATTATCTTGACTCGGGAACTTAGGTACGAGAAGAGAATGTCATGAATTGAGCACCCCCGCTTGTTCGATCAAAGATCAGCCTCTACTAATCATGATATGAATCTTATTTTGCATTTATATGTTCTTGTTCCGGTTACTAATCTAGCGTTACTATGTGATGCACACATACAAGTATAGACTAACTTGTAAAAATTGAAACACTTGAGTCATGTTTGTTTTTTGAAAAGAGTTTGACTTTGCCACTTGAAAAGTGGGCTTAAATGTGCATAGCTCAAATTATTTCAGTTCAAGCAATTAGCTTTCATCCACAGGCATACAAGCAGGTATATCAATTAAGCACTTAGCCTCATGGTAAGCATGTTAGACATGGCAACAGTCACACTTATGAAACGTGCTAAAGCGTAAAAACCTACCTCGTACTCCAAGCCAAAAGAGAAACTAGTTAGAAAAATGCATGATCCTAACTATGCAATATGGCTAATGTAACACATATGATATGCAATTAAATAGGCTTGGCTACTAATATGACATATGAATCAATTTGATAGTATGCAGTTTAACATGTATTCGAAGAAGTATGTAAACAAGCAAATTAAAATGATGAATCGAGTCCCGGTGCATGTAAGACAAGTGGATGCAAACATGAATAATGCTAAATAAAACATGATGTTCCTAATCTAACCATCATAAGCGATTAAATAAAAGGGAGAAAGACGTGGGGTTGGAAGACATATACATTATTACAAAATTGTCCCTTCACATAGGAGGGTTCGAATGTCTGAGTGTCCAAATTAACTATTTATTACAAATCCAAATGAATAAACTATTAAAAGGGCTGTCTAATTTATTATAACAACAATACATATGCAATGCTCGTGTAATGCTCATCGGAATCCACTCTGTTTGCCTTGCCTTGTTGGGAACTGTTCTGTTTCACCCTCAGTCACTATTGCAGTCACTACTGCTAACCAAAAGTGTACGGTTTGCCATATATTGGGGTCTGGCTGACCTGCAATCGATTTGAGCTCAAATAAATCTGACAATGCCTTATTTCTTTGCAGAAGACTGTTTATTTGTGCCTGAAGTGAAAACAGTACAGACAGGGTGTTCCGAATTCTGTTTGTTCCTTTCACACTTCTCTCTCATTGGAAAGCCTCAAGAAAAGGGTGGAATTGTTTCCAAAATCATTAATGAGCAAGTTGATTGTTTGATGATTTTGAGTACAATTTGGACAAAAATTAATAAATGAATGGAACCACCCTTCTTTCCTATCATAGATTGAAGTCAAAGAGGGAGGTAGAGACGCTTCAAAGTTTATCTAAAACATCATCATGAATTGATGTTTAGGCAAGCCTTGACATAATAGACTCGGCATAACGTCCAGCCGAATCCAAGCAATATACTTTATTTTCTTTATGTGAGTTGATTCAGTTTAGCAATTTTTGTTAGTCCTTTCCATTTTTTAATTCATTAAGTCCAAGGTGACGATTATGTCCACTAAATGAGAAGTGCACCAAATAGGAAGTAATTCTTAATATGAAAGAGAGATTATACCGTTGGCGATGAACCTCCGTAGAGATTAAGCCATTAATCATAGATCTCTAGCTCATATTTTGAATAATCATCAACCATTTGAAATCACTCTCAATTTAAAGAAATGGATGATAGGTGATGCTTCAAGATTTGTCTAAAACATCATGAATTGTTGTTTAGACAAGCCTTGACAAAATAAATTTGGCATCACGTCCGGTCAAGCCCAAGCAATATGACTCATTTTCTTATGTATGTTGATTGCTTTTAAATCAATTTTCTTAGTCATTTCCAGTTTTTAGCCATTTGTTCGAAGTGCTTATTAAGTCCTCTAAAAGGAGAAAAGTGGAAAACGGGGAAGTTGTTCTTGGCATAAGAGATGTGATGCCCTGGTAATGAACCTCCGAAGGGATTAAATCATTTAGCATGGAAGGTCTCTTTCTTATGCTGAAAACAACATATATGGGACTTTAATTCACAATTTTCAATTAGATTACAACAACATGCAGTATAACAATAAATCAAAGCAAAAGAGCAAAATAAGTAAGAAATGCAAGAAAATGAAAGGTTTGTGAAATTCACCTTCCAAGGAAAGGATAAACTCCTTAGTTTACAAACTCCCTCTTGATCACCCTCAAGTGTAGGAAGTATGTTCTCAAATCCTCAGTAGCTATGGAAGCTCGGAAGTGTTTTGGCTCAAGTTTGAAATGTAGACAAAATTACTCTCCTTTCTCTTCTCACTCTCTTAATTCTTCTTAATCGAAAACCTCCCCCCTTTTTTATTGAGCCTTTCCCTCTTTATATAAGCCAAAACATATAATATAATAATATATGCCTAATCTTTATATTATATACATATCATATAATATATATATATACATGCCTGATGTTTGATGTCGGCTGCCGAGGGTTGACCGACATTAAACGATTTTTTATTATTTTATTTTATAATATATATAATATAATATAATATATAAAATATATAATTTATACCAAAATACTAAACATATAATATAATAATATAAACTATACATAAAACACTGAACATATAATATAATAATATAATTTTATTATTATTTTATTATATATATATATATATATATAATATGTAATTTATACTAATTTATATAAAAACACCAAAAATATGAACAAACATATAAAATTATGCAAAATTACAAAAATACTAAACTAATGAAATATTTAGTATTTTAAAACAATTTGGTCATAATGGTGAAGGTTGGGATTAAAATTCAAATTCCATCTCTTTTACTGAGTATTCTGTGAGAAACACATTTTGCTTGTCATTATCGGGTAATCAAAAGAAAGTGTCCAAGTCTTAGGGCCGGTCAAAATGGGGTGTCTATAGATGGGTTCTTGGAAGCTCACTAGAAATGGTTATTTTACCGCAAAAGTCACGGAAAAATATGAACTTCACTGGAAAAAATGATTTCATTTGGAACTGGAAAAGAATAGGCTAGAGATTTGTTGACAGTCAAACTAGATTGAAGAAGAAATGGAGAGAAATGGTGGTTGGATGAAAGATCAAAGCAAGCAAGCTAGAGAGAGAGAGAGAGAGCATCCCAATTCCACTTTCACTCTTCATTCTAACTTTCTAGATTTTTGCTATTGTGTTGGTTCTTCTATGAAGAGCTATGGGTACCACAAGAATATGACAATAATATTAGTACCACAAGAATATGACATGAACATCATGCATGTGACAATATGACAAGAACGTCATGCAAAAACACTACTAAAAAATCTACTCTTTTTTTTCCATGAATTGACAAAGGGAACGCAACCATCAAAAGGACAAGAGACCATGGCAATAAACAATAAGCACAAATAGTGCAAAGAGCAGATTATACCAATGCAAATCAAGAAGAGACATATACAACCATAAGAAAAGGGAATAGACAATGGAATACTTAACATTAGTATGTGATAAATGAACATTACAGATCAACTTGCAAAACAACTTGCATCAATCTCCCTTTAACAACTAATCTAGCATACCATCACTCAACAAACTCGCCCTCAACGATTAACCTGAGAAACCTCTTAAGATAAAAATAAAAATAAATAAATAAACAATAACTAGCTCTAAAAACAAAATATTTTTGAAGAAAAAATTTGACAAAAGCAATATAATGGAGCGAGCAAGGAATTCTAAGAAGGTGTATTGAAGTATAAACCCCTTGATGATATTCAATGCAAGCATGTTGATCCATAGATCATTTTTAAATCATCAAGGTACAAATGTAGATCTCATTAGAAAACCCTTTTTCTGTTTTTCGAATTCTAGGGATGAATATTTGAGAGTCTCAGTTTAGATTTGACAAACAACTTTAAGTGATTGAATCGACTTAAACCGCTTGAGCACAACGTTTTCTCCACTCAAGATCTTGAGCACAACTTTCTGCGCTCGAGCATACATATCTCTACTTGAGCTGCAAGTATGTCTTGACCACCTAAGCGCAACTTTCTGTGCTCGATCGCACATATCTCTACTCAAGTACAAACTACTCTGCTTTGAGCACAAATTAAGTTGGATTCGTATCTAAAACACTCAATCTTACAAAAACAAAAGAACTAATGCAGTTACAATTGAATGGAGTTTTGTCTAATGAAATTGCTAACTACAAAAGGCCTAACATTAATAACAACATTTGATTGGTTAGTTTCATTTTAATAAAATTTTGTTTACTTTTGAGGAAAAAAAGTTATTTACTTGTGCTACTCGAAAATAGAGATAAAAGTTGTTCATGCATTTTCTCATGTTCCACCATTTTCAAACCAAATGGAAACTCGCATTTATCCAAGAATATCAAAAGATGATTTAACAATGTCATCTCTCTCACAAAATATTAAAATTGTTGTGGGTGTTGATTTTTGACCACACAACCAAACATGGAAACTCAACATGAGAGCACTGACAGAATAGATTAAGCCCGAACAACCTGTTATAGAAAGATAAGAATCCAGTGATGGTTCGTCCATCTGGGAGCACTCCAATGATCAAGTCAGTAATTATCTCTCAAATATAGCCAATAGTGCTTAACCTACTAGACAGAGCCTAACAAGCATACCTTAGACCCACGAGGGTGCCCTGCTTTTATAGCCAACACTGACCTGATCCCTGTAGAAGCCTAGCTTCAATGGACTTTCGCTCAATGCTCATCTTGGACCCTCAGCTAGATAGAGATAAACTCCCTAAGAGCCTTATCTTTATCCAAACTGAAGTCCTCCCATATTTTGAGACTCCTATCCCTTATCCACTCATCTCGGATTCCGATATCTCCGCAAATAACCTCGGCTTAGCCGAGATAATCTCAGCTCATGACCAAGTCACGTGACACGTCGGCTGACACGTCGGCGTCACCTTGGCCACATGCTGCCATTCACGAAATATGTCCCCCACAACTGCCCCCTAGCTTTTATTACCTCGGCAACCTAAGGTGATGGAACCTACATCGTATGTCCACATAGCACGTCGGCTAAGACTTACTTTATCCATCACGACCGAGATCATCACTCGTCGACTCCATATGATCAAGACTCTGCAGTCTACTTTATTAATGACCAAGAACCAAGAACCAAGTTCTTCAAGTCCCTTAACCGAGATCGCTCCTCTAGCCCAGGTTTTTACTTCATTAAATCAAGAACTCCAAGAGTTTTATCTGCTTATAAGCTGTCACGCATGGTTTTCTCAACCATTTCAGCCACATGTCCTTCTCTCATTAATTCGTACCTGACATGTGCCATTAGGTCGCGTCGTTTCTACGCACGCCGCCTGACAGACATGTCGTCCAAGGCATATTCATTATGATTTGCCGCCTTTTCACAATTTTGGCAAAACTTCTCCCTCTCTCTCTCCGTCTCTTCACTTTTGAGTATTTTGCCTTTAAACTTTTCTCTCTCTAACGTCTCTTTCCCAAATCGCCATTTTTATACCTTCAAAGCTTTCTGCAACCGCACTCCGTTCCGCACCTTCGGTGAAATCTTCACGTCCGTCCGTCTCTAGCAAACCTTACTTCAGCGTCCTCGTTCTCGACCCAATTCAGTAAGTCACAATATCTTTCCACTTTAAATTCAGTCTTTCATTATTCCCTTGATTTTCAAAATCCATTGCATGTTTATATGTTGTTCGCTGCCACTGCAAATTAGTTTTTGTTCTTGAATCTTCACTGTATTTTGAATCTTGTGTTTTGTCTGTGATTCATGCACACACGTAGTGTTCATAAATTCGAAGTTTTAACAATTTTGCCACTGTTCTTGGCTTTTGCACATCTGCACACACCTTACTCAGTGTTTCTTAAAAAAATGTTGCTTTCTTGATTCTGAATCATGTTCCTTTCTGTTTTTCTTTGACTTGTTTCCAGATTCTAGCCTTTGATTCGTGTTTCCGTATAGATTTAGGTTTGGGATTTTGATAGAGATCACATTCCTTAGGAAAATTGAAACAAATTCCTCCTAGATCTTCAAAAACCCTTACCCCGATTCCAGCTTAGGTTTTAGCCGAGGTCTTTAAACTCATATCAACCACTATTTTCTGAATTTTTGCCCCAATCTTCACTAGCTGACATCATAGGTATGTTCAAGTAGAGAGTAGATACCCGAGAAAAAATGAAGTATTTTCGTCGAGAGTTCTCCATCCCAGCCGATGTTCAACTCAGGTTGGCTGAGGAGAAGGACTCTATCATGCCGGATGGGGATTCCATGCCCTTCCCAGTAATGGCCTTTATAGAGTGTGGACTTCGGTTTCCCCTAGACATTCTCTTTAGGGAGATCCTTCACTACTATAAGTTCAACCCTATGCAGCTAGTCATCAACTCATATAGGGTTATCAACGGCATAATTGAACTAGCACACCGAGAAAAAGCTAGGATCACTTTAGCCGATATCAAATTCTGCTATACCATGTGTGGCCTTAAGTCTGAAAAGGGCTACATATACTACCTCAAGCCCAAGTCCACTGCCTACAAACTAATAGTCGATCTCTCAGACTCTAACAAGGGTGCTGGAGATAATTACTTCATCGTCTCAGACAATTGGGAATTTGCATTGACGACGACCTTCATCTCTATCCTCTATGCGGATCGGTGTTTAAAGAGGGTGATGGTAAGAGCCGAGTTATCCTTTTAATCATATTTCGGCTTGGATTTGTCAATGTATATCTATTTTTTGTAATCATCTTCTTCATTTTTGCAGCTCTTCCCCAGCCAGCAAAGGACTTTCGGCAGACCTTCTTTCCCAGCCCCAATCTGAAAAGGCTTTTAGGTTTGGATATTAACAAGTGCAAAGCCCCTTTGCTGCTTAATTATATCCCGACCTATAAGTCTGCGTTACCCGACGTCCCGCGCCGAAGCAAGACTCCCCCATCAACAATAACTCCCATAGCTGCTTCATTGCCAAGGCCAGATCAGGCTTCTTCATCAGACCCAGTAGAGCAACCCTCCACTTCTGTTCCAGCTCAACTAATCCCACCATCTCAGCGCCAACGCCGACGTCGTGCTTTACCAAACGTACCAGCAGGCCGAACTCATAGTCGCAAACGACAAGATTCTGAGGCGTCGGCCTACAATCCAACCAATCCTCCAATCGCCCTTCCCACCATTCATTTCAGCACAAAAGTTACACTTGTTGCCACTGCCAACGAAATGGGCCGCAAACCAGCAGTTGTTGAGGACCTTCTAGCTAATATCCCAGGAGTAGTGACTGTGCAGTCCTCCCCTTCTCCTTCCCAATCCAAGCCTAAGCCAAAGAGGGTCAAGAAGGCTAAGGCCAAGGCTACAGTGACTCAGATTGATTCTGAGGACACTATACCAATCTCCAAACTGGCCGAGGCTGAAAAGAGCACTCCTTCTGCCGACAAGAGGCCAGCCGAGACCGATACATTAGATTTCCAACCATCCAAAAGGCCGAGGTCTGACCAACCTGAGAGTAACAACTTTCCTCGCAATATGACCTGGGCTCCTGAGGTCATGGTGGGGGATAGACCCCTGATAGCTGGCGACAGCGCAATTAATGACGTCGAGGTCGGTGCCGCCTTGTTAACGGCCGTGCTCTTACCTGAGGATATAAATCACATGGCCGACCTCCATGTCTATAAAAACTTTGGCCTCATGATGCAACACTCAGTCTTGGTAATCCTCTTTATTTACTCTTTTACAGTCTTTCTACACTTAGTCAAATTTCACTAATGTGTGTTACTTTTTGCAGGCTATCCAGCATGCGCATTTGTACGCAATTAAGACCGAGATGACAAGGAAGGAGTTGGCAAGGAAGACTAAGGAAGCTACCAAACTCTTTTCCTCACTCAATCATGCCGAAGCCAACAATTGAGCTCTGCTGGATCAAGCCAAGGCTTCCAAAGCTGCTCAGGATTTAGCCGAGGAAAAAGCCAAAATGGCCGATGCTAAAGTCGAGGCCGCCAGAGCCGATCTTGAGGTTGCCAAGGCAGCTGATTTAGATGCTAAGCTTCAAGAGGCCCTTGACTCAAAGGAGGCCGAGGTCAAGGTGGCCGATAAAAAGGTTTACGAAGATGGGGCAAGCCGCCGTCCATGACTAGTACAAAGAGCAAGTCAACCATGCTTGCAACCGAGGTTATTACCTGGTTGGACGGCAGTGCTTAACAAGTTATGTGTCCCAATGGACTCCGACCTCCGAGACATCAATCAACTTCAAGTGCCTTTCCCTCCAGAGCCTAAGGATTCTAGTGAAGAAGCCGACGAGGATGATGCTGAGGATAGTGGTGCTGATGAAGAGGAGAAGGAGGCTACCACTGATGCCAAGTCCCCCACCCTAAACGAGCAAGTCCTAGACTTGACTCAAGATGAGGAGGATGACTTGGCTTCCAAGGGCGCCTCTCCCAAACCAATCACTTCTGAGGCTGAGGTACAATGTGCTAAAAAGAGTTTAGATCAGATTTTGCTTGAAATAGATGCCGAGATAGTGGCAAAGAAGAATACAATGTGGCCAACCGAGGCCGATACAACTCCAACAGCCGAGGTTGAGCAATCGCAGACCAATCCTAGTGCTTAGGATATTGTTTCCTTATTTTGTACTCTTTCTTCCTTAAGTTGTACCTTTATTCTGCTTGAACAATTTTGAGTTTCAATTTGGTAGATGTGCCTTTGTTTGTACCTCAAACAAGTTGTTTTTTTTTTTTTTTTTTTTTTGTTTTTTTGTTTTTTTAATGCAAGTATTCTTTTGTCTTCTAAGTGTTGAATGTTTGTTTCATATATGCTTTACTACTTTTCATTTGCACATTTTCCATACTTAGAATATTTGTGTATTTCTTCAAAGTACACCTTAACTGTGCAATCACCTCGAGGGAAAGTACCTCGAATATATCTTCTGATTTGTTTATCTTGGCCTTGGCTAACACTAAAAAATATTGTCAATTTACAAGTGTTGTTTCTTTAAACTTGCTCATTCACTTTCACTTACTGTCTTCTATCAAGACTTCTTCCTCGTATCCTTTCCAAGTTTGGCAACCTTGTTGGTCATCTCGGCCAGTATGTATCTCGGATACCTCTTTCAATATTACCTCGGCTAACTTCAACTTGTAAATTTTACTAAAATTTCAACAAGTGTTAAGCCCATTTTAACTTGTAAATTTTTTCAAAAATTTCAACAAGTCCCAAGTACTTTAAACTTTTAAATTTATTCATCGTTCTCCAGCTCTCTGCCCCCTAATGTGAACCTAAGTTTCACTTAAGTTTACATTAAGCGCTTATAGCCTTTCGCTGAAGTCAGATTCGAACAAAGACTAGCCGAGGTGTTCAACCTGAGTTTCTCTATTAATCCGATTAAAGAACACTTAGTTCCATTCGGAGTTTAACTCTGGCGACATGGAAAATCTTATTTCAACTCTATCATATGCAAGTACAATTCGACTTTGTCATATGATAAGTTTGTTCGTCATGTTTCATTCAGAAACATCGCCAACTTAGTTCAACTTTATTATATGCAAGTATAATTCAACTCTGCCATATAATAAGTCTAAGTTATTCGTCATGTTTCATTTAGAAACATTACTCACTTAGTTCAACTCTATTATATGCAAGTATAACTCAACTCTACCATATAATAAGTCTAAGTTATTCGTCATGTTTCATTCAGAAACATCGTCATAGGACTGGTCAGTCCTATCACACAAATTTCAGATAAAAATCAAACTAAAATTTTATTATTACTTCGGCTAATGACATAAACTTCGAAAACCAAAAATCTAATGACAGAAAAACTTCAGGTTGCAAGTGTTCTAAGGTTTTGGCAACTCTTTGCCATCACTGTTTTCAAGCCGATATGCCCCATTGCCGGCGACTGAGATGATTCTATAAGGCCCCTCCCAATTTGGGCCAAGCTTGCCCTCTCTAGGATCCTTCTTGTTGCCGACTACTCTCCTTAGCACAAGGTCTCCAACTTTGACCTCTCTTGGGTTGACCTTCTTGTTGTAAGCCCTAACAAGTTGTTGCTGGTATACCCCTAGCCGAATTGATGCTCTCTCTCTTTTTTCCTCTAGTAGGTCTAGATCTCGGGTTAGAAATGCCTTATTAGTACCATTTTCCACTCCCTAGGTTCTGATCTCTGGGATGCCAACTTCCAGTGGGATAACTGCTTCAGTGTCATAAGCCATGGCAAATGGAGATTCCCCAGTTGATCTTCTCGGCGTAGTTCGATATGCCCAGAGTACATTAGGCAACTTTTCCATCCATTTTCCGTTTGCTGCTCCCAACCTCTTTTCAATCCCATCCAAGATAGTCTTATTGGATGTTTCTGCCTGACCATTACTCTAAGGGAAACTTAGAGTAGAGTAATAGTTCTTGATTTTGTACTTTGCACAGAAGCTTTTGATTAACTTACTGTCAAACTGAGTGCCATTGTCTGCTATTATTGCCCTTGGAATCCCAAACCTGGTGATGATGTTCTTCCATATGAAGTTCTTCATATCAATATCTCGAATTTTTGTAAGGGACTCAGCTTCTATCCACTTTGTGAAGTAATTAGTTGCTACCAGCAGAAACTTCCTTTGCCTAGTTGCTTGGGGCAGTTGTCCAACAAGATCCATGCCCCACTAGGCAAATGGCCAAGGCTTGGATATTGGGTTCAAATCTGCTACTGGTTGATGTATCAAGGGTGCAAACCTCTGATACTTTTCGTACTTTCTGACGTAGGCTTCAGCATCCTTCTGCATGTAGGGCCACTAGTACCCTTGAGTAATGACCCTATGAGCAAGCGATCTGCCCCCAGTGTGGCTGCTACATACCCCTTCATGTATTTCATACAAGAAGTCTTCAACTTGGGAGGGATGTACACACCTCAAAAGGGGACCAGTAAAAGACCTTCTGTAGAGATGTCCTTCTGCTATTAGGCTAAACCTTGCCGACTTCAATTTGGTCTTATGCATCTCTTTGCGATCATATGGCAGTGTTCCGTCCCTAAGAAACACCACTATTGCATCCATCTAACTTGGACCCATCTCCACACACATTGCTTCATACTCTGTGATTAGTGGTTCTACACTTGGTCCTAACAAATAATCAACCATTATTGTTCTTGCCTCCACTGATTTCATTGCACTAGCCAAGTTAGCCAAGGCATCGGCATGGTTGTTGTCATTTCGGCTAACCTGCTGTAATCGACAATCCTGAAATAAGGCTAGTAGTCTAACAACTTCTTTGACATAGGCTATCATTCTTTCATCTCGGGCAGCATACTCGTCTGTTGCCTGGTTCACAATAAGTTAGAAGTCACAGAAGACTAACACCTCGTCGCTGCTAACTTCAACCCTGCGATTAGTGCCTCATATTCTGCTTCATTGTTTGAGGCTTTGAACTCCAAATGGATAGACTGTTCTAACATTCGCCCATCTGGTGATACCAACACCACTCTTGCTCCCGTTCCTTGATGGTTTGAACTCCCATCAACAAATAGGCGAAAAGAGTTGCCGATGTAGATATCGCAGGGCTTCGATTTTTCTTCTTTCTTCTGCTCTGTTGTGAGATTTTTCATTTCCAATTGGGTCTCCTCTTGTTCCCCTGGACACCCTAAGCCACGGCTTACCAGAGCCTAATGTGGTATGGCACCAGGTGTGAACTCAGCCACAAAGTCGACCAGAACTTGGCCTTTGATTACCGTTCTCGGTTTAAACTCTAAGTTGTATTGGCTCAACACTACTGCCCATCTGGCTACCCTGCCTGTCAGATCTCCTTGCTATAACATGGGACTTCAAAGGATGCTCAGTCAATACCACAATCTTGTGGGCTTGGAAATAATGATTCAACTTTCTGGAAGCCATCGCTAAGGCCAGTGTCAATTTCTCCAGGGGCAAGTACTTGGTTTCTGCGCCTGCTAGGGTTTTACTCACATAGTATACTGCCATTTGTTCTCCCTTCTTTTCTCTGATTACCACTGCACTCACTGCATGCTCTGAAACCGCCAAGTATAAGAACAGTTCTTCTCCGGGTACTGGATTTGAGAGAACTGGAGCTATGGTCAGGTATTTTTTCAAGTCGGCCAAGGCGACTTCACACTCCTCTGTCCACAAAAAATCTATGGCCTTCTCCAATAAATTGAAAAATGGTCTACACTTATCTAAACTTCTGCTTATAAACCTATTCATGGTTGCGGCCTTTCCTATAAGCATCTGTACTTGTTTTGCCGATGTTGAGCTCTTCAAGTCAAGGACGACCTTGATTTGATCTGGGCTTGTCTCAATGCCCCTTTTAGTAACCAAGTATCCCAGAAACTTACCAGACCCAAATCCAAATGCGTACTTCGAAGTATTGAGTCAGAGTCGATATGTTCTAAGAATATCGAAAACTGCTTTCAATTTGGCCAGGTGATCCTCAGGTTCTTTGGTCTTCACAACCACGTCGTCAATGTATACTTTCACTGTTTTGCCAATTAGATGTTTGAACATCTTGGTCACCAACCTCTGGTAGGTTGCTCCTGCATTTTTCAACCCGAAAGGCATCATTCTGTAGCAATCAGCCCTTTTGGGGTGATAAATGTAGTCTTCTCCTCATCAAGGGGTACATTGTTTTCTGACGATACCCCCTATAAGCGTCCAAGAAGCTCATCCTTCCATGCCCTTAAGTGGTATCTACTAATTGATCGATCTTGGAGAGTGGGAAACTGTCTTTGGGACAAGCCTTATTTAGGTTGGTGAAGTCCACGCAGACCCTTCACTTCCCATTCTTTTTTTTCACAACAACTGTGTTTGACAACCAAGTTGGGTAGTTTACCTTTTGAATGGCTCTGGCCTCTAACAATTTGTCCACTTCCTCTTCTATTGCCTTCACATGAACCAACGTCGGCCTTCTTGCTCGTTGAATGACGGGTTTAGCTGACCTGTCTACATTTAGTCTATGGCAAGTGACCTCGGTATCAATGCTAGGTATCTCGTATGGCGTCCAGGCAAACACCTCTATGTTTACTCGCAAGAATGACTCTAACTCCCTTTCCTCCTCATCGGCCAGTCCTGAGCCAAGAAGGAAGAAGCACTCTTCATCACCTTGTTGGACCATAATTTTCTTTAAGGCTTCCTCGCTTTTGTTGGCCGGCTCTTTGCCAACATCATCCAAGACCTCCATGTCCTCGTCTTCAATTTTTACTGTTTCTGCTTCTTGCACGTTACAAGTGGATTTCATTGCTACCATGGAGTAATTTTTTGCCTACACCTGATCCCCTCTGACCTCCTCAATTCCATGCTTTGTTGGGAACCACAACAGCTGGTGTAGTGTTGAGAGAACAGCCCTTATTGCGTGCAACCATGGCCTTCCCAAGATAACATTGTAAGGGGAGTAGGTGTCAATTACTATGAACTTTGTGCTTACCTTCTTGGTGCCTGCCTACACCACCAAATTTATTGCTCCCAACGGCTAGGTCGGCGTTCCATTGAACCCGACCATTGGGTTACTAGACTGTTCTAGATCATCTCGGTATAGACCGAGCTCCTTGTAACATCTAATATACATGATATCACATGAGCCGCCTTGGTCAATCAAAATGCGCTTTATCTGACATCCTCCAATCTTGAGGGTCACTATAGAGCATCGTAATGTGGATGCTACACCATGTCCAGGTCTGCTTCAGTAAAAGACACCATTGGTTCCTGGCACTCGTTTGTCCTAGGCCTCTTCTGCTGGACCTGATACACATGTTGTAAGTGTTTCACCCTTTGAGTCTCTCAACAGACCGAGTTCTTATTGACCGTTGAGTGAATCACATTGATCACTTGTGGTTCGTCTTCTTGCAATTGTGGTGCTGGTAGAGGTGGTGCTGCCGGTGTCTGGGGCAGCCTTGCCTGTTCTTCCCTCGTTCTGGCCTCATCTACTAGGTCCCTTAAGTGACCTTGTCTAACCAGATCTTCCAAATGTGTTTTTAGGGCTCTACAACCTTGCGTCAGGTGTCCATCTTCATTGTGATAAGCACAGTGCTTTCCCAGACTTCTCCCCATAAATTCGTCAGGGATCCTCTCCGGCGCTCTGTAATACGGTTGGTTCCTGATCCTTTCTAAGACTTTATAAACCAGGATCCGGAACACGGTGTTGACTGCCTGTGCAGCCCTCAGTCCTGTTTCTTGTCTATTAAAATTTGTATTACCTCGGCCTCGCTTCAGCAAGTCATTCCTCTTCTTTTGCTTTGACGCCTTCGTTTCTGGCGTATTCTCTTTGGCTCTCGTATATTTCTTGATCCTGGCAATGAGCTCCTCCATACTCTTCGGTAGAGTCTTTGCCAGTGACTTTTAAAGCATACAATCATCGTTCAGGGCATTTTTAAAGGATACGACTGCTAACTCTTGGTTGCATCCTGGTATTCGGTTAAACACCTCATAATACCTTTTAGCATAAGCCCTGAGGCTTTCATCATCGCCAATTTTCAAAGCCATCAGGGAGTCTACCCTTAACGGCTACAATTTGTTTGTAACAAACCTAGCCACAAACATCTCGGCCAGGCCATTCCAACTCTTCACAGTTCCTTTCGGCAACTTGTGAAACCGATCCGACGTAATTTTCCCAAAGGATGAGGGGAACACCTTGCATAGCAATGGCTTGTTCCCGGTGTATAGTGCCATTAAATTCAAGTACAAGCCGACGTGAAAGTTTAGATCAGACTTACCGTCATATATCTGGAACCTCGGCATATGAAACCTTTTTGGGGCCTCAAACATATCCAGTTCTACTAAGAACAGCGTCCT
This sequence comes from Camellia japonica, assembly GCA_030407325.1. Taxonomy (NCBI): domain Eukaryota; kingdom Viridiplantae; phylum Streptophyta; class Magnoliopsida; order Ericales; family Theaceae; genus Camellia; species Camellia japonica. Next base: position 33,519,620 of record JAPPVO010000013.1, read on the forward strand.
CGGCTTGACGGGGATATGACCTCGGCATTTTGTCACTTCCTCTGGAGGTAGTCCCTCAAATACTCCTTAGTCCGACCCGGAGCTCAACTGTCAACGGATTTCAGCCTTTTTGGTGCGCTACTCCCAGTGTCGTTATGAGTCTTCTTGGACATTTCTTCATTCACCGTGTCAAAACAAAGTTCCATCCCTTGAACTTGCCGATGTTCCTTGACATACGTTCCGTTCGTACGAGGCGTTCTCTGAGACTCTCCTTTCATTGATTTTGCTCGCCCGACGTCTTGTGAAGGTCGGAGTGAGCGTTCCTTCACCTTGTCATGCTGAGGGACTACTGGGACAGCTTTCTGCCCCCCTTTCTAGGCATCGTTCTTGGCCGCTGGAATCGACGTGTCCTTTAACGGAAACGATGGCTGCATGACGTTGTTCTGCATCATGAAGTTGACAACCGATTGTAGGCCTGCCAATTTGTTTGTCATTCCCTTCATCTCACCGTCCCTCATCAGGTATCTATCTTTCCATACTTGGAGATCACTTTTGTTGTAATACCCATCTTGACATGCTTTCTTCGGTGCGTCTCCCTCTTGGCCAATGCCTTTTTTCCCGGGATTCTGATCCCGAGGTCCTTCATTACAGTTCTCTTCCTCTACATTAGGATTGGCGTGTTTGCCACTCCCATCAGGGATGTCATCCTCGACCTTTTCTTTCTGTCCGTCGTTGGCCATTTATTCTCCTTACTTTCCCACAGGTGGCACCAAATTGTGGGTGTTGATTTTTGACCACACAACCAAACAAGAAAACTCAATAGGAGAGCATCAGCAGAATAGATTAACCCCGAACAACCTGTTACAAAAAGATAAGAATCCGACGGTGGTTCATCTACTCGGCGGTACTCCGACGATCAAGTCAGTAATTATCTTTCAAAGATAGCCAACAGTGCTTAACGTACTAGACAGAGCCTAAAAAGCATACCTTAGACCTACGAAAGTGCCCTGCTTTTATAGCCAACACTGACCTGATCCCTGTAGAAGCTTAAGTTCAATGAACTTTGGTTCAATGCTCATCTTGGACCCTCAGCTAGATAGAGATAAACTCCCAAAGAGCCTTATCTTTATCTAGACTAAAGTCCTTCCTTATTCTGGGACTCATGTCCTTTATTCGCTCATCTCAAATTTCGATATCTCCGCAAATAACCTCAGCCTAGCCAAGATAATCTCGGCGCATGACCAAGCTATATGGCACCCCGACTGAGACGTCGGCGTCACCTTGGCCACATGTTGCCATTCACGAAATATGTCCCCCACAATTGTCAAAAACAATTTGATTATTGTTTTTATGGAAATTTGAATAAAATTTTATTGAGTAATTAGTGATTGAAATTAATTACTCAATAAATTCAATTTGGCCCATTTTGGCAACAAAAAAAAGTTACCTCTTTTTCTAATCTTTTTGTTTTTGGTGATTTTTTTTTAAAATTCTGTTTCGTCTTGTCGAGACAAACCTAAAAAGTATATATATACATATATTTATTTTTTTTTGAAAAATTTCAGAAAAAATCACTAAAGACAAAAATAAGCAAAAAAATTTACTTATTTTGGCTTATTTTTGTCTTTTCTGGATATATTTTTTGTTTTAAAAAAAATTATAATTTTTTAGTTCGTCTTATTGAGCTGAATCTAGAAATCTAAAACTTTTTAAAAAAATTTAAAATAAATTCACTAAAAAAAAAAAATTTCCCATAATACCTATTTATCAAGTATAAAATTGATCCCATTTCACTATATTTCAATCTCGTTCATGTGATAGAGAATCTACTAGAACTATTGGCTATGCTCAATAAATGCATTTAATCTTATTCAATGCATTTTAATCTAAATTTTTACAAAGAATGGAGAGATTGATCGTGAAAGTTTTTTATATTAATTATATTTATTGCACATTATTTACCTTATCATGATAGAAAAGAAAGACTTTGTTCTTAACAAAAAGATATAAAAAATGAAAATAAAAAATAAAAGAAAAAGGGAAGAAAAAGAAGCATATAGCAATAGAATATAAAGGGGAAAAAAAAAAATTTCTTTTAAGGATCACTAATGTTTATTTTAAGGACCACTGATTTTTTAGTACCAAAGATTAATTTAACATGAAGAAAATGTAGCCAATTATTAATTTTTAGAAACATTTTAGTTTCCAAAAACTGTTTTATAAGTTTTCAATTCGTATTTTTGTATTTTTAATAATTTTTTTAAATATTTTAATTAATTTTTTTTTTTAATTTTTAGATCCACTAAATCTTAATATACTTAAAAAGTCAAAAATTTGTACAATTTTTTTTTAAAAAAATATTGAATACAACAAAATACGAAAATGTATTAAATTTTTATTTATTTATTTTGTATTTTTTTATATTTGTTGAATATTTTAAAGTTTTTTTTTCACAAATTATATTTTTAAGTTTATTTAAATTAGATGTATTTAAAAAAATTATGTAAAATATTAAAAAAAATCATTAAAAAAATACGAAAAAAAAAACCCAATTTTTTGAAACAAAACATGATGAATTGTTTTAAAAATGAAGAAGGGGTCGGAAGCCAACTTTTCGTAGTTGGGCATCAAATCTCTAGTTGTAAGTTGTACTGATGAGACACTCGTAAATCTCAAAATTAATATTTTTAGTCAATAGTGATGACAAATAATTGAAAAAAAATCAAATTCCTGTTTTTAGCTAATAGTAATAACGAATAATTGGAAAAAAAAAAAAAAAAAAACTGATTCCAAATATTGACTAATAATACTATCTAAAAAAAAATAGTGACTAATAATATAAGTAATAATAAATAAAGAAATAATGGAAAAAAATCCAAAAGGGTAAATTATACTGACACTCTTAAGGTTTGGTCCAATTACATCTCATTTCTTGATATTTTGAAAGTTACATTTCTACTTTTGTGATTAATAGTCTCACTTCAAAAAAAAAAAAGCAAAGCAAAGGAGATAAAAAAATGAGAGAAATTAAAACAAAATAAGAAAAGAGAGTGCATGAGTTTAACATCTACAATGACAGGAGAATTAGTGTAATTTTTTATACATAAGGAATAATATGGGTAAAACTCGAACTTTCAGGATGTAAGTGTAATTTACCCAATCCAAAAGGACGGAGTGCGCAGCACGCACCAGACACACAATAACGTGGAGCAGTGAAAAATCCTTTCGACCAAACAAAGCTAATCTTGGGGAGTTGGCAACTTGGCATATAATGCATTTTATTATTCTTTGTTTGTTTATTTATTAAACAAAAAGAAAACAGATTTGTTTTTGTTTTTCAAAAACAAAAACACAAAAAACACCCACCCACAGCAATAACCAGCATCACCTCCACAACAACAATGTTAACAAGAGACTGAAAACAAAACCAAATTCCCCACACACCAATCCAAACCTCTCTCGATCGAAATTTCAAATCGCCGATAAGGTTATTCGCTTCGCTTCGCTTCGCTTCTGCTTTTATGTAAATTGTTTTCAGAAAACAATTTTCTGTTCTCTGAAAGTAACTTTGGACTGCGTGTCGGTTTCTCATTGTTGAAATTACTTGATTATTATTTTTATTTTTATTTTTATTTTTTTAATTTGGTTTGTCAGGTAATTTTCTGCTGCCATTTCTTGTTGTAAAGATTGCTGTTTTTTTGTGGCGCAGGTGGACATAGTATGATGATCTTTAGGTTTATGATGTTGCTTTTTGCGTAGTTCATCTGATCACTATATTTGGTACATGTAATGTCTATATATATATAGAGAGAGAGAGGATTTATATTTACAAAAATGTTGATATATAACATAGGTGATATCAATTGTGGCAGTTTCCATTAACATAGTCATTACAAGAATTCAATGGAATGTATGCATCATGTCTCATCATATACTTGTTATCTGTAACTTTCAAATTACTGCAAGGTAGTTCTATCTCTCTCTACAAATTCCTCAATTGTTTCCAATTCTCTTGGTCTGTGTTTGGATCATTATGGATTTGAGTAGGGATTTGGAAAGGGAAATGAAACACTAACATTAATCTCATCATTCTTCTGCATTCCTAGATGTTTTGATTTGTTCTTTTGAGTTTTATGATTTTTTTTTTTTGTTTTTTTTGGGGTCTATTTGGTTTCTTATTTTATGTTGTGACTGAAAAATAGGTTTCCTGTATTGGAATTAGGGCTGATAATATAGTGATCGTGAGATACAAGAAAGGGAGCATTGTCGAGGTCCTGAGCAAGAATGAGGTGCCACCAGGCTCATGGCGTTGTGCTGAGATAATCTGTGGTAATGGGCACAACTACACTGTTAGATACGAGATGGACCCTGGTGCTACCAATGAGGCGATTGTTGAAAGGGTATCTAGGAAGTCAATTAGGCCCTGTCCTCCTCCAGTGAAACTATCAGAGAATTGTGTTCCTGGTGATGTTGTAGAGGTGTTTCAGAATTTTTCTTGGAAGATGGCAACTGTTTCTAAGGTTTTGGGTAGGAATTGCTTTTTGGTTAGGTTACTTGGATCCTCCCATGAATTCAAAGTCAGTAAAGTTGACCTCCGGGTGCGACAATCTTGGCAGGGTGGCAAATGGTTCGTGATTGGAAAGGTAGTTTTTTTTCTGAATCTGTTTTAGGCTTGCAACTCAAATATTCCAGTGTCCGGTCTTTATTTATGTATTATTTATGAGTTCTTGTTTTGAATTCTCTTGCTTCTGCTAAAATTTTCATCTTCTGCTTCCCAAATTTTCCACAAATCCGTTTATAGCTGATACTCTTATGCAGATATAATAAGTTAACACTTGAGAATTATTAGATTCAAGTTTATTTGGATATGTTATTAATGACATTTGAACTAGTTGATTTATTTTGGGGCTTCTAGAGCAATATTGATCTTGTTCTATTTTTTTTTGGTTGTCATACAATTTAACAATAGTTTTAATGGGATCAACTTTATATTGATTTTATCTTCTTTTTTTTTTCCTTTTTTTTTTTATGGGACGCGCGCGCGCGCGCGCGGGGGGGGGGGGGGGGGGGTGGTGCTAGCAGGGTGTTGGTAACTGTGAAGATGGGAAACGCAGTGAACGGTCAACTCTGAAATACAATCAATTGAGTTCCCAAGTTAAGAAAACAAATAGAGGGATAAATTTCCCTGTAAATAAGGATCTTTGTGCTGCTAGGAGCAATAACAATTTCCAAGAATCACATATTGTTTCCTCCAGAACTCTGAACAGAGGATTGCCCGATTGTTATTCTCAAGTTGATGCACCTGCAAGAACTTCCCAGAAGTTTAGAGTAATTGCGAAAGAGGGTAGGTGTCATCATCTGCTTGCTGCAAATCCATCCCCTTTAAAGATAGATGCTGTTTTGTCCCATCGAGAAATGCAGGGTGAAAAAAACTTTTATACTTCTTTTAACAGCAGAACAACTCACTTTACTGAAGTCGATGTGGAGAGGGAGAAACCAAGCGGAGCTGATGGGTGTTCGCATGCAGTTAGCTTAGAACCTAATGATGCAGACAATATTACATGCTCTGTGGCTAGTTGTGGCATTACTAGCAATGATTCCTTAAGTTGCGTTGTAATTTTTCTAGAGGTCCTGTTGAGATACTGAAGGAAATTGTAGTGATGCTGAGTCTGTTTTGTCATAGGGCTTTAAGGAAGGGATTGTTTCCTTCCCAGACAGGTGGAATTGGCAGAAGAAATCATAGGTTAGAGTTACATGCCTACCGTTGCACTATTGAGGCATTGCATGCATTGGGACCCTTAAGTTGGAACAAGAAACATTGGTGATGAAATGTTTGTACCACAAACTTCTATAATGCATGCAATGGACATTTCTGAACTCAACTTGTTTATCTTACATCTATTGGGCTGTTTACTGTTTTGGCATTTATTAGTAAAAAGTTGGATATCCTCTTGGTTAATTCCTAATATATTTGAATGCTTAGTGGATTAAAATTTGCAAATGATGACTAGATGTATAGTTACTGGATTTCATAAATTCACAGTGTCAGATATAATCTTTGTTGTTAAGGATGGTATTATATGGGGAAATGCCATTGCAATAATGCTTATAGTTTTCTCTGTACTTGTATTGTATGTGTATTTTTCTCTTTTGTGTTAAGTGGAGTATGTAAAGTTCCTCAATCTTTGGAATTTTGGGGTTTTAGGAAAGCACCAATAATATGAAAATTTTGTGGGTTCCATTCTACAAATGGCTGATTATGTCCATACCATTTGGCAATGTAAGTAGTAATTTTAAGGACATTATTGATGCTTCCCCTGCATTTTCCAGGGATGAAGTAGGAAGTTTGTACACCTTGCTTCCAAATCTCTAATAATGATATTGGGGTTTGCCACTTTCTCTTGCTGTAGACAAGTGTTCATTCTCGGCATTGAAGTAACAACAAATAGGAGAGCTTATGATGAGCTACTGGTATGTTTATTGTAATTAGGCTCTGCATTCTTCGATTTCAGGCCACCTCTGAGCCTTGAATGTGTTTTGCTGAAGGACGCAGAACCAGAGTTATGCAGCTGCCAAGGGATGTCCTGATATGTGACTACTTGAAAGGTTTTAATTTTGAGCCTTTACCTCAGCTCATCCATATATTTTCATCTTGTTCTTGCAGCTGTGTGATTTCATTCTCCATATGTTGCAAAGATTTTTTTATTTGCCACTAGAATTGATATGGATAGTGATTTGTCTGTATTAGTTTCATTTTAGTTATGAATCTGTGGATAAGAATTTAGTTGAAACTCAGATGGAGATATATAAAATCTGTATTGAATTGTGTGGGTGGCACACCTATACGTAATAGAATGTAGGTGAACTCTGTACCATGACATCAGATGATGGTGTCTTCTTTCTTTCTTTCTTTCTTTTTTATTATTTTTTTACTTTTTTGGGTATGAGTTTTATTACCAAATAATAGAGATGTGAAATGAAGCTCAATACACAACCCTAACAGGTAAATAAAGATATGCCCTAAAGCTGCATCTTCTCTGACCAAGAGGCACTGTCATGTGTGAGAAATATATTGCCTATATTGTAGTTTAAGAATTTAGAATGATTGTGATTGTGTAAATATTCCGTGTAATTCGTGTTTCCCTTTTAGTCTTAGGGATTAGAGTTCTATATAAGTGGTGTACTCTTTTGTTTCAAAAATACATTTGAATATACTGAAATATTCAGAAACTTACATTATATACTACCTAGACTACAAAGACTCTCATAATCACAACCCAAGGACCTAGGTCACATACAAAGGACAGACAGAAGACTATCCTCTCATAAACCCAAAGCCTAGTATGCAAAACTAGCCAAGAAACATTGGCATCTCCACCTTGCCCTCGCTTTGGAAAGTTTTGGCCTCTGCTTGAAGGTTTGAAGCATGGCTTCTTCAGTTTGATCGACAGATTTGCAAAACCTTTTTCCATTGCTAGCTTTAAATACCTGATCTTCTTATCTAATTTCTTCTTGTTCTCTTCCCTTGAAGTGAAAGACTTCTCCATCCTCTTAACAATCCCATTGTCGTAGGATGGACTGCTAGTCTTCTCCACAAGTTTACTCTTGTTTTCATCCTGTGATGAAGAAAGTTTAATAGCTCAAGATTCCATCTCATTAAGAGTGGAAGAAATTGAAGTTTGTCTCTTGTCCTTACTAGGACCCACAGCAACCTTTTCCTTTTTTACTTCTTCACCCCCTGTTAAGGGTATGTACCATATATATATATAAAATATATTGTTATGTACTTTTGTGATTTTCCCCCACTTGTTTTTTCATTATGTGATTGGTTTTTAGTCATGTAATGGAAGTACACTTGTAGCACATTCCCTTTTGTTTTTTTATTTTTTACCTTTTTACATCTCATATAATAAAAAAACAATCAAGAAATGTAATTTTATTTAAAATACTTACAAGTGGGGGAAAAAAACAAAAGGACTAACATCACACAAGTTAGAAACCCAACTAGGTTGGCCTTTTCTATTTCAAATTTGATCGTGTACTACCTCCCTCAAAAACCTCACGAGTTTAAACTAACACATTAAAATAAAATTACAAACATTAGAGTAAAAGTGCACATTCAATATCATACATATATATATAATTATTAATATATTTAATGGATTGAATTTGCACTGAACGGTGTAGATTTTTTTAGATACATATCAAAAATAAATAAATAAAAATATGGACTGGATAATTTGAGTTAGGCTAATGGGATGGTCGAGCTAGGCTTACCCATGCGGGCTCTTACGGGCCGAGTTTATAGACGGGCTTGGATAACAACCTTTTGTCAAATCCTTAAATCATCTTTTATGGATTGGAATGGGCTGGACACTCAAGCAGGTTGGAACGGGTTGGGCGGATTGAATAATATTGGACTTTTTTATTTGCAGGCCATTTGATGACCTCCAGTCCTAGACATTGGTTAATATCGGGATATTTTGGAAATAATTGTGAGTTGCGATGATTTACCAAGTGTCTATTGTCCTAGACATTGGTTAAAATAGGGATAGAAAGAATTTTAAAAATGAGTTTGGTTTCTTTCAAGTTGGTTTCTTTCTAGAATTGCAGGTTTTTTACTTGTGCTCTATTTGGATTATAATCGCATCCTAATTATTTGGAGAAAAAATATTTTTCAGCAAATCAAGCAGTTAAGAATTACACTCTGAGAAAACCTGAACTCTGTGATAGATATACTTTTTCACTTAATAATGAAAAAAGAGTTTGGTTTCTTTCAAGTTGGTTTCTTTCTAGAATTGCAGGTTTTTACTTGTGCTCTATTTGGATTATAATCGCATCCTAATTATTTGGAGAAAAATATTTTTCAGCAAATCAAGCAGTTAAGAATTACACTCTGAGAAACCTGAACTCTGTGATAGATATAATTTTTCACTTAATAATGAAAAAAAGTATTCATTTTGATGCATTTAAAGATTGGCAACAAAGCTTCTTGCCCCCACCCCTGCCCAACACTAAAAAATTAAAAAACTGTATATGTTATAATGATACATTGGGAGGATTTTTGGGGTTTATATGCTGCTCGACTTTGTTTATGTGTAAGTAGTTTGTTGTAAAACTCCCAAGCTTGCTTAAATTATAATAAAGTGTGGTAATTCTTATCAATAGTATACTTTGAAGAAGCTACCTAAGCAAGTACATGCATTTTTTTTTGCCATGGACCAAAAGCAAAAATGCATGCTTAGTGATTGATACTGAAATTGGAATAAGATTTTCCTTGCAAGAAAAGATAGAGAAAGCATGTGTTATATTGGTTGGGATTGTGGTTGTCTCTCTGGGTACGTAAGTATTGTTGGTAATGTTATACATAAATAACAGCACACATCAACTCTTGGGCAAAGGTTTGGCAACCCCCACTGGCTATGTGTAGCAATGGTGGTACATTTACCATATGCATGGTTTTCATTTTTTCAATCCTGATATTTGAGCTTTCACTGTCAACATCATAAATTGTTTGTTATAATACATTACCCACGTGTTGTTGAAAGAGTTGCTGATCTTAGTGACCAGTTTTTTGAGCTTTTGACGGTCTTAGAATTCTTGCAGAAGTAGAATTTGGCAATACAAAATTTTGGGTACCTCAATCAAATATAAAAATTTGTTTGTTTTTTTCCTAATTATGCACGAAAGCAAGCTTTTTGTGGTATGTGAAAGAGTACTTGATAGGTGTTTGACACCATCTATTTCTGGCGGTGAGGGATGTGACAACATGACCATGATCTTGGTGAAGTTCAAGAAACCCCATGAGTCTGCTGCTGCTGCTGATGCAGATGAGAGATCCTCGACTTCTGATCATGGAAATCAGTCTGCTACTGCAGCTGCAGACGAGAAATCCTCAACTTCTAACCAAGCCGATACTGAATTGAAACCAGCGGAAACTGAGTCAAGCCCGTGACAAGTTTATCAATGTGTCGTCAGATTGCATTGGTGCGAGCTGTAGTTTCAAGGATATTCAAGAATCCTTGGTTTGTCTCTGTAACTGAAGACCAAGCCGATACTGAATTGAAACCAGCGGATAACTGAGTCAAAACAGCCCGTGACAAGTTTATCAATGACAAGTTTATCAATGTGTCGTCAGATTGCATTGGTGCGAGCTGTAGTTCCAAGGATATTCAAGAATCCTTGGTTGTCTCTGTAACTGAAGACAGTTTGGCTGGTAAAGATGGGCCGGTTACAAATTTACGATTGAGATTCACTGTGTGGTGTGTTTTTTTCCTTTTTCTATACGATATTATAATTGCAAGTAACTTGCACAAAATAGATGTGGATCAAAGTTGTTCAACTGTCATCTAGTTTAGCAGTCTATATTAGCTTGATAATGGTTTTGATATACCCTGCTTGTTTTTTCTTCAAAATCATTGGTTCTTTTCTGCTGAAGATGTGGATGTTTTTTAAATTTTCTTTGTTTATGTTTCCAAACTAATGAAAAATTATAAGTGACAAAAAATGAAAATGATAAACAAGTTGCGGTTGAATGTTGGATTTGCGAAGGAAAATTAAAAGGAAAGAAAAAAAGACGTGTAATGAAAATTAACTAGAAACTATAACATTGTGTTTGGATTCAAAATTGGAAATTTAGTCAAACCTCTCCATTGGACTTTTCTTTGGTGAAATAGATAATTTAATTTATTTTGTTTCATAAATTTCCCAAGGAAGAGGTGCATAATTACGCAAAGATATGGTAAAATATTATTATTTTTTTTTTTTTGACGATATTGCCGGAGTAACATGTTATTGTGAGATAGAGTAACATGTTACTATTTATAACAATTTCAACAACAATTATTTTTTTTTTAAGATTTTAATTAACTTGGATCTTATTTGATAGATTTTGATAAGAGGATTCTAAAAATACTAATTTTATTAAAAATCGACCTCTAAATCAAAAATTATATTATTTTAAAATTTAATATTTTATAATAGTGGTATGTGTTGGATTTTTAAAAAAAAACTTTTTGTATTTGTCCGTTTTATTATTAGGGAGTTTTGACCAAATTCCCCATTCAAAATTGGGAAATTTGATCAGTAATCCCTTCGAGCTTCATTTTCTTGTTAAAAGGACCAAAAAAATAAAAAATAAAAAATAAAAAATTAGTACTTTTAAAACTCACTCATAATTATAAAGTCTTGTATAAAAGACAAAATTTGTTATTTGAATATTTTATTTGACCATTATATCCTTTCTTTCTTCTCTTTTTTCTTTTTTACAGCATCTCTCTATCTTCACCAACTCGATGGTTATTCATCGCATCCACCATCTTCATCGTCTGCCGACATTGCTCATCCTCACCGTTGGCCGACAACCATCATTTTTATCATCAAATCACCACCATCCCAGATTTGATATCTACAAAATCATATTTGAAATTAATAACTTTAGATTTAAAATAAAAGAACATAGATTTGATGGAAAAAGAGAAATTGAGATATTGCAATGAAAAATCAAGAGTTTTTTTTGTTTATTTGTTCATAAATCTAAAAGTAAAATTTGACTATGATTCCTTAATTTAGTATGTACTCTGTTTTTTATAACAGTACAATTTTATTCTAGTTAACAACATACTGATCTGCTTAACGACAATAAAATTTTACTTTGAATCATAATAAATTTTACTCTGATTCCAAGTAAACTTTTATTCTTTTTTATTTATTTATTATAAAATAAAATTTTACTTTGAATCAAAGTAAATTTTATTACAATTCAAAAAAAAAAATTTATTCTAAAACAAGCTGCGAGGATGGCTTTATAGGAGAGTGCTATGTTATGAACCAAAGTAAAATTTTATTGTTTGAATAACAGAGCTTCATAAAAAGAAGATAGAGAGATAGAGGGAGAGTATCATGAGAAGAAGAAGAAGAAGAAGAAGAGAGAGTAAGAGAGCATAAATGGTGAGTAACACATACAAACACACACACATACACACACACACACACAGAGAAAGTGAAGGATTTCAGATCTGAGGTTTTGCGAATCGTCGCGAATCGTCATTTTCCGATGATGGTGACTATGAATGATCTCAGATTTGAGGTTGTAGATGCGACAAGTGACGGTGGTGATGAAACGGTAGAAAAAGAGTTCCATGGTGAGTGGCAGTGGCGCTGGTAGAGAGTAGCGGTAGCACCGATGGAGAGCAACAGTGATAAGAGCGAAATAGAGAGAAGAGAGATTGAGATAGCAGAGAGTGATTATAATCTGATATACACATATATATGAGAGTATTATAATAAAAAATTTATGTTTTAAAATATTAGAGGGTTTTGAAAGGATCTATATAATTTTTATCCTTTTTAAGGATAACTTAGATATTGAGAGGTCTATCACCAAATCCCTCTTCAAAATTCATTGATGAAAAAGGAAAGAAAAACGAAATTACTTATATATATTATTAAAAAAAATATTATTATATTATTTTTTTTATAAGAAACTAAACTAACCAAAAATTGACAAATTTATATTTATTTTCTTAAACCAAAAAAAAAAAAAAAGAGAGGAAAGTCCGTTTGGTATTTTTTTTATTTATTTGATTTTTTTGGTTTTGAATATCATTTTCCTATCATTTTGATTAATGAAAATTTGAGAATACAATGAAATCAGCTTTGATAACTCTAAAAATTGGTCAAAACTTTTTCCTGAAACGGGACATTTTTGAAAAAATAAATAAATTCTTAAAACAGTGTTTCAAAAACAATTATAACAAACAAGGAACAACACGTCTTCTAGAGTAAAAAATTTTGACTCCAAACCAAACAAACGGACCAAATCAAAACCAACCGTACCAACGGAATTTCAAAACCTTCCGTAACGGCAAGTCTCTACTTTAATTACAAACAAGTCCAATAACTTTTAAATATTCACAAAATCACCCCCAAAACAACCAATCAACTTTCCAAAGCTAAAAAATTTGAAACCCAAACACATTATATATACGTACGTACCCAGCTCAGAGAACACACCCAAAAAAGTACACTGCGGTATCAAATGCTTTTACCATGTCAGGATCTCCTATCTTTTCTTTTCTATAACTATAAATGTATATGTATAGATGATATAACTATTTGAACACACAATCAAACCCATCATCAAAACACTCTCTGTTCATATAATAGAAAATGGAGATTAAGGTTGGAACCGATGGAGATGGAAATTCAACTTACTTTCCGGCGGCCTCTTCAGTCAACCCTCTCTTCATCGATCAAGAAATGCATGGTTCGCCACAAAAAAAAAAAAGAAAAACCCTCTCTCTGTTTCTTTCGATTGATCACTTTACTCTTCTTCTTTCTTTGTTTTTAGATTATACACATATATGCAGTGCAAAACCCTTTAAACCCTCTCTCTGTTTCTTTCTATTGATCTCTGTATTTTGCTTCTTGTTGTGTTTTTAAATTATGTGTATATAATATATATACCAAAACCCTTTAAACCCTCTTTCTGTTTCTTTCCATTGATCACTGTATTTTGCTTGTTCTTGTGTTTTTACATTATGCATATATATAGATATGTAAGAATGTATGTGGGTATTTAATGTGTGTGTTTGTGTGTTTTGATTTTGTGGTTTTATTAGCTGCTCTGTTGGGTAATCGTCCAAACAGTCATCAGAGGAGTGAAATTATGGGGAACCCATTAGATATGACTGAGATGATGATTGTCAAAGAAATGGAGAAGAGGAGGATAAGGGAGGAGATTCTCACGGCAGAGCAGCTGCTGCGGCGGCGAGAGCTGGAGGCGGAAATTGTTAGGGAAATCATGATGGAAAGAGAGATTTTTATGCAGCAAGGCAGCCTAGGGTTGCCTTTGAGGAGGCCGGAGGGGCAGGGGGTTCTGTCGTTGGGACGACGACATGGGTTTGGGATTGGGGAAAGGCCGGTGACAGGGTTGAGTTGGCAAGACGGCCGGAGTGATGGGACGTTGTCAATGGTGAGGCGGGAAGGCGGCGGTGCTCTTGGTGTGTTTCAGTGTCAGCCGGAAGCGGCCATGGCCACACATGGGATTGCAATCAAGCCCACCTACGATCTTAGTAATGGACTAGTGCTCCCAATGGTGAGACGAAACATTTCTTATGGGTTTAGGCTTCTTGTTTATTCTTGATTTTTATTGCATTTTTTACATAGTTACTGCCATTTCTTTGAAATTATGTTCCTGTAAGTTGCTTTGTTGTCAAAGGCCGTGAATCAAGAATTTGAGGGGGGATTTTCATCCAAACATCGCCTAAACAATTTAGTGCCGTTTAGGACAATGTAACAATTTTTGGCCAAGGTTTTGATGATTGATTATTAGAGGGCATCTAAATAACTACACTCTGATTTAGAGACTTGAAAATTTTGGTAACTGCAACGCGAAATGGGAAGGCCCAATGGCTTTGTAGCATAGTTCCATCAAAGGATGTAATTTTCGAGCTACACATAAAAATGCTTTTCTAATTAGTCCTTGAAATGCCCTTTTCAGATATTTCTTTCCCATTTCAAATTTTTTTTTCATAAAAAAAAAAAAAAAAATCTTGTAGTAATGTTGTGTTATGTAATCAATTGTGATATCTTTATCTCCCTCAAATTTATTTATGCTTGCTTACATCAATTGGGTTCCTTTTAAATCCACCCTTGTTAAAGTAGGGGAGGCTTTTTGGGTAACAGCATATGTTCTAATCTCTTAGTACTTGGTTAATGATTTGTGAGGAGCATTGATGCAGTAAGGAAGGTGAAGATTTGAAAGTTGAAAAGGGGGCAATAGGCTGACATCTTCTTGTATTTTTCAGCTCGTTGAGCTCATGTTGAATTTGAGAAGGTGGAACATGGAGTCAGGTTGAAGGGTATCAGAGGTGTTAAAAAGAATTTGGTTGAACTTGCTGAGTTTGTTTGAATGTTTTTATTTTTATATGTATTTGTTTTATGTTTCAGGGGTTTGGGAGTTGCTTTTTTTACCAACAAAGTCTCCCTGTTTCTATGGTGTACTTATGTTTACTCTAAATAAATTTGTTTTCTAATTTTTTTTTTTTAAGATTTATTTTCTTTTACCTTAACTGTTTTTGAGCCCTTCTATCTGAATATTTGACCAAAATAGGAAAATTCATCATTTTAGAAGAATTTTGGAGTTCTCCATTTTTGATTCAATCAAATACAATTCTCAATTTTTAAGTCAATTTGATTTTTTATTCAACTAAAAAACATATGCTTGGATTTGGTTGATTGTACATTTCACAATTATGTGAGAAGAAACTCCGTTTCTCCTTTTGCATTAAACTCTCTCTATTATATAGTAAGAAAATCCGTTGTATCATTTTTCTTTTTTCTTTTAATTTTTTGGAAAGAAAAATATCTGTCACTTCTTGATTTCTAGAATCTTAAATGAGTTTCAAATATTGTGATTGCACCTAATACTTTCTTATTGAAATCATTTTATTTTTTTCACATTTTTGCTTACTAGATTGACCAGATTGGAAAAATCAGTGTGTGCATCCTCATCTATGTTTGATGCTTTTGTAGTTGGATTTATGTTGATTTGTAGCTGACTCAGTTAAATAAAAATTTGTGTTTGGATTTATGGCCTTTTTTAGTTGTGGCAAGTAACAAACTGTGGTAGGATTTATTTTCCTCATGCCTTTCCCTCAGTTATCTTCCATTCCTCCATGCCCTTGACATCATTATTCTTATCATTAGAGTTTCTTCATCATCATTATCATTGTTGTTTCGTTTCATTATTGTTTGTTATTATTTTGATGTAGGTTAAGCCTACAAACTCAAGTGTTGCTGGGATGAAGCGCAAATTTGAAGCATCAGTAGCTGAATGTGGCAATAGTACTCCTCTGTGAATGTGGGCAAAGAAATACAAAAAGAGTGGAGCTGTGCTCTCTGTCATGTCACTGTCACATGTGAGCGGCATCTGCAAGAACATCTGAAGGGAAGGAAGCACAAGGCAAAGGAGAGGGCATTACGGGAAAGCAATACAAAAGTGAACAATAATCCCAGCAATTCAAATCAGTTGGCTGTCCCAAGTGGCCATAAGAAGCCAAACCTAGACGGGCACTGGGATGGAAATCATGAAAAAATGAATGATATGGACAATGTGGATAATGGAGTGCAGCAAAAAGCAAACTTGGAGAAGATAAATGGTGGTGCCGAAGAGAGTGAAATGCAGACAAATTTGGAGTCTGATTTCAAATTCTGGTGCACAATGTGTAAAGTTGGGACCGCAAGCGAAGTGTTGATGACAGCTCATCAGACGGGAAAGGAGCACATAACTTTGTTGCAAGAAAATGGTGGCGGTGTCATAGCTATAAAAAAACATGCTGGATAAAAATCAGAGTTAATTATTATAATCAAAACTTATAGAGGCAATGGAGTCCTACAAAAGATTTGGTTGATCACTAATTTGCTAATTACACCTCCCAATATATATATATACATTGATGGCAATGAAAGAAAGCAGCTTCCATCAGTTGATTTGATCTGAATTTATGGGTTTTTTATGGCAATCAGATGTTTCTATTTTGTTGTTGTATGCCTTGATTTTCTGGATTCCCCAGATTTGAAGATCTGAAGCACAAAAAAATTTGTGTTTTCGAACAGTTGGCAATTTTGGATTTGGTGATAATTGTGGTGAGGTTCTCCAAACTAGAACTAAGAATGACAGATTTGATCTCATTGTAGCCCTCATGCCCAGTTTCATCAAAGCCGTTAATTGATAAAAAAATTTATTCCTTGTCCTGTGAATCTCTACTTTTCTATGAAAATAGGATGTATTTTTTGATAAAACGAGCAGCGTCATTAGGACCATTACTCATACCAAAATTTCATAGTAACAACTAGAACAATTTTTTGTCAAGTTATAAGGCCCAACCTTGGTTTCAACAATGCCCAACAAGTCAATGTAATTATCAGCTAAGCGTTTATAGATACTATATGTTGTTTAGAGGGGTGATTAATGAAACCTTCTCCTTCTTTTTCCCCTTTCAGAATCTACAATCTGAAACAAGCCTAAGACCTGTGCTAGCTCAGAAGAACCAAATATGACATAAAGTAATTAGGAGCTGACAAATTAGTTAAGTAGAAAATTGGAAGATCATAAGCTAGTTATACTGCTATGGTCTGTGTTCTTTTTAAGTAAATGGTTGCTGACTTAGTTTTGATAAAAAGATATCAAGCTAGTATAAATTGACGGCTGATAGTACTAAATTATTGCATTTGTTTGTCTCAATTTGGGATTTCTTGAGGAAATTATCATGCTTTTGATTCGATTTGGGATTTCAATGCTGCTACATGCTTCTAAAGGGAAAGCTAAGGAAAATTGAAGAATTGGAACAATGGTCCTCCTTATGCTTTGCAGTTTTAGAGATCACGCTTGCTGTTAATCGTGTTTATAATGTAGCAATTATCAAACAACAAGAAGATTAAGTTGATGGCTTTGGACAATAATTGAAGTAACTGACTTGTACATTTAAAAGAATAACAAATAATCTCAATTGATTGATAACAACATCAGATGAGAATTAAAATTTTCGGCAATTAACATGTTGACAAATTACCTATATAATAACATTTAATAACTATATATAAAATAAGAAGAATATGCTCAATTGAATAACTATATTAAAATATCTTTTATGTATAAAAATTACAAAAAAATAACAAATAATCTCAATTGATTAATAACTTCCATATTCACTTGAGCAACTACACGTATGATGTGTTTTGGCCTAAATCTTCTTCACTTTAATAAGAGCGAACCACAATTTTGAACCCACCCGAAATGACCAAAGTTGTACAATCATTCCTTCGCGCAGCCTATTGTTCTTCACAACACGATTCCAACTTGTTGTAAGATTGTAAGTTGTACTCACTTTGTTTGATTTTTTAGGCATGTCCCATTTCTTAAGACATATATCAGATTCATGTCCCGACGGTTCAATTAATTTGGCTTCAATAGGTGTCTTATGATTTCCAGTTCTTGTGTTGAGCAAGTCCTTCTCTTCTTGCGTGAGGAATCCATTATCGATTTGACATAACGGCAAAGATAGACGCCCATGTGTATGGCTAAGGTCTGTGCGGTATAATGGCTTTTCAATCACAAAATTCAATTCAGTACCATTCAGTCTTTCGATGTAATTCTTGAATTTAGCAGGCAATTCTGGTGGAACTACAGTCACCTTTTCAATCATCCTCCTCTTCTTTGCCGTGCCCTTTTCTTCATCATCACTGTAATCTCCATCATGGCGTGGCTGTTTTGAACAAACTTTCTCAGATTTCTGAACCATCTTCTTGATTTCATCACCATAATCTCTATCAACTGAGAATCTTGCAGGCTTCGATACAAAGGACTGGTCAGGCGGCTTCAATTTCCATCGAATTTTGGCAGGCTTCTTTGTCATTGTTGCCTCAACCTCAGATATCTGATCAACTGGGACTATAACAGAACTTATATTCTTGCAGCGGTTGATGTTCTCTCTCATTGATCTTTTCCCCTTTGGGATTATAACAGATTTACGAAATGTAACAGATTTACGAAATGGTGATCTTTCTCCATCATTATCATCATCATCATCATCATCAACATCAATAACAACAGAACATGAAGAAACAACACCATTCTTCTTCGAGCCCTCTCTGTCGACAGAGACAGAGACAGAGACAGAGTGAGTATGATGATCATCGTCGTCGTCGTCATCAGAAAGTGGCTTATGTAACTCACACATAGTGAGCCCATACAAATCAACATCATTGTTTCTGACAAACTGCCGTAAGACCTTCAATTTTGTTTCGTCGTCGAGTTGGAGAAGACCTTTTCTTGAACGCTCTACTTTCTGATGGTATTTGGCCCAATCAGACGGATTACCATCCTCCAATATCAACATCTGAACAAATTTAGAGAAACTCATGACAGCTCGGTTGGAATAGCTCAAATTTGTGGGTATTTGTGGGTTGGAATAGCTATGATTATGGATGTATATATATACATAGATTTCCTAAACTGACTTGAACTGAATATATATATATATATATATAGATTTCCTTTCCTAAACTGGCTTGAACTGGAGCTTCAAAATCAGATTTTGGAGATTCTAATAGCTTCCAAAATCAGATTTTGAACTGAAGCTTCCAAAATCAGCCATCCCTCCAAAACGACGTCGTTTTGTATTTGTTTTTTATTTTTTTATTTTTGCCCTTCCTTATTCTGCTTTGCCCTTTTCGTTTTTGAACCCTAGCCTAGCCTCTGAGACAGACAAACAGAGAGGGGAGAGAGAGAGGCGACGGAGGGGAGGCGACGCGATGGAGAGGCAACGGAGGTACGGCGAGGAGAGGCGGCGGTGAGGCGACTGGAGTTGAATTGCTTGGTTTTGTTTTGAAGTCGGAAAACCCTTTTTTTCCCTCTCAGATTTTTGCTTCTCAAATGTCTCCATGGTTTTGTTGCTCTGTTTTTTTCTATTGTTGATGATGCTGTTGTTTGTTGCCATGAATTATCTTGTTTCTTTAATCTAAAAGAATGCATTAAACATTATATATTAGGCAAAGTGACTTTGCTGCATCCAGAAGAAACTTCAGTATGAGAGCATTGTATACAAATTTTCAGTCTCATTCTATGTTCATAGGAAGATGATTAGTAAAACTATTCATTTAAGCTATGTTTGGATCTTGGATTTGTCAAGGAGAAGAAAATAAATGGGAAATGGAATTACTTTAACATTTATTTTTTATGGGTAATTAAACAAAAAAAAAAAAAAAAAAAAAAAGTATGATTTTTTATTAGTAAGTCTAATATATACTCATTTTCCTCACCCAACCAGAAAATAGGGAGAATTTAGCTTCTTTGACTTGATTTTCTTATGTTTACAGAATGAACCAATACCACAAGTTCCTGCCTTTTCCTAGTAATAGCCACTTGTAAATATTCATTGTTTTCGGGTTGACTGCTTGAAGATGTCAACTTATGTGCTTAATGAACTACAAATCGATGATGTTATTGGGTTAAATGGGCTTGAATTGTTTTCCTTTTCTGTTACATCATGAAATGATTTTAATTTGTAAGAGAAGGAAACACTCATTCCTATTTTAATTTGATTTTTTTTTTCTTGTTTTAAGATGACAAACACAAACAGATGATTTCATTCCAAGGCCATTTAACAAAATTGTTTGTGTTTGTCATCTCAAAAAAAGAAGTCATTTCTATTTTCTCGAGTCTACAAATTGGTGAGTTTGACAGTAATGCATCTAAAGGAAAACTTATATTCATAATATACATATGGATGTGGGTAGTTTCATTTAAATATTTCATAATGCTTAACAAAGCTCTTTGTGATTATGCAGGTTTCTGCAGAAGAATTAGGGCACTTTCTTCCTTTCTGCTTATGACGCCTCTAGAGTTTCCGAAGGGAGTGGCAATGGCAAGGGGAAAGATAATTGAGCAGCAACTTCTGTTCCACCAACAATGCGATCATACTTGCTACTGTCTCAAGGCAAAAGCATTTTGTAGAATTGCTTGACAGTGCTGCTGGCTTGTCTAATTCTGTTTTGATGATCCAACAAGATAGATACTTCATTTGTTGTTGTAACATTATTGCTTTATAATTTGTTTTAGTTGACATTGATTCAACGCTTTGTAGAATGAAGAGAGCTACTTGGTGTATTAGCTAAGTGTTCTATACTTGTTTGTAAACATTTGGTGAGTTGTTTGTTATGTGTCCAACACATCATGAAGAAAAATTATCCAAACAGAAGGTTAACAAAATGCTTCAACTTGCAATGTTTTGATTGTTGAAATTGAATCACAGAATCAACATGAGATTGATTGGAGGTAGAATGCATGGATTGGAAGTATAATTTACCTTATATTTAATTAAGTTGAGTTGAGTGATGATTTGTGATCCTGATGCAAGAAATGAGACGATTTGGGAGTGAGGCCTGCACCATCTGTAATTCTTATTCTTTATAATAGAATAAAATTGGAGATTTATTTTCTATATTATATTCACAATGAGAGCGAGGACTGTTTAATAGAAAATGGAGTATTTGTATAGGACTGTTTATAATTTGGAAGAGTTCATGCTAAGACAATAGACAAACTAACTTTTTTGTCTAATAATAGGTTATTTTTGTATTAAATATCAATAATCATATAATCAAATCATATGAAAACTTTAACTTATTGTATCTTATTTAATCGAACAGCTGATTCATTTCTATAATAGCTGATTCATTTCTATAATAAATCAATTATCTGTAACTTTAATAATTGATAAAATGTTTTTTACTGCACAAACTCTCTTCAATACATGACCCAAAAAAGCATCATACTATTTCAAATCAATTTGAGTTGAGACATGGAACAACATAACCAAACCTTTCTTCATCAAGCAAAACTCAAAAAAAAAAAAAAAAACCATACTCAACTTACTTTCGCATTATTATTTCAGATCTCATAACATAAAAAAGATCAGATAACCCCATAAGAACTAAGGGAGGAAAAAAAAAAAAGAGTAGAATTTATTCACGTTTTCCCTTCTCCAAAGAGTGTTGGAAACTCGATTTTGTTGGCATTTACCAAAGCAAAGGTTAATAGAAAGTGTGACGCTGCCAAGGTTTCATGACCACAAAGTTTAACCTACAAGCAGACATGAAAAATTAGTGTCCAGATTAAATTACTCACTACCATGGACTTAGCTATTGAAACACAATCCTCAATTACCACATTGTTATATATTGAGCATTAAACTAAAAATTAAAAAAATTACACAAGATTAAGGGCAGAAAATAAAAGCTAGTTTGCAAAATCACATGAATGCTCATTGATGGAAAACAAAAAAAAAATATTATGAGAGCAAAACTGATTTTTTTTAATGGAAAACAGATTTATAACATGATGCAAAGCTGCCAACATTTTACATGCACCACGATTCCATCTAGGGTTTTCGAAAGTTTTGATTATTTGATAACTCTCTATATCTTTTTTTGCTTTTTCTATTACAAATCAAAACAGATTTTTGCTTCAAATTGACCAAACCAGAACAGATTTTTGGAGACCATTTCATCATTCACTTGCTAAAATGCAAAGCTTTGAAGACCATTTTTAGGAGAGAAAAAAAATCATAAAGACAAATTGAACTGGTAATAGAAAAATTGACCATATCTATCTATACACAGTTGTGGTTGAATTACAGAATCCAATGATAGTTTAGACTCCCCCTCCTCCCTCCAAAAATAAGCAATAGAAAAACTTTGGGATGAGAAAACATACTGAAGCTCAAAAAAAGCTATGAATTGGATTTAACAGTTACAATTGGCTGACTCAAAGAAGGATTAGGCCAATTCAACATAACTGACAAACAAATCAAATGCAAAAACTATAAATCAGTTTATCATCAAACAAATCTAACCCAAGAATCAAACCATGGTAACAAATCAAACAATAAATCAGTAAATTAGTTTATCATCAACAAATCTAACCCAATAGTCATATATATATATATACAAAATTATCATCAACACAAACCCATTTAACATAAATCAGTTTATCATCAAACAAATCTAAAAACCAAGAATCAAACCATGGCAAGAAATCAAACAATAAATCAGATTATCATCAACAAATCTAACCCAATAATCATATATATATACAAAACAACAACAAATCTAACAGAAAATCGAACCCATTTCGATTTTGACAGGGGGGGAACTCAAATTTTGAAAAAAAAAAAAAAAACTAATCAAAACGACGTCGTTTTTGGCTAGCGCCGCAGGAAGGGCTGCAGGAGAGGGCGGCCGAGGATCCGGACTCATTTTAATAATGCTCTGTTTTTAGATTGCCAAATTGGTGTTTTAGTATATTTGGGACTGAAGTCTCCGAACTGCCTTGATCTGAAGCTTCCAAAATTGGATTTTGGAGATTTTAATAATGCTCTGTTTTTTGGTTACCAAATTGGTGTTTTAGTGTACACTGAATTTGCGCCGACACTGAATTTGTGTGGTCTATGTGGGGGTGGAACTAGTGAAAAGATGAGGGGAAGTAGAATTATAATGGTAATTGAACACATGGTATTGAATGAGGGGTTCAAACTCTAACACCCTCCCGCCAAAACTTGGGCCGACTTTAAAATAATTAAATAATTATTAAGACATAAATCAATATAATACAACTAGCTAATAAAAAATTATAGGGTATTAGTCTAATTTTACACACGTTTACCCACTTTTTAGAAATTTATAGTCATGTTTGGTGCAATTTATTGAGATTGTGTAATTTTTTTTTAATATTGTGAATATATACCGAAATATTTGGTATAACTTTCGCTTACATGTTTTTAGACAAAAAAAAGAGCTGCCTTTTTTTTTTTTTTTTTTTTTTTGAGGGGGAGGGGATAACAAGTCAGTGGGTATTTCAAAAATTAATTATAAATTAATGATAAAATTTATAAAATATTAATCATGATTAAAATCATTAGTTTTTCATGAATTTGTAACAATTTTACGAAGCCACCATTGGATAGTAATTTGCCCTTTTTTTTAAAAAAGAAAAAGAAAAAGAAAAAAAAAGTATTGAAAAGTTGGGAAATAAATGTTTTAGCTTTTGAATATTAAGAAGTTATAATAAAAAGTTAAACCTAATAAGCTGTATACAATTATTTGAATATTATTCAATGAGCTGACCCATAAAACTTTAAAAGTGGTTTAATTAAAAACAACAATAAGAACCTAGACAAGAAACCAATTTACTTTGTTTAGCAGAAATTAAGCAAAATATTCTTTCTTTTTTTTTCCTTTTTTTCTTTTTTTGTATATGATTTCATATCAATCAAATAGACTATATTTTTATATTAATTTTTTTGAGGGTCATTAAATGAGACATTTTTAAGGCTCACCCTTATATAAAATGAGATCTTAATTTTTGAAAATATGGAATTGAGTTTGGGGTTCAAATGATTCTATTTATTTTTTTTTGTAAATACATGCATATAAAAAAAAAATTGCAAAAAAAATTGGAGGGACTAAGACCGCCCCTCCCCCGCTTGATTAAGAGATCAATAAATAGTCATTCTATTCTTGCCTAAAATCATTTCAACAAACCAAACACTACTTAAAAACCTTTCCTGGAGGGAATTAACTGAGAAGAGATTCAGTCCTACTATATACATGTGAGTCCTATTCATTCAATACAGAGAGAGCCTTGCAAAGTTGCAATATGTAGCTATGGACTCATCCGTAGAATCTCTGGTTCAACAGGAAACACCTATTCTCTTATTATACAAAAAAAAAACCCTATACTATTGCAAGTTTTCTTTTTTTTTTTCAAATTAGTTGTTTTTTTAATTATGTTAATTGACCTCACACATGTTAGACTGAAGCTGGATTAAGAGATCAATAAATAGTCAATTCATTTGAAAATGAGCAAAAACCCCAGTTATCAATCCCACAATGCCAATTCTGACAAAAATTCAAGCCTATTTGAACTAAGATTATGAGTATTCATACCCGGCTTCTGCCAAAAGGATATCTCTCTTTTGCTTTGAAGTCTACAATTTTCTATTTTTTTTTTATACAAATTCGTATATATGATCAAAACCAATGGTACATAACCACAAATAATGGTATATTCAAGAACATAATGGAGTGATATAGACATCAAACAGTAGAAAACAAGGTTCAAATTCAATAAGCAAATTCTTCCAAATTGAAATTTTATTGCACATTGACTGAAATCTATCCATATGGGTTGAACAAGGGACAAGATGTCATTTACACTAATACTATTTTTATGTTACACTCCAGAACCTGTAGGACATATATGTACAATATGTGACTATTCACAATCCTTGTGGACAACAGTTAGGAGAACTTAAAAAGCACCTCAAATATTTCGGACCACAGACCTTGGAACCTTTTGAAGCATGGCAGTAGCAATCTCACCACCAACATTGCAAGCATGACTAGGCCCACACTATCACAACCAAAATGATCAAGTACTATCAAGCCAAACATTACTGGAAAAAAAAAACAAGTGTAAGAAAAATTAAGTGAAAGGTTACCAAGTTAAAATTAATACACAAACAATGTCAGAAATCTAAAATTCAAAATGGTCGTAGAAAAGCCAGTGATGAATATTGGGGATATGCCAGAAAGAAATCCAAAGGATTGATACCTTGCGTGCCTTGAGTACTGGCATCAGAAATTAGGACAATGAAAAGGCGAGGAGTAACCCCAAAAAATTCAAAATTAATTAGGAAGCTGTGCAAATGTCCCAGTGTTGGGGCTGCAGCCCCCAGCCATCATCTTCTCATAGACTGCATATGCACGATCAGGATTCCCAGACATGCTATATCCTCGAATGAGAGCATTATATGTGAAAACATTAGGTTCAAGGCCCTTAAGTAGGAGTTCTTCATACATTTTCCCAGCTTCCTCGATCATTCCAGCAATCCCAAGATTGAGAATTAAGGAATTGTAGGTCTAAAGGTTAGGAATAATCCCTCTACTCTGCATCTCATTGGAAAGAGAGAGAGCTTCTTCTATTCTTCTTGATCTCCCAAGGCCATTAATCATAAGGTCGTAAGAAATTAAATCAGGATCAATGCCAGTCGACTTTAATTCCTCAAAGTAGTGCACAGCATCATCCACTTTCCCCACCATGCACAGGCAATCTACGAGAATGGTGTAGGACTTCAGATCTGGTCTTATTCCCTCTTTAACCATTCTATTAAACAACTCACAAGCAGTTTCCACATCCCCTCCTTTGCCAAATCCATTTGTAAGATTATTGTAAATAGCACAGTTCGGTTTACATCCATAATCCACCATCTCATCAAAGAAACTACTCGCTTCATCCAAATTTCCCAGCTTTAAGAGACCACCTATGAGAGGACCATATGCACAAGGAGTGGGATTGAAATCTCCACTGATAAGATCATGGTACAAATCTACGGTTTTCTCTATTCTATTAGACTTAACAAGACCAGCAATAACTATATTGTGAGTTATGGTGTTAGGCTTACATCCCCTGCTGAGCATCTCTTCATAGAGTTCAAAAATTTCATCGACCCTCCCAGACTTCCCAAGATCATCAAGCAACAAGTTGTAGGTGAAAACATCAGGAGCAAAACCAACAGTTTTCATCTCCTTAAAAAGACCCCAAGGCATTTCACTGAGATGAACATCAAGAAACCCCTCAATCAGAACATAATATGCTTCTAGTGTAGGTTGAATTCCAAAACTGCTGGTAAACTTCACAAAAAGTTCGTGAGCATCGAGGGCTTTCTTATGCTTGCACATAACCTTAATTAGAGGAATCAATACTGAGTCATTTCTGCAAAGCCCATCAACTATCAATCTTTCAACTAATGAAATGGACTGATCAATTTCAGCATCAGACAGAATTCCTTCAATTAAATCTCTCCAAAAAGAGTTGTCTGTCTGATTCCTAACCTGGTGAACAAAGCTCTTGGCATCTTAAATGCATCCTCAATCTGCCCGTCCTTCACAACACCCGGTAGAAGGGTGCACAAAGTTATATTATCAGGATAGAGCATCTTTCTCATCTGATGGAAGAATAAGAATGCATCATTAACCCTGTTCTCTCTAACTAAACCGTAAATGACAGTGTTGTAAGTAAAAACATCGGGAAAGCAATTTCTTCTTGTCATCCCAAAGAGCAACTTCAAGGCCATATCAATCTCATCATTCTTACAAAGGCAATCGAGAAGTGTATTGAAGGTAATTGTGTTTGGAGGGCACCCTTGTGCAGTTATGCTCTCAAATAATTCCACGGCCTCTTGAACCTTCCCTTCTCTCCCTAAACCAGCCAATAGTGTGTTGAAGGTCACAACAGCAGGAGGAAGCTTCATCTCCGCCATTCTGCAAAACATTGCCCATGCCTCATCTACTTGATCAGCCTTGTAAACAGTGTCAATCAAAGAATTGATATTAACCACGTCAGGATCACATCCCCTTTCTATCATCTCAGAGAAGAATTGGATGGCTTCATCTATTTTCCCTTCCTTGCTGTAGCATTTCATCATCATGTTGTAGGTTATAGAATCTGGAGCTAGTCCACTTTTTTTTAGTCTATAGAATGTACCTTTTGCCTCCCCAAGCCTACCCATTTCCACTAGACTATACAAAGATGCATTACAAGCAACAATATAGGAACAATTCCACACAGTTTCATCTTCTCAAAAGTTTCAATAGCTTTGTCAAGTTCACCTGACTTGCCGTAGTAGTCAATGAAAAGGATATACGTGTAAGCAGTAGGTTTCATGCCAAATGATTCCATACCATCAAAAAGTTCTAACACTTCATTCAATCTATTAACTCTCAAAAGTCCACCTATTAATGTATTATAAGTACGAAGATTTGGCAAGATCCCTATCTTTCTCATGTTATCAAGGGTACCAAATGCTTCATCAAGCTTCCCTGCTTTGCATAAAGCATCAACAAGTATTGTGAAAGTAACAACATCTGGAACATAACCATTTGCTTCCATCTCGCTCCAAAATTCTCTTAGTGTCCAAATCTCCGCGGTCACTGAACTTATCCAACAAGGTGATGTAAGTTATTCGATCAGGTTTATGGCTGCTGGATTTCATCTTTAGAAACACTTCTTTTGCCTTGTCAAGTTTCCCAGCATGACAAAGAGCATCGATGAGAACTGCATAAGTAATTACATCAGGTCCACAGCCCTCGTCATCCATTCTCTTCAGATGACCATAAGCCTCATCAATTTTTCCTGCCCTCCCAAGAACCCTAATGCATATGGTGAAAGTATACACATTCGGCCTCAACTCCAAACTCTCCATCTCTTCAAGTAAGCCGATGACAGTTTCAATATCCCTTCTCTTCCCAGATGCTACCATAAGCGCGGAGTAGGTCTTGAGACTAGGCTTAATCCCTTCTGAAACGACTCTTCTATAAACCTCCAGAGCCTGTTTACAACATCCGGACTGAAGAAGCAAATGGATCAGCCCATTGTACGAATACCCATTCAAAACGAACCCTTCTTTTCTCATCCGTTCAAGTGCAAATGGGGCTTGCCAAATCCCTCCTTTTACATGAAGAGCCTTAAATATGATCAAATAAGTATTCAAATTCCTATAGATAATTTGCTTTTGCATCAAATCAAACACAACAGCCATATCACCAACCCTCCTATGAACCATCAAGAGCTCAAGCATGTAATTACATGTTTTGGTAGTGTGAACAACATTAGGAAGCTGAGCAACAGACTTAAAGAATGAAAAAGCTTCCTCTGGGTCTGAAGAAATTGACTTCAAAACCCCAATTGCTTCCTCAGAAGACATACCACCATTTGGCTTCCCACTCACTGCCATTAACCCATGTGAGCTTTTCATCACAGACCCACAAAGACCCACCGTTTTTCTCCTCTGTTTCTTCCAATTCACCATAGACCCATTGCACTTCGAGGGTATTGTCTATTATTATCAGGTAGGTAGGGCAGTGTAATTGACATTACTACAGCAAATACTTGAGTTGCAAAGTACCAAAACAGCCATTGATGAATATTATCAGAAAGAATTCAATTCGGGAAGAGCATAAATTAGAGGTGTGATGTGTTTTGCATGATGGGTATTCGTTGAATTGTCTATGAGAAAGTAAATTGCAGAGATATCAAGATAGGCGTTCACTTACCAAAGAAAATTGGATGATGGATTATCAGTTGAATGAGAACTTCGTTTGGCGTAGACACAGTTTAGTTTCCGAAACTGTCACAGTGAGGAGTAGTGAGTGTTCGAAACTATCTCAACTATCATTCGTTCGGAACCATATCTTGTGTGCAGTCCAAATAATTTTATATAAAATTATTTTAGAAATGTTTCTATTAAACTTTTTTTTTTTTACAATCCATATATGGTTTTGTGGGTAATGAAATTTGAAAGGGCCTCCGTGTACACTATCAAATGTATCATATTATATTATGTTGGTTTCAAGTCAAGAGATTAAACTCATAAATAAGTATGTGTTTTATATGGTACTAGCATATGTCCGTGTCTGAAAGTACGATATAAATAATGCTAAGATGAGAATATAATTGTAATCTCAATATTATTTAAATTTATTTTTATTCACAAATTTATTATAAAATTTTGGAGTCTTCATAAAACTCTTCACGAAAACTCGTTTTTACTTATACAATATATAGCTAGATAGATAGATGTACCTGACATACATACAGTTGTCACGGGCATACTGAAGCTTGAATAACCAGCTTAGGGTATGATTGAATATCATCCCTTATTTATAAATGAGGATTTAGGGTTTACACAAGAGAGATAATTATAAAATAATACAAACCCTACTATAGTGCAACTTTCGGCTAATATAAAAATGTTAACACTTTCGGTGAGTATAATATGCTAACACTCCACCTCAAGCTGGTACGAAGATATCTCTCATGCCCAGCTTGCCTAATATGTCATGAAATGGTTTATTCCCAACCCCCTTGGTGAGAATGTCAGCAAGTTGTTCACCAGACTGGACAAAAAGAGTACAAATGGTACCACTAGTGAGTTTCTCCTTAATGAAGTGGCGATCAATCTCAACATGCTTTGTCCTGTCATGTTGAACTGGATTGTGAACAATGTTGGTGGCAGTCTTATTATCACAGTATAACCGCATGGAGTCCGTCTGATCAATACCTAGATCACTCAATAATAACTTGAGCCATAAAAGTTCACACACACCTTGTGCCATAGCTCTAAACTCAGCTTCTATGCTTGACCTGGCAACCACATTCTGTTTCTTACTCCTCTAAGTAACTAGGTTGCCTCCAACAAATGTGCAATACCCTGAAGTCGATCTCCTATCAGTTACTGATCCAGCCCAGTCAACATTTGTATAGGCTTCCACACGAAGATGATCATACTTTGAAAAATAAAGACCCTTACCAGGAGCAGACTTCAAGTACCTCAAGATTCTCATGACAGCCTCAAGGTGAATCTGATGAGGAGCATGCATAAACTGACTTACCACACTGACAACAACAGCAATATCAGGATGGGAGTGAGATAGGTAAATGAGCTTACCCACTAATCGCTGATAGCTCCCCCTATCAACAACTTCTCCTCCTTCATCATCCCCCAATTTTTGATTGGGTTCCAGTGGAGTGGCACATGCCTTGCAACCAAGCATCAAAATTTCCTTCAACAGATCAAGCACATATTTTCTCTGTGAGATAAATATCCCATCCTTAGAGCGAGCAACTTCAATTCCCAGAAAATATTTCAAGCTTCCCAAGTCTTTGATTTCAAACTCATTAGCTAAATATTTCTTCAATAGAGGTATTTCCTCACTATCATTGCCTGTAAGAACTATGTCATCTACATAAACAATAAGTGTTGTAGTCTTACCACGTGAGGAATGTTTCACAAACAATGTGTGATCTGCCTGACTTTGTTTGAAGCCATATTTAAACATAGCCTGAGTGAATCTCTCAAACCAAGCCCTTGAAGACTGTTTGAGACCATATAATGACTTCCGAAGCTTGCATACTTTGCCTTCTGTCTGATGATCCTCAAAACCAAGAGGAATGTCCATATATACCTCTTCTTCGAGGTCACCATGAAGAAAGACATTCTTGACATCAAATTGATAAAGCGGCCAATCAAGATTAGCTGCTAGAGAGAGAAGTACTCTGACTGAATTCATCTTAGCCACGGGTGCGAAGATCTCCTGATAATCAATGCCATATGTCTGTGTAAACCCTTTTGCCACAAGTCTTGCCTTGTAACGCTCAATAGACCCATCTGTTTTGTGTTTCACAGTATATACCCATTTACATCCCACAGGTCGTTTGCCCGTAGGTAACTCAGTCAATTCCCAAGTGTCATTCTTCTTAGGTGCTTTCATTTCTTCAATCATGACTAGTTTCCACTCAGAGGTAGCAAGAGCATCCTGAAAATGGTTAGGAATGCTAACAGAGGAAATATTGGACACAAACGCTCTATATGAGGATGACAAATAAGAGTATGACACAAACTGCGAGATAGGATGTTGAGTACAAGATATCACACCCTTCCTCTTGGCAATAGGAACATCAAGATCAATGGATTCAAGAGATTCGAAGTTATCTAGACTCTCATCAGAAGTAGGAGATGGCAGTGGAGTAGCAAAAGTGGTCCCTTGTATCCAGTTAACTTGTTGTCTGTCTATGTCCCGGACATAAACATGCCCGACCTTATCCTTGGTGACAGTGGGTTCTATAGTCCCAGTAGAAGAGGGTGGTGCAAGAACAACTGGTTCCACCATAGGTGGCACAGTACTCACTTCACACCAAGGCTCCCCCGGAAATGAGGACGGTGACACCGGAGAGGACAAGAAATAGGACTGGGACTCAAAGAAAGTAACATCCATGGACACAAACCACTTATGAGAAGAAGGGTGGTAACATTTATACCCCTTTTGAGTAGAAAAGTAACCAAGGAAAACACACTTGAGGGAGCGAGGGTCCAACTTACCACGAGAGGGAGAGTGATTATGAACAAAACAGACACAACCAAAAATTTTTAGAGGAATAGAAAACAAGGACTGAGAACCTAGGAGGACGTGAAGAGGAGCCTGTTTTTGCAAGACCTGGGTAGGGAGATGATTAATAAGATGGGCAGCGGTGAGAACAGCGTCGCCCCAATAGAGCCGAGGCACATTCATAGAAAAACACATGCACCGAGCCATGTCAAGAAGATGCCGATTCTTGCGTTCTGCCACCCCATTTTGTTGAGGGGTATTGGTGTAAGAGGTCTGATGGATAATTTCATGAGTAGAGAAATATTGTCCTAACCCAGAATCTATGTATTCCCGCCATTATCAGAACGAAAGAGTTTGACAGTGGCCCCAAACTGAGTACAAATCATCTTATGAAAAGTGCGAAATACAGAGAAAATCTCACTCTTATCTTTCATGAGATACACCCAAGTAGCACAAGAAAAATCATTAATAAATGTAACAAACCATCGATGACCTTTCACAGACATAACACGAGAGGGACCCCAAACATCAGAATGTATTAAAGAAAAAGGAACTAAACTTTTATTCAAACTGGGAGCAAAAGAAACTCTGTGCTGTTTTCCAAGTTGACAAGACTCACAAAGAAAGTCAGACACATGATGATTTGCGAAACTAGAAGGAAATAAATGCTTAAGTAAATGAAATGAAGGATGCCCAAGACGCCGATGCCACAGCCATAAATCAGCAGGGGTAGTAGAAGACGTGGTGGAAGAATAAGCAAGTTTGTCTGGTTGCTCTAGGAAGTAGAGACCATTTTCTGCACTACCACTGCTAATCGTCCTCCTCGTGACAAGGTCCTGAAAAAGACAATGATCAGGAAAAAAACGTCACACTACAATTCAAATCCTGGGTGAGACGACTCAAGGATAACAGATTAACAGAAAAATTGGAACATAGAGAACATAAGACAGATGCATGGTAGGAGTGACGTGGACTAAACCTTTTCCAGAAATGGAAGAAATAGTACCATCGGCAATCCTAACTTTGTCCTGACCTGAAGAGGGCTTATAGACAAAGAAAAAATCAGAGGAGCCAGACATATGATCTGAGGCACCCGAATCAATGATCCAAGGCAAAGACTTATGACACAGGAAAACACAAGGAGAAGAGGCTAAGTTACCTGACGGGCAAAGGACGAGGAAGCTGTACTGAGAGCAGGAGAAGACCGGCGGTCCAACAATTGGCGCAAAGCATCCTCCAGCTCAGTATCAGAAGCTTGGCCAACAGAAGCAGAATTAGAATCAAGTGGATCAACGGCACTAGTTTGATGAGCCCGGGAATAGGAACCACGTCCTCTAGATTGGCCTGACCGACCGTCTCGAGAACTAGACCGATTACCTTGACCCCCGGATGGAGTCCCATGAAGCTTCCAACATGTCTCACGAGTATGCCGCGGCTTCTTGCAATAATCACAGAATACAGACTCCTTAGCAGCAGACGGAGGAATGGGAGTCAGGCTGAGGCCATCTCGAGGAGTAGACAGTAACGCTGAACGGTCAGTAGAGACAGGGGACATCATAGCAGACCGGCGACTCTCCTCATTCTGTACATAGGCAAATGCCTTCTGAAGTGAAGGAAGAGTATCCATACCCAGAACTCGACCCCTAACTGGATCATACTCCACATTTAGGCCGGCCAGAAATTTAAAGACTCGTTCCCGTGCGATGAACTTCTCGTACCCGACAGAATCACAGGGCAAACGGGCTTATAGTCTTCCAGGTGGTCAAGGCGTTTCCAGCCGTTGGTGAGGAAAGTGAAGTACTGAAGAACAGTCTGCTCCCCCTGAATTGAGCTCTCAATAGAGCCGCGCAACTCAAATGCCTGTGAGAAATTCCCTTTGCGGGAATAGGTGACAGCCACAGCATCCCAAACTTCCTGGGCAGTCTCCATAGACAAGTAGCCCTCACCAAGTTCTGGAACCATCGAATGGATAAGCCAACTCATAATCAAAGAGTTGTTAATCTCCCATTGGTCATAACCTGAGTCAGTGGTACTAGGTACCTGTATCCTGCCATCAACATATCCCATCTTCCCTCTGCTCTTCAAAAACATAGTCAAACTTTGAGACCATGTTAGGTAGTTCTAACCATTAAATAGAGAGGTGGTGATTTTCATACTAGGATTGGGGTTCTCAGTCATGGTAGTAGGTATAATGGGACTCTCACTTCTCGGTGTTTGAGAAGAAGGGGACACACTGGAGGAATCTGTCATGGATACAATACTACCAAACCCGCAACAAAACTAGTGGCAATCACAAACCCGGAAGGTGGTGGTGAAAGAACAGGCACAATGACCACTATAAAAACATAACAAAATTAAGGAACCATGTTTTTTTTTTTTTTAATACCATTTTTTTTGTTTTGTTTTGTTTTGTTTTTTTTGTTTGTTATTTATTTATTTATTTAGTTATTCATTTATGTCGTGTATAAATACTGTACAATAAATACACTACATCAGTATATCAAACAGAGAGAAGAGTATGTATACCAGAGATCGACGAACGGCTGGAAATCGACTGAGGAAGGTCGACGAGCTGAGGAGATCGACTGAGGGAGGCGGCGACAAAAGAAGGAGGCTGAGTGACGATCGACAGAGGAAGGAGATCGACGAGCTGTTGGAGGAGATCGACTGAGATCGACAAGGAAGGCAACCGAGTAGATCGACTGAGATCGACGAACTGGAAATCAACTGAGGGAGATCGACTAAGGGAAGGCAACCGAGTGGCGATGGCGACTGGAAATCGACTAATCGACGATCAACCGAGGTAAGCTTCGAACCCTAGAGTCGTTGGTGCAAAGGTCGACCAACAAGGGTGAGCTGAAACCCTAGAGCTTCTGCTTTGATACCATGAAGCTTGAATAACCAGCTTAGGGTATGATTGAATATCATCCCTTATTTATAAATGAGGATTTAGGGTTTACTCAAGAGAGATAATTATAAAATAATACAAACCCTACTATAGTGCAACTTTCGGCTAATATAAAAATGCTAACACTTTCGGTGAGTATAATATGCTAACACATACATACAATAATACTTTTGCTTATATAATTATATGGAAATTGTATGTATGTTTGTAATGTCCTAGTGTATTATGGGCACACATACATTGTATGGAAATATGTGTAAAATATATTGAACAAAAATGAGAAAATAAAAAAATAAACAAACAGAGAAAAAAATAAAAATGGGAGAAAGTAAAAAAATAAAATGAAAAGAGAGAGGAATGTGGGATCATGGAAGGATGGGTGAGAAAATGAAAAAAGTAAGAGAGAGAAGCGGGAAAATAGAAAATGTACATATAGGACATTTTTTGAAAAATATATCTCAGCCATTGTTTTATAATTTAAACAGATTTGAGCCATCTAAATGTCATAGTAGGACAAAAATATGTTGAAGATTCAAAAACCGTCCTACTCTATTAAAATATGTTGAAGATTCATATGAAATCTAAATTTATGAAATCTATCATGTATTCAATATATTTAAAAATAATAATTAATTGTTCAAATTCATTAATTTAATTTCCACTATACAGAGTAAAATCTGGTTCCTAATTCTGGAATCGTAGACTTTTCCATATAATATGAATAAAAAATAAGTGAACGAAAAGGAGAAAATAAAAAAATAAGAAAAACAAATAGAGAGAAAAATAAAAATGAGAGAAAATAAAAAAATAAAAAGAAAAGAAAGAGAAAAGTGGGATCATGAGATCATAAAAGGATGAGTGAGAAAATGATAAAGTAAGAGAGAGATGCGGGAAAATAGAAAATGTATATGTAGAATATTTTTTAAAAAATATATCTCAACCGTTGTTTTATAAATTAAATAGATCTGAGTCGTTCAAATGTCCTGGTAGGACAAATGTGTAGGACAAATTCAAAAACCGTTATGCTTTATTATATAGATGTTGAAGATTCATATGAGATCTAAATTTTGAAGTCTATCATGTATTCAATATATTTAAAAATAATAATTAATTGTTCAAATTCATTTAATTTGTGCACTGTAAAATTCATTAATTTAATCTTCACTACACATAGTAAAATCTGGCTCCTAATTCTGGGATCGCAGACTTTTCTCTATAATATGAATAAAAAATAAGTGAACAAAAAGGAGAAAAAAAAAACAAATAGAGAGAAAAATAAAAATAGAAGAAAATAAAAAAAAATAAAAAGAAAAGAGAGAGGAAGGTGGGATCATGAGATCATAGAAGGATGGGTGAGAAAAGGAAAAAGTAAGGAAGAGAAGCGGGAAAATAGAAAATGTACATGTAGGATACTTTTTTAAAAATATATCTCAGCCGTTGTTTTATAAATAAAATAGATCTGATCTGTTCAAATGTCCTAGTAGGACAAATATGCGTAGGACAAATTCAAAAACCGTCCTGCTTTATTATATAGATATCTATTAGTAGGGGTGGCCGCAATTCGATCTTGGACGGTGTGCACATTGGTTTAAACTAGCCCGCATATATGCGGTTTGGAAAAAATTCAACCAGCAACTGTCCGCAGTGCGGGTTGCGGTTTGTGCGGATAGGGTTCGCGGATGTGCGGTCGGTTTGCGGATTGGAAATTTTTCTTTAAAAATTTATTTTGGAACATTTTTTTCCCCCTTTTATAAATATTTATTTTTGGCCATTTTCCCTCCCAATTTCTAAAATGCTTCAGCATTAATAATTAATGAATTAAAACTTATAAAATTAAAAACACAACAAAATTAATTCTTAACACAAACAAATCATTCAAAATCCTAAACTTTTAAATCAAATCATAAACTAACACGAGCACATCTTTCAAAATTCTAAACTAGATCATCAATCTCATTCGCTATCTACTACCCAACAATACAATTAAGTAAAATCATTCAAAATCCTAAGCTTACCTAAAAGCAATTCTTCATTAACTTTTACATTCATCCAAAATGCAATAATAAAATAATAACGGTCCAGGTTTTATTATTTAAAAAAAAAAAAGTCTAAATGAGGGCGGTTTCTTGCGGGTGCAGGTTAAACTGGCAATCCGCCCGCAACTCGCAATCATGCCATATTCCAAACCACATATGTCCGTATTGTGTCTACGCAACCGCCTATTTGTATGTAGATTGGTTCAAGGTAGACGGTTTGAATAACCCTATACCTGGCCCTATCTATTAGTATTCCTAACATTACTAATATAATGGGCTTAATCGGTATTTAGGGTGCCCTTGTCACTACCTGCATCCTCTCTGCTAAAGTATTTAGCTTTAGGAAAGGGTACTTCTAAATATATCTTTAAAAGTTTTTTCACCATTCTAAAATAAATCAAATTATTTGAGTAGGCATAGTATCTCTTGTTGTGCTCAAAGGCACAGCTGATATCCCTTCTCCAACTTTTGGGATGTACCAAGGCTACTTTTTAAACAATTGGCAATGATAGAATTTTGAAGGAACATCACTTATACGTACGTATAAATGAATCATAAAATATTCAAAAGCAGAGTCTGTTCAAAATAATTTGAAGTCTAAAATAATAACTTAAAATGAGGCCTTTTACATTTTAATATTATTCCAAACTTATTTTCTAGGTTTTTGAGATAAGAAATTATTAATTGAATATTTACAATGCATATTTTTAAATTGATAATATAGCTAATTCATTTATGCGTAGGGCTTGTATGAGCTAGGTGGTCGATCAGATTGTCGGGCATCGATTGCCAGCTAGCTTCGCCGTGCTTATTTTGAACTGTAAATGTTCATTGCATGCATGACTTTAGGGAGTTTGGATAAGCTTATTTGCTTAACAGAGAGTCCTCATAAATATTGTTTGGGCAATGCCAATCCGCATGAGGAAAAGCTATAAAAGCAAGCAAGATCAACATATAGAGGATTCGATTTCTTTTATGCGTACATAACCCTAAATCCCTCTTTCCTTTCCTTATTGATCCCAAGTTTTGCCTTAGCCATAAGAAAGGTGCTTTTCCGAAACATGTCTGCCAGATTAGTTCATCGTCTAGGTGTTGTTTTACTAGCTAAAGGCTTATAATATGAGAGTTCTAGTCACATTTTATTCATGTGTGTAAAATCATGTTCGTACAAAGATCAATGTTTTTTCAACTATTGTAGTCTAATTTTTTAATTTTTTTCAAAATTGAATTAAAAATAAAAAATATCATCCTACATTTAAAATTACTCAAGCTTACTTTTGTAGGAAAAAAATAGTCTAAGATATATCAATAAATAATAAAAGATTTGTATTGTCTTATCATTAGCTTTCTCACCAATCCAAAAACAAAGAGAAGATGAAATGTAACTTTTCTATGGTTACATAACAACATATTAGGAAGAAAAAAATGCTATATAAACTAGTGTTTCTTGCAAATGTTTATCACGCAATAATAAAATTAAGAGGGTAAACACTACGCTACACACCCTTTCAATGGATGTGTATCATATGTATCTGTGATGTACTTTTGAAGTAAATGTTATGGATTTTTATACTAAATATTATATATTTTTCTGGTAAGAGTTATGATAATTTGTAATTCAGAAATGAAATTACACATTTTGTGGTAGTGTGGTAATGCACTACAACAAAATTAAATTTTTACGGCTGGCAATGCATGTCGTAAAACCTCTTTCACGGCATGCACACAAATGCCGTTATATGACATGCCATGAAAAGTTGAGTGCCATTTACGGCATGCAAGTAAAGTTGTAAAAAGTAATAAATTAAACATTAATGATATATTTCACAACTCGAGTCGGTCGATGATTTTTGGAAGGTATGATATACTTCACAACAGAAACCCCAGATATTATACGATGCATATTCTACAATTAATCAGCCATAACAGAACTTCAATTACATCATAAACTCTGTCACTGATTTCTTCCAGATTGAAGCTCCTCTCACAAATGAAAGTCCCACATTCACGAAAACCAAGAAAATTAAAGATTGAAATTACAGAGTAACAGAGGTTAAACGACAAATAGACAAATCACTAACAGTAAAACAGTTAATGCAGGTATGTTGCTTTAGTACTAGAGATGATTTTGACTCTTTTTATCTCAATACATAGTATAAAGACAGGCAATTAAATTACAAGAAAAGGGAATTCAAAAAAAAAGAAAAGGGAATTCAGATCCTATTACATTCCCAGTTTGATCACTATAATTAAGAAAACTAAAAACAAACATAAAAGCCACTAGAAGAAGAATAATGTATGATCCCCCAAAATCCAAATTTGGTATAATCATAATTGTAGTTAGATAGAATCATTAATACCACCAACATTGTCAATATCCACAGCCCCAAGAAGATGCCAATAATGTATAACTAATTACCATATCATAACAATTGAGACTTTTAAAAAGAGCATAACTTACCGTATCTAAACAAATTGGAAGGTTTGCAATTGAAGAACCAACACGTTTAGATATTTTCATAGCTTCAATGCTTTCAAGAACAGAACCAACTTCATTCACCTAAAAAACCATAAAAACACTTCATTAAGCATATAGCTACCACAGAAATCCAACAATTAAAGACATGAGGAGTAGATAAAAATGTTCTGAAAATACTATTTTCACTCACCGAAGTTGGAAGGTTGTCATGAGGAGTAGATTGGAGTAGATCGGAGCTTCTTTGGGAGGGATTGGTACCCTACACTCAAAGACAAACATACAAGTGATTTAAATATAAAATAACAAATGGTTTGAATCAAAATTTACTTGAATTAAATCATCAAACATTATATTATCATGTTTAGTTTTTCCTCTTACATCATTTTGCCTTCTTTCTTTGATAAGCATGGCTCTTATCTCATCGAGTTGTTGTTCTAAGTCCAGCACCTTGCCTTCAAGTTTTCTTACATGTAATCTCCGGATCCAAACCCAAGTAAATGAGTCAACTTCCAATGAAAGGTATTCAAAAATCAAAATTGTTAAGATGGAGATCTTTATGATTAGATTTTATGTTTTATGGTAATTTTATATTATTGAAATTTGTGTAAACTAATCAGACAACTGATAAAAAAAATTTTGGGATGGCATCGGCCATACTGATGTACTAATTAGTAGGCTGAAAATTAGCATCTAGTCAAGGTAAATTAACTACATAGTGTATGCTTAGTACCTAAGTATTGTTGCTTATTGAGCAAAACTAGAAGCTAAGTGCTATGATATCTAATCAGCACATTTTTATTACTATGCAATTTGTTATTGAAGCATGGTTCCATGGAAAAAGAATAACACAAAGTCCTAAACATAGAATTACTCAAAGGTGAAGCACATTAACTAAAATAAGTGGGTGAAAATAGGGTAGATCAAGCAGCTGGCACATTAGCTAAATTCATTCAATCATATGAACAGTAAACAGGAAAGGAATGAATAATAGAAAGAAGAAGAGTACTGAAATAAGTCAAAAATATATTTGCCATAAATTCATTCAATCATAGCTAAATTCATTCAATCACACTATAGTAATAAATATATTTGCACCTCATGCAGCTTTGATTTCATGAAATACAGAAACATAAATAGACTAAAATACTAAGAAAACATAAATAAATATATCTTCCATAGTCTATTGATTTCTGATAGGTTTTTCCCATTTGCCCAAATTTTTTTAACAACTAGGAACTGATATAATCAAGAAGTTATTGCTTTCTTTTTGATTGACCACTGTTTTTTTTATCACTATAAGTCTGTTATATACTGTTTAGTTTGTTCTGCTTTATTTCAAAATATAACAATTTAAGTATTTGTTTTGAAAGAGAAGGGATAATGATGGTGAAGTAACGAATTAAGGCTTAAATAAAGTGTTTTGCTAGCATTTTGGGTTTTCTCCAGCTATCCTGTCAAATTAGGATCAAATCTAGGTGTTTTATAACTTGTCTATAGTTCCAGTGGCTGCTTTGACAGCCAGGTTTACAGGTTCATGACTCTATCCCACTTATGTGCAATTTTCCCTTTATTTTCTTCCTTTCAGCCATAAAGACCAGCACCCCATCAAATTGAGAGGTTATCAAATGTGATTGGCGACCATAAAGCCAGGATAACTCAAACAGGGCATAGTTTTTTTTTTTTTTTTTTAAATTTTTTTATCAGGCAGAGTTGAAAGACTATGCAGTACCAATAAGGAAATAAAGACACGGGCATGACACGACATGACATGCTTTATACAGCCAATCTTTAATAATAGCAGACAGACGGGGAAGGGATATGAGACATAATACCTCATTTTTGTTTTTAGCTAGAAACACAAGCACCCCTTCAAATCCAGAGATGATCAATGTGGTTGGTGATTGTAGAGCCCAGATAACTCAGAAAGGAAAAAGTTGAAAGCATGTTTTGTGTTGATATGGACACAAGATGTGTACATGACATGACATGGTATGCTGATATAACCAATCGTTAAAAATGTGAGGATTAGAGCAGGACATGGCCCTTCATTTAAATAAATGTGACCGGATCAACTACTACCACTCATATGGAGTACTATAGCAATGCTTCCACATGCCCTATCCATGTCTCCAAATTCAAATGTCAGAGACTCACAGTACTATAACGATCGTTGAAAAAAAAATAAAAATAAAACTGCTCTTGTCAGACGAGTAGATGATGTGAACGCTTTGGAGGAAGCAGCTGCAAGCTGAAGAGGAATAGCGAACTACAGACCAGATTTGAGAAGATTGCAAACAATACTAACTGATACATATCGAAAATCAGCCAGCACAAATTATTATTGAACAAGAATATTATTATGAGTATTGTTCTTTTTTTTTAGAAAAAAAATATATATATCTATAATATATATTTTTTGACACATCCGAGCCAGGCCTATAATGTAAAGTGTACTAGCTACAATATGCAAAAAGGGATCAAATTTCTCCTAAGATACAGAAACTGGCTGGCAGTGCACTATACAAGCATTCTGATCTACATTCTGAGCAGACGTAATGACTGAAACATAATATAATCCATCTGAACAAGTAAATAATAATAAAACAGAAGATCAGACTACAATACCCACCTTGGCATGGCAGAAGATTGTTCAACCATTACATGTTTGATTTGAGGAAACATTGAACTGAGGACAGCAAACTTGGATCGAACACCACTTGAAAAAGGGCATCATGAGGCATGGAACAAAGCAGCAGCATATACATTTGTCTGACTAGAGATCAAAGCTCTGTCAAGAGATTGCAAGTCCAACTTTGAAGGGAACAAAAATTATACGAGCACGTCAAAATGTAAAAATGAAATAAAATACAAAAAACATACATAAATCTACATGTTGTCAGGTGTTCTAAGTAATTCATGTGCAAATTTTAAATCCCTGACACAAATTCTACAAAAACCAGTCATTTTAATTAACAGAGATCACCACCACCACCACCATTAACATAAGCAAAACAAAAAAGACAAAGCAGATCTTGAATTAAATATTAAATTTGATTAATCAACATATATCACCACCACCACCATCATTAACATAAGCAAAACAAAAAAGACAAAGCAGATCTTGAATTGAATATTAAATTTGATTAAAAACTAAAAAAAAGGGCCAATGAGATAATTTTTTGACAATTAATATTTATTATTGGGTGGTTAATAGTTGTATTTATTGTGCATTAGTACGCTATGGGTGAAGTTCCTTTGACTGATTGGGTAAAGTTCCTTTGAGTTCAAATTTCATTATCATTGTCATTAGAATTGCCTAATTAGTTAAATTGGATATTAAAATGCATCAATTTTTTTCAGGATTTGCAGCTAACAAATTCTGTTACTGTTACTGTGAATAATCTGCTCCAAATGTGACTACGATGACTTTTTACAAATTAGTAACAAGAATGTGTCAGCTAGTTAGTACAAACAAAAGCTACTCACAAGTGATTTACCAAAAAGATTCACGCTGTATGCTACATTTTATTTGTTATTTGTCAAAATTATCTAGACAAAAAAATGGTTAATCTGAATCATTTTGCCGCTGTTGAATTACATTTACATAACAAAATTTTTTAAGTTTTGGGTAGGATTAGTTACAGACAAGTATACAACAAAGGAAATAAGATAAACAAGAAATTGAAACTGCATTTGCCTCTAGATAGGGGCTGAAATTGTATATAGCTCTGCATTTTGAAGATTTGTGATTCTTTTCCTCATATTTATTGTCATTAACTATTACTACTACTAGTTATATTTATTTAATTTTCAATGAATAGAGTACTAAAATTGGTTAAAGGATTGTTCTACCAAACCATGCTATTTTAATAACAAATCTTTCAAACTCAAACTCAAGCAATTTGGAATTTGTTTTCCAAACCCATGTTTTGAAAATATGCTACTTTTATCTCTCAAGTTTTAAATCATAACCTTTGTTATTCTATAGTTTTCATATATACCTTCCATTTTAGAATTTAATTCTAGATGGCTTTCAGAAAAGAAGGGCAAAGGGCAATCATAATGCTAAACTGTTATATTACCTCCAATCAAAACTTCAACCCCAATTAATATGCCAAGGCAAAAGTTCAAAAGAGTAAGACATAAATTAGTAATTTGTACTCATTCGTCATCAAAGCAGTTTCTAAAATAAGGAAGTCCCCCCAAGGCATCATGACTTTCCTATATAAAGTAATTAAGGTTAAGAGAGAACCTGTTTCGCAACAATTAGGGAATTTGGAACAAAATAAATTTTAGAGTTCCAAGAACAAAGTTCTTTCCCAAGTGGGAAAAAACATTAATGAAGTGGAAGCATCCACATTATCAACAAGCATATGGCATAAATAAATCTAGCAGTAGTTTATTACTGAATCAGAGATTGAGAAACAGTACACCCTTCTTGCCCAACAGAAACAAAAAAGACAATCTAAACTAAATCATCCCTTATGCAGGCAAAAGCATATTGAACATAAATGATTAATCATTTATTAACCTAGAAAAATTGGGTTAGTGGCATTAACAGAGGCTCATAGATAGACAACAAAGAAAATTTCAATCCAGTGAATTGATGTAACTGACTTGTATATCACGAAAGTAACAAAACAAAATCTAATTTCCATATTGATCTCATGCCTAAGAACCAGTAATTACCATTTATGGCCTTTCTACCGCAAAACTTTTTTCTTCCAATTAATAAGAATCCAAATTCAATTGCTCTAAAACAACAAGCAAACCCGAAAACGAAAATCATAATCAAAGTGCTCATGTTTGTTTTCACATACATTG
This sequence comes from Camellia japonica, assembly GCA_030407325.1. Taxonomy (NCBI): domain Eukaryota; kingdom Viridiplantae; phylum Streptophyta; class Magnoliopsida; order Ericales; family Theaceae; genus Camellia; species Camellia japonica. The sequence goes on from JAPPVO010000013.1 coordinate 33,563,355, forward strand.
CCTAAGTCAACCCAATCCCAAATAGTTGTTCTAAAAACTGGGAGGAAGGAATGAAGGACAAGGGCATTCTCATAGAGCTAAACTAGCACTGTAAGAACAATAAAAAATAAAAAATAAAAACATTTTAAATACCAAAACAACTCCAAATCAAACCATCTTTTTAACAAGTCCATTTTTCATACTAAGCAAGGTAACTAAATCAATTTCTCCAAAATTCATACACCTTATTAATAATCAATAATTATCCCAAAGTTAGCTAATAAACATGACTTTTATAAAATTTAGACTAATCTTTGTTCCTACTTCAAGTATATTTTTCTTGCAAGTTAAATTTAATAAAACTAACAAAGAAACTATATCTCCATCAAAATTCAGAACAAAGCAAAATTCAACTAGCAATTGGAAACAATTTCTGTAATAACAGAGACATTCAAACCATCAAAACATATTACATAACCAAATCAATAGAAATTTTCATTGAAGAGCTATAAACACAACACAATTCAAAATACCTCATAAGCTCCTGTCTCTCTATGAATCCTTGCTGCTCGAGATCATAAAGTTGAAATGAAACTGCAAAGGAGAAAATTTTAGCTTAATTGAATAGAAATCAAATCAAAACTATAGAAATCAAAACCATAGAAATCAAATTCAAAACTCTAGAAATCAAATCAAAATCAAAGAGAGATGAGAGAGGAGAAACTGAATTAATCGAGTAAGGGATGCAATTCAAGGCTCTCACCGAATTAATTGAATAGAAACCCGAAAAAAAATAGATATGCAAGCAACAATATATACCGAATTAATCAAATGGAAACTGAATAAGTTAGAAACTCACAAAGAAAATCAAATCCGTGGAAGGCGCTCAGAATCAGAATCGAACTCCAAGCTCGGCATTAGAATCAAACGCCAAGCTCGGAATCAATTGATCGGTGCTCCTGTAACTAACATCACTGTGGCTCGGAATCAATCGATTGGTGCTCGTGTAACTAACATCATCGGAGGGGCAGTGGTCGGTGGTGGTGCTTGTGTGTTTGTGTGAGATGTCAATGGAGAGAAAGGAGAGAGAAGGAAAAGAGAGAGAGAGAGAGAGAGAGAGAGAGAGAGAGAGAGAGAGAGACGTATATACAAGAATGGAAAAAATGTGTGAGCTAATACAATGTGTGGGAAGAGATTGGCTAATCAAGGGAATTTCTCCTTCAACTGGAGTCCAAGAACAGCAAATACAGCAGCACCTTGTCACGTCCCGCCGAGTTACAAGACAAAATTACCTACCAAAAGAAAGTCTTAAGCTTTGTTTGGATCGAGTGATTTGGAGAGAAAAAAAATAATAAATTAAGGATATGTATTTCTTTTATTAAAAATGTTTTGGAACTTTAATAAAAGAGCTCTAATGGAGTGTGGGTCCCATTGTGATAGCCATGTTTGTATCTTGTGTTTTTTTTTTTTACTTTTCATGTCATTAGAGCTCATTGATTTAGAGAGATGCATCATTATTGTTTTTTATTTATTTTGATAACTTAAGTGGAGAGAAATGGGAAGAAATTGAGAGAAATAGAGAGAAATTTATTTATCTTATAAGTCTCATTTTCAATCTTCCCAAAAGTGGAGAGATTGGGAGAGAAAAGAAACCACTATTTTCATAATACCAATTTTGTCCCTATAAAAATAAAAGAAATAAAATGACTGAAAATATAAAAAGGTTATTTTGGTAATATAACATAAAATAAATTTTTTTTCTTAATGAAATCTAACCAAACAAGAATATAAAAAATCACAATCATTTCTTTTCTTTTCTCTCCTAGGTTCCCAAACATAGTATTAAGGAAGGGAGGATAATGGAATATTCTGGAAGCTCCTGGAAGATTTGAGAAAATATGAAGACCATGCAGGATGTTGGAAGCTTCTAGAACTCCTTAGAGTTTTATAGAGAATTGTACATACTTATAGATATTTGTAGACCCTTCTAGGCCTGTACATTCTAGAGTGATTCTAGAATAGTCTATAAGATATAGTAGGAGGAAGGATTTAGAATCCTCTCCGTCATTGTAGATCTAGAACATTCCTGGTAGCCTATAAAAGGGGGAGGGCCTCATTTGTCCAAAACCATCCAAGAATTGTAAAAGCTTTCTCACAAGTGAATACAAGGCATTCTCTCAAACTCTCTTGTATTCTTCTAACTTGTCTTTCCTATAAGTTTGTGAGTTAGGATGACTTAGCATCATCAAGTAAGATTTGAGATTGTCTAAGTGCCGCATGGATAGCTTGGAAACAACCAAGGTCGTGACATGTGGTATCAGAGTGGCTTGGAAACATTTATTTCCTAAATTGAATGGACAATTGGAAATAAATGTTTTAGCTTTGGAATATTAAGAAATAAATGTTTTTAGCTTTGGAATATTAAGAAATAATAAAAAGTTAAACCTAATAAGCTCTATACAATTATTTGAATATTATTCAATGAGCTGACCCATAAAACTTTAAAAGTGGTTTAATTAAAAAAAAAAGAAAAATGCTTCATACCACTAATTTAGCACCACTAATGATGTGGCATCATGTGGACCCCACCACTGATGTGATAGTTTGGCCTTTGTTTTGTTTTATTTTATTTTTCTTTGCATTGCCACCTCATTAGTGGTGTTTTTAAATCTTCAAATTTAGTGCTCTAAATCACCACTCAAAAAAAAAAACAATAAGAACCTAGACAAGAAACCAATTTACTTTGTTCATGAGAAAGTGGCTTATGGGTTGAGTTGTGTAACTCAGACATAGTGAGCCCATATAAATCAACATTACTGTTCCTGACGAACTGCCCTAAGACCTTCAATTTCGTGTCGTCGTCGAGTTTGAGAAGACCTTTTATTGAAAGCTCTACTTTCTGATGGTATTTAGCCCAACCAGAGGGATTACCAACATCCAACATCAACATGTGAATAAATTTAGACAAACTCGATGGATTATCAATACCCATCTTCCTCTTCTTCTTGCTGGTTCTTGAATAAGAAAAAGAACACCAACACTCTTGGTTGTGACTTGGAGAATGAGAGCTCAAATTTGTGGGGTAGGATACCTATGCTTATCGATGTATATATATATATATATAGAATTCCTAAATTGAATGGACTACTGGCTTGAACTGAAGCTTCCAAAATTAGATTTTGGAGATTTTAATAATGCTCTATTTTTAGGTTGTCAAATTAGTGTTTTAGTATACTTGGGACTGAAGTCTCCCAACTGCCTTGAACTGAAAACTCCCAAAATCAGATTTTGGAGATTTTATAATGCTCTGTTTTTAGGTTGCCAAATTGGTGTTTTAATATACTTTGGACACTGAATTTGTGATATATAGAATTCCTAACTTTGTGATATATAGAATTCCTAAATTGATTTTAATAATGCTCTGTTTTATTTTATTTTATTTTATTTATTTTTATTTTTTTTGAGGGGGAGGGGATAACAAGTCAGTGGGTATTTCAAAAATTAATGATAAAATTTATAAAATATTAATCATGGTTAAAATAATTTGTTTTTTCATGAATTTGTAACAATTTTAAGAAACCACCACTGGGTAGTAATTTGCCCCTTTTTTAAAAAAAAGAAACAAGAAATAAAAGTATTGAAAAGTTGGGAAATAAATGTTTTTAGCTTTTGAATATTAAGAAGTTATAATAAAAAGTTAAACCTAATAAGCTCTATATAATTATTTGAATATTATTCAATGAGCTGACCCATAAAACTTTAAAAGTGATTTAATTAAAACAAAAAAAAAAAACAATAAGAACCTAGACAAGAAACCAGTTTACCTTGTTTAGCAGAAATTAAGCAAAATATATATTTTTTTTATTAATTTTTTTGAGGGTCATTAAATGAGACATTTTAAAGGCTAACCCTTATATAAAATGAGATATCTAATTTTTTGAAAATATGGAATTGAGTTTGGGGGACCATTTCAAATGATTCCTTTTTTTTTTTTTTTTTTTTTTGTAAATACATGCATATAAAAATAAAATTTTGCAAAAAAAATTGGAGAGGCTAAGACCCCCCCGATTAAGAGATCAATAAATAGTCATTCTATTATTGCCTAAAATCATTTTAGCAAACCAAACACTACTTAAAAACCTTTCTTGGATGGAATTAATTGAGAAAAGAATTAGTCATACATATGAGTCCTATTCATTCAATACAGAGAGAACCTTGCAAAGTTGCAATATGTAGCCATGGACTCATCAACAGAATCTTTGGTTCAACAGGAAAACCCTGTTCTCTTATTATACAAAAAAGAAACCCTATACTATTGCAAGTTTTTTTTTTTCTTTTCTTTTCTTTTTTCAAATTAGTTGTGTTTTTTAGTTAAGTTAATTAACCTCACACATGTTAGATCGAAGCTGGATTTTTAGACTTTATTTTATTTTATTTTTAATCTTGTGAGATCAGGGGTGCTAAGCAAATTTGCCAATGAATATGATTATTTTCAACTTGCCTCCAAGAGTTAACTCTAGCTCTTACATCATTCTCTCAATTGTCTTGATAATCCTGCTATATCCTTCTTATTTGAGTGAGCAAATACTATTCAGTGTGTTTAGTTTCACTTGTTAGAATTCAGTTTTCTGAAAATTGAATTTTTTTGTTTTTCATATTTTTTTTTTGTTTTTTTGTTTTTAGCGAATATTTTTAAAATTATAATCAATTTTTTAGATGCATCTTACTTAGATGTATCTAAATAGTAAAATATTTGTGAAAAATATTTTAAAAAATCAATAAATACACAAAAATACGAAAAATATACTGAATTTTCGTTTTTTTTTTTTTTTGGCATTTGGTGAATTTTTTAAAGATTGTTTTTCACAAATATTATACTTTTTAAGTGTATTTATGTTAGGTGTGTTTAAAAATTAAAAAAAATTTGAAAATATTAAAAAAATTTCAGTGAAGACAAAAAAAAAATACAAAAAACAAAAAAACAGAATTTTTTGAGAAGTGAATTCTAAAAACTGAAAACAAACAGAGTGATTGCATTTCTCTTCATACAAAAGAAAGTTTATATAAAAAGATCAAATATGAACTATTGTAATGCCATTGCCAACAAAAAGCCCTTCACAAGAAAACAAAAGAATATTTTCTTCACAGATAAAATGTATAAAATTTCAACCTTCGAAGGCATCCAATCTAGCTTCTTGACTTCTTCTCTACTCTCAATTGCTCCCGAACAATTTGTACGTAATCTTCTCCTTCCTCATCTTTAGCTGTGTAACGTAACGAGTAATCAATACAAATAACAATCTCATTAAGGAAAAACAACATATATTGACAAAGCCTAAGTTCTCTTTCTCATTAAAAATGCTTACCGTATCTGGATTTGAAACCAAAACTGAATATGGGCTTCCCGATGGAGCTACATTAGCACTACAGTTCTTTCTCTTTTCATGAATTTTTCTTGTCATACCTGAATTCTATGGTTGAACAAGATCTTCAAGTTTTGGAGATTGGATTTTCAATAGATATCTACACCTTGGCCTCAAAAAACTGCAATTCATTTGAAAATGAGCAAAAACCCCAGTTATCAATCCCACAATGCCAATTCTGACAAAAATTCAAGCCTATTTGAACTAAGATTATGAGTATTCATACCCGGCTTCTGCCAAAAGGATATCCCTCTTTTGCTTTGAATTCTGCAATTTTCTATTTTTTTTATACAAATTCCTATAAATGATCAAAACCAACGGTACATGACCACAAATAATGGTATATTCAAGAACATAATGGAGTGATATAGACATTAGACAGTAGAAAACAAGGTTCAAATTCAATAAGCAAATTCTTCCAAACTGAAATTTTATTGCACATTGACTGAAATCTATCCATATGGGTTGAACAAGGGAGAAGATATCATTTACACTAATACTATTTTTATGTTACACTCCAGAACCTGAGGACATATATATACAATATGTGACTATTCACAATCCTTGTGGACAACAGTTAGGAGAACTTAAAAAGCACCTCAAATATTTCTGACCACAGACCTTGGAACCTTTTGAAGCATGGTAGTAGCAATCTCACCACCAACATTGCAAACATGACTAGGCCCACACTATCACAACCAAAATGATCAAGTACTATCAAGCCAAACATTCCTGGAAAAAAAAAAAAAAGTGTAAGCAAAATTAAGTGAAAGGTTACCAAGTTAAAATTAATACACAAACAATGTTAGAAATCTAAAATTCAAAAAGGTAGTAGAAAAGCCAATGATGAATATTGGGGCTATGCCAGATAGAAATCCAAAGGATTGATACCTTACGTGCCTTGAGTACCGGCATCTGAAATTAGGACAATGAAAAGCCGAGGAGTAACCCCAAAACATTCAAAAGTAATTAGGAAGCCGTGCAAATGTCCCGGGTTGGGGCTGCAGCCCCCAGCCATCATCTTCTCACAGACCGCATGTGCACGATCAGGATTTCCAAATCTTAAATCAGGATCAATGCCTGTCGACTTTAATTCCTCAAAGTAGTGCACAGCATCATCCACTTTCCCCACCATGCACAGGCAATCTATGAGAATGGTGTGGGACTTCAGATCTGGTCTTATTCCCTCTTTAACCATTCTATTAAAGAACTCACAAGCAGTTTCCACATCCCCTCCTTTACCAAATCCGTTTATAAGAATATTGTAAATAGCACAGTTCGGTTTACATCCGTAATCCACCATCTCAACAAAGAAACTCCTCGCTTCATCCAAATTTCCCAGCTTTAAGAGACCATCTATGAGAGGACCATATGTACAAGGAGTGGGATTGAAATCTCCATTGATAAGATCATAGTACAAATCTACGGCTTTCTCTATTGTATTAGACTTAACAAGACCATCAATAACTATATTGTGAGTTATAGTGTTAGGCTTACATCCCCTACTGAGCATTTCTTCATGGAGTTCAAAAATTTCATCGACCCTTCCAGACTTCCCAAGATCATCAAGCAACAAGTTGTAGGTGAAAAAATCAGGAGCACAACCAACAATTTTCATCTCCTTAAAAAGACCCCAAGCCATTTCAGTGAGATGAACATCAAGAAACCCCTCAATCAGAACATAATATGCTTCTAGTGTAGGTTGAATTCCAAAACTGCTGGTAAACTTCACAAAAAGTTCGTGAGCGTCGAGGGCTTTCTTATGCTTCCACATAACGTTAATTAGAGGAATCAATACTAAGTCATTTCTGCAAAGCCCATCAACTATAAATCTTTCAACTAATGAAATAGACTGATCAATTTCAGCATCACACAGAATTCCTTCAATTAAATCTCTCCAAAAAGAGTTGTCTGTCTGATTCCTAACCTAGTGAACAAAGCTCTTTGCAATCTTAAATGCATCCTCAATCCACCCGTCCTTCACAATACCTGGTAGAAGGGTGCACAAAGTTATATTTTCAGGATAGAGCATCTTTCTCATCTGACGGAAGAACAAGAATGCATCATTAACCCTGTCTCTCTAACTAAACCGTAAATGACAGTGTTGTAAGTAAAAACATCGGGAAAGCAATTTCTTCTTGTCATCTCAAAGAGCAACTTCAAGGCCATATCAATCTCATCATTCTTACAAAGGCAATCGAGAAGGGTATTGAAGGTAATTGTGTTTGGATAGCACCCTTGTGCAGTTATGCTCTCAAATAATTCCACGGCCTCTTGAACCTTCCCTTCTCTCCCTAAACCAGCCAGTAATGTGTTGAAGGTCACAACAGTAGGAGGAAGCTTTATCTCCTTCATTCTGCGAAACATTGCCCATGCCTCATCTACCCGATCAGCCTTGTAAAGAGTGTCAATCAAAGAATTGATATTAACCACATCAGTGTCACATCCCCTTTCTATCATCTCAGAGAATAATTGGATGGCTTAATCTATTTTCCCTTCCTTACTGTAGCATTTCATCATCATGTTGTAGGTTATAGAATCTGGAGCTAGTCCACTCTTTTTAAGTCCATAGAATATACCTTTTGCCTCCCCAAGCCTACCCATTTCCACTAGACTATACAAAGATGCATTACACGCAACAATATTAGGAACGGTTCCACAGAGTTTCATCTTCTCAAAAGTTTCAATAGCTTTGTCACGTTCACCTGACTTGCCGTAGTAGTCAATGAAAAGGATATACGTGTAAGCAGTAGGCTTCATCCCAAATGATTCCATACCATCAAAAAGTTCTAACACTTCATTCAATCTATTTACTCTCAAAAGTCCACCTATTAATGTATTATAAGTACGAAGATTTGGGAAGATCCCTATCTTTCTCATGTTATCAAGGGTACCAAATGCTTCATCTAGCTTCCCTGCTTTGCATAAAACATCAACAAGTATTGTGAAAGTTACAACATCTGGAACATGACCATTTGCTTCCATCTCGCTCCAAAATTCTCTTACAGTGTCCAAATCTCCATGGTCACTGAACTTATCCAACAAGGTGATGTAAGTTACTCGATCAGGTTTATGGCTGCTGGATTTCATCTTTAGAAACACTTCTTTTGCCTTGTCAAGTTTCCCAGCATGACAAAGAGCATCGATGAGAACTGTATAAGTAATTACATCAGGTCCACAGCCCTCGTCATCCATTCTCTTCAGATGACCATAAGCCTCATCAATTCTTCCTGCCCTCCCAAGAACCCTAATGCATATGGTGAAAGTATACACATTCGGCCTCAACTCCAAACTCTCCATCTCTTCAAGTAAGCCCATGACAGTTTCAATATCCCTTCTCTTCCCAGATGCTACCATAAGCGCGGAGTAGGTCTTGAGACTAGGCTTAATCCCTTCTGAAACGACTCTTCTATAAACCTCTAGAGCCTGTTTACAACATCCGGACTGAAGAAGCAAATGGATCAGCCCATTGTACGAATACCCATTCAAAACGAACCCTTCTTTTCTCATCCGCTCAAGTGCAAATAGGGCTTGCCGAATCCCTCCTTTTACATGAAGAGCCTTAAATATGATCAAATAAGTATTCAAATTCCTATAGATAAATTGCTTTTGCATCAAATCAAACACAACAGCCATATCACCAACCCTCCTATGAACCATCAAGAGCTCAAGCATGTAATTACATGTTTCGGTAGTGTGAACAACATTAGGAAGCTGAGCAACAGACTTAAAGAATGAAAAAGCTTCTTCTGGGTCTGAAGAAATTGACTTCAAAACCCCAATTGCTTCCTCAGAAGACATACCACCATTTGGCTTCCCACTCACTGCCATTAACCCATGTGAGCTTTTCATCACAGACCCACAAAGACCCACCATTTTTCTCCTCTGTTTCTTCCAATTCACCATAGACCCATTGCACTTCGAGGGTATTGTCTATTATTATCAGGTAGGTAGGGCAGTGTAATTGACATTACTAGAGCAAATACTTGAGTTGCAAAGTACCAAAACAACCATTGATGAATATAATCAGAAAGAATTCAATTCGGGAAGAGCATAAATTAGAGGTGTGATGTGTTTTGCATGATGGGTGTTCGTTGAATTGTCTATGAGAAAGGAAATTGCAGAGATATCAAGATAGGCGTTCACTTACCAAAGAAAATTGGCGTAGACACAGTTTAGTTTCCGAAACTGTGACAGTGAGGGGTAGTGAGAGTGTTCGAAACTGTTTCAACTATCATTCGTTCAGAAACATCTTGTGTGTAGTTCAAATAACTTTTAAATGGATGATGCAATCCAAATAAAATATTTATATAAAATTATTTTAGAAATGCTTCTATTATACTTTTTTTTTACAATCCATTTTTGGTTTTGTGGGTCATGAAATTTGAAAAAGCCTCCATATACACTATCAAATGTATCAATAAATATACTAATTAGATATTATATTATGTTAGTTTCAAGTCAAGTGATTAAACTCATAAATATGTATTTTATATGGTATATCTATTAGTATGGGTGGTCACAGTTCAATTTTAGACTGTTTACGGATCGGTTTAAACTTGTCCGCATATATGCGGCTTGGAAAAAATTCAACCCGCAACCGTCCGTAGTGCGGGTTGCGGTTTGTGTGGATAGGGTTCACGGATGTACGGCAGTTTGCGAATTGGACTTTTTTCTTTAAAAATTTATTTTGGAGCATTTTTTTTCCCTATTTTGTAAATATTTATTTTTGGCTCTTTTCCCCCCAGTTTTCTAAAATGCTCTAGCACTAATAATTAATGAATTAAAACTTATAAAATTAAAAACACAACAAAATCAATTCCTAATACAAACAAATCATTCAAAATCCTAAACTTTAAATCAAATCATAAACTAACACAATCACATCTTTCAAAATTCTAAACTAGATCATCAATCTCATTCACTATTTACTATCCAACAATACAATTAAAGTAAAATCATTCAAAATCCTAAGTTTACCTAAAAGTAATTCTTTATTAATTTTTACATTCATCCAAAATGCAATAATAAAATAATAACGGTCCAGGTTTTATTATAAAAAAATAAAAATAAATAAATAAAGAGGTCTAAATGCGGGCGGGTTCTTGCGGGTGCGAGTTAAACCGGCAACCCGCCCGCAACTCGCAATCATGTCATATTCCAAACCGCATCCGTTCGCATTGTGTCTGCGAAACTGCCTATTTTTTTGCAGATTGGTTCGAGTTGGACGGTTTAGATAACCCTATACTAGCCCTATCTATTAGTATTCCTAACATTACTAATATAATGGGCTTAATCGATATTTAGGGTGCCTTTGTCACTACCTGCATCCTCTCTGCTAAAGTATTTAGCTTTAGGAAAGGGTACTTCTAAATATATCTTTAAAAGTTTTTTCACCATTCTAAAATAAATTAAATTATTTGAGTAGGCATAGTATCTCTTGTTGTGCTCAAAGGCACAACTGATATCCCTTCTCCAACTTTTGGGATGTACCAAGGCTACTTTTTAAACAATTGGCAATGATAGAATTTTGAAGGAACATCACTTCTAAGTATGTATAAATGAACCATAAAATATTCAAAAGCAGAGTCTGTTCAAAATAATTTGAAGTCTAAAATAATAACTTAAAATGAGGCCTTTTACATTTTAATATTATTCAAAACTTATTTTCTAGGTTTTTGAGATAAGAAATTATTAATTGGATATTTACAATACATATTTTTAAATTGATAATATAGCTAATTCATTTATGCGTAGGGCTTGTATGAGCTAGGTGGTCAATCAGATTGTCGGGCATCGGTTGCCAGCTAGCTTCCCCGTACTTTTTTGAAATGTAAATGTTCATTGTGTGCATGACTTTAGGGAGTTTGGATAAGCTTATTTGCTTAACAGAGAGTCCTCAAAAATATTGTTTGGGCAATGCCAATCCACATGAGGAAAAGCTATAAAAGCAAGCAAGATCAACATATAGAGGATTCACTATAAGAAATTACACTTTTGGCAATTAAAATTAATTTAGTCGCCAAAAGTCACCCTTTGGTGACTAAAATATGAATTGGTCGGCAATGTTTCATATTTTAGCTACTAAAGTTTTTTAGTAGCCGTATATTACTTATTGGCGACTAAAAACACAATTAGTAGCTAAAAATGACCCAATAAGTGATTAAAAAACAGTTAGTCGCTAAAAATAGCCCAATAGGCGACTAAAATACAATTAGTTGCTAAAAAGTTACCCAATAGGCTACTAAAAATGACTTAGTCGCTAAAAAATTACCCAATAGGCAACTAAAAAAATTTTGGTCCCTAAATGTACAATCTTTATCTACTAAAAATAATTTAGTCGGTATTAATTTACTTTTAGCGACTAAATTTTAGTCAGCAATTATAATTAAAAATTTTAAAAATTGGACTTTAGATTTTGGAGGGAAAATTAATCGGCTACTAACGTACTTAGTCGGGAAAAAATGCCTTTATTTATTATTGGCAACTAAAAAAGTTGGTCCGGAAAGAAAATAAACTAGGGTTTAAAAAATACACTACCACACGCTCTAACTCTCTCATACGTTTGTCTGTCTCTCACTCTGTGACTCTCTCTCTCTTTCTCACTCTCTCACACCTCTGCCTTCCGTCAGCTCTCTCTCTCTCTCTCACTTTTGTCTCCATCATCGTCGGGTAAAGGAGCATCACCGCCATTGCACACGAGCACCACCGTCAATCCATCATTGGAGCATTACCCCAGGTATGTCCTCTCTCTATTTTTCCCTCTCTTTATCTTTCAGTCTCTCTTCCCCTAATTTCATCCTCTAGGTTTTTCTTCTTCCATTTGCATACCTTCACACATACCCAACCCCAAATTGATCCACCCATCGCCATTGATGAATGACTGTGATTTTGGTTTATTTTATTTTATTTTTATTTTTTTTTTTTTTTATGGTTTGATGATATTGATTTATGATTTATGATATAAAAAAGTTAAGAAGATAAAGAAAAGAATTTGTATGCATATGTATATAAAATTTGAATTTGGGCATTGATTTCGACGAGTTTGAAGAGGTTTTCCATAGGGATATTGTTGAGATAGAGTTGAATAATGAACCAAAGTTTAAGAAGAGCAGTCGGCAAAGGAGTTGAAGCTTTACTTGCTGCTCTATTTTGATCTTAGGATTGTGGGTTTGATGGCTGCGTTTGTTCTTGTTTATCATTTAGATTATTATTATTATTATTATTATTATTATTATTATTATTATTATTATTATTATTTATGCTTCTGTTGTATTTTGTTGCTTCATTTGCTTATTTGTTTGAAAATCTAATCTAATTGGAGGTAGGTAGTGTGTGGCTTTTGACATGCTAATGAAGGAGCATTGTTTTGAATTTCACATAGAATTAAACATAAGTGAAATTAGAGATGATGTGAACATGTCTTTTATGCATACATAACCCTAAATCCCTCTTCCTTTCCCTATTGATCCCAAGTTTTGCCTTAGCCATAAGAGAGGGTCTTTTCCGAAACATGTCTGCTAAATTAGCTCATCGTCTAGGCGTTGTTTCACTAGCCAAAGGCTTATAATGAGAGTTCTACTCACATTTTATTCATGTGTGTAAAATCATGTTCGCACAAAGATTAAGTCAATGTTTTTTCAACTATTGTAGTCTAATTATTTTAATTTTTTTTAAATTTAATAGAAGATAAAAAAAAATATCATCCTACATTTAAAATTACTCAAGCTTACTTTTGTAGGAAAAAAATAGTCTGAGATATATCAATAAATAATAAAAGATTTGTATTGTCTTATCATTAGCTTTCTCATCAATCCAAAAACAAAGAGAAGATGAAATGTAACTTTTCTATGGTTACTGTGGGGATATATTTTCTGAGTACCAACACGTGGCAAGGTGACGCCGATGTGTCAGCCGAGGTGCCACGTGTCCTGGTCGTTGTACCGAGGTAATATCGGCTAGGCCGAGGTTTCCTCCGAAGATATCGGAATCCGAGATAAACGGATAAAGGACAAGTGTCCTAGGATGAAGGAAGACTACAGGATGGATAAGGATAACACTCTTAGGGAGTCTATCCTTATCTCTTGTAGAGTCCAAAGTAAGCACTGAATGGGGGTCCATAGAAGTCAGGCTTCTAGTGGGACTTGGATTGAGTGAACTATAAAAGAGAGGCACCCCCGTGGGTCTAAGGTACGCAATTTATACTTTGAGCAGTGAGTTTTGCACTCGATTATCTTTGAGAGATATACTGACTTGATCGTCAGAGTGCCCCCAGGTGGACGAACCACTGCCGAAGACTTCTCTTTCTGTTGCAGGTTAGCTAGAAACCATTTATTCTGCCGGTGCTTTCCAGCTGATTACTAAGCGGGCAGTGTGATCGGAAAATCACTCACACAATTTGGCGCTGTCTGTGGGAAAGAAAAGAATGATAGATGGCCAGCAACGGACAACAAGAAAAGATTGGGGACGGTACTCCTGCTGGGAGTGAAAGACCTATCGACCTCGATATTGAAGGAGACAACCGCAACATAGAAACTCGTGATCAAAATCACAGAGCAAAAGACATTGGCCAGGAGGGCGACACTTTAAAGAAGACAGACCAAAACAGGTACTATAACGAAGATAACCTCCAGGTATGGAGAGATAGGTGCTTACGGAGGGATGAAGAAGTAAAAGAGATGGCAAGCAAGTTGGCGGACCTGCAATCGGTCGTCAACTTCATGATGCAAAACAATGTCATGCAGCCACCATTCCCGCTGCAAGACACGCCGATTCCAGCGGCTTATGCCCAGAGAGAAGGGCAGAAAACAATCCCCGACGCCCCTCAGCACACCAGGAGCGGAAGACACTCTCACCGGCCTTCTAGGGAAGTCGGACGAGAGGAGCTAAGAAGAGAGGAGTCCCGAAGGACATATCACACAAAGGACGCAGAGCCCAAAGAACATCAGCATGTTCAAGGGCAGGCGCTATGCTTTGACACAACCCATGGGGAAAGATCGAAAAAGGGCCACCATGAAGCCGAGAGCAATGTGTCGAAAAGACTGAAGTCAAGAGATAGCCGAGCTCCTGGGCGGAGCAAAGAAGACTTGAGGGACTATCTCAAGAGGAAACAACAGAACGCAGATGCCAAGGTCACCTTACCCGATAAGCCGAGGACACCATTCTCGGTGGAACTGGACAAATTTGAGGCACCAAAGAGATTCAGTATGCCGAGGTTTCAAATATACGATGGTAAGTCAGACCCTAACTTCCAAGTCGGATTATATTTGAACTCAATGGCATTGTATAGTGGGAACGAGCCGTTGCTTTGCAAAGTGTTCCCCTCATCCTTCGGGAAGATTGCATCAGATTGGTTCCACAAATTACCAAAGGGAAGCGTGAAGACCTGGGAAGGCCTGGCCGAGATGTTTGTGGCTAGGTTCGTGACAAACAAGCTACAGCCATTGAGGGTAGATGCATTGATGGCTCTGAAGATCAGCAAGGATGAAGGCCTTAGGGCCTATGCAAAAAGGTACTACGAGGTATTCAATCGAATACCCGAATGCAACCAAGAGGTGGCAGTCGTGTCTTTCAAGAACGGCCTGAAAGATGATTGCCCACTATGGAAATCTTTGGCAAAGACATTGCCAAAAAGCATGGAGGAGCTCATGGCGAGAATCGAGAAGTATGCCAGAGCCGAGGAGGATACATCGGGAAACAAGAAGACGAAGCAAGAGAAAGGAAACGGCTCGCCGAAGCGAGACCGAGGTAACAAACTAGAGATAGAATTGAGGGCTAAACAAGCAGTGACGACTGTGTTCCGAATCCCGGTCCACAAAGTCCTGAATCAAATCCGAAATCAACCCCATTTCATAGCACCAGCAAGGGCGCCAGGGGAATTCATGGGAAGAAACGTCGGTAGGCGTTGTGCCTACCACAATGAAGAGGGGCACCCAACTCAGGGTTGCAGAGCCCTAAAAGCACACTTAGAAGACTTGGTGAGGCAAGGCCATTTAAGGGACCTTGTCGATGAGGCCAGGACAAGGGAAGAACAAGCAAGATTGCCTCAAGCACCAGTAGCTCCGTCTCCCCCAGCACAACAACCCCAGGCAGGAGGACCTCGGATGGTTAATGTAATTCACTTAAAGGTGAATGAAAACAAAATCAGAGGAGAGACCCAGTGTCACGACCCAAACCCGGCCCTATGGGTTTAGCACCGTAACTGGCCAGTAATCCGAGATTACCGAAGGCCTACTGAACAGTAATACAGTTAAACAGAGTACAGGGCCTGGCGGAAGCCAATACAGTAAATAACTAGTGTCCATTGAGCTGTGAAAATCTGTATGCCAAAAACATTTTCCATGCATTCACATATTCCAAACAGTGCGGTCTATACAATATTTACAGTCAAACAGTGTAGGGACTTAATCCCTTGACAACAGTACAGTGAGCATTCAGTTTATACAAAACAGTGAGGAGACCGATAGGGAAACAAAAACAAAATCCCAAAGCCATAACATGGCACACGGAACCTCACGGTGAGGCACATAGGCTGGCTTGACAAAACTGGGGACCAACTCACGCTCCTAGCTCCGGTCAGGCTGCTGAGAACCTACATATATATATAAACAGTGAGCTAAAGCCCAGTGAATAACATAATGCGTAAAGAGGTAATGAATGAATGTCCTTACAGTAATGAAATCAGTTCATTAAACAATATTTCAGTCTTTCAGTATTTCAGTCAATCAGTCATATGTGGTACATCCATTAGCCTATAAACAGTAGGTCCAAAAGGACCGGATCTTAACAGACCCAACAGTAATGATGGCCAATCATTCAGTAAACAGTATGGTTCCACAAGGGAAACCGAAAGAGCTCTGTAACAGTAAACAGTAAGTGCTAAGGATGCCACAGTACAGTTCAGAAATAAAGGACATACATTCATTCAATAAACAATATCAGTTCAATAAACAATTCAGTTCAGTATTCAAAAGATGACCATTTTGAACATATCTTTACACAATCGTTACTCATAGAGATTGGGCTGTAGCAGCTAGAGCGCGTCCCCGAGAGCTAACCCTAAACAGTTAACCAATTGAACACACTCTAAGTTTAACAGTTGGGAAGTATAATAATTAACTCCCTATTATGCCTCGGTGTATTCTACATCTATCCTCATTAAGATGTCTTAAACTAGGCCTAAGAATGCCTAGGATGGGAAGAGGATGCAAAGATGCGCATAGGAAATAATTGCAGAATTTTCAGTGAAACAGGGTCTCCGCTCGAGCGCAGGTATCCCCGCTCGAGCGCACAGGCAAACAAAGGTCCCCGCTCGAGCGTACATTCATCCGCTCGAGCGTGACACACAGTCCTCCGCTCGAGCGCACATTCCTCCGCTCGAGCGGACTGATGAACAGTACAAGATGCTGGATGCTCGATTTCTCCGCTCGAGCTCACCTTTCTCCGCTCGAGCGGACTGTGAAACCAGTCGAAGAAATGCTGGGAGCATGATTTCTCCGCTCGAGCGCTACTTCTTCCGCTCGAGCGGGATGCAGAATTTTGGAAAAATGCAGATTTCACATTCAAGCTTAAAACCAAGTTTTGATGCTCCAAATTCGATTCTCTTAGGCCCATTTTCTGGAAAACACATCCCAAAACAATGTATAACAAGTTTCAAAAGCTAATTTGCACATGCAAGGGCCAAGAGTTGGTCAATTAAAGCCATTTTCCAAACCCATTTTCAAGAACAATTCCAGAACATGCAGTGCATGAGCTTTAAACCAAAATCAAGCTTCAAATCTTGCTCTAATGAGCTCCAATCTTTGAAAACAATGTGGAAAACATGGACTTTATAAAAATATGGACATGCATGTATAATCCACCATGAATTCAACTTCAAAATGCACCAAAATGGCCATGCATGCATGAATTCAAGCATAATTCAACCTCTATGCACTAAACCATGGTTTGATTCTACAATGGGGTATAAAACATGCGAAAACTTGTTCAATGTCAACAATAAGAAGATGAATTCCTACCTTAGACCTTGTAGTTCAAGTGTAGAAGCTTAAATATGAGATCAACCTCCAATTCCTTCAAGTTTCTAAGCAAAGTCCAAGATGAAATCAATCTCCTATGTTTCTCCCTCTCTAAGGTCGGTTAAGAACATGAAATGAGCTGAGCAAAAGATGCATCTAAGTGTAATAAGGCTCAATAGAATAATAACCAAAGGCCCACTCACAATGGCACTTTGGTAATTAGGCTGACTCTTGTAATTGGCTTAAATTAATCTAATTTAATCATTCCTAATCAATTTTCAGATAAATACATCATTAAATCACAAATATTCTCCTGATTACAAAACACTAAGCGGTTCCTAATTCGGCCGCCGATAAGGCCTTCAATTAACAGTTTAAACATATAAATTCAAACAGATAGTCAATCAATCAAACAGATACAATACACAATTCAATAGATAAACTCATTCAATTTCAGTTCCGATTTCAATCAGTCCATTCGTCATTTCAATTAACTCGATTATCAGTCATTATCAATTCAGTTTAGCATTAATCAGTATATAATTCAGTAGTTATTCAGTAATCGGTACGAGGGTTGTTACACCCAGTGGGTGAGGCATTTACAGCATGTCTACCAAGTCGGGAAAAAAAGACATCGGGCAGAAGAGTGCCAAGGATTGATGATAGCCTTTACTGAAGCCGACCTAGAGATGGTCCAGCATCCGCATAATTATGCCTTGGTAATATCCCTCCAGGTTGGGGAGTGCTAAGTGAAACGCATCCTGATTGACCAAGGAAGCTCTTGTGACATCATGTACGTCAAATGTTACAAGGAGCTCGGCCTCCATCCCGATGACATGGAGCAATCCAACGGCCCGATGGTCGGATTCAATGGAACGCCGACATGGCCACTGGGAGCAGTAAACTTGGAGGTGCAGGCTGACACTAGGAAAATCAAGACAGAATTCATTGTGATTGACACACCTTTGCCATACAACATCATTTTGGGAAGACCATGGTTGCATACAATGAAGGTAGTTCCCTCAACATTGCATCAACTATTGCGGTTCCCAACAGAACATGGGATTGAAGAAGTCAGAGGAGATCAACTGCAGGCAAAAAATTGCTTCATGGCAGCAATGAAATCCATCTGCAGTATTCGAAAGCCAGAGAAGACAGAAATTGAAGACGAAGACGTGAAGGTCCTAGATGATGTCGGCAAGGATCCAGCCGAGAAGAGTGAAGAAACACTAAAGAAAATCCTCGTCCAGGAAGGTGATGAAGAACGATTCTTTCTTCTCGGCTCGAACTTAGCCGAAGAAGAGGAAAAAGAGTTGGAAGCTTTTTTGAGAACAAACATTGAGGTGTTCGCTTAGACATCGTATGAAATACCTGGCATTGACCCCAAGGTCACATGCCACAAACTGAACGTTGACAGGTCGGCCAAATCTGTAGTCCAACGAGCAAGAAGACCGACGTTGATGCACGTCGAAGCAGTGAAGGAAGAAGTAGACAAACTTCTAGAAGCCAAGGCCATCAGAGAAGTCAATTACCCGACATGGCTATCAAATACAGTGGTAGTAAAAAAGAAGAATGGTAAATGGAGGGTCTGTGTACACTTTACAAGCCTGAACAAAGCTTGTCCCAAAGATAGCTTTCCCCTACACAAGATTGACCAGTTGGTGGACGCCACATCTGGACATGGAAGGATGAGCTTCCTAGATGCTTACAGGGGGTACCATCAGATAGCCATGTACCCCCCAGATGAAGAGAAGACAGCGTTTATCACCCCAAAAGGCCTATACTGTTACAGGGTGATGCCTTTTGGGTTGAAAAACGCTGGAGCAACTTACCAAAGGTTGGTAACCAAGATGTTCAAACATCTGAT
This sequence comes from Camellia japonica, assembly GCA_030407325.1. Taxonomy (NCBI): domain Eukaryota; kingdom Viridiplantae; phylum Streptophyta; class Magnoliopsida; order Ericales; family Theaceae; genus Camellia; species Camellia japonica. The sequence goes on from JAPPVO010000013.1 coordinate 33,582,641, forward strand.
TGGTCGAACGGTGGAAGTTTACATCGATGACATGGTTGTGAAGACCAAGGAACCTAAGGGACATCTTGCCGACCTAAAAGAGGTTTTTGAGATCCTCAAAACATATCGGCTCCGACTCAACGCATCGAAGTGCGCGTTTGGAGTTGGGTTTGGTAAGTTCTTAGGGCACCTGGTGACTAGAAGAGGCATTGAGGCCAGTCCAGATCAGATCAAGGCCATCCTAGAGTTACAGAGCCCGACATTGGCAAAACGGGTTCAGATGCTTACTGGAAGGGCCGCAGCCCTAAACAGGTTCATAAGCCGAAGCTTAGACAAATGCAAACCTTTCTTCAACTTGGTGAAGAAAGCCACGGATTTCTTAAGGACCGAGGAATGTGAAGCCGCTTTGGCCAACCTAAAGAAATATCTGACCACGGCTCCAGTCCTCTCAACACCTGAACCTGGAGAAGAGTTGTTTCTGTACTTAGCGGTTTCAGAACACGCAGTAAGTGCAGTGGTTATCCGAAAAGAAAAAGGGGAGCAAAAGGCCATGTACTATGTAAGCAAAACCTTGGCCGACGCAGAAACAAGGTATCTACCACTAGAGAAATTGATGCTGGCCTTAGTAATGGCTTCAAAGAAGTTAAACCATTACTTTCAGGCGCACAAGATTGTGGTGCTAACAGAGCACCCACTGAAGTCCTTGTTGCAACAAGGAGACTTAACAGGAAGAATAGCAAGATGGGCAGTGGCCTTGGGCCAGTATGACCTGGAGTTCAGGCCGAGAACAGCAACTAAGGGCCAAGTTTTGGCCGACTTCGTGGCAGAATTCACGCCTGAATCCATCGAACATTGGGCTCCATGGAGCCAAGATGAACGATGTCCAAGCAAGTAAGGAGGAGTACAACCAAAAGCAAAGGAGCGAAGGGAGAAAAAAAACTCAGGCCCTGCAGCATTTACATCGGCGACTCTTTTCACCTGTTTGTCGATGGGAGCTCAAACCGACAAGGAGCGGGGGCAAGAGTAGTGTTAATATCTTCAAATGGGGAGATATTGGAACAGTCCATTCGATTGGGGTTCAAGGCCTCAAACAATGAAACAGAATATGAAGCATTGATTGCAAGACTGAAGCTGGCAGCAACAGCGGAAGCAGACGAGGTAATAATATTTTGTGGGTTACACAACAACATATTAGGAAGAAAAATGCTATATAAACTAGTGTTTCTTGCAAATGTTTATCACGCAATAATAAAATTAAGAGGGTAAACACTACGCTACACACCCTTTCAAATGATGTGTGTCATATGTATCTATTATGTATTTTTGAAGTAAATGATGCCTTTTTATAGTAAATATTATATATTTATTAGTTATATTTATAGTAAATTTATTAGTTATTTATTTCAGTTTTCTTTATATATTTTGTTCCTCTTTCCATGTAAAGTTTTAAATTAGAGTGATATTATCATTTTAAATTGATTTATTATAATTGAATTTCGTTGCACGTGTAGTATCAAAAAAAAATTGTTCGTAGTGCCTTCAGGCACGGGTTATCCCTAGTATTATATATTTTTCTGGTAAGAGTTATGATAATTTGTAATTCAGAAATGAAATTACACATTTTGTGGTAGTGTGGTAATGTTACACTTTTTTTTATTTGAGCGTTTTCTAACCACAAAATGTGTAATAATATCATAAAATACGTAACATTATGATAAAATACATAACTTCATTTCTCAATAACAAATTATCGTAATTTTTATCAGAAAAATATACAATATTTAAATAAGTAACACAAATCACAAAAGCACATAACAATATTATATATATATATATATATATGGTACATACCCTTAATGGGGGGTGATGTGTACCATAAATTTCTTTGTTAAGCCCGCCCATCTGATAAGGATATAGGTCCCATACTGTGTGAGTGCCACAGACTCATTGTGAGTATTTTATGATTTATTGTGTAATTTTTTTTTAAAATATATTTTTTCTTGAGAAAAATATTTGCAAGGACTTGCTCATTAGAAAAGAGTTAGGTGTTGGTTTGGTGGGATACAACTATGGGATTGGATTTCATGTCTAATAGAATAATTAGTTTAATATTTGGATAGAAAAATAAAGGTTGGACTAATAGTTCTACATATGTGGGATAACTCTATCCCATAGGTCCTGTTTGTTTCAGAGATAAAATGGAGGAGATTGTTAGTGAGGGGATTGATAGTGAGGGGATTAGTAAAATTGTGTTTGTTTTGATGGTAGTTGTTAGTGTGGGGATTGTTAAATTATTTTTATATAAAATAAATATAGAATAATAAAACAAATAAAATTATGATTTTTACTTAATAAAAAATAAAAAAATTAAAAATTAATGTTAAAAAAAATGCCCAACAAGTAAAATAAATAAATAAATAAAAATTGCAGTTGACCGGTCGAACGACCGGCCAGACTTCCGGACAGACGTCTAGTAACATCCTAAGACAAACGGACTATCTTCTAATACCATCTCTTCGCTCAGACTACTAATTCGGACCTCCAAGGCTTTTCATAGTCCAAAACGAACTACTAATCCAGACCTCCATTTCCAAAACAAACATGGAGTTGGGGGACTATTCATCCATCACAGTCCACTTCGGATTGTCATGGCAGAAAACAAATGGGGCCTTAGTATTGTGGGATAGAAATGTAGTTAAATGACAAAATTGACCCCTCAAGTATATAACGTTTTTTTAAACATGTTAGATTTATTTTAAACATGTATAAATTAACCTCGTGATATATAATTGTTTTCTTTAATTTTTTGGTATTACAAAATAATAAAATGAAATATATTTTCAATATTTAAAAGAAAAAATATATATAACATTTTTTTCTTCATTTTTTATAACATTTTTTCTTCATTTTTAAAATATTTTTTTAAACATATATAAATTAATCTCGTGATATATAATAGTCTTTTCTTTTCTTTTTGTATTAACAAAATTATAAATGAAAATATACCTCTAATGTCACATTTAAATAAAATTAATAGTAGTCTTACTAAAATAAAATATACTTTAAATTTAGTATTGCCATTGTAAACAATTCAAAAAGACAAAATAATCTTTTGAAAAGTTATCATATTTCATAATTTTTAATTAAACATGAGATTCACTAAAATAGTCATTTTCAAATATCTAATCTCATAACAAAACAAACATGAGATATACATTATTTCCAGTCAAATAGTCACATGACTAATTATCTAGGACTAATAGTTCGTTGGATTTTAATCTTTCCTTATTGAGTCCATCCAAATAGGCATGTAATGAAATGATTTGTGATCGGTGCTTAAATGTACACATTCAATCCCTTAATATACACTTTATTAGTTTATTAATTTATAATTTTGTGTGATTTTTGTGTGTATATATTTTAGGTGTTTATACCTATATTAATGTAAATAATATATTTTATATATTATTATATTATAAAGTGCACAGTCAATTACTGTGCATTTTACGAAAAAATGGAACAAAACAAAAGAAAAGAAAGGAAGAAGAAAGAAAAGAGAAATAAAAAAAATAAAAACAAGCAAACAAATGAGGTGGTCCCACCCTCAATTATATATAAATATATATTTTATTATAATATAATATAATTTATATTAGTATTATTTGTTTTCTTTGCAGGTACTTTGCCTATAAAAGGGGAGAGGCAAGCTCGGGACAGACAGCTCAAGGCAAGAGAAGAGGGCTTCGGCCTAGAGGGAGAGTGTTTAGTTTGTAAATATTAGAGTATAGTAATTGTCTTATTAGGGTAGAGATGAAATCCTGACTAAGTAATTAGGGTAAGTTGTATTTAGTATTTTTAGTTTTAATTTGATTTGGATACAGTTGTATAACTTTTAGATATTTTTGTGCAATAAAGTCTTTATTCAAATCATATTATACAATGGTTTTCCCTGCTTTATATTAGAATTGTTAGACGAGTCATACCTAATAATACGGGTTGTACATCAAACCGTAGTTTAGTGGTGACGACTCGTGCTAAGAGAAAGTGATTCGTGGCTTTCTGATTTTGATATACAAATCCTCTTGATGATGTATTTCTGCTCAACTCATATCACAGTATCCAAATCAATGATTTTCTAAAAATTGAGTACAATTACTCCCAATTATGAGGTTAGTGTTGGATTCGAAATCCTAAGATATTTATTTCATTTTGTTTAATCAATTACTTAATTAATTAGTTTAATTTTCACTCCAAATATTCGCAAGCAAATCTAAATTTCTAAATTAAATTATTCATTATTAGTCCTATGGATCGACACTTGGTCTTAACCGCTATTCTACAGAGTAGTTGTTTTTACTTGGTTTTAAATAAAATATTTTGGTGTGCAAACGACCATATCAATTTTTGGTACCGTTGCTGAGGACTAAATTTAATTTAGAGATTCATTTATAAAAATAAAAATAAAAAAATTGAGTTTAGTTTCTTTCTGCAGGAGAAATATAAACTTGAAAAAAAAAAAACTGAAAAAAACAAACCAAATTTTTTTTTTTTGATATTGTGACACAAAAAGGAGATACCCATACTAAACATATAATTAGTGTACTATTTACCTTTGCGGGACACTTGTGGATTAATTACCTCTGCTGGACATATAACTTAGAGGATAAGTAAAGACTATTGGCTACTAACTTTTGATTGCTAACATTTATTTTATTGCAATTTCTTTTATTCTGTACATTTATTTTTCTTTCTAGGAGGTCTTATACCCCCTTTTATTTCATTCCAATTTAGTTTATCACAATTTTTGTATATTTATACTAATTTGCAGATTTTAGCTTGTTAAAAAAAAAAAAACATGAGTGTGAGTTTTTGATAAATCATAAGAAGTGAAAAATATATGGAATTGCAGCACTCAGGTACAATAGATTGGTTTATTTTGTTTTGTTTTATTTCTTTATTTTTCTGTGTGGTGTGTCAAGGCAAGTTGAACAAGTTTACCTTTTAAGAAATTTGGTTTGAGACGGATTACTTGAGGGAGGATAAAATTTTCAGACCTAAATTGCCTTGGAATTTGACGATAAATTTTTATTTGTTATGTTTTCCTTCCCATTCTTTGTTCTTGTCAATCTTTTGTGTATGTGCCATTGAGGACAATGTCAAAGGGTTTGGTTTGTGTTTGTTTTGTGTGTATATTTTTATTTTTATTTTTGTTTTTGGCAAAAAAAATGTGTTTATTTTTATTATCGATTGTGTTAAAAAAAAAAAACACTTATTTCTTTGTGTGCGCTGTGGTGTATTTAAAAAAAAAATCAACAGTAATAAAAAAATTCAATTTTTATTTATGTATGTCATTGTGTGTCGTTTTGTTTTTGTGTGGAAAAAAAAAAAAAAACACAACACAACACAAAACACAAAACTTGTTTTTGTTGTGTGTTGTTTTTTTACAAAAAGGTAAAAAAAAATGAAAATAAAAAAAGAAGTTTTTGTGTTGGGTGTGGTGTTTTTAAAAAGTTTTGCGGTTAATTGTTAATTTTATTGCCTTAATATTTTAATTATATCTTAGTTTATTATACTATCTTTTGATTAAAAATATTTTTTTTTCTCATATTAAGATGATCTGCACATGCACATATTTTTTGATTAATTTTTGGATTTAGACTTGAACATCTTGATGATTAATGTGAAGACTATAACCCATGTAAGATTTTGAGCCTATCATTCTTTTTAGAGAGTTATTAAATTTACTCTTAAATATTCATTTGGAAGCTCACTATTTCGTTGTTCAATCTCATATTTTTCATTTTGGTTGAATGTTGAGAAATCATTTTGCATTTACACTCTCTAAAAATCATGAAAGTTGAAAATTTGTACCAAATTCTGGGAAATAATTTAGGCTATTTTTGTAATATTTGAGCTTTAACATTTCTCTCTCTACACTCAAAAATCCTTAGAAACCATTTTGAGCCTACATTCCAAACCTTTCATTCAATAAACCCATAGTGATAATTGGCCATTGTCTTTAGGAGCAAAAGAATGGAGGAATTGACAAGGATCAGGACAGAGAAGAACAAAAATAAAAAAATAAAAAAATAAAAAAATAAAGAAATAAAAAAAAAGTAAGATTATGGAAGGTAGTTTACAGAGGTATATATTGTTGAAGAAAGAGAATGTCAAAATCATGAAATAATAATTTTGGTTGTTCCCTTACACTCAGAAAGGAGATACTGATTCTTACCAAATTTTCTTACCTATCCCTAACCCTGTTTGACTAACCCAATAAAAGTCCTATTTGATCCTAGAATTGGTAAAATTTAGATATAGACATGACGGATAGAGGTGTTAGTGTAATTTTTCAGTATTTAACATTCATTTGAAGAGACTGTGTTCATTCATGCTAGCATCTTTCATGACTTACATGTGAGATATTTTGATTTATTTATATTAATTCCACTCGCATATGTTGAAAGTACACAAGTTTGCACCGTATCTAGTGAATTATTTGATGAATGCAAAATCTGTGAGATTGGAGTCAAATCATACTTCTGATAAAACTAAGAGTCTTCTTTCATTAAGAGATTAATTAATATTTTTGTTGGCTATAATTTACACACACACCAAATATAAAGATAGATAAATTAATTTTACTAATTGCTAGTATTCTGAACTTTGATAATTCTTTTGCTAATATATTAAAATTAACAATTATTTCTATGAATATTTTCTTTAAAAAAAAATATTTTGAATTTTGTGGATATATTCACTGTAAACCCTTATGAGATTACAACTCGTCCACTAGGCGTAATCTAGAGGTTCAAAGGTTAGTTACATACACTAAATGCAATCGTGTTCTCTACGAAAATGGCTTAGATAGATTTTATTTTATTTTTAGTTTGCTTTGCTCGAGAACCAGCAAAGTGTAAGTTGGGGGTGTGATTGGTGTCTAAATATACACATTTAATCCACTAATATACACTTTATTAGTTTATTAATTTGTATTATTTTATAATTTGATATAATTTTGTGTGTTTGTTTATATTTTAGGTGTTTATACCTATATTAATATAAATAAAACATTTTAAATATTTTATATATTATTATATTATAAAATGCACAGTAAATTACTGTACACTTCACAAAAAAACAGAACAAAACAAAAGAAAAGAAAGGAAGAAGAAAGAAAAGAGAAAGAAAGAGAAGAAAAAAAAAAAAAAAAAAGAGCAGCAAACAAACGAGGTGGCGGCGGCTAATCACCCACCCCTCAATTATATATAAATATATATATATATATATATATATATAATATAATATTATTTATATTATTATTACTTGTTTTCTTTGCAAGTACTTTGCCTATAAAAGGGGGGAGGAGCTCGGGGCAGAGAGCTCAAGGCAGGAGGAGAGGGCTTTGGCATAAAGTGGAAGTGTTTAGTTTGTAAATATTATAGCACAGTAATTGTTTTTTTAGGATAGAGATGAAATCTTGACCAAATAATTGGGGTAAGTTGTATTTAATATTTTTAATTTTGATTTGATTTGGATACAGTTGTATAATTTTTAGATATTTTGGTGCAATAAAGGCTTTATTCAAATCATGTTATACAATAGTTTTCACTGTTGTATATTAGAATTGTTAAATGAATCATATCTAGTAAGACGGGTCATGCATCAAACCGTAGTTTAGTGGTGACGGTCCGTGCTAAGTGAAGATGATTCGTGGCTTTCTGATTTTGATATACAAATCTTCTTGACGATGTATTTCTGATCAACTTACATCCAGTATCCAAATCAATGATTTTCTAAAGACTGAGTACAATTAATCCCAATTATAAGGTTAGTGGTGGATTCGAAATCCTAAGATATTTATTTCATTTCATTTAATTAATTGCTTAATTAATTAGTTTAATTTTCACTCCAAATATTCACAAACAAAACTAAATTTCTAAATTAAATTATTCATCATTAGTTTCTATGGATCGACACCTAATCTTAACCGCTGTTCTACAGAATAGTTATTTTTACTTGGTTTTAAATAAAATATTTAAAAGTGCAAACCACCATATCAATTTGTGGTGTTTGTGTTTTACAAGAATCCCTAGTTAGCCCATAATTTATTTATTTGTTTATTGTTTTGAGTTAATCTATTTAGGGGTGTTTTTGAAAATTGGATAAAAGTTGGCATTTTAGCTTCTTTTTTTTGACTTTTGTATCCTTTTGTTTGGAAAAAATATGAGAGGTAATGTGACCCAAAATATAGCGACCCCGGTCTCTTCCCATTTGATTATTGTATCCGGACTTATGTTCCGTAGATTATATTATCATATTGTTGTTGTTGTTGTCCTTTAATTCTTCAGTTTTGAGTTATAGGATTTGTTGGGCAGGTTGTTTACAGGTTGGTTGGGTTTGAAACCAAGAGTTCATGTTCAGTTTTTGGGTTGGTCGCTCGAGCGAGCTCTTCTTCGCTCGAGCGAGGTCTTTGATTTTGGTCCTTCGCTCGAGCCAGGGTCCCTTCGCTCGAGCGAGCTTCGCGTCCAGTACTTAGACCTGAGAGCAGTGTTTGTGGGCTCGAGCGAGCTTTCTTCGCTCGAGCGAGCTGGTTTGTTATTCGCTCGAGCGAGCATTTATTCGCTCGAGCGAGGATTTTTTTTTGTGTCTGGTCGCTCGAGCGACCAGGTCTTCGCTCGAGCGAGCCTATCAGGTATAAATACGCAGCAGCGTATTTTAAAACAGTTTTTTTAGTCCTTTTGATCCAAAAACCCTAATTTCCGAGTTCTCTCTTTCTCTAAACACCTTCTCTCCTAGGTTTGATCTAGTTAGGGTGGGTTTTTGCCCTAGTTGCTTTACAAATAAGATAGAGGGGAGTGAGGGCTTCCATTTAATCTGAGAAATTCTTGATTTGGAGCACTTTGAAGTTTGGGCATCATCTTCATCTTCTTCCTTCTGAGTTATATCTTCGAGGTAGGGATTTCCTACTCCATTTATACGCTTTAATCCTAAGTGTTGGTATTTGGTATGTGGGGGTAGTTTGGTAATTTTGGTATGTGGGGGTAGTTTGGTAATTTTGGAAGAAACCTTAGGGTTTTGGTTTAGATCAATTTGTAGAATTAATTTAAAGGAACAATGTGGAATTTGGTTTAATTCATGGAATTGGGTAGTTTAAATACTTACCTTTGGGGAATGTTAAATTTACATTCATTGATGTATTTATTTCTTGTTTAGAAATAACTGTTTTGGGCTATCGGTGGAGGATAGCCATTGATTGTTGTAGACCTTGCATGCGGCTTAGGTATAACTGGAATTGAGTCAATTGTTTGACTGTTGAGTTAATACAGAACATTTGTGTATTAATTATGTGTTGTATATGGCAATTGTGTGTTTTATTGCATATGCATTGGTTTTGGAGGAGATAGGGGATGAACTCCACGGTTTAGGGGAAGATAGGGGATGGATCTCTAAACCGGACTTGTTGGGAGGAGATAGGGGATGGACTCCAGTAGCATGACTTATGTATATGCGTATTGTTAATAGAAATATTTCTATTTGTTGTTGATATGATACATCACCACCATGTGTATCAGTTGGGAAGTATGGAAGTGAAGTTGATTGAGATTGATATAACACCAGCATGTGTGTTTTTATGTTATAAGAAAGGTTTAGCCTAATATTGTTATCCTTGTTGAGTTATTTGGCCAGGTTCTGAGCCATAAGTGGGAAGTAAAATGTGCCATAGACAGTGTGTCATAGGCAATGTAGGCATTTGTGTCATGAAGATTGTAACTTGATTGTAGAGTGTTAACCATGTATCAGATGCTAATGCTTTAGTTAATTCTTATGCTTGGTTTAGTATTTCTCTACTGGGCTGTGGCTCACCCTATATGGGAACTTTATTTTTCAGGTTCAGGTGGTTCACTCCCTCCAAGGACTTAGCTTGTGAGGAATTGAATTTGAAGACTTGTTTTATTTTATTTGGTTTATTTGAAAAATGTAATCCTTCAAGCCTAGGGCTTTATCTGTTTTGAGTTAGAACTCAGTAAATTGTATCCAAGTGTTGGCTTGGCAAGATGTAAGCCGTAGGGCATTTATTATGGTATTTTATTTCGTAAGACTCTGATGATTGATGTAATAAATAATGTTTTCTTTTAATAATGCATGTTTTGGTTTTATATTTAATGGGTTGAATTTTGAGGGCGTGACACAAAATGAGTTAAAAGTTAAAAGTTAGCTTTTGTTTGATTAACTATGAAGGTGATTAAATTGAAATGGTCATTTTTTATATGCTTTTAAAAGGTGAGCGTTGATTCTATTAACAATATATTTTTCATCATATTTTTTAGCAAATTAAATATAAGAATGAATATTTTGATGAAATGATAATTTTATTTCATTTTATTCTAATAAATCAAACATAATATTAATGGATACTTTTAATTATAAAAATTTAAAAAAATAAAAAGAAAAAGAAGAAGAAGAAGAATTTAGTACATGCAGTAGCTAAGACAATGACCCCTCCTAGAAAAAGAAAAAGAAAAAGAAAAAGGGAAAATAAGAAGGTTGTTATCACACATTGTTATGTGTTTGAGATATGTTCTTACCTTTAAATAAGGTTAGTTTGCTTCCAAGCAACACACACAAATATATGTATATATATGCAGCACAAAAACAGGTAGGCGATATAGTGATAGATGAACTTTAAAGCAAGAATGTATATTCAGATAGAAAAATGCTAGAGGTCTCAAATATTTTACCAACATTTCTATCAAATATCTTACATGAATGTAGGACTCACACTATGTGAATTCCATGTAGATTCTACACCATGTGAGACATTTGATAAAAATATTAGTAAAATATTTGGAGCCCCTACTCATTCAGATATCCAAAACATTCGACACAACCTAACGAGAAGCCAATCCCTAAATTAATAGCCCTTGCACCAATTAACCCATAAAACAAATACAGACGATTGGATTAACACATTGAATATGTGATTTATTTGGTCATTGTATATGACATGTTTAAATACATTGTATATGTATCTTTGTTTGGGAGGAGATAAGGGATGGACTTCATTGATAACTAAGTTGGCCAGAGTGTCTAGGGTGAAAGTGCTGAAATCTTACTTATATTTGGGTGCCGGTTCCCTCGGACTTTGTTCCGTAAACTGGCAAATGAATTGAAGTGTACGAATGTTCTTTTTGAAAGAAGTGTTGCTATATGAGTTGTGATCTCATTTGAATTGTTTGGATAAACGAACCATGTTAATGAATTGGATTGAAAACAGAAATGAAAGCGGGTTGAAATATGAAAGTCAATGTTGACTAGTTATGGAAGTGATGTAAGTTGATTTACACGTGTTAAAACATTTATCAAATGCTAATGTTTTAGTTAATTCTTATATTCTATTTAGCATATCTCTACTGGGCTTTGGCTCACCCTTCTTGGGACACCATTTTTAGGTACAGGTGACATGCCACCTCCAAGGTCTTAGCTTGGGAGGTCTTGGGGCTGAAGTCTTTGTTTTGGTTGTTTTGTTTTATATTATATGTGTTTTGTTTCTAAGCCATGGGCTTTAAATTGTAAAGGACGTTTGACCCTCTTTTGATGTAACCAAGTGTCCAGTTGGAAAAGTGTAAGCCCGTAGGGCACTTATTGTGTTCGCTAACATATAGTATCTTTTGTAAAGAACACTATGATAAATGTAAATATAATGTTTCTTTTATTATTTATGGATCTTGTGCATGATTGTTTTAAGTCTTATTTTGAGGGTGTTACACATCGGGTTATATGTTAAAAAAAATAAAGTATTTCATAATTAAATTCAATCACACATTATATTTCTTGAATAAATATACTGACATAATTATAAATTAAATATTTTTTTTGTATAAATTGAAGGATTTCTTAAATAAATCCAATCACACATTACTACAAATGTGAGTATCAATAAAATCAATAAAGATAAAAGCTATATTCTAAAATATATATATATATATATTTTTAAATATATTATAATTAATTAATTACTTAATGTCATAGTAGGTCAAGCTGGACTGGGTTGAAAATATAAATCTCAAGCCCAACCCATTAATATATTAGGTTAAAAATTTTGGCCCAACTTGGTCTTATGGGCTAAAACAATCTTCTCACACCCTTAAAAAATAAGGTTGGACGGGTCAATGGGCTGATGTCCACCCCTAGTTTGTGGTGGTGGTGGTAATATGGAAAGATAGGTAACACTGGACAGATATGTTAATAGATATGTAACACATGGATAGATTGATGGAAAGATAAATGATACTACTATAGTTTGTATAGATATGTGACACCAGACAGATAGGTAGAATAGGGGACAGATTGCCAGATATGTAGGGATAATATGGCATTTCAAATTATTATTGTCTTTAAAAATATTAAAACTTGGGGTAAACTATCAATTGGTCATAATAGTTAGACTTAATTCCCATTAAGTTCTATTGAAAATAAGTCTTGGAAAATTGTCGTTAAAAATAATTTTTTTATGACAATTTTTTACATACGTCGCTAAAAATTGACAATTAGTGACTTTTTTTTGTCATGATTTTTATAAATTGTCTCTAAAACTTTTAATTAGTGATTTTTTTTATGACAAATTTTTTTCATAGGATCTATTAGATAATAAGTCCATTTATTAGGACCTACATGTAAGTACCCCTAAAACTTGGGAGCTGTTGCCCCAAAATTTTCAAAATTAAATTTATGGCCCATTTGAAACTTATTAATGTCATATTTTAATATGTTATAGTATTAAAATGTCATATTCTCAAAGATCCCTTTTACCGGTGCATATGTTATTTTTTAGTATGATTTAATTTTCCATATGATGCAATCTTGTGTCCCAGCAATGTCTTTAAATTATATTTTTAATTAAAAAATTGTAATCTAATAAATAATATTTCTAAACACTTCGATTCATTATATTAATTCAAACTTAAATTAAATAAATTAAATAAAGTTTGATGGTGAGTATTTTTTTGATGAAATGCCTTCAAATTGTATTTTGAATTAAAATTATTTTAATATGATGTTTAGTATTTAGAAATAATATTTTTTATATTAATTTATTAATTTTAGGGAGACTTATTTATAAGTCCTTTTTCAGAACCTTATGCTAGGTTAAGTCCTGTGTAATTTTTTATAGAGTCTCAAGTCCTATTTTCATAAGATGTATTCCACAAGATCCTAATCTTTTTACTCCCATTTTCACACCTTCCCAAAATGCCCACTCCGTCCAGTCGGGGGTCTCTGCGGCGAGCCTTCTCACGAGATGGGCGTACGGACACTCCGTCCAGTCGTGGGACCTACCTCGAGCACACTTCCTCACCTTGAACTCGAACATACGGAAGTGATCGCATGCGAACGCGTCCTCCTTGCAGTGATCCTGTTAGCTTCCTGTGTAGGTTGCCGATTGTTACTGTGGACCCAAACAAATAATAATACTATAATTTAGAATGATAATTCAGCATCATACTTTTTGCTTTTGTCCTTTTCTGAGAAAGAGGAACATACTGTAAAACAAATAAAAAATAAATTCACAATCACAGATCATACGGGCTTTCTCTTTGATTTTTCTATATAAAAAAAAATAAAAAAATTCAAAAAATAAATAATTTTTAAAATTTACAATTATAATACAAAATAAAAATATATAAGATTATATATCTATTTCAAAACAAACGGATTAAAAAAATAAAAAGTTATTAAGTTTGCGAAACGTAACGTGACACATTACGTTACGTTTGTTTAATGTCACATTACGTTTATATAGGTGTCACGATACGTTACGTTTATTTAGGTGTCACATTACGTTCATATAGGTGTCACGTTACGTTACGTTTATATAGGTGTCACGTTACGTTACGTTTATATAGGTGTCACGTTACGTTACGTTTACATCACGTTACGTTACGTTTATGTAGATGTCACGTTACGTATAGATGTCACGTTACGTTTATGTAGGTGTCACGTTACGTTACGTTATATCAATTTCCCTATATATGGTTTTATTATTAATTATGATATTAACAACTAATATTGAGGGTAAATATGAAGAAAACTTCTCATAGGACTTATGGAACATAAGTTTTTTTGTGGGACCAAATGTAGCACAAGTCTCCCTAATAGGACTTCTAAATAATTTTCCCTTAATTTTATATTAGAATTTCATTACGTGACAATTTTTTATATTTATTTGGTGAGGTAATATACTATTTAAAAAAAACCATCGGTCAAACATTCATCAAGCTAAAATTTAGTATGTCTATCATAACAAATTCTAATAATAACATGAATGATAAAATCGTTTATAGAATTTGAAAATTCATAAACTCTCAGTTGCCACAATTTTTGTAATTGCTCCAAATTGCTTTTTTAACTCGTTCAAGCTGATCTAAAAAACAACCATCTTTTCAAATAATTGTCATAAATCTTATACTCACTTTTCTAATTATATTCCTACCTTTTTCTTACGTATGAGCACTCGCAACTAGGGGTGATAAACAATCCGAATAGTTAACTGTTCAAGTTTAGTTTGATAATTTTAATAAGTTTCAAGATTTATTCAAGTTTGGTTCGTTAAACTTTCGAATCGATCTCAAACGAGTTTTTATTGAGTCAAGCTTGAGTAGTTTGATATTTTATATAATTTAAATTTTTTTGAATCGAGCCAAATGAGTAATTGATTGTTCAAGGTTAGTTTGAAAACCTTAATGAGCTCTAAAATGTGTTCAAGTTTGACTTGTTTATTTAACGAACTGAGTTCAAATGAGATTTTAACAAGCTAAACATTAGTCGAGTTCGAGCTGTTTGGTTTGTTTATCAGTCCTATTCACAATTGAGTGTCACTCATCTAGTTATTAATATATTTGATTTGGAACAATCATTCAATAATTATTTAAATTTATCATCTTATCTTATCATCTGATAGATTAGTCTAGCTTTCCATATTGTATTTGAGATATACATATCTAGTAGAATTCATTACACAAATGTTGGGTTGATAAGTATGACGATACGCATAATGTAAGAATAGAACAATGATACTGTTGGAACAATCTTCTGTGTAAATAAAATAAATTGAAACTAAATCAAACAAAATAAATAAATAATGTACCGAATTTATTTATCGAAGCGAATTAAAAATAAAAGACCAAGTCGAATGTGTGACACTCTGTCCTTAAGACAGATTCGCCCAGCTACGGTGCTTACGGTTAAACTTTCGAATCGATCTCAAACGAGTTTTTTTTTGAGTCAAGCTTGAGTGTTTTGATATTTTAATATAATTTAAATTTTTTTGAATCGAGCCAAATGAGTAATTGATTGTTCAAGGTTAGTTTGAAAACCTTAATGAGCTCTAAATGTGTTCAAGTTTGACTTGTTTATTTAACGAACTGAGTTCAAATGAGATTTTAAACAAGCTAAACATTAGTCGAGTTCGAGCTGTTTGGTTTGTTTATCAGTCCTATTCACAATTGAGTGTCACTCATCTAGTTATTAATATATTTGAGATTTGGAACAATCATTCAATATTATTTAAATTTATCATCTTATCTTATCATCTGATAGATTAGTCTAGCTTTCCATATTTGTATTTGAGATATACATATCTAGTAGAATTCATTACACAAATGTTGGGTTGATAAGTATGACGATACGCATAATGTAGAGAATAGAACAATGATAACTGTTGGAACAATCTTCTGTGTAAATAAAATAATTGAAACTAAATCAAACCAAATAAATAATAATGTACCGAATTTATTTATCGAAGCGAATTAAAAATAAAAGACCAAGTCGAATGTGTGACACTGTGTCCTTAAGACAGATTCGCCCAGCTACGGTGCTTACGGTTGAGTGGTGTCTATCTCCCAGGATACAATAGCACTCCACACAAATTTATACGGCGAACTAGAACCTTGTGTTCTTATACTCTCTTTAATTTATCTCTAAAACTAGAATGAAGATTAAAATGCAAAGGAGAAAATTCTGGACAACAATATGAAAATTGCAGACTAATTTTTCGGATGTAAAAACACTGCTGGAATGTTGGTATTTATAGGCAACACAAGTGTTGTCCGAACAGGTATAAAATTCAAATGAACAAGTGTGGTTTGAATTGAATAGGTGTCGTTTTGAAAACAAACAGATATGTTGCCAAGTTTTGAATCTGTTTGGAAGTAACAGATCTGTAATTGCTGGGCAGTTAAAACCGAACCTGCTAGGCAGTTTTTTCAGTTTGAATCTGAGAGGAATTTCAGACAGAAGGAGAATTAAATTTGGACAAAAATTGGAATTCAATATTTTTTGAAAAAAATTCAAATGAATTTTGTCCAAAAAATTAATACAAGAACCGACCCGACCCACACCCGCGGCTGGACGGACGGCGACGCGTGCACGTGGTGGTTTGGGCTAAGGTTCACTTTGTCCATAACTCCTTCCTTCTACAAACTTGGGGTGCCTATTGGTGCCCAACCCAAGTGTTGTAAGCTAGAGCTTATAAACTCAACAAAACTCTTAAAGTTTCAATGTGAGATAAGCCTCACAAGGAAACCCACATTATAAACTTTAAATGTCCATTCCACGAACCCGAAAACAACATTATGTTCCCATTCACTCATAAATGGTTTTGACAAACCGTCTTCACCGTGTGACTTGCCACGCGGCAAGGAATAGTTCACTTCTTCGGATCCGCCCTAAAAGACGTTTGGGGGCCACTTCATTTTGGGCTCAAAGTTGGCCCAAAATAAGCCTAATAAACCAAATTTTCCAATAGATACAAAATGAAAAAAATTTATCCCAAAAAAGTACAGTTATAAATAATAATCATTCTATACTATACAACTTGTTTCAGATTAAAATTTTAGTTATAATTCATAACATAATGATAAATATACCATTATTAATTTGAATTAGATGTAAATTGTTTGTGTTTGAAATGTTTGGAAGTCTAGTCAAATAGGCCAATATCTGGTTGGCTGCCAAAAAAATTTCAAAACATTAGCACAAAAAGTTGTAAACAGACAAAAATACCCTTTTTGTTCATTCACAATTCAGAGTTGCCTAGACAATAGTAATCCAAAAAAAGTGTACTAACCCTTTGGAGGGGGGGGGGAATAATTGAATTTTTTCTTTAGTGATTGTTTTTCAAAATTATGTCAAAATTTTTTACTTTTCTGGACCATCTTGTCGAGACAAATCTAACAAGTATATTTTTTATAAAAAATTCAAAAAAAAAAAAAAAACACTAAAGATGAAAATAAGCCCAAAAAAAAATGCTACTTTTGGCTTATTTTGTCTTTTCTTGATTTTTTAAAAGATTTTTTTTTAAAAAAAATTATAATGTTCTGGTCACATCTTGTTGAGCTGAATTTAGAAATTTAAAAATTTTTAAATTTTTTTTAAAAAAGTTCACTAAAGATGAAAATATATTAAAAAAAACAAAAGCCAAAAAATGCACTTCCCAAAACACCCTTGAGGGTGTTTGGCATATAAATTTTTTTTTTTTTGGTTCTTTTCATTTTTATTGGATTTTTTTTTTAAAGATTACATCACTTTGTTACTTTTTTAGTGATTGTTTTTCAAAATTATGTCAAAATTTTTTACTTTTCTGGACCATCTTGTCGAGACAAATCTAACAAGTATATTTTTTTATAAAAAAATTCAAAAAAAAAAAAAACACTAAAGATGAAAATAAGCCCAAAAAAAAAAATGCTACTTTTGGCTTATTTTTGTCTTTTCTTGATTTTTTAAAGATTTTTTTAAAAAAAAAATTATAATGTTCTGGTTCATCTTGTTGAGCTGAATTTAGAAATTTAAAAATTTTTAAATTTTTTTTAAAAAAGTTCACTAAAGATGAAAATATATAAAAAAAACAAAAGCCAAAAAATGCACTTCCCAAAACACCCTTGAGGGTGTTTGGCATATAAATTTTTTTTTTTTTTGGTTCTTTCATTTTTATGGATTTTTTTTTTAAAGATTACATCACTTTGTTACTTTTTTAGTCCGTCATGTATAAAAGAATCTAAAAAACTCAAAAAAAAAAAAAAAAAAAGCCAGAATAGTTAACTATTTTTTGGTTTTTTTGTTTTCTAAATTTCTTTTTGATTTAAAAAAAAAATACTTTTTTGATTCATGGCGTACAATCCAAAAATTTGAATTTCCTTTTTCAAAACCCCCCAAAAATTAGTATTTCCTTGGATCAATTATTATTAAAGTCAATTGGTAACCAGGGCAAACCTATATCAAATTACTTGTCATTTGGTCCCTAGGAAAACACGGAAGTGGGGATGCGCAGCAGCGGCTGCTGTGCTACGAAATGGGTCTATTTCGGAGCCCATTTTGATAATCCGAATCGTTCACATTTAGAATACATCAAGTAAAAGATGCCTGTAAAAAATTAAGTTAATTGGATATCGTTTACCCATTCATCTACTCACATTTGTATCTACAAAAATTAATAATAAATGTGATTTAAAGTATTAAAATGAACACAAATATGAGCGGATGAATGGGTAAACGATACCCAATTAACTTAATTTTTTGCAGGCATATTCGACTTGATATATTCTAAAATGTGAACGGTTCGGATTATTAAAATGGGCCACGAAATGAGCCCATTTAGCCGCAGAGCAACCGCTGCCACGCAGCAGCATCCCCACTTCCGGAAAACACTGGTTTGTTAGGAGCGTTCAGTTGGCGACTCTTATATATTCCTAATTGAGCGGTTAGGGAGTCAATCTTTACCTATTATGGACCCGTTTGGTAGAGCTGTGGGAAAGTGATTATAACTTATAACCTAACAGCTTATAGCTTATAACTGTGAACAAAAGCTGATTTTGGACTTATAAATTAAGCTTCTCCTCCCCCACTCAAAGAATAAGTTGATTTTTGACTTACAAAAAGCTATAAGCTGTATTATTAAGCTAAACCAAACACATGAAAATAGCTTAAATTAAGCTAAAAACTGAAATAAGCTGGAAATAAGCTCTACCAAACAGGGCCTATGGGAGTTTTGTTGTATTGAGTTATTTTTTCCCATTATGAGTTTAATATTGGTTGTTGGTTTGCATTTATGATTGTCCATTTGATAAAATTCTTCTCACAGCTGTAAACAAAAGTGGAGGCTCTTTATAAGATTAGCTAAAATTTCCTCACTCAAATATTTTTATTTTTTGATTAAAAAATCTTAAATCCTCGAGATTGTGATTTGTAATTAGAATTCAATATCAACAATGAGTAACAATTCCCAATCAAATAATTATAGATCTAATCTAATTATGAGAGACTTGAATTAGATCTACTAACAAGCAACAATAATGGACACAATGATTTTATGTGAAAAAAAAACCACAATTAGACTCCTCCAGTTTGTGATAAAAACACCATAGGCCATCGGCCACCAAAGCAATCTACGAAGAATAAAAATTACACAAGAAATTCATACAATTACCTAGCCAATCTATGCCCAATTGTCTTAAATCCATCGTGCCTCTTCCAATGCCATCTTCACCATGGAATTGCCTTTCCAATGCCAAATTCACGATGCCTATGTCGAATCCACGACGATGAGTCACTCCGGAATTCACCAAAACTTCTAAGTTCAAGTTTTCCAGAAACTACAGATAAACATCTCTCCAGGAAAGTGTATTCGAAGTATAAACCCATTGATGATCTTTAATGTAAGCATGTTGATCCATAAATCATTCTTAATTCATCAAAATACACATGTAGATCTCACTAGAAAATTCTCTCTCTGCTTTTTGGACTCAAAGGATGAATATCTAAGAGTCTTACCTTAGATCTAATAATAAAAAAATGCACTTTTAATTGATTGAACCAACTTAGACTGCTCAAGTGCAACTTTTTGTGCTCTAGCACACTTTGTGACATTGCAATATTTAACACTAAAGGTTTGAGAAGCTGCAAGCATGTCTTAACCGTTCAAGCGCAACTTATTTTGCTCGAGCGCACATATCTCTGCTTGAGCACAAATTGGATTGGAATCGCGTCCAAAACACCTATTCTCACAAAAACAAAAGAACAAATACAATTACAATTGAATGGAGTTTTATCCAATTGGGTTACCAACTACAAAAGGCATTACAATCTCTTCCTTTGGCAATTCCATGACAAAAGTCATTTAACGAAGAATTCCTAAGCACCACAACCAATTACATCAAGAAAAAAATTGAACCTCTCAAACTCAAAATCTACCAAACAAATGTTAGTACCACAAGAATATGACATGAACATCATGCATGTGACAATATGACAAGAACGTCATGCAAAAACACTACTAAAAAATCTACTGTATTTTTTTCTTTTTTGTTTTTGTCATGAATTGACAAAGGGAACGCAACCATCAAAAGGACAAGAGACCATGTCAATAAACAATAAGCACAAATAGTGCAAAGAGCAGATTATACCAATGTAAATCAAGAAGAGACACATACAACCATAAGAAAAGGGAATAGACGATGGAATACCCAACATTAGCATGCGATAAATGAACATTACAGATCAACTTGCAAAACAACTTGCATCAATCTCCCTTTAACAACTAATCTAGCATACCATCACTCAGCAAACTTGCCCTCAACGATTAACCCGAGAAACCTCCTAAGATAAAATTTTAAAAAAAACAATAACTAGCTCTAAAAACAAAATATTTTTGAAGAAAAAATTTGACAAAAGCAATATAATGGAGCGAGCAAGGAATTCTAAGAAGGTGTATTTGAAGTATAAACCCCTTGATGATATTCAATGTAAGCATGTTGATCCATAGATCATTCTTAATTCATCAAGGCACACATGTATATCTTACACGGACGCGGGTACGGGTGTCGGGTGCGGGTGCGTATCTAGGGGTCCGACACTTCAAAATTAAAAATTAAGGATACGTGGATATTAGGGCTGCTCACGGGTCGGTTTTGGCGGGTTGCGGGTCAAAACCGACCCGACCCGCACTTATGCGATTGGGGAAAAATGGACCCGCAACCGCCCGCGATGCGGTTCGCGGTTTGTGCGGGCGGGTGCGGTTCGGTTTGCAGTTTAGAATTTTTTTTTTTTTTTTTTTTTTTTTTTTTTTTAAACTTAAGCAAATTTGACATTTTTTGTTACTTTCTAAACACTTTTTATTTTTTATTTTTAAGAAGAGTTATAAATTAAATTACAAGATATACAATTCATGATCATAATAAATAGTTCACATGTTAGATAAGATGATATGGAACTATGCTTGAGGATAGTGGATTAATCTTCCTCCTTAGCTTGCAAAAACAAATCATTAAAAGTCAAACTAGTAACACTAATTTAAATATGCAAAAACAAACCATTAAATGTGATAATGTGATAATAGAATGACAATTCAAAATATCATATTTAACTGTGTCTACTAGACTAATGGAATATAATGATTTTTTTTTATATATATATAAATAAAATTCAAACTAGTAACACTAATTTAAATATCATTAGATCATGATAATGTATATAAGTACCCATATAATAAATTTTACTTTCATCCAAAATGTAAAAATAAAAATAATAACTAGTTATCTCCATCTATCTAAAATGCAAAAAATAATAATAATAATAACTAGTTATTTTTTCTTTAAAAAAAAAAAAAAAAAACTGTGGGTTGCGGGCGGGTCGGGTTCGACCCGAACCCGATCTTTTGTGAATTTCTTGACCCGCACCGCCCGCCTACCTACATCGAAACCGCCCAAAGCAATGCGGGTAGGGTAGGGTCGGGCGGTTTGTGCGGGCGGGTGGGTTGGTTGCCCAGCCCTAGTGGATATGTATCTAAATTTGGATACGGGTACGAGGATACGTTAAATATATATATATATATATATTTTTAAATATAGTTATTAATATGAGTTATATTATATAAATAACAAATAATTATTTTACATATATGTATTTATTTATTTTTATTAATATATATAAGTATATATTATCTTATAAATATATTATATGTTATACAATAATTATTATATAATATATTTTACATATATGTATTTATTTATTTTTATTAATATATATAAGTATATATTATCTTATAAATATATTATATGTTATACAATAATTATTATATAATATATAATAATAATTGTTATTATTATAATAATAGTTATTAACTTTTATTATTTTATATAGATATATAGGTATGTGAATCAGATTCAGAGACAGGGACAAGAGAGGGAGGGAGAGAAGCGATCGATGAAGGAAGCGATCGATCGATCGATAGCGAGGGAGAGAGAGAAAGCGAGAGAGAGAGAGAGTCGTCTGGGGGTGTTCGACTACTCAATCGACTGATGGAGCTTGGAGATCGAGATCGAGAGATGAGAGTAGAGGATGAGAGATTGACAGATCGAGAGACGAGAGAGAAGACAGAGAAGGAGATCGAGAGACGAGAGAGAAGACAGAGCAGGAGATGGAGATCGAGCATGTCGAAGCAGCGATCGATTTCTTTACCGTTTCAACAGGCGACCAGGTTCTCTTTCTTTCCCTCTTTCATTTCTTTTGTTGTCTGAAAATCTGAAAAGTGCCGTGTCCGAGATAGAACATGCGTATCCGACACAGATCCCACACCCGCACCCGTGTCGTGTCGTGTCGACACGGGTACTTCGCCCCAAAGTGGCGAGTCCATGTAACACAGTATCTCATTAGAAAACCCTCTTTCTGTTTTTCGAATTCTGGAAATGAATATCTGAGAGTCTTAGCTTAGATTTGACAAACAATGCACTTTAATGCTGTGTTTGGTTGAGAGATTTGGAGAGGGATTTGGAAAGGGAAAGGGAAAAGGAAAAGGTGTGTAAAATTAGGTGAAATATAAGTATATTTTATTCACATTTCACCTAACTTTTCCTTTTCCCTTTTCAAATCCTTCCTCAAATTCCCCAACCAAACACAGCGTAAGTGATTAAATCGACTTAAACCGCTTGAACACGACGTTTTCTCCACTCGAGATCTTGAGCGCAACTTTCTGCAGCTCAAGTAAGCATACATATCTCTACTTGAGCTGCAAGTATGTCCTGACCACTCAAGTGCAGCTTTTTGCCCTTGATCGCACATATCTCTACTTGAGTACAAACTACTTTGCTTTGAGTACAAATTGAGTTGGATTCATATCTAAGACATTCATTCTTAAAAAAATAAACGAACAAATGCAGTTACAATTGAATGGAGTTTTGTCCAATGAGATTGCTAACTACAAAAGAGGCCTAACATTAATAAAAACATTTGATTGGTTAGTTTCATTTTAATAAAATTTCGTTTACTTTTGAGAAAAAAAAGTTTTTACTTGTGCTACTCGAAATGGAGATTGAAGTTGTTCGTGTATTTTCTCATGTTTCCACCATTTTCAAACCAAATGGAAACTCGCATTTATCCAAGAATATCAAAGATGCTTTAACAATGTCATCTCTCTCACAAAATATTAAAATTGTCAAAAACAATTTGATTATTGTTTTTATGGGAATTTGAATAAAATTTTATTGAGTAATTAATGATTGAGATTACTCAATAAATTCAATTTGGCCCATTTTGGCAACAAAAAAAAGTTACCTCTTTTTCTAATTTTTTTTTTTTTGGGTGATGTTTTTTTAAAACTATGTTCTGTCTTGTCGAGACAAATCTAATTTGAAAAATCCCCAAAAAAAATACTAAAGACGAAATAAGCAAAAAAAAAAAATTGCTTATTTTGGCTTATTTTTGTCTTTTCTGGATTGTTTTTTTGAATTTTTTTAAAAAAAATTATAATTTGCCGATTCGTCTTGTTAAGTTGAATTTAGAAACCTAAAGTTATTTGAAATTTTTTTAAAATAAGTTCACTAAAAACGAAAATATGCCAAAAGAAAAAAGCCAAAAAAAAAAAAAAAACACTTCCCATAACACCTATTTATCAAGTATAAAATTGATCCCATTTCACTATATTTCAATCTCATTCATGTGATAGAGAATCTACTAGAACTATTGGCTATGCTCAATAAATGCATTTAATCTTATTCAATGCATTTTAATCTAAATTTTTACAAAGAATGGCATAGATTGATTGTGAAAGTAAGGTTTTTATTGCCAATTAAGTCATATTTTTTATATTAATCCTTATTTACCTTACCAACTACAACAATTAGTGCTTTGGTCCAACCCAGTGATTACTTCTCATGGGACTTGCACCATGTACCTCTTAACCTTGGCTGAGAGGTAGTATGCAGGCATGCCGTTTACCTCTAGATTCTCTGTTGGACAGCGCACTGTTTACCTCCAGATTCTCTGTTGGACTGCTCCATTTCTCTCCCTCAAACACTATAATCTCTGGTGCCTCTGATGTGCTTTCCTACTTCTTCGATGAAATTTCTTTAATCTAATCTACAGTGACAATTCCACTGGTGAGTGGCATTCGCGATCATGGCTTCAAAGAAATCGATTGTTGAACATGCTCAATCCACCATTGTCACTAAGGACGTCTAGGAGCTGTCACTACAGGCTGCAGCTCCTACACCCCCACCCCGAACCAGCCTATTCATCCAGGGAGGTTTCAGTTGATCCTACCATCATTCTAATTCTTTGTTGGCTCCCATTTAGAAGTCTCAACCCAATGAACCAAACCATTTCTTCCACAATCAAACTCTTCCTCTACTTCAAACTGATTCTGTGCCTAACTAATTCTTTATTCCACTTCTGCTACTCCAGTTATTTCTAACCTCATTGAAGTCCACAGTGGCAGTGCCACTCTCAACACCGCCCTCCAATGCCTAGACACTCCTGTGGTGATGAGCTTTAACAGCTACTAATCTGTGCATGTGTCATGTAGTGAAATGTTGTTGCTATGTTGATTCATCTTTTAGTGCTGATTTCTTGCATGCTTTTGTCATTGATCAGGTTTTGTTCCAACATTTTCTCTCGTGTTATGTGCAGGTGTTTCTCTAGCATCCTCCTATATCTGTTAGTGAAGGTGATGATTTGAACATTAATTTCTCAATGGATCGATCCAAAGAAAACCATCGGTTGATGGAGGTTGAGCTCAGTTATGAGATAAAAAAGTCTGCTGGCACGCTGCTTCCGCCATTCAGAAATAAATTCTACATAGAGTGAGGAAGAAATTAGATATCGTTAGCAAGTATATTGGTATGCTTTTTAGCACCTTGATTATTATATAAACATACAATACATGGTGTGCATATGTTTATTTGCTAGGAGGTTTTACTACCATGATTCGCCGTCGTTCCTATGCCTTCAAGAACTGTTCAATCACATATTAATAAAGCTTGCAATTCATAGCATTCAGCCCTGAACTAGCTTGTGTTTGTTGCTGGGTCACTAGTTTCACCATGAACTCTCTCCCTATCTTCCAGATTGCTGCCTTCAATAACAACTTATGGTTGATCACGTTCTAGATCTTCTAAGCCTAACACGACCAATTTGTTTCTGGTTAAATTTGAGTTAACTGAGAAACCCAATTGAATCGGGTCAGTTATGGTCAGTTTTTGGGCCTCTATCAGTGTTTACAAATTACAAGATATACAGTTGAGAAAATTTTGCATTTAAACCTGCAGCATGATTCTTGACCACTGTAGTTGGACAGAAGGAACAAGGGAAGGTGAAGGATCCACTGCTAAAGGGCCCTCTTCCACTTTGCAGTGAAAGGTTGCAACCTAAGAAGCATAGAACACTTCTAAGACATTCTTCACACACTTGCGTTGGGGGACACGTGTCTTCATTGCTGAAACACATGAAATATATTAGGAGTTTGAACAAAATAACTTGAGATCTAATGATGAAAGCACTACAGATTCATACATATTAATCCCCCATTCTTTAAACTTCAGAAATTAATGTTATGATGTATTTTGATTATTTTTTAATGACATATTCATATATATGTATATGACATAAATATGCATTACTATATTTTGGACATCCCTCACATGTTTGCAATTTCTGAGAGAGAAATTTGTGTTGGTATCTGCTGTGTCGGTGCCCTTGCTTTATGGTGCCCTTGCTTTATTGTAGTGGATACATTGCAAGAACTACTTAGTTTTGGATGCACCATTTTTTGTGTGCCCTTCCTCTTTTCTCTTTTATTTTTGTATTTTTATCAAATGGGCTTTCTGATGGCTTAGGGTTTGTTTTCTTTTTCTTTTTCTTTTTTTTATTATTTTTATTTTATATAATTTGTTTATGTAGTCAATGTTATTTAATTCAATTTATGGGCATGGTTTCATCTCTCTGATCAAGTCTTTGCTATGTTTCAGTGCCTGAATGTGAGGGACATATACCCTGTAAGTTATTGTGCTGACTGCATCCTCGAGTTAATTATTTCTAGGAGTATCTGCATCAATTTTTGAGCTGCTTTGGCCGTTCCACTCTGCTTTTTATTTTTTCCTTTCCCTTTTTTTCTGTCTTTTTGTAATGTGCTAAAACAAGAAACTATCTTGCTAATTTATTGAGAAATTCAATTTCAGTGTGCGTATAGGGATTTATTTTTTCAAAAGGAATGGCAAAGGGTGTGACAAATTTTATGCATAAGAAATATATGAATTATAGCAATTGTTTGCTGATCTCCTCAAAACATTTTTATCACACTGAATACAGAATGTTCCATTCTAGTTATAGTGGATACTAGAATTCAATTGATCTTTATCTTAGGTTGTCTTTAGTAATTGTAGTATTACCCTGCTCAATTGCAAAGCTAGTTTGCCCGTGTATATATAGCATTTGAGAATTGAGAATTGTTACTCACAATTTTCAACCCACAATGATAGTGTGGCAAGGGAGTCGAGCCTTGTATACCACTATCCTCAATACTCTTTTATATTTTATTTTGTAGGCTCCATTCTAAGCCCACAACTATGACCTGAACGATTCATTTCGTAAACCTGACAATGAAGGCTATCTATGCAAAAAATCAGCTTCATAAAATATCGATGAATAGATGAACAAATTGTATTTTATTTTATAAAATAAATGGTTGGAGTTTAAACTCATAGTTGCTGTCTATTTTAATAAAGAAAAGAAAATGTAATTTGATCATCAGTCTATTGATGTTTGATGAAATTTTTTGCATAGATAGCCTTCACTGAGATGAACGATTCAGATAATCATTGTGGACTTAAAATAGTATCTATAAAATATAGTATAGAGAAGTATGGAAGATAGTGGTATGGAGGGCAGTTATTACCTATTATATTATTGTTATTGGAGAGTTTGGTTTAGTTAGGAATTTATAATAATGATGAGAAAATTTTATATATTTTGAACTTTTTTTTGGTACTCTTAAATGGTTCACATTCCAACGTGGGGGTGTGAAGATTAAATTCCTACTTAATTTGTGAAAGTGATTTCAGCTTGAGTGGCTGACCAATAATCATTTTTTCATTCTATTGAAGTATTCCTCATCTTATTTTTGGTGCCAAAGCTAGAAGAATTGAATTTCTTCCTCTTCTATGCACCCCTCAATATTCTACACTGCACCATTATTCTGTTAAAATTAGTCCAATGGAGGGCCAGCACACTACTCACAAATATTCTAATTTGCTAATTAGCGTATACTTAAGAGTTACTCTTAGGCCTATCAGCGGTTTGGCATAAAATAATTTAAACATCCGATTAGATTATGAAAAATCTGACATGAGGTAATTTGAATCCATATCTGTATTCGGGTTATTAGAGTGAGTCAATGTGTGCTTTGCAATTAATGTATCTATGAGCTGTGTGCCATTTCAATGCATCCTTGGTGTTCACCATGCTTTAAACTATTATATATTTCACCCTTTATTTTTGGATCCATCACATGCATATGTAATTACATTGAAGCTCCCTCTATGTAACTCTTCTTATAAAAAATATTTATTTATTTATTTTTTTTTATGGCCATTGTTTCTTGATAAATTCACTGCCCTTTCAATTTCATCCTCTCTTCAACTTCCAAATTTTATGCCCCATTTTTTTTTCCTGACCTTTTCTGCTCCTAAAGAAGAATGTACAGAATATCAAGCACTAGTCGATTCTCCGATGAATTTTTGGTCAACTTGTTACCTGCTGTGAAATCTCCAGCTACTGATGACGACGACTTGCTGCAGCCCGTGTCTGATCATCGGATTTCGGATGGCAACAAGAAGGAAGTCCCTTCTCCTTCTCAGCAGCAACAGCAGAAGAAGTCTAGAGGGGAGAATGTTATTCACCTCATTCCACTTTTTCTGCTTCTGTGTGCTTTGA
Organism: Camellia japonica; assembly: GCA_030407325.1. NCBI lineage: Eukaryota > Viridiplantae > Streptophyta > Magnoliopsida > Ericales > Theaceae > Camellia > Camellia japonica. Next base: position 33,610,874 of record JAPPVO010000013.1, read on the forward strand.
TTCTTTGGTGGTTCTCTGTTCCTCTTAATAAAATGTAATCACCTCTCAAACAGCCTAACCTAACCAAGCAACTTCTTTTGTTTTTCCCTTCTGTTATTGTCCTTGTGTTGGAATGAATTTATCTTGTGTTGGTGGTTCTTTGTTTTTATTGTATCATGTTGTATCACTGTTTCATTGTTTGGGCTGTTGTTTCTGAATGATTGAAGTCAGAAGATACTTGAAACGTATTTTTTAGTAGAGCACATTTTTTTTTTTTTTTAATTTTATTTTTGTGTGCAGAAAACATTTTCCTATGTTTGATTATATCCTGAAAACTAATGTACTACTAGTGATTATATTAATGGTGGTGGGGTGGTGATAGCTGTGGGATGGAGCTAGTGGTGGCTGTGGTGTGGTGGCAGTGGTGTGGTGGTATGGGATGGAGGTGGTGGTGATGACGGTGATGGTGGCATTAGTAAAATTTTAATTAAAAAATTATTTTTCATCTTTAAAAAGTGAAAATCTTTTCGCTCAATTAAATTTATTTTTTATTAATCATTTTGTTTTCCATTTTTGAAAAACATTTTAATGAAGTAGAGCACTCAGTTTTATGAGTTCTGCTCTAGGTAATTTTCATTTTGGGATGTTGGAAATGCGCAAGAAATTGGCATACTCTGCTCTAAAAAGAGAAAGAAAAACACTTTGCTTGCAATTGTTTTTCAACTATGCTATAATCACACACACTTGGGTATGTAAGTGGTTTGTTGTTATGATCTCGCAATGATATTTTTATAATTATGAACAATATTAATGAGTTTTTTGACTTTTAATAAATAAATATAAAAGAAAAATTATATCTCACCTCCTTAAAGCATCACTTAGTATTACTTTTATCACATCAATTAAAAATTGTTACATTTTGTCACTTTTGAATATCAATTTGTATCAATGTATGTGACCTTTTCCTAAGAATTCGTTATATAAATGGATGAAAATTATGTGAAATCCTTAAGATGACCTTATTTTTCTCCTCTCCTTCAGTCTTTCTCTTTCTCTCATTTTTCATACCCAAGTCAGCAACTATGCCAACGTATACTATGACTGGCATGATTCTTGTCGTGGGTAGAAGAAAAGAGCGAAAAAGAAAAAAAGAAAAAGAAAACAAGAGGTCATTTTAAGCATTTTGCAACATTTGAAATATCTTGTGCAAGACACATCAATTTTTTTTGTTCATTTGTGTAAAAGGATCCTTAACATAATAATATCTTGATATAGGTTAATAATTCAAGGTGACAAAGTGTAATGTATTTTAATTGATGAGGTAAAATAATAATAAATGATAATTTAAGACTGTAAACAATTAATTAATATATATATATACAATCAATAGAATTGGGAAAGGAAAGGAAACAATGAAATAAATCTCCCAACCCTTTCTTGTGTTTGTTAGGCTTTTTTTGGTTGATCATTTGTTTGTAACTTTGTACACAAAAAGGATCATTCTCACTTTAGAGTTGGGCCCTGTACCTTAATGATGAGGGCTACAAGCACCCTTTGCCCAATGGGGGCGAAGGGGTAATCTAGATGTATATCAAAAATGCTATGTAAATTGAAAAAGGTATTTGAAATAAATTGTATAGTGCATATTTAAAGTTAATGAAACTTGAAATAATTGTGATCAATAGATATATTTTTTAAAGTAATTTTTATGAATATGTAATATTGTTGTTGATACGGTTAATTCTATGACAATGAGATTAGCAATAAAAATATGTGAAAGGCGTAGATAAAAATATGAGATTAGCCAGAGACTGGCGTTGCCAACTTCAAGTTGTTTGGCGTGACAATGAGATTATCTTTCGGGTGTCTCCTCCTGCTTTGAGTCCTTTATTAGCTAGTGATTGTCAAGGTGTTGGATCCTTGCATAGGGCTGTTTTGTAATCTCTTTTCGGGCTTAGGTCCCCATTAATACCAATATATATATGAGATTAGCATTACCGATTCTATTTATTTCATAAAGTTTATTGTAAGTTGAAAATTAATCAAAAAGTAAAAGTTAAAAAGCACCCTCAAATTTTAGATAATCAATTTTTTTTATGGCTTATTTAAGTTATTTTTACCTAATAAGCTATATGAGATGGGTTCTTGGAAGCTCACCAGAAATGGTGATTTTATCGGGAAAGTCACTGAAAAGATGAACTTCACTGGAAAAAATGATTTCATTTGCAACTGGAAAAGAAGAGGCTAGAGATTTGTTGACAATCAAACTAGATTCAAGAAGAAATGGAGAGAAATGGTGGTTGGGTGAAAGATCAAAGCAAGTAAGCTAGAGAGAGAGAGAGAGAGAGCATCCCATAGAATTCCACTTTCATTCTTCATTCCAAACTTTCCAGATTTTTGCTACTGTGTTGGTTCTTCTATGAAGAGCTATGGGTGAGTATATATATGTACACCCAAAATTGGCTTGATAACCAAACAATTGGCAATTCTGGATTTCGTGATAATTGTGGTGAGGTTCTCCAAACTAGAACTAAGAATGACAGATTTGATCTCATTGCAGCCCTCATGCCCAGTTTCATCAAAGCTGTTAATTGATAAAATTTTTATTCCTTGTCCTGTGAATCTCTACTTTCCTATGAAAATAGGATGTATTTTTTGATAAAACGAGCAACGTCATTAGCACCATTACTCGTACCAAAATTTCATAGTGACAACGAGAACAATTTTTTGTTAAGTTATAAGGCCCGAACTTGGTTTCAACAATGCCCAACAGGTCAATTTAATTATCAGCTAAGCTTTTATAGATACTATATGTTGTTTAGAGGGGTGATTCATGAAACCTTCTCTTTCTTTTTTCCCTTTCAGAGTCTACAATCTGAAACAACCCTGAGACCTTTGCTAGCTCAGAGGAACCAAATATGACAGAAAGTAATTAGGTGCTGACAAGTTAGTTAACTAGAAAATTGGAAGATCACAAGTTAGTTATACTAATATGGTCTTTGTTCTTTTTAAGTAAATGGTTGTTGACTTAGTTTTAATAAAAAGATATCAAGCTAGTACAAATTGACGCCTGATAGTACTAAATTATAATGCATTTGTTTGTCTCAATTTGGGATTTCCTGAGGCAATTATCACGCTTTTGATTCGATTTGGGATTTTTATACTGCTACATGCTTCTAAAGGGAAAGCCAAGGAAAAATTGAAGAATTCGAACGATGGTCCTCCTTATGCATTGCAGTTTTAGGGATCATACATGCCGTTAATCGTGTTTATAATTTAGCAATTGCGTTTATAATTTAGCAATTATCAAACAACAAGAAGATTAAGTTGATGGTTTTGAACAATAATTGAAATAATTGACTTGTACATGTAAAAGAATAACAAATAATTTCAATTGATTAATAACAACATCAGATGAGAATCAAAACTTTCGGCAGTTAATATTTTGACAAATTACCTATATAACAGCATCCAATAACTACATATAAAATAAAAAGAATATGCCTAGTTGAATAACTATATTAAAATATTTTTTATATATAAAAATTACAAAAAATAACAAATAATCTCAATTGATTAATAACTTCCATATTCACTTGAGCAACTACACCTATGATGTGTTTTGGCCTAATTCCTCTTCACTTTAACAAGAGCGAACCACAATTTTGAACCCACCCGAAATGACCAAAGTTGTACAATCATTCCTTCGCACAGCCTATTGTTCTTTACAACACGATTCCAACTTGTTGTAAGATTGTAAGTTGTACTTACTTTGTTTGATTTTTTAGGCATGTCCCACTTCTTAAGACATATATCAGAATCGTGCCCCGACGGTTCAATTAATTTGGCTTCAATAGGTGTCTTATGATTTCCAGTTCTTGTGTTGAGCAAGTCCTTCTCTTCTTGCGTGAGGAATCCATTATCGATTTGACATAACGGCAAAGATAGACGCCCATGTGTATGGCTAAGGTCTGTGCGGTATAATGGCTTTTCAATCACAAAATTCAATTCAGTACCATTCAGTCTTTCGATGTAATTCTTGAATTTAGCAGGCAATTCTGGTGGAACTACAGTCACCTTTTCAATCATCCTCCTCTTCTTTGCCGTGCCCTTTTCTTCATCATCACTGTAATCTCCATCATGGCGTGGCTGTTTTGAACAAACTTTCTCAGATTTCTGAACCATCTTCTTGATTTCATCACCATAATCTCTATCAACTGAGAATCTTGCAGGCTTCGATACGAAGGACTGGTCAGGCGGCTTCAATCTCCATCGAATTTTGGTGGGCTTCTTTGTCATTGTTGCCTCAACCTCAGATATCTGATCAACTGGGACTATAACAGAACTTATATTCTTGCAGCGCTTGATGTTCTCTCTCATTGATCTTTTCCCCTTTGGGATTATAACAGATTTTCGAAATGGTGATCTTTCTCCATCATTATCATCATCATCATCATCATCATCAACATCAATAACAACAGAACATGAAGAAACAACACCATTCTTCTTCGAGCCCTCTCTGTCGACAGAGACAGAGACAGAGTGAGTATGATGATCATCGTCGTTGTTTCTGATGAACTGCCGTAAGACCTTCAATTTCGTTTCGTCGTCGAGTTGGAGAAGACCTTTTCTTGAACGCTCTACTTTCCGATGGTATTTGGCCCAATCAGACGGATTACCATCCTCCAATATCAACATCTGAACAAATTTAGAGAAACTCATGACAGCTCAGTTGGAATAGCTCAAATTTGTGGGTATTTGTGGGTTGGAATAGCTATGATTATGGATGTATATATATACATAGATTTCCTAAACTGGCTTGAACTGAATATATATATAGATTTCCTTTCCTAAACTGGCTTGAACTGGAGCTTCGAAAATCAGATTTTGAACTGAAGCTTCCAAAATCAGCCATCCCTCCAAAACGACGTCGTTTTGTATTTGTTTTTTATTTTTGTATTTTTGCCCTTCCTTATTCTGCTTTGCCCTTTTCGTTTTTGAACCCTAGCCTCTGAGACAGACGAACAGAGAGGGGAGAGAGAGAGGCGACGGAGGGGAGGCGACGCGATGGAGAGGCAACGGAGGTACGGCGAGGAGAGGCGGCGGTGAGGCGACTGGAGTTGAATTGCTTGGTTTTGTTTTGAAGTCAGAAAACCCTTTTTTTCCCTCTCAGATTTTTGCTTCTCAAATGTCTCCTCCATGGTTTTGTATTTTACTGGTGTTTGCAGTTAAGTTGCCTGAGTTGATGGCATGTGTAAACATTGAAGAGGAGACGTTGGTCCGCTTGCAGCAGAAATTACTTGACTTTCTCAAGTATATACTCTATCCTTCACATTATACTGAATGCTCTTAAGAAAATTTAATGTTCTGAGTTCTGGAAATTAATAATAATAATAATAATAATTTTGTTGCTCTGTCTTTTTCTATTGTTGATGATGCTGTTGTTTGTTGCCATGAATTATCTTGTTTCTTTAATCTAAAAGAATGCATTAAACATTATATATTAGGCAAAGTGACTTTGCTGCATCCAGAAGAAACTTCAGTATGAGAGCATTGTATACAAATTTGTCGTTTACAATGCAATTCATAGGTTTTAAAGTGAACTTGATCTGAAAAGAGAGCTATGGAATTGAAGTTGGATAGCTAAAGTATAATTTTCAGTCTCATTCTATGTTCATAGGAAGATGATTAGTAAAACTATTCATTTAAGCTATGTTTGGATCTTGGATTTGTCAAGGAGAAGAAAATAAATTGGAAATGGAATTACTTGAACATTTATTTTTTATGGGAAATTAAACCAAAAAAAAAAAAGTATGATTTTTTATTAGTAAGTTTAATATATACTCATTTTCCTCACTCAACCAGAAAATAGGGAGAATTTAGCTTCTTTGACTTGATTTTCTTATGTTTACAGAATGAACCAATACCACAAGTTCCTGCCTTTTCCTAGAAATAGCCACTTGTAATTATTCATTGTTTTCGGGTTGACTGCTTGAAGATGTCAACTTATGTGCTTAATGAACTACAAATCAATGATGTTATTGGGTTAAATGGGCTTGAATTGTTTACCTTTTCTGTTACATCATGAAATGATTTTAATTTGTAAGAGAAGGAAACACTCATTCCTATTTTAATTTGATTTTTTTTCTTTTCTTGTTTTAAGGTGACAAACGCAAACAGATAATTTCATTCCAAGGCCATTTAACAAAATTGTTTGTGTTTGTCATCTCAAAAAAAGAAAAAAAGAAGTCATTTCTATTTTCTTGAGTCTACAAATTGGTGAGTTTGACAGTGATGCATCTAAAGGAAAACTTATATTCATAATATACATATGGAAGCGGGTAGTTTCATTTAAATATTTCATAATGCTTAACAAAGCTCTTTGCGATTATGCAGGTTTCTGCAGAAGAATTAGGGCACTTTCTTCCTTTCTGCTTATGACGCCTCTAAAGTTTCCGAAGGGAGTGGCAAGGGGAAAGATAATTGAGCAGCAACTTCTGTTCCACCAACAATGCGATCATACTTGCTACTGTCTCAAGGCAAAAGCATTTTGCAGAATTGCTTGACGGTGCTGCTGGCTTGTCTAATTCTGTTTTGATGATCCAACAAGATAAATACTTAATTTGTTGTTGTGACATTATTGCTTTATAATTTGTTTTAGTTGACATTGATTCAAGGCTTTATAGAATGAAGAGAGCTACTTGGTGGATTAGCTAAGTGTTCTATACTTGTTTGTAAACATTTGGTGAGTTGTTTGTTATGTTGTGTCCAATACATCATTAAGAAAAATTATCCAAACAGAAGGTTAACAAAATGCTTCAACTTGCAATGTTTTGATTGTTGAAATTGAATCACAGAATCAACATGAGATTGATTGGAGGTAGAATGCATGGATTGGAAGTATAATTTACCTTATATTTAATTAAGTTGAGTTGAGTGATGATTTGTGATCCTGATGCAAGAAATGAGACGATTTGGGAGTGAGGCCTACACCATCTGTAATTCTTATTCTTTATAATAGAATAAAATTAGAGATTATATTATATTCACAATGAGAGCGAGGACTGTTTAATAGAAAATGGAGTATTTGTATAGGACTGTTTATAATTTGGAAGAGTTCACGATAGATAGACTAACTTCTTTGTGTCTAATAATAGGTTATTTTTGTATTAAATATCAATAATCATATAATCAAATCATATGAAAACTTCAACTTATTGTATCTTTTTTAATTGAACAGCTGATTCATTTCTATAATAGCTTATTCATTTCTATAATAAATCAATTAACTGTAACTTTAATAATTGATAAAATGTTTTTTACTCCACAAACTCTCTTCAATACATGACCCAAAAAAGCATCATACTATTTCAAATCAATTTGAGTTGAGACATGGAACAACATAACCAAACCTTTCTTCATCAAGCAAAACTCCAAAAAAAAAAAAAAAAAAAAAACCCATACTCAACTTACTTTCACATTATTATTTCAGATCTCATAACATAAAAAAGATCAGATAACCCCATAAGAACTAAGAGAGGAAAAAAAGAAAAGAGTAGAATTTATTCACGTTTTCCCTTCTCCAAAGAGTGTCGGAAACTTGATTTTGTTGGCATTTACCAAAGCAAAAATGAATAGAAAGTGTGAAATTGCCAAGGTTTCATGACCACAAAGTTTAACCTGCAAGCAAACATGAAAAATTTAGGCTCCGTTTGGTAAGCCTCTCAAATTATAGTTTCACCCATTGATTTGAGTGTGTTGTTTATTTTGAGCTTTCAAATCATAATTCTACACCCATTTCTCAAAATTCAATTCAAAACATAATCATTACTTTTCAAAACTCATAGCCAAACACAAAATTCAAAACTCTTTTCAAAATTCAATTCAAATCAATATTTTAATTTTTTAAATATTTAAATATTTTAAAAATATTTTAATTTTGTTAAGATTTTAAATATTTTAATATTTAAATATGTTATCATTTTTTTAATTTTTTAATTTTTTGAATATTTTTAAATATTTTAATTTCAAAATATTACGATTTTAATTTTTTAAATTTTAAAATATTTTATAAAAATAAATTCAAACTCTATTTTATAAAAATATTTTTAAATATTTTAATTTCTTTTGTTATGTATTTGGTTACGACTTGAGTGTAGAGGGGTGAAAGTAGTATGGAGTTTGGAGTTATATGTTTGGTTATGAGTTTTAAAAATAATTTCTTAATTGAGTTTTGTTTTATGTGTTTGATTACGATTTGAGTGTAGAGTTGTTTTTAAATTTAAAATATTAACATTTTAAATTATTTAAATTTTTTGAATATTTATTTTAATTTTTTACTTATTAAATTTTTTAGATTATTTAAATTTTTTTAATATTTATGATTTAAATTTTTTGAATATTTATTTTGAAAAAAAATTATTTCCTTTGTAGTATTTTCATTTAAAAAATTTATTAATGTTATTTTCTGTTAATAATAAATTTTTTTAATTGAATTTTAAAAAAAGTTTGGTTATGAGTGTTGATCAGAATTTTCAATAGTGTGAAAGTAGTGTGTTTTGTTATGAGCTATAACAATTTGAATTAAGTTTTGAAAACTCTTTCCAAAACTCATAACTAAACAAATTTTCATACTTCACATGTTAAATCAAATTTTCAAAACTCAATTCAACACTCTATTCAAAAATCATAACCAAACAAATTTTCTACACTCAAATCATAATTCCACAACTCACAAACTCAAAATACAACTCATACTCTCAAATCATATTTACAAAACTCTACCAAACGTAACCTTAGTGTCCAAATTAAATTACTCATTACCATGGACTTAGATATTGAAACACAATCCTCAATTACCACACTATTATATATTGAGCATTAAACTAAAAATTAAAAAAATTACACAAGATTAAGGGTAGAAAATAAAAGCTAGTTTGCAAAATCACATGAATGCTCATCGATGGAAAACAAAAAAAAAAAATTTATGAGAGCAAAACTGATTTTTTTTTTAATGGAAAACAGATTTATAACATGATGCAAAGCAGCCAACATTTTACATGCACCATGATTCCATCTAGGGTTTTCGAAAGTTTTGATCATTTAATAACTCTCTATATCCTTTTTTGCTTTTTCTGTTACAAATCAAAACAGATTTTTGCTTCAAATTGACCAAATCAGAACAAATTTTTGGAGACCATTTCATCATTCACTTGCTAAAATGCAAAGCTTTGAAGACCATTTTTAGGAGAGAAAAAAAATCATAAAGACAAATTGAACTGGTAATAGAAAAATTGACCATATCTATCTATACACAGTTGTGGTTGAATTATGGAGTCCAATGATAGTTTAGCCTCCCCCTCCTCCCTCAAAAAATAAGCAATAGAAAAACTTTGGGATGAGAAAACATACTGAAAGCTCAAAAAAAGCTATGAATTGGATTTAACAGTAACAATTGGCTGACTCAAAGGAGGATTAGGCCAGTTCAACATAACTGACAAACAAATCAAATGCAAAAACTATAAATCAGTTTATCATCAAACAAATCTAACCCAAGAATCAAACCATGGTAAGAAATCAAACAATAAATCAGTAAATTAGTTTATCATCAACAAATCTAACCCAATAATCATATATATATATATATACAAAATTATCATCAACACAAACCCATTTAACATAAATCAGTTTATCATCAAACAAATCCAAAAACCACGAATCAAACCATGGCAAGAAACCAAACAATAAATCAGATTATCATCAACAAATCTAACCCAATAATCATATATATATACAAAACAACAGCAAATCTAACAGAAAATCGAACCCATTTCGATTTTGAAAGGGGGGGACTCAAATTTTGAAAAAAAAAAAAAAAAAAAAAAAACCTAATCAAAACGACGTCGTTTTGGCTAGGGCCGCAGGAGAGGGTGGCCAAGAATCCGGACTCATTTTAATAATGCTCTGTTTTTAGATTGCCAAATTGGTGTTTTAGTATACTTGGGTTGGGACTGAAGTCTTTGAACTACCTTGAACTGAAGCTTCCAAAATTAGATTTTGGAGATTTTAATAATGCTTTGTTTTTAGGTTACCAAATTGGTGTTTTAGTGTACACTGAATTTGTGTGGACCCTGAATTTGTGTGGTCTATGTGGGGGTGGAACTAGTGAAAAGATGAGGGGAAGTAGAATTATAATTGTAATTGAACACATGGTATTGAATGAGGGTTCAAACTCTAACACCCTCCCGCCAAAACTTGGGCCGACTTTAAAATAATTAAATAATTATTAAGACATAAATCAATATAATACAACTAGCTAATAAAAAATTATAGGGTATTAGTCTAATTTTACACATGTTTACCCACTTTTTAGAAATTTATAGTCATGTTTGGTGCAATTTATTGAGATTGTGTAATTTTTTTTAAATATTGTGAATATACCGAAATATTTGGTATAACTTTCACTTACATGTTTTTAGACAAAAAAAAAAAAAAAAGAGCAGCCTTTTTTTTTTTTTTTTGAGGGGATAACAAGTCAGTGGGTATTTCAAAAATTAATTATAAATTAATGATAAAATTTATAAAATATTAATCATGATTAAAATCATTTGCTTGTTTTCATTTTTCAGAAAACACTTTTCAGAAAATTCCACTTTCTTATTTTCCGTGTTTTTTTATTTTTACTGAATTTTTTTAATATTTTAAGCAATTTTTTTACTTTTTAGACACATTTAACATAAATACACTTAAAAGGTCAAAAAATTGTAAAAAAAAAATCTTTTAAAAATTCACTAAATACCAAAAATATAAAAAAAATAAGAATTCAGTACATTTTTTGTATTTTTATATATTTATTAATTCTTGAAAATATTTTTTCACAATTTTTTTACTTTTTAGATACATCTAACTAAGATTCATCTAAAAAAGTAAAAAAAATGTTTAAAATTTAAAAAATATTCACTAAAAACAAAAGAATATGAGAACCAAAAAACTCAGTTTTCAAAAAACTTAATTCAGAAAACTCAAACCAAACACACTGATTAGTTTTTTCATGAATTTGTAACAATTTTACGAAGCCACCACTGGGTAGTAATTTGCCCTTTTTTAAAAAAAAATAAAAAGAAAAAGAAAGACACGTGTTGGAAAGTTGGGAAATAAATGTTTTAACTTTTGAATATTAAGAAGTTATAATAAAAAGTTAAACCTAATAAGCTCTATACAATTATTTGAATATTATTCAATGAGCTGACCCATAAAACTTTAAAAGTGGTTTAATTAAAAAAAACAATAAGAACCTAGACAAGAAATCAATTTACTTTGTTTAGTAGAAATTAAGCAAAATATTCTTTCTTTTTTTTTTTCCCTTTTTTTTTTAATATATGATTTCATATCAATCAAATAGATTATATTTTTATATTAATTTTTTTGAGGGTCATTAAATGAGACATTTTTAAGTCTCACCCTTATATAAAATGAGATCTAGGTTTTTGAAATATGAAATTGAGTTTGGGGGACCATTTCAAATGATTTCATTTATTTTTTTTTTATTTTTTTTTTTGGTAAATACATGCATATAAAAATAAAATTTTGCAAAAAAAATTGGAGGGACTAAGACCGCCCCTCCCCCCCTTATTAAGAGATTAATAAATAGCCATTCTATTCATGCCTAAAATCATTTCAACAAACCAAACACTACTTAAAAACCTTTCTTGGAGGGAATTAACCGTGAAGAGATTCAATCATACTATATACATATGAGTCCTATTCATTCAATACACAAAGAGCCTTGCAAAGTTAAAGTTGCAATATGTAGCTATGGACTTATCTGCAGAATCTCTGGTTCAACAGGAAACACCTGTTCTCTTATTATACAAAAAAAAAAAAAAAAAAAAAAAAAACCCTATACTATTGCAAGTTTTTTTTTTCTTTCAAATTAGTTGTTTTTTAAGTTATGTTAATTGACCTCACACATGTTAGACTGAAGCTGGATTTTTAGACTTTATTTTATTTTATTTTTAATCTTGTGAGATCAGGGGTGCTAAGCAAATTTGCCAATGAATATGATTATTTTCAACTTGCCTCCAAGAGTGAACTCTAGCTCTTACATCGTTCTCTCAATTGTCTTGATAATATTGCTTTATCCCTCTTATTTGAGTGAGCAAGTACTCATTTCTCTCCATACAAAAGAAAGTGTATATAAAAAGATCAAATATGAACTATTGTAATGCCAACAAAAAGCCCTTCACAAGAATACAAAAGAGTATTTTCTTCACAGATAAAATGTATAAAATTTCAACCTTCGAAGGCATCCAATCTAGCTACTTGACTTCTTCCCTACTCTCAATTGCTCCCGACCAATTCGTACCTTTTCTTCTCCTTTCTCATCTTCAGCTCTGTGTAACGTAACGAGTAATCAATACAAAGAACAATCTCATTACAAAGAACAATCTCATTAAGGCAAAACAACATATATTGACAACGCCTAAGTTCTCTTTCTCATTAAAAATACTTACCGTATCCGGATTTGAAACCAAAACTGAATATGGGCTTCCCGATGGAGCTACATTAGCACTACAGTTCCGTCTCTTTTCATGAATTTTTCTTGTCATACCTGAATTCTGTGGTTGAACAAGATCTTCTTCAAGTTTTGGAGATTGGATTTTCAATAGATATCTACACCTTGGCCTAAAAAAACTGCAATTCATTTGAAAATGGGCAAAACCCCCAACTATTTGAACTAAGATTATGAGTTTTCATGCCCGGCTTCTGCCAAAAGGACATCTCTCTTTTGCTTTGAAGTCTGCAATTTTCTTTTTCTTTTTTTATACAAATTCGTATATATGATCAAAACCAATGGTACATGACCACAAATAATGGTATATTCAAGAACATAATGGAGTGATATAGACATCAAACAGTAGAAAACAAGGTTCAAATTCAATAAGCAAATTCTTCTAAATTGAAATTTTATTGCACCTTGACTGAAATCTATCCATATGGGTTGAACAAGGGACAAGATATCATTTACACTAACACTATTTTTATGTTATACTCCAGAACCTGAAGGACATATATATACAATATGTGACTATTCACAATCCTTGTGGACAACAGTTAGGAGAACTTAAAAAGCACCTCAAATATTTTGGACCACAGACCTTGGAACCTTTTGAAGCATGGCAGTAGCAATCTCACCACCAACATTGCAAGCATGACTAGGCCCACACTATCACAACCAAAATGATCAAGTACTATCAAGCCAAACATTCCTGGACAAAAAAAACAAGTGTAAGCAAAATTAAGTGAAAGGTTACCAAGGTCTCGTTTGGGAACATGCTATTTTAGTAACTTTTTGACTAAAATATGAGGTAAAAAAAACTAGTATGTTTGGGGTGACTTTTTGGCTTTTTACGAAAAGATGTGCAAAAAGTAGAGAGAAAAGGGAATATTTGACTTTTTAATATAGGTTATAGGTTTTTTTTTATTTTTTTAGTAACTTTTTGACTTTTAGGCTAAAACAACTACTTGCCAAACAAAGGCCTAAAATTAATACACAAACAATGTCAGAAATCTAAAATTCAAAAAGGTAGTAGAAAAGCCAGTGATGAATATTGGGGATATGCCAGAAAGAAATCCAAAGGATTGATACCTTGCGTGCCTCGAATACTAGCATCAGAAATTAGGACAATGAAAAGCCGAGGAGTAACCCCAAAAAATTCAAAATTAATTAGGAAGCTGTGCAAATGTCCCAGTGTTGGGGCTGCAGCCCCCAGCCATAATCTTCTCATAGACTGCATATGCACGATCAGGATTCCCAAATATGCTATATCCTCGAATGAGAGCGTTATATGTGAAAACATTAGGTTCAAGGCCCTTAAGTAGGAGTTCTTCATACATTTTCCCAGCTTCCTCGATCATTCCAGCAATCCCAAGATTGAGAATTAAGGAATTGTAGGTATAAAGGTTAGGAACAATCCCTCTACTCTGCATCTCATTGGAAAGAGAGAGAGCTTCTTCTATTCTTCATAAGGTTGTAAGAAATTAAATCAGGATCAATGCCAGTCGACTTTAATTCCTCAAAGTAGTGCACAGCATCATCCACTTTCCCCACCATGCACAGGCAATCTACGAGAATGGTGTAGGACTTCAGATCTGGTCTTATTCCCCCTTTAACCATTCTATTAAACAACTCACAAGCAGTTTCCACATCCCCTCCTTTGCCAAATCCATTTGTAAGAATATTGAAAACAGCACAGTTCGGTTTACATCCGTAATCCACCATCTCATCAAAGAAACTCCTCGCTTCATCCAAATTTCCCAGCTTTAAGAGACCATCTATGAGAGGACCATATGAACAAGGAGTGGGATTGAAATCTCCACTGGTAAGATCATAGTACAAATCTACGGTTTTCTCTATTCTATTAGACTTAACAAGACCAGCAATAACTATATTGTGAGTTATGGTGTCAGGCTTACATCCCCTGCTGAGCATCTCTTCATAGAGTTCAAAAATTTCATTGACCCTCCCAGACTTCCCAAGATCATCAAGCAACAAGTTGTAGGTGAAAACATCAGGAGCAAAACCAACAGTTTTCATCTCCTTAAAAAGACCCCAAGCCATTTCAGTGAGATGAACATCAAGAAACCCGTCAATCAGAACATAATATGCTTCTAGTGTAGGTTGAATTCCAAAACTGCTGGTAAACTTCACAAAAAGTTCGTGAGCATCGAGGGCTTTCTTATGCTTGCACATAACCTTAATTAGAGGAATCAATACTGAGTCATTTCTGCAAAGCCCATCAACTATCAATCTTTCAACTAATGACATGGACTGATCAATTTCAGCATCACACAGAATTCCTTCAATTAAATCTCTCCAAAAAGAGTTGTCTGTCTGATTCCTAACCTGGTGAACAAAGCTCTTGGCATCTTAAATGCATCCTCAATCCGCGCGTCCTTCAAAACACCCGGTAGAAGGGTGCACAAAGTTATATTATCAGGATAGAGCATCTTTCTCATCTGATGGAAGAATAAGAATGCATCATTAACCCTGTTCTCTCTAACTAAACCGTAAATAACAGTGTTGTAAGTAAAAACATCAGGAATGCAATTTCTTCTTGTCATCTCAAAGAGCAACTTCAAGGCCATATCAATCTCATCATTCTTACAAAGGCAATCGAGAAGTGTATTGAAGGTAATTGTGTTTGGATGGCACCCTTGTGCAGTTATGCTCTCAAATAATTCCACGGTCTATTGAACCTTCCCTTCTCTCCCTAAACCAGCCAATAATGTGTTGAAGGTCACAACAGTAGGAGGAAGCTTCATCTCCGTCATTCTGCAAAACATTGCCCATGCCTCATCTACTTGATCAGCCTTGTAAACAGTGTCAATCAAAGAATTGATATTAACCACGTCAGGATCACATCCCCTTTCTATCATATCAGAGAATAATTGGATGGCTTCATCTATTTTCCCTTCCTTACTGTAGCATTTCATCATCATGTTGTAGGTTATAGAATTTGGAGCTAGTCCACTCTTTTTTAGTCCATAGAATATACCTTTTGCCTCCCCAAGCCTACCCATTTCCACTAGACTATACAAAGATGCATTACAAGCAACAATATAGGAACAATTCCACAGAGTTTCATCTTCTCAAAAGTTTCAATAGCTTTGTCAGGTTCACCTGACTTGCCGTAGTAGTCAATGAAAAGGATATATGTGTAAACAGTAGGTTTCATGCCAAATGATTCCATACCATCAAAAAGTTCTAACACTTCATTCAATCTATTAACTCGCAAAAGTCCACCTATTAATGTATTATAAGTACGAAGATTTGGCAAGATCCCTATCTTTCTCATGTTATCAAGGGTACCAAATGCTTCATCAAGCTTCCCTGCTTTGCATAAAGCATCAACAAGTATTGTGAAAGTAACAACATCTGGAACATAACCATTTGCTTCCATCTCGCTCCAAAATTCTGTGTCCAAATCTCCACGGTCACTGAACTTATCCAACAAGGTGATGTAAGTTACTCGATCAGGTTTATGGCTGCTGGATTTCATCTTTAGAAACACTTCTTTTGCCTTGTCAAGTTTCCCAGCATGACAAAGAGCATCGATGAGAACTGTATAAGTAATTACATCAGGTCCACAGCCCTCGTCATCCATTCTCTTCAGATGACCATAAGCCTCATCAATTTTTCCTGCCCTCCCAAGAACCCTAATGCATATGGTGAAAGTATACACATTCGGCCTCAACCCCAAACTCTCCATCTCTTCAAGTAAGCCCATGACAGTTTCAATATCCCTTCTCTTCCCAGATGCTACCATAAGCGCGGAGTAGGTCTTGTAATTACATGTTTCGGTAGTGTGAACAACATTAGGAAGCTGAGCAACAGACTTAAAAGAACGAAAAAGCTTCCTCTGGGTCTGAAGAAATTGACTTCAAACCCTAATTGCTTCCTCAGAAGACATACCACCATTTGGCTTCCCACTCACTGCCATTAACCCATGTGAGCTTTTCATCACAGACCCACAAAGACCCACCATTTTTCTCCTATGTTTCTTCCAATTCACCATAGACCCATTGCACTTCGAGTGGTATTGTCTATTATTATCAGGTAGGTAGGGCAGTGTAGTTGACATTACTACAGCAAATACTTGAGTTGCAAAGTACCAAAACAGCCATTGATGAATATTATCAGAAAGAATTCAATTCGGGAAGAGCATAAATTAGAGGTGTGATGTGTTTTGCATGATGGGTATTCGTTGAATTGTCTATGAGAAACTGAATTGCAGAGATATCAAGATAGGCGTTCACTTACCAAAGAAAATTGGATGATGGATTATCAGTTGAATGAGAACTTCGTTTGGCGTAGACACAGTTTAGTTTCCGAAACTGTCACAGTGAAGAGTAGTGAGTGTTCGAAACTATCTCAACTATCATTCGTTCGGAACCATATCTTGTGTGCAGTCCAAATAATTTTTAAATGGACGATGCAATCCAAATAAAATATTTATATAAAATTATTTTAGAAATGTTTCTATTAAACTTTTTTTTTTTACAATCCATATATGGTTTTGTGGGTAATGAAATTTGAAAGAGTCTCCATGTACACTATCAAATGTATCAATAAATATACTTAATTAGATATTATATTATGTTAGTTTCAAGTCAAGAGATTAAACTCATAAATAAGTATGTGTTTTATATAGTATATCTATTAGTAGGGGTGGTTGCAATTCAATTTTGGACAGTTTGCAGATCGGTTTAAACTGGCCTGCATATGTGGTTTGGAAAAAAATTCAACCCGCAACTGTTCGCAGTGTGGATTGCGGTTTGTGCGGATAGAATTCGCGGATGTGCGGTCAGTTTGTGGATTGGATTTTTTTCTTTAAAAATTTATTTTGGAGCATTTTTTTCTCATTTTGTAAATATTAATTTTTGGCTATTTTCCCCCCAATTTTCTAAAATGCTTCAGCATTAATAATTAATAAATTAAAACTTATAAAATTAAAAACACAACAAAATTAATTCTTAATACAAACAAATCATTCAAAATCCTAAACTTTTAAATCAAATCATAAACTAACACAAGCACATCTTTTAAAATTCTAAACTAGATCATCAATCTCATTCACTATCTATTACCCAACAATACAATTAAAGTAAAATCATTCAAAATCCTAAGCTTACCTAAAAGTAATTATTCATTAACTTTTACATTTATCCAAAATGCAATAATAAAATAATAACGGTCCAGGTTTTATTATTTAGAAAAAGAGTCTAAATGCGGGCGATTTCTTGCGGGTGCGGGTTAAACCAGCAACCCGCCCACAACTCGCAATCATGCCATATTTCAAACCGTATCTGTCTATATTGTGTCTACGAAACCCCCTATTTGTATGCAGATTGGTTCTAGTTCAACGGTTTGAAAAACCCTATACCCAGCCCTATCTATTAGTATTCCTAACATTACTAATATAATGGGCTTAATCGGTATTAAAGGTGCCCTTCTCACTACCTGCATCCTCTCTGCTAAAATATTTAGCTTTGGGAAAGGGTACTTCCAAATATATCTTTAAAAGTTTTTCACCATTCTAAAATAAATCAAATTATTTGAGTAGGCATAATATCTCTTGTTGTGCTCAAATGCACAACTGATATCCCTTCACCAACTTTTGGGATGTACCAAGGCTACTTTTTAAACAATTGGCAATGATAGAATTTTGAAGGAATATCACTTCTACGTACCTTTAAATAAATCATAAAATATTCAAAAGCAGAGTATGTTCAAAATAATTTGAAGTCTAAAATAATAACTTAAAATGAGGCTTTTTACATTTTAATATTATTGAAAACTTATTTTCTAGGTTTTTGAGATAAGAAATTATTAATTGAATATTTACAATACATATTTTTAAATTGATAATATAGCTAATTCATTTATGCATAGGGCTTGTATGAGCTAGGTGGTCAATCAGATTGTCGCGCATCGCTTGCCAAGCTTCGCCGTACATATTTTGAAATGTAAATGTTGCGTGCATGACTTTAGGGAGTTTGGATAAGCTTACTTGCTTAACAGAGAGTCCTCATAAATATTGTTAGGGCAATGCCAATCCACATGAGGAAAAGTTATAAAAGCAAGATCAACATATTGAGGATTCACTACAAGAAATTACATTTTTGGCGACTAAATTTGGTGACTAAAATTAATTTAATCGCCAAAAGTCAGCCCTTTGGTGACTAAAATTTGAAATTGGTCGGCAATGTTTCATATTTTAGCTACTAAAATTTTTTAGTAGCCGTATATTACTTATTGGCGACTAAAAACACAATTAGTAGCTAAAAAATGACCCAATAAGCGACTAAAAAACAGTTAGTCGCTAAAAATAGCCCAATAGGCAACTAAAATACAATCAGTAGCTAAAAAGTTACCCAATAGGCGACTAAAAATGACTTAGTCGCTAAAAAATTACCCAATAGGCGACTAAAAAAAATTTGGTCCCTAAATGTACAATCTTTAGCTACTAAAAATAATTTAGTTGGTATTAATTTACTTTTAGCGACTAAATTTTAGTCAGCAATTATAATTAAAAATTTTAAAAATTGGACTTCAGGTTTTGGAGGGAAAATTAATTGGCTACTAATGTACTTAGTTAGAAAAAATGCCTTTATTTATTATTGGCGATTAAAAAAGTTGGTCGGGAAAGAAAATGAACTAGGGTTTTAAAAATACACTACCACACGCTCTAACTCTCTCATACGTTTGTCTATCTCTCACTTTGTGACTGTCTCTCTCTTTCTCACTCTCTCACGCCTCTGCCCTCCTCCAGCTCTCTCTCTCACTTTTGTCTCCATCGTCGTCAGGTACAGGAACATCACTGCCATCGCACACGAGCACCACCATCAATCCACCATTGGAGCATTACCCCAGGTATGTCCTCTCTATATTTTTCCATCTCTCTATCTTTCAGTCTCTCTTTCCCTAATTTCATCTTCTAGGGTTTTCTTCTTCCATTTGCATACCTTCACACATACCCAACCCCAAATCGATCCATCCATCGCCATTGATGAATGACTGTGATTTTGGTTTTTTTTTTTTTTTGATGGTTTGATGATATTGATTTATGATTTATGATATAAAAAAGTTAAGAAGATAAAGAAAAGAATTTGTATGCATATGTATATAAATTTTGAATTTGGGCATTGATTTCGACGGGATTGAAGAAGTTCTCCATAGGGATATTGTTGAGATAGAGTTGAATAATAAACCAAAGTTTAAGAAGAGCAGTCGGCAAAGGAGTTGAAGCTTTACTTGCTGCTCTGTTTTGATCTTAGGATTGTGGGTTTGATGGCTGTGTTTGTTCATGTTTATCATTTAGATTTTTTTTTAATGCTTCTATTGTATTTTGGTGCTTCTATTATATTTTACTGCTTCATTTGCTCATTTGTTTGAAAATCTAAACTAATTGGAGGTAGGTAGTGTGTGGCTTTTGACATGCTAATGAAGGAGCATTGTTTTGAATTTCATCATAAAATTAAACATAAGTGAAATTAGAGATGATGTGAACATGTCTTTTATGCATACATAACCCGAAATCCCTCTTTCCTTTCCCTATTGATCCCAAGTTTTGCCTTAGCCATAAGAGAGGGGCTTTTTCGAAACATGTCTACCAAATTAGTTCATCGTCTAGGCATTGTTTTACTAGCCAAAGGCTTATAATGGGAGCTCTAGTCACATTTTATTTATGTGTGTAAAATCATGTTCGTACAAAGATTAAGTCAATGTTTTTTCAACTATTGTAGTCTAATTATTTTAATTTTTTTTAAATTGAATAAAAAATAAAAAATAAAAAATATCATCCTACATTTAAAATTACTCAAGCTTACTTTTGTAGGAAAAAAATCATCTGAGATATATCAATAAATAATAAAAGATTTGTATTGTCTAATCATTATCTTTCTCACCAATCCAAGAACAAAGAGAAGATGAAATGCAACTTTTCTATGGTTACACAACAACATATTAGGAAGAAAAAATGCTATATAAACTAGTGTTTCTTGCAAATGTTTATCACGCAATAATAAAATTAAGAGGGTAAATCCTACGCTACACACCCTTTCAAAGGATGTGTATCATATGTATCTATTATGTATTTTTGAAGTAAATGTTATGCATTTTTATAGTAAATATTATATATTTTTCTGGTAAGAGTTATGATAATTTGTTATTCAGAAATAAAATTACATATTTTGTGGTAGTGTGGTAATGTTACACTTTTTTTTTATTTGAGCATTTTCTAACCACAAAATGTGTAATAATATCATAAAATACGCAACATTATAATAAAATACATAACTTCATGTCTCAATAACAAATTATCGTAATTTTTATCAGAAAAATATACAATATTTAAATAAGTAACACAAATCACAAAAGTACATAACAATATATTTTATATATATATATATATATATGGTACATACCCTTAACGGGGGTGATGTGTATCATAAATTTCTCTGTTGTTAAATCCGCCCATCTCATAAGGATATAGGTCCCATACTGTGCGAGTGCCACAGTAAGACTCATACTTTGTGAGTATTTTATGATTTATTGTGTATTTTTTTTTTTAAATATCTTTTTTCTTGAGAAAAATATTTGCAAGGACTTGCTCATTAGAAGAGAGTTAGGTGTTGGTTTGGTGGGATACAACTATGGGATTGGATTTCATGTCTAATAGAATAATTAGTTTAATATTTGGATAGAAAAATAAAAGTTGGACTAATAGTTACACATGTGGGATAACTCTATCCCATTGGCCCCGTTTGTTTTTAGAGGTAAAATGGAGGAGATTATTAGTGAGGGGATTGATAGTGAGGAAATTAGTAAAATTGTGTTTATTTTGATGGCCGTTGTTAGTGTGGGGATTGTTAAATTATTTTTATATAAAATAAATTTAAAATAATAAAACAAATAAAATTATGATTTTTACTTAACAAAAAATACAAAAACATTAAACATTAATATTAAAAAAAATGCCCAACAAGTAAAAAAAAAAAAATTACAGTTGACCGGTCGGACGACCGGCTAGACTTTCGGCCAGACGTCTAGTAACATCCTATGCCGAATGGACTATCTTCTAATACCACCTCTTCGCTCAGACTACTAATTTGGACCTCCAAGGCTTTTCATAGTCCAAATGGACTACTAATCCAGACCTTCATTTCCAAAACAAACATGGAGTTGGGGGACTGTTCATCCATCACAGTCCACTTTGGACTGTCATGGCAGAAAACAAACGGGGCCATAGTGTTGTCGAATAGAAATGTAGTTAAATAACAAAATTGACCCCTCAAGTATATAACTTTTTTTTAAACATGTTAGATTTTTTTTAAACATGTATAAATTAATCTCGTGATATATAATTGTTTTCTTTTAATTTTTTGGTATTACAAAATAATAAAATGAAATATACTTTCAATATTTAAAAGAAAAAGAATATATAACATTTTTTTCTTCATTTTTTATAAAAAAAATTTCTTCATTTTTTTAAACATATATAAATTAATCTCGTGATATATAATAGTATTTTCTTTTCTTTTTGTATTAACAAAATTATAAATGAAAATATACCTCTAATGTCACATTTAAATGAAATTAATAGTAGTCTTACTAAAATAAAATATACTTTAAATTTAGTATTGCCATTGTAAACAATTCAAAAATACAAAATAATCTTTTGAAAAGTTATCATCTTTCATAATTTTTTAATTAAACATGAGATTCACTAAAATAGTTATTTTCAAACATCTAATCTCATGACAAAACAAACATGAGATACACATCATTTCCAGTCAAATAGTCAAATGACTAATTATCTAGGACTAATAGTTCGTTGGATTTTAATCTTTCCTTATTCAGTCCATCCAAATAGACATGTAATGAAATGATTTGTGATCGGTGCTTAAATGTACACATTTAATCCCTTAATATACATTTTATTAGTTTATTAATTTATAATTTTTTGTGATTTTTGTGTGTTTGTATATATTTTAGGTATTTATACCTATATTAAAGTAAATAATATATTTTAAATATTTTATATATTATCATATTATAAAGTGCACAGTAAATTATTGTGCATTTTACGAAAAAATGGAACAAAACAAAGATAAGTAAGGAAGAAGAAAGAGAAGAGAAATAAAAAAAAAATAAAAACAATCAAACAAATGAGGTGGTCCCACCCAGTTATATATAAATATATATATTTTATTATAATATAATATAATTTATATTATTATTTGTTTTCTTTGCAGGTACTTTGCCCATAAAAGGGGAGAGGGGAGCTCGCTGCAGAGAGCTCAAGGCAGGAGAAAAGGGCTTTGGCCTAGAGGGAGAGTGTTTAGTTTGTAAATATTAGACTGTAGTAATTGTTTTTTTAGGGTAGAGATGAAACCTTGACCAAGTAATTAGGGTAAGTTGTATTTAGTATTTTTAGTTTTAATTTGATTTTGGATATAGTTGTATAACTTTTAGATATTTTTGTGCAATAAAGGCTTTATTCAAATCGTGTTATACAATGGTTTTCACTGCTTTATATTAGAATTGTTAGACGAGTCATACCTAGTAAGACGGGTTGTACATCAAACCGTAGTTTAGTGGTGACGACTCGTGCTAAGCGAAGGTGATTCGTGACTTTCTGATTTTGATATACAAATCCTCTTGATGATGTATTTCTGCTTAACTCATATCACAGTATCCAAATCAATAATTTTCTAAAAATTGAGTACAATTACTCCCAATTATGAGGTTAGTGTTGGATTCAAAATCCTAAGATATTTATTTCATTTTATTTAATCAATTGCTTAATTAATTAGTTTAATTTTAACTCCAAATATTCGCAAGCAAATCTAAATTTCCAAATTAAATTATTCATTATTAGTCCCTATGGATCGACACCTGGTCTTAACCGCTATTCTACAAAATAGTTGTTTTTACTTGGTTTTAAATAAAAAATTTTGGTGTGCAAACGAGCATTTCAATTTTTGGCGCCGTTGCTGAGGACTAAAATAAAATTATTTAATTTAGAGATTCATTTATAAAACAAAAAAAAAAATATTGAGTTTAGTTTCTTTCCGCAGGAGAAATATAAACTTGAAAAAAAAAACCAATTTTTTTTTTTTTTGATATTGTGACCCAAAAAGGAGATACCCATACTAAACATATAATTAGTGTACTATTTACCTTTGCTGGACACTTGTGGATTAATTACTTCTGCTGAACATATAACTTAGAGGATAAATAAAGACTACTGACAACTAAGTTTTGATTGCTAACATTTATTTTATTGCAATTTCTTTTATTCTGTACATTTATTTTTCTTTCTAGGAGGTCTTATACCCCCTTTCATTTCATTCCAATTTAGTTTATCGCAATTTTTGTATATTTATACTAATTTGCAGATGTTTTTGATAAATCATAAGAAGTGAAAAAATATGGAATTGCAGCACTCAGGTAAAATAGATTGGTTTATTTTGTTTTGTTTTATTTTATTTTATTTTGTGTTTTATTTCTTTATTGGTAAAATCGATTGGTTTATTTTGTTTTGTTTTATTTTATTTTATTTTGTGTTTTATTTCTTTATTTTTCTGTGTGGTGTGTCAAGGCAAGTTAAACGAGTTTACCTTTTAAGGAAACTGCTGAGTAAGACCAAAGAAATTTGGTTTGAGATGGGTTACTTAAGAGAGGATAAAATTTTCAGACCTAAATTGCCTTGGAATTTGACGATAAATTTTTATTTGTTATGTTTTTCTTCCCATTCACTGTTCTTGTCAATCTTTTGTGGTATGTGCCATTAAGGACAATGTCATTTAAGTTGGGGGTGGGAAAGGGTTTGGTTTGTGTTTGTTTTGTGTGTATATTTTTATTTTTATTTTTGAAAAAAAAATGTGTTTATTTTTATTTTTATTATCGATTGTGTTAAAAAAAAAAACACGTATTTCTTTGTGTGCGTTGTTGTATATTTTTTTTTAAAAAATCAACAGTAATAAAAAAAAATCAATTTCTATTTATGTATGCCATTGTGTGTCGTTTTGTTTTTGCGTGAAAAAAAAAAAAAATTGTTTTTGTTGTGTTGTTTTTTTCAAAAAAGTAAAAAAAAATAAAAATAAAAAAAGAACCTTTTGTGTTGGGTGTGGTGTTTTTAAAAAGTTTTGCGGTTAATTGTTAATTTTATTGTCTTAATATTTTAATTATATCTTAGTTTATTATTGTCACGACCCAAACTCGGCCCTATGGGTTTAGCACCGTAACTGGCCAGTAATCCAAGATTACCGAAGGCCTGCTGAACAGTAATACAATTAAACAGAGTACAGGGCCTGGCGGAAGCCAATACAGTAAATAAATAATGTCCAATGAGCTGTGACAATCTGTATGCCAAAAGATTTTTATCCACATATGCATAGATAGTACAGTACAGAACAGTACATATAGACATATATACATATCCTTCAGTCAGTAGGACAGGGACCTAAGCCCTATATACAATACAGTACCGTACAACATTTCTTCGATACAGTATGGAAAAACAGTTCAGTAGGGGAAACACACTACGCCCCTAGCCTTAGCTTGGCAGGTTTGGAACCTCTCAGCGAGGCACGGTGGTTGGCTTGACAAAATTGGGATTTATCCTGACGCCTCTAGCTTTGACCCGGTGCTTGATCACCTACATGTACAGATGAGTAGTGAGCTAAAGCTCAGTGAGTAACAATTGCATAAAGATATGTTTGAAAATGACTATCTCTTGAACTGTCTACTAGATTGAGCTATCATTGAACTGTTTACTGAACTGTTCTCTGTCTACTGAATGAATGTATATCCGATATCCTGAATGATAATGTGGCATCCTTAGCAACTATTGTACATTGTTTACATTTCCTTGCTATCGACGGTCTATGAACGGATAGCCCCACCGACGGTCTATGAACGGGTGGATTTGTTAAGCGTGCTATCGACGGTCTATGAACGGTTAGCCCCCACCGACGGTCTATGAACGGGTGGAAATTGTGTACGGTTTCCATGTTGGAACCACTACTATACTGCTATGCTAATGAATGACTGTTATGGCCTCGAGTGAGAGTCACAAATTGAATGATTGACGCGCAGATAGAAATGATTATTTCCAAGACTGGAAGGACATTCACTCTTATTTCTCAATGTCTTCGGCTCTAACCTTTAACTGATGATATCCAGACCTGAGGTCAATTTTTGAAAACACTTGGGCACCCTGAAGTTGGTCAAATAAGTCATCTATTCGGGGCAAAGGATATTTGTTCTTGATAGTCGCTTTGTTCAATTCCCGATAGTCTATACACAATCTCAATGACCCATCCTTCTTTTTAACAAATAACACTGGAGCGCCCCAAGGTGAAGTACTCGGACGGATAAAGTTCTTGTCTAATAGTTCCTGAAGTTGGGTTTTCAATTCTTTCAATTCAGAAATAGACATCCTATAGGGAGTCTTGGATATAGGTTGTGTCCCCGGAATCACCTCAACAGTAAATTTGCTATGCATCTGGGGAACACGAAGATGTACCATAATTTGAAACAGAACTTTTGGTGGCCTGGAATGAAGAGGAGTATTGCGGACTTTGTGGCTAGATGTCTACACTGCCAACAGGTTAAAGCTGAACATCAACGACCTGCCGGTTTGCTACAACCACTCCCAATACCAGAATGGAAATGGGAGCACATCACCATGGACTTCATTGTGGGATTGCCTCGTTCTTCTCGAGGTATGGACTCTATTTGGGTTATAGTTGACCGTTTGACTAAGTCTGCACATTTTCTGCCTGTGAAAACTATTTATAACGCTGATAGACTGGCTAACATCTATATGACTGAAATTGTGAGACTGCATGGAGTGCCAGTGTCTATTGTGTCTGACAGGGACTCGAAGTTTGTGTCAAGATTTTGGCAGAGTTTACAACAGGCTTTGGGAACAGAATTGAGATTGAGCAGTGCTTACCACCCACAGACCGATGGCCAAACGGAAAGAACTAACCAAACTCTGGAGGATATGCTCAGAATGTGTGTGCTAGATCTCCAAGGAAATTGGGAGACCTACTTGCCATTAGCCGAATTTGTGTACAACAACAGCTATCACTCCAGTATTGGGATGGCTCCTTACGAAGCATTGTATGGAAGAAAGTGTCGATCTCCAGTATGTTGGGCTGAGGTAGGCGACAGACCTTTGTTGGGACCAGAACTTGTGCAAGAAACAACTGAGAAAGTGAGACTGATACAGCAGCGTTTGAAAACTGCACAGAGTAGGCAAAAGAGTTATGCTGATGTTCGAAGAAGAGAAAGGGAATATGAAGTGGGGGATCATGTGTTCATTAAGGTGACCCCGATGAAGGGTCAAACCCGATTTGGTGTTAAAGGAAAATTGGCTCCGAGGTATATTGGACCTTATGAAGTTCTTGAAAAGATCAATCCGGTGTCCTACCGAATAGCCTTACCTTCGATGATGGAACATATGCATAATGTCTTCCATGTGTCGATGCTACGGGAATATTTGAGAGATCCGCTCCACGTCATCGAACCGACGCATGTACTCTTGAAAGATGACTACACCTATGAAGAGAGGCCTATTCAGATTGTGAATCGAAGGATTAAAAGGTTGAGAAACAAGGAAATACCGTTGGTGAAAGTTGATTGGCAGAATCACGGGGGAACCTATGCGACTTGGGAAACCGAGGAAGACATGAAGAAGAGATATCCGGATTTGTTCCCTCTAAACCCGACATTGGCTTCGAATGAAGGTAACTCGAGTTTGGGGACCAAACTCTTTTAAGGGGGGAAGACTGTAATAACCCCGACCCTAATTAGTGCTAATTGAGACTTAATTATGTCTAATAATAATTAAGAGAAAATCCGGGATTTATTTGCATGTTTATTGCATGAATTTTGTGTTATATCGGTTTGTGTCTTAAACTTTAATTCGCAAATTGGAAGCCTTATCGGCACCCGATCCCGAAATTGATTAGTGTTTTGAGCTCGTTGGATTTTATGTGATTTAATGGTATAGTTTTCCAAAACGTGATTAGGAATGATTAAATTAGATTAAAATAAGCTAAACACATAAGTGGCCGTAATTACCATTTTGCCATTATGGTGGGCCAAATTGTCTAAGTCTTGGATTAGCTCCTAGACAACAATTAATCAGCCCCTCTCTTCATCAAATTCGTCTAGAAAGAGGAAGTGTGAGGGGAGCTTGACTTCAACAAGAATTGCTAGGAGAATTGGTAGGAGAGTTGCAAGTTTGAGCTCCCACACTTGAGACCGCTCGAGCGAAGGAAGGCTCGCTCGAGCGAACCCTTTGATTTTGGAAGCTCGCTCGAGCGAGCATCGAGCGAGCATCGCGCGAGAAAAATCAGCAACCAGTACTTTTACTGTTTCATCAGACCGCTCGAGCGAAGGATTGTTCGCTCGAGCGAAGCCTTTGATTTTGCAACCTCGCTCGAGCGAAGGAAGGCTCGCTCGAGCGAGACCCCTGTTTTCAGTAACTTTTGAAAAATGCCTTCCAACTGTATTTTTGCATCCTCATCCCATTCTAGGCATCCTTAGGCCTAGTTTAAGACACCTTAATGAGGATTTAGACATAGAACCACACCGAGGAAATTTAGGGATTTAATTATCATCTTTCCGACTGTGAACTTAGTGTGTGTTCTATTTGTTAACTGTTTAGGGTTGGCTCTCGGGGACGCGCTCTAGCTGCTATAGCCCAATCTCTGTGAGTAACAATTGTGTAAAGATATGTTCAAAATGATTATCTTTTGAATACTGAACTGAATTGTTTATTGAACTGATATTGTTTATTGAATGAATGTATGTCCTGTATTCTGAACTGTATTGTGGCATCCTTAGCATTGACTGTTACTGTAACAGAGCTCTGTCGGTTCCCTTGTGGAACCATACTGTTACCGATTGATGGCCATCACTACTGTTGGGTCTGTTAAGGCCCGGTCCTTTTGGACCTACTGTTTATAGGCTAATGGATGTACCACATATGATTGATTGACTGAAATACTGTTAAATGAACTGATTTCATTACTGTAAGGACATTCATTCATAACCTCTTTATACATTATGTTATTCACTGGGCTTTAGCTCACTGTTTATATATATATGTAGGTTCTCAGCAGCCAGACCGGAGCTAGGAGCGTGGGTTGGTCCCCAGTTTTGTCAAGCCAGCCTATGTGCCTCACTGCGAGGTTCCGTGTTGCCATGTTATGGCTTTGGGATTTTGTTTTTGTTTCCCTATCGGTCTCCTCACCGTTTTGTATTACCGTATAGACTGTTTACTGTTTTACTGTACTGTTGTCAAGGGATTAAGTCCCTACACTGTTTGATTGTAAACATTGTATAGACCGTACTGTTTGGAATATGTGAATGCATGAAAATGTTTTTGGCATACAGATTTTCACAGCTCAATGGACACTAGTTATTTACTGTATTGGCTTCCGCCAGGCCCTGTACTCTGTTTAATTGTATTACTGTTCAGCAGGCCTTCGGTAATCTTGGATTACTGGCCAGTTACGGTGCTAAACCCATAGGGCCGGGTTTGGGTCGTGACAATTATACTATCTTTTGATTAAAAATATTTTTTTTTCTTATATTCGGATGATCTGTACATGCACATATTCTTTGATTAATTTTTGGATTTAGACTTGAACATCTTGATGATTAATGTGAAGACTATAACCCATGTAAGATTTTGAGCCTATCATTCTTTTTAGAGAGTTATTAAATTTACTCTTAAATATTCATTTGGAAGCGCACTATTTTGTTGTTTAGTCTCATATTTTTCATTTTGGTTGAATGTTAAGAAATCATTTTGCATTTATACTTTCTAAAAATCATGAAAGTTGAAAATTTGTACCAAATTTTGGGAAATAATTTAGGCTATTTTTGTAATATTTGAGCTTTAACATTTCTCTCTCTACACTAAAAAAATCCTTAGAAACCATTTTGAGCCTACATTCCAAACCTTTCATTCAATGAACCCCTAGTCATAACTGGCCATTGTCTTTAGGAGCAAAAGAATGGTGGAATTGATATGGAACATGACAGAGAAGAACAAAAATAAAAAAATAAAAAAAGTAAGATTATGGAAGGGAGTCTACACAAGTATATATTGTTGAAGAAAGAGAATGTCAAAATCATGAAATAATAATTTTGGCTGTTCCCTTACACTCAAAAAGGAGATACTGATTCTTACCCAATTTTCTTACCTATCCCGAACCCTGTTTGACTAACCCAATAAAAGTCCTATTTGATCCCAGAATTGGTAAAATTTAGATATAGACATGATGGATAGAGTTGTTAGTGTAATTTTTCAGCATTTAGCATTCAATTGAAGAGACTATGTTCATTCATGCTAGCATCTTTCATGACTTATATGTGAGATATTTTGATTTGTTTATATTAATTCCACTCGCATATGTTGAAAGTACACAAATTTGCACCGTATCTAGTGAATTATTTGTTGAGTGCAAAATTTGTGAGATTAGAGTCAAATCATACTTCTGATAGAACTAAGAGTCTTCTTTCATTAAGAGATTGACTAATATTTTTGTTGGCTACAATTTACACACACACCAAATATAGAGATAGATAAATTAATTTTACTAATTGCTAGTATTCTGAACTTTGATAATGCTTTTGCTAATATATTAAAACTAACAATTATTGCTATGAATATTTTCTTTAAAAAAAATATTTTGAATTTTGTGGATATATTCACTGTAAACCTTCATGAGATTACAACTCGTCCACTAGGGGTAATCTAGGGGTTCAAAGGTTAGTTACATACACTAAATGCAATCGTGTTCCCTACGAAAATGGCTTAGATAGATTTTATTTTATTTTATTTTTAGTTTGCTTTGCTGGAGAACTAGCAAAGCGTAAGCTGGGGGTGTGATTGGTGTCTAAATATACACATTTGGTCCCCTAATATACACTTTATTAGTTTATTAATTTGTGTTAATTTATAATTTTGTGTGTTTGTATATATTTTAGGTGTTTATACCTATTTAATATAAATAATACATTTGAAATATTTTGTATATTATTATATTATAAAGTGCACAGTAAATTACTGTGCAATTTATGAAAAAATAGAACAAAACAAAACAAAAGAAAGGAAGAAGAAAGAAAAGAGAAAGAAAGAGAAATAAAAAAAATAAGCAGCAAACAAACGAGGTGGTGGCGGCTAATCACCCACCCCTCAATTATATAAATATATATATATATATATATATATATTATAATATAATATTATTTATATTATTATTACTTGTTTTTTTTTGCAGGTACTTTGCCTATAAAAGGGGAGAGGAGCTAGGGGCAGAGAGCTCGAGGCAGGAGGAGAGGGCTTTGGCCTAGAGTGGGAGTGTTTAGTTTGTAAATATTAGAGTGCAGTAATTGTTTTTTTAGGGTAGAGATGAAATCTTGACCAAAAATTGATATCACGTCCCGAAATAATTCACCATACAACAACCACATCAACTAACATTTACTAAATAGTGACAAAGATCCATCCATCCTTACATGTTTAATGAAACGAGCTTACACAAAAGTTTCACATGCAATTATACATTCAATGATAAGAAAACACCTGAATCTATAGCATGTGAAGCATCTAGTCTCAAGAAATTAAAATGCCCTTAAGGGCTTACATCTTCCAAGGCAATAGTCCGGTTACACAAAATGGTCCCTCGGACCCATGCATGTTAGCCCTTGGCTTACAAAAATGTACAACAAAAATGAGAGAGCAATATACTCTTCACAATTTAAACCCACGCCCTCAACTCGACGGGATCACCACATCTTTACTTGCAGCAAAGTCCCATAGGGGTGAGCATAAAGCCCAATAGAGAAATCCCTAACAAAGTATATACATTTATGTAAGATATCCAATATTAAAATGCAAGTGCAAATGTGATGCAATGCCTTTTCAAAATAATCTCATGTCATGCCTTTCTTGAAAGTCACCATGTTTTTCAATAATATTTTGCAATCTCATCAATTTCCAAACTTCAAATTGCAAATCATAAGGGGCGGTAAATATGACTCAGGTAATCCCTAAGTTGGTGTCTGCAAATAGGCTCAACAAGCACTACCAATAACCCCACTTTACTGGTTGCTAACCGGAAGGGAAGTGGTACCTCCTCCGCTCGTATTTTTGGTCTTTCACCCCGGACACTCAGGCCAACTTATCAATTTCATCTATACCCCATAACCGAACTTACCAATGTATTTACCCCTTAAACATTTTCCATAGCTTTCATTACAATTATCTTTTCTCAAAGTGAATGTTTCCAACTCAAATCAAGATGCGCAATGGTGATAAATGATTAATGAGAACATGATGCAATAAGTATCACCTCATGCTTAACCGATGCTATCAACACATGGCAGTAATTTCTCATCATGCAAAATTCTTATCATTCTAGTCATTTCAAGACTATATGAAAATTTCAAACATTAATTTTCAAGCTTTCAATTCCCATAACCCATGGTGCTCAACAATTATCATCTCACGATTATAAGTGTTCAACAAAATGTAATAACTATCAATTGCAATGTGCATTTTACCAACTCTCATGTCTTTCCCAAATGTAAGATTCATAAGATGACTATGTGTCCATTTAGACTCATCAAGAATAACCACATTTTAACATTTATAAGCAACAATAACCATTCCACAAATTCTTTACCATTTCTCCCTTATCAACATGATTAAGAAGCCCATTTTTCTTCATTACATTTATTACACAAGGAAAAAAATAACATCACTAACATTGGAAGTAAATAAAATTTATTTATAAAATCCCCAACATGTTCTCCCCAACCCCACATTTGTAGGGTTTTTCTTCTAAAACAAACATTTCCCCATCTTTTGAAAGGGTTTTCCCTCAAGACATCACCCATCCTATATTGTGAGTTAAAATCCTTAAGAAGGTAGTTTAGGAAAAGAAAGAAATCAAACCCACTTTTAAAACCTTAGCATTTATGAGACAAAGACCAAACTTTCAATATCATTAATAAAACCTTTAAATCAACCAAATCTAACATAAATATATATATAACTCAAAGAAATTTTCCTACCTCAAGGTTTGATGAAGAAGAGAAGGTGAAACCCTAGATTCAAGGTGGAAGACTCTTCAATTTCCACTACACCAAGATGAGCCCTAGCTTTTGATCTTCAAAGCTTGAGAGGGAGAGATAAGGATGATGATGATCTAAACCCAAGGATTACAAGAATCAAAGTATTTTTTTTAGTGTTTTGGTGAGGGTTTCTAGAGAGAATGAGGACGAAAATAGGGTTTAGAGTGAGAGAAAGAAGCCCCAAAATGAGATTCAATTTGGCCAAAAATAGAAATAAAAACAGAGTTTCGGACTATCCAGTTGGCCGCACGTGCGGCGCCCTTCCCCGCACATGTAATGTGCCTCCCCCGCATGTGCGATGTGCCTCCCCCGCACGTATGGCCTACACCTCCGTACGTGCGGTGCCCCTCTTCCATACCATAATCTATACGAGCCTTTTAGACAGTGTGCAAACTCCTGCTGTTCAACCCTCACTCCCCACACGTGCGGCCCTGGCCAGCAGCCCAGAATTTTTTGACTCGCTTCCTGGGTGCTCCGGACCTGACCCTGTACTTCTTGAAAGAAAGAAACTTCAACACCGAATAAAAACGAGAATAGGAATTACATTGAGATAAACCCTCTGGACAACACAAACCCCAAACACTCAACAAGGCTCCAAATCAACCCGACACTCTATTAGGGTAAATCCAAGATTAAACAAGAGACAGCGAAACTAGTGACACACTCGGTCGTTACAATTGAGGTAAGTTGTATTTAGTATTTTTAATTTTGATTTGATTTGGATACAGTTGTATAATTTTTAGATATTTTTGTGCAATAAATGCTTTATTCAAATTATGTTATACAATGGTTTTCACTGTTGTATATTAGAATTGTTAGATGAGTCATACCTAGTAAGAATCGTGCATCAAACCGTAGTTTAGTGGTGACTGTCCGTGCTAAGTGAAGATGATTTGTGGCTTTATAGTTTTGATATACAAATCCTCTTGACGATATATTTCTGATCAACTTACATCCAATATCCAAATTAATGATTTTCTAAAGACTGAGTACAATTACTCCCAATTATAAGGTTAATGGTGGATTCGAAATCCTAAGATATTTATTTCATTTCATTTAATTAATTGCTTAATTAATTAGTTTAATTTTCATTCTAAATATTCACAAATAAATCTAAATTTCTAAATTAAATTATTCATCATTAGTTCCTGTGGATTGAAACCTGATCTTAACCGCTATTCTACAGAATAGTTATTTTTACTTGATTTTAAATAAAATATTTAAATGTGCAAACCACCATATCAATTTGTGGTGTTTGTGTTTTACAAGAATCCTAGTTAGCCCATAATTTATTTATTTGTTTATTGTTTTGAGTTAATCTATTTAGGGGTGTTTTTGAAAATTGGTTAAAAGTTGGCTTTTTAGCTTCTTGTTTTTGGCTTTTGTATCCTTTTGTTTGTAAAAAATATGAGAGGTGATCTAACCCAAAATGAGTTAAAAGTTAGCTTTTGTTTGATTAACTATGAAGGTGATTAAATTGAAATGGTCATTTTTTATATGCTTTTAACTGATGAGCATTAATTCTATTAACAATGTATTTTTCATCATATTTTTTAGCAAATTAAATATAAGAATGAATAATTTGATAAAATGATAATTTTATTTTATTTTATTCTAATAAATCAAATATAATATTAATGGATACTTTTAATTATAAAAATTTTTAAAAAGAAAAAGAAAAAGAAGAAGAAGGAGAAGAATATAGTACATGCAGTAGCTGAGACAATGACCCATCCTAGAAAAAGAAAATGGAAAATAAGAAGGTTGCTATCACACATTGTTATGTGTTTGAGATATGTTCTTACCTTTAAATAAGTTTAGTGTGCTTCCAAGCAACACACACAAAAATATATATATATATATATATATATATATGCAGCACAAAGACAGGCTGGTGATATAATGATAGATGAACTTTAAAGCAATAATGTATATTCAGATAGAAAAATGTTAGAGGTCCCAAATATTTTACCAACATTTCTATCAAATGTCTTACATGAATGTAGGACTCACACCATGTGAATTCTATGTAAATTTTACACTATGTGAGACATTTGATAAAAATATTAGTAAAATATTTGGAGTCCCTACTCATTCAGATATCCAAAACATTCGACACAACTTAACGAAAAGCCAATCCCCTTGCACCAATTAACCCATAAAACTAATACATCCTATCACCTATTTTTTTGGGAGGTTAAGATCTGCAAATCGTGTGATTTAAAAAAAAAAAAAAATTTGTTGATAAATCCATTGCTAGTAAAATGTATGCCATTAAATTCAATGATTGTTTTGTTGAAGTTGTAAGAACATAATTAATGAAATTGTTTGGTGAAAATGATAAATTATTGTTTCAAAATTCTTTCCATTTTTATCCATTGTTGCTCGTCACCGAAAAAGTTGCTGAAGGTGGCCAATGACAGCGACTGGTGGTAGGGGTGAACATTCGTCAGGCCAAACAAACATTATATAATAAGGGATTTTGTGTTTGCCCAAACCCGGCCCAACCCTAACATCGGGCCTTTACATCTACCCAAGTCCAGCCCAAAAAATAATTATAAATCTCAACCCCAACCATCGAGTTATATGTTAAAAAAAATAAAGTATTCCATAATTAAATTCAATCACACATTATATTTCTTAAATAAATATACTGACATAATTATAAATTAAAATATTTTTTTGTATAATTGAAGGATTTCTTAAATAAATCCAATCACACATTACTACAAATGTGAGTATCAATAAAATCAATAAAGATAAAAGCTATATCCTAAAAAATATATTATAATTAATTAATTAATTTATTTATTTATTTCATAGCAGGTCGAGCTACACTGGATTGAAAATATAAATCTCAAGCCCAACCCATTAACATATCGGATTAAAATTTTTGACCCAACTCGGTCTTATTGGCTAAAACAATCTTCTCACACCCTTAAAAAATAAGATTGGGCGAGTCAATGGGCCGATGTCCACCCTTAGTTTATGGTGGTGGTGGTAATATGGAAAGATAGGTAACACTGGATAGATATGTTAATAGATATGTAACACACGGATAGATTGACGGAAAGATAAATGATACTATAGTCTGTACAGATATGTGACACCAGACATATAGGTAGAATAGTGGATAGATTGCCAGATATGTAGGCATAATATGGCATTTCAAATTATTAGTCTTTAAAAATATTAAAACTTGGGAGCTGTTGCCCCAAAATTTTCAAAATTAAATTTATGGCCCATTTGAAACTTATTAATGTCATATTTTAATATGTTATAGTATTAAAATGTCATATTCTCAAAGATCCCTTTTACCGGTGCATTGTTATCTTTTAGTACGATTTAATTTTCCATACGATGCAATCTTGTGTCCCAGCAATGTCTTTAAATTATATTTTTAATTAAAAAATTGTAATCTAATAAATAATATTTCTAAACACTTCGATTCATTATATTAATTCAAACTTAAATTAAATAAAATTTGATGGTGAGTATTTTTTGATGAAATGCCTTTAAATTGTATTTTGAATTAAAATTATTTTAATATGATGTTTAGTATTTAAAAATAATATTTTTTATATTAATTTATTAATTTTATATTTAAATTTAGTATGTCTATCATATCAAATTCTAACAATAACATGAATGATAACATAGTGTTAGAATTGCTCTAATAAAATCGTTTATAGAATTTGAAAATTCATAAACTCTCAGTTGCCACAATTTTTGTAATTGCTCCAAATTGCTATTATAACTCGTTCAAACTGATCTAAAAAACAACCATCTTTTCAAATGATTGTCATAAATCTTATACTCACTTTTATAATTATATTCCTACCTTTTTCTCACTATGAGCACTTACAACTAGGGGTGATAAACAAGCCGAATAATTAACTGTTTAAGTTTGGTTTGATAATTTTAATGATTTTCAAAATTTATCCAAGTTTGATTCGTTAAACTTTCGAACCGATCTCAAACGAGTTTTTATTGAGCCAAGCTTGAATAGTTTGATATTTTATATAATTTTAGATTTTTTGAACCGAGCCGAACGAGTAATTGATTGTTCAAGGTTAGTTTGAAAATCTTAATGAGCTCTAAAATGTGTTCAAGTTTGACTTATTTATTTAACAAACCAAGCTCGAATAAGCTTTTAACAAGCCAAACATAAGTCGAGTTCAAATTGTTTAATTTGTTTATCACTCCTATTCACAACTGAGTATCACCCATCTAGTTATTAATATGTTTGATTGGGAGTAATACTTCAAAAATTATTTAAATCTATGATCTTATCTTATCATAGTCTAGCTTTCAATATTGTATTTGAGATATACATTAGTGGAACTCATTACACAAATGTTGGGTTGATAAGTTTGACGATGCGCATAATATAATAACACAACAATGATACAAAATGAAAAAAACTACCCAAAAAAATACATTTATAAATAATAATCATTCTATACTATACAACTTGTTTCAGATTAAAATTTTAGTAAGTTTTTATGATGAGTAATGATTCATCCCCCTTTTCCCCCCACCCCTTTGACCCCCTCTCTGTCTCATTGGTTGCATTTTCTTTTTCTTTTTCTTTTTTTTTCT
Source organism: Camellia japonica (assembly GCA_030407325.1). Classification (NCBI taxonomy): domain Eukaryota; kingdom Viridiplantae; phylum Streptophyta; class Magnoliopsida; order Ericales; family Theaceae; genus Camellia; species Camellia japonica. Next base: position 33,648,189 of record JAPPVO010000013.1, read on the forward strand.
GCTCCTCCAATCACCACCCGCCACGTGGCAAAGGGAGTGAGGGGGTGACCCCCAAAAGGGGGTCCCAAGCATTATTCTTTTATGATTCATAGCATAATGATAAATATACCATTATTAATTTGAATTAGATGTAAATTGTTTGTGTTTGAAATGTTTGAAAGTCTTGTCAAATAGGCCAGTATCTGGTTGGCTGCCAAAAAAACTTCAAAACATTAGCACAAAAAGTTGTAAACAGACAAAAATATCCTTTTTGTTCATTCACAAGTCAGAGTTGCCTAGACAATAGTCCTCCCATAAAAAGTGTACTAACCCATTTTGGAAAAAATAAAAAAATAAAAAAAAATAAAAATTTGAATTTTTTTTCTTTAGTGATTTTTTTTTAAAATTATGTCAAAAAATTTTTACTTTTTCGGTCCATCTTGTCAAAATGAATCTAAAAAGTATATATTTTTAAAAAATTCCAAAAAAAAAAAAACACTAAAGACAAAAATAAGCCAAAAAGGATTTCTAATTTTGGCTTATTTTTGTCTTTTCTAAATTTTTAAAGATTTTTATAAAAAAAATTATAATGTTCCGATTTGTCTTGTCGAGCTGAATTTAGAAATATAAAACTTTTTGAAATTTTTTTAAAAAAATTCACTAAAGACGAAAATAAGTAAAAACCAAAAGCCAAAAAATACACTTCCGAAAACACCCCTAAGGGTGTTTGGCACATAACTAAAAAAGTAAATAAAAAATTGATTCTTACATTTTTAATATTTTAAAAAAAAAAAGATTACATCATTTTTTAACTTTTTTTTAGTCCGTTTTGTGTAAAAGAATCTAAAAAACTCCACACACAAACACACAAAAAAAAAAAAAAAAAAGTCAACTATTTTTTGGGCTTTTTGTTCTTTCTGAACTTCTTTTTTATTTAATTTTTATTAAAAGAAAATTACTTTTTTGATCCATCTAATAGCATAGAACCCAAAAATATATACTTTTTTGAATTTCTTTTTTCAAAAAAAAAAAACCCAAAATTAGTATTTCTTTCGGTCAATCATTGTTAAAGTCAATTGGTAACCGGGCAGCCTATATCAAGATTTTTTGCCATTTGGTCCCTAGGAAAACACTGGTTTGTTAGGAGAGACTATTAATAATCAATTGAGTTAATTCAATTAGCCACTCTTATGTATTCCTAATTGAGAGGTCAGGAGTCCATCTTTATCAAAGTCAAACATTGATTGTTTTTCTCTATTATGGGAGTTTTGTTGTATTGAGTTATTTTTTCCCATTATGAGTTTAGTATTGGTTGTTGGTTTGCATTTATGATTGTCCATTTGATATAATTCTTTTCTCATAACTGTAAACAAAAGTGGAGGCTCTTTATAAGATTAGCTAAAATTTCCTCACTCAAATATTTGTTAGCATATCATATTAGTCGAAAGTGTTAGCATATTATATTAGCCGAAAGTTGCATTATATGTGGGTTTGTATTAGGATCTATAATGATTCTATGTCCTCAGGGCTCATCTTGTAATTGTCTCTCTTGTAAACCCTAATTTTCATTTATAAATAGGGGATGATATTCTATCATACCCTAAGCTGGTTACCCAAACTTCATGGTATCAGAGCTACACCTCTAGGGTTAGGGTTCGTAACGTACCTAGTTGGATCATCTGCTGGGTCGATCTTCAGTCGTCGTTGTCACTCTGCTTCGTCTTCATCAGCCGGTGGATCATCTGCTTCGTCTTCGTCTTCGTCTCAGCTCCTCAGCCCGTTGATCTCCTCCAGCCGTTCGTCACTCGTCTTCATTACTCTCGTCGTCCTCAGCTCATCGCTCGTCTTCGTCGCTCGTCGTCCTCAGCTCCTCTGTCGCCTTTGTCGACCGTCGATCTCTGGTATACTCTCGTGTATCGGTACGGTGTGATATATATATTTATATATACCAAGCTATATCAGGATATATATATTTATATATACTAGGGTGTGATACATGTATAACTAAATAAATCAATAAATATATTATATATATATATATATATATATATAAACAACAACACAACAACAACAAAAACAAAAAAACAAAACAACAAAACAAAAAAAAAAAAAACAAAAAAAAAAATGAAAATGGTTTCTTAATTTTGTTATGTCTTTCTAGTAGTCATTGTGCCTGTTCTCTCACTACCACCTTCCGGGTTTGTGATTGCCACTAGTTCTGTTGCGGGTTCGGTAGTATTGTATCCATAACAGATTCCACTAGTGTGTCCCCTTCTTCTCAAACACCGAGGAGTGAGAGTCCCATTATACCTACTACCATGACTGAGAACCCCAACCCTAGTCTGAAAATCACCACATCTCTAAATGGTCAGAACTACCTAGCATGGTCTCAAAGTTTGACTATGTTTTTGAAGAGCAGAGGGAAGATGGGGTATGTTGATGGCAGGATACAGGCACCTAGTACCATTAACTCAGGTTATGACCAATGGGAGATTACCAACTCTTTGATTATGAGTTGGCTTATCCATTCGATGGTTCCAGAACTTGGTGATGGCTACTTGTCTATGGAGACTGCCCAGGATGTTTGGGATGCTGTGGCTGTCACCTATTCCCGCAAAGGGAATTTTTCACAGGCATTTGAGTTGCGCCGCTCTATTAAGAGCTCACTTCAGGGGGAGCAGACTGTTCTTCAGTACTTCACTTTCTTCACCAATGGCTGGAAACGCCTTGACCACCTGGAAGACTATAAGCCCGTTTGCCCTACTGATTCTGTTAGGTACAAGAAGTTCATCACACGGGAACGGGTCTTTAAATTTCTGGCCGGCCTAAATGTGAAGTATGATCCAGTTAGGGGTCGAGTTCTGGGTATGGAGACGCTTCCTTCACTTCATGAGGCATTTGCCTATGTACAGAATGAGCAGAGTCGCCAGTCTGCTATGATGTCTTCTGTCTCTACTGACTATTCAACATTACTGTCTACTCCTCGAGATGGCCTCAGCCTGACTCTCATTCCTCCGTCTACTGCTAAGGAGTCTATATTCTGTGATTATTGCAAGAAGCCGCGGTATACTCGTGAAACGTGTTGGAAGCTTCGTGGGACTCCATCCAGGGTTGAGGTGATCGGTCTAGTTCTCGAGGAGGTCGGTCAGGCCAATCTAGAGGACGCGGTTCCTATTCCCGGGCTCATCAGTCTAGTGCCGTTGATACACTTGATTCTAATTCTGCTTCTGTTGGCCAAGCTTCTGATACTGAGCTGGAGGATGCTTTGCGCCAATTGTTGGACCGCTGATCTTCTATTACTCTCAGTACAGCTTCCTCGTCCTTTGCCCGCTCAGGTAACGTAGCCTCTTCTCCTTGTGTTTTCCTGTGTCATAAATCTTTGCCTTGGATTATTGATTCTGGTGCCTCAGATCATATGTCTGGCTTCTCTGATCTTTTCTCTGTCTATAAGCCCTCTTCAGGTCAGGACAAAGTTAGGATTGCAGATGGTACTGTTTCTTCCATTTCTGGAAAAGGTTTAGTCCAAGTCACTCCTACCATACATCTATCTTCTGTTCTCCATGTTCCCAATTTTTCTGTTAATCTGTTATCTTTGAGTCGTCTTACCTAGGATTTGAATTGTAGTGTGACTTTTTCCTAATCATTGTCTTTTTCAGGACCTTGTCACGGGGAGGACGATTGGCAGTGGTAGTGCAGAAAATGGTCTCTACTTCCTAGATCAACTGGACAAACTTGCTTATTCTTCCACCACGTCTTCTACTACCCCCGCTGATTTATGGTTGTGGCATCGGCATCTTGGGCATTCTTCATTTCATTTACTTAAGCATTTATTCCCTTCTGGTTTCGCAAATCATCATGTGTCTGACTTTCTTTGTGAGTCTTGTCAACTTGGAAAACAACACAGAGCTTCTTTTGCTCTAGTTTGAATAAAAGTTTAGTTCCTTTTTCATTAATACATTCTGATGTTTGGGGTCCCTCTCGTGTTATGTCTGTGAAAGGTCATCGATGGTTTGTTACATTTATTGATGATTTTTCTCGTGCTACTTGGGTGTATCTCATGAAAGATAAGAGTGAGGTTTTCTCTGTGTTTCGCACTTTCATAAGATGATTTGTACTCAGTTTGGGGCCACTATTAAAATATTTCGTTCTGATAATGGCGGGGAATACATAGATTCTGGGTTAGGACAATATTTTCTACTCATGGCATTCATCCATCAGACCTCTTGCACCAATACCCCTCAACACAAAATGGGGTGACGGAACGCAAGAATCGGCATCTTCTTGATATGGCTCGGTGCATGTGTTTTTCTATGAATGTGCCTCGGCCCTATTAGGGCGATGCTGTTCTCACCGCTCCCCATCTTATTAATAGTCTCCCTACCCAGGTCTTGCACAAACAGGCTCCTCTTCACGTCCTCCAAGGTTCTCAGTCCTTATTTTCTATTCCTCCCAAAATATTTGATTGTGTCTATTTTGTTCATAATCACTCTCTCTCTTGTGGTAAGTTAGACCCTCGCTCCCTCAAGTGTGTTTTCCTTGGTTACTCTCCTACTCAAAAGGGGTATAAATGTTACCACCCTTCTTCTCGTAAGTGGTTTGTGTCCATGGATGTTACTTTCTTTGAATCCCAGTCCTATTTCTTGTCCTCTCCGGTGTCACCGTCCTCATTTCCGGGGGAGCCTTGGTGTGAAGTGAGTCTTGTACCTCCTATGGTGGGCTCAATTGTTCTTGCACCACCCTCTTCTACTGTGTTTCCTATGGTGGAACCAGTTGTTCTTGCACCCCCTTCTTCTACTGGGACTATAAAACCCACTGTCACCAAGGATAAGGACGAGCAGGTTTATGTCCGGGACATAGACAGACAACAAGTTAACTGGATACAAGGAACCGCTTCTACTACTCTACTGCCATCTCCTGCTTCTGATGAAAGTCTAGGTAACTTTGAATCTCTTGAGTCCATTGATCTTGATGTTCCTATTGCCAAGAGGAAGGGTGTGAGATCTTGTACTCAACATCCTATCTCACAGTTTGTATCATACTCTCATTTGTCATCCTCATATAGAGCGTTTGTGTCCAATATTTCCTCTGTTAGCATTCCTAACCATTTTCAAGATGCTCTTGCTACCTCTGAGTGGAAACTAGCCATGATTGAGGAAATGAAAGCATGTAGGAAGAATGACACTTGGGAATTGACTGAGTTACCTTCGGACAAATGACCTGTAGGATGTAAATGGGTATATACTGTGAAACACAAAGCAAATGGGTCTATTGAGCTTTACATGGCAAAACTTGTGGCAAAAGGGTTTACTCAGACATATGGCATTGATTATCAGGAGACCTTCGCACCCGTGGCTAAGATGAATTCAGTCAGAGTACTTCTCTCTCTAGCAGCTAATCTAGATTGGCCACTTTATCAGTTTGATGTCAAGAATGCCTTTCTCCATGGTGACCTCGAAGAAGAGGTATATATGGACATTCCTCCCGGGTTTTGAGGATCATCAGACAGAAGGCAAAGTATGCAAACTTCGGAAGTCATTATATGGTCTCAAACAGTCTCCAAGGGCTTGGTTTGAGAGATTCACTCAGGCTATGTTTAAATATGGCTTCAAACAAAGTCAGGCAGATCACACATTGTTTGTGAAACATTCCTCACATGGTAAAACTACAGCACTTATTGTTTATGTAGATGACATAGTTCTTACAGGCAATGATAGTGGGGAAATACCTCTGTTGAAGAAATATTTAGCTAATGAGTTTGAAATCAAAGACTTGGAAAGCTTGAAGTATTTTCTGAAAATTGAAGTTGCTCTCTCTAAGGATGGGATATTTATCTCACAGAGAAAATATGTGCTTGACCTGTTGAAGGAAACTGGGATGCTTGGCTGCAAGGCATGTGCCACTCCACTAGAACCCAATCAAAAATTGGGGGATGATGAAGGAGGAGAAGTTGTGGATAGGGGGAGCTATCAATGATTAGTGGGTAAGCTCATCTACCTATCTCACTCCCGTCCTGATATTGCTGTTGCTGTCAGTGTGGTTAGTCAGTTTATGCATGCTCCTCATCAGATTCACTTTGAGGCTGTCATGAGAATCTTGAGGTACTTGAAGTCTGCTCCTGATAAGGGTCTGTATTTTTCAAAGTATGATCATCTTCGTGTAGAAGCCTATACAGATGCTGACTGGGCTAGGTCAGTAACTGATAGGAGATCAACTTCAGGGTATTGCACATTTGTTGGAGGCAACGTAGTTACTTGGAGGAGTAAGAAACAGAATGCGGTTGCCAGGTCAAGTGCAAAAGCTGAGTTTAGAGCTATGACATAAGATGTGTGTGAACTTTTATGGATCAAGCTATTGTTAAGTGATCTAGATATTGATCAGACGGACTCCATGCGGTTATACTGTGATAATAAGGCCGCCATCAACACCGCTCACAATCCATTTCAACATGACAGGGCAAAACATGTTGAGATTGATCGCCACTTCATTAAGGAGAAACTCACTAGTGGTACCATTTGTACTCCTTTTGTTCAGTCTGGTGAACAACTTGTTGACATTCTCACCAAGGGGGTTGGGAATAAACCATTTCATGACATATTAGGCAAGCTGGGCATGAGAGATATCTTCGCACCAGCTTGAGGGGTAGTGTTAGCATATTATATTAGCCGAAAGTGTTAGCATATTATATTAGCTGAAAGTTGCACTATATGTGGGTTTGTATTAGGATCTGTAATGATTCTATACCCTCAGGGCTCATCTTGTAATTGTCTCTCTTGTAAACTCTAATCTTCATTTATAAATAGGGGATGATATTCTATCATACCCTAAGCTAGTTACCCAAGCTTCAATATTTTTACTTTTTAAATGGAAAATCTTAAATCCTCAAGATTGTGATTTGTAATTAGGATTATATCAACAATGAGTAACAATTGCCAATAAAATAATTATAGATCTAATCAAATTATGAGAGACTTGAATTAGATCTACTAACAAGCAACAATAATGGACACAATGAATTTGTGAAAAAAACCACAATTAGACTCCTCCAGTTTGTGACATCGGCCACCAAAGCAATCTAAGAAGAATAAAAATTACATAAGAAATTCATACATTCACCTAGCTAATCCACGCCCTATTGTCTCAAATCCATCGTGCCTCTTCCAACGCCATCTTCACCATGGAATTGCCTTTCCAATGCCAAATTCACGATGCCTATGTCGAATCTACGACGATGAATCACTCTGGAATTCACTAAAACTTCTAAGTTCAAGTTTTTCAGAAATCACCGATGAACACCTCTCTAGGAAAGTGTATTCGAAGTATAAACTCATTGATGATCTTCAATGTAAGCATGTTGATCCATAAATCATTCTTAAATCATCAAGATACACATGTAGATGTCACTAGAAAATTCTCCCCCTGCTTTTCAGACTCCCAGGATGAATATGTAAGAGTCTCACCTTAGATCTAATAAAAATAAAAATGCTCTTTTAATTGATTGAACCAACCTAGATTGCTCAAGCGCAACTTTTTGCGCTCTAGCACACTTTGTGACATTGCAATATTTGACACTGAAGGTTTGAGAAGTTGCAAGCATGTCTTAATCATTCAAGTGCAACTTACTTTGCTCGAGCGCACATATCTCTGCTTGAACACAAATTGCTCTACTTTGAGCACAAATTGGATTGGAATCGCATCCAAAACACCTATTCTCACAAAAACAAAAGAATAAATACAATTGCAGTTGAATGGAATTTTGTCCAACAGGGTTACCAACTGCAAAAGGCATTACAATCTCTTCCTTTGACAATTCCATGACAAAACTCATTTAACAAAGAATTCGTAAGCACCACAACCAATTACATCAAGAAAAAAATGAACCTCTCAAACTCACAATCTACAAAACAAATGTTGTACCACAAGAATATGACATGAACATCATGCATGTGACAATATGACAAGAACATCATGCAAAAACACTATTAAAAAATCTACTCTTTTTTTGCTTTTGTTTTTTTGTCATGAATTGACAAAGGGAGCACAATCATCAAAAGGACAAGACCATGGCAATAAACAATAAGCACAAATAGTGCAAAGAGTAGATTATACCAATGTAAATCAAGAAGAGACGTATACAACCATAAGAAAAGGGAATAGACAATGGAACACCCACCATTAGCATGTGATAAATGAACATTACAGATCAACTTGCAAAACAACTTGCATCAATCTCCCTTTAACAACTAATCTGGCATGCCATCACTCAACAAACTCGCCCTCAACGATTGACCCGAGATACCTCCTAAGATTAAAAAAAATAAAATAAAAAAAAATAACTACCTCTAAAACCAAAATATTTTTGAAGAAAAAATTTGACAAAAGCAATATAATGGAGTGAGCAAGGAATTCTAATAAGGTGCATTTGAAGTACAAACCCTTTGATGATATTCAATGTAAGCATGTTGATCCATAGATCATTCTTAATTCATCAAGGTACACATGTAGATCTCATTAGAAAACTCTCTTTCTGTTTTTCGAATTCTCTGGAGATGAATATCTGAGAGTCTCAGCTTAGATTTGACAAACAATGCATTTTCAGTTATTGAATCAACTTAAACCGCTTGAGCAAAACTTTTTCTCCACTCAAGATCTTGAGCACAACTTTTTGTGCTCGAGCATACATATCTCTACTTGAGTTGCAAGTATGTCTTGACCACTCGAGCGCAACTTTCTGCGCTCGATCGCACATATCTCTACTTGAGTACAAACTACTTTGCTTTGAGCACAAATTGAGTTGGATTCTTATTTAAAACATTCATTCTTACAAAAATAAAAGAACAAATGCAGTTTCAATTGAATGGACTTTTGTCCAATGAGATTGCTAACAACAAAAAGCCTAACATTAATAAAAAAAAATTGATTGGTTAGTTTCATTTTAATAAAATTTCATTTACTTTTGAGGGAAAAAAAGTTTTTACTTGTGCTACTCGAAAATGGAGATTGAAGTTGTTAGTGCATTTTCTCATGTTTCCACCATTTTCAAACCAAATGGAAACTCCCATTTATCCAAGACTATCAAAAGATGCTTTAACAATGTCATCTCTCTCACAAAATATTAAAATTGTCAAAAACAATTTGATTATTATTTTATGGGAATTTGAATAAAATTTTATTGAGTAATTAATTTAATTAATTACTCAATAAATTCAATTTGGCCCATTTTGGCAACAAAAAAAGAAGTCACCACTTTTTCTAATTTTTTTTTGTTTTTAGTAATTTTTTTTTTTTAAAATTCTGTTCCATCTTGTCAAGACAAATCTAAAATGTATATTTTTTTTTTGAAAAATTCCAGAAAAAAATCACTAAAGAGAAAAATAAGCAAAAAAAGATTGCTTATTTTGGCTTATTTTTGTCTTTTCTGGATTTTTTTTGGATTTTTTTAAAAAAAGATTATAATTTTTGGATTTGTCTTGTTGAGCTGAATCTAGAAATCTAAAGCATTTTGAAAAATTTTAAAATAAGGTCACTAAAGAAGAAAATAAGCCAAAAGAAAAAAGCCAAAAAAAGAAAAGAAAAGAAAAGAAAAGAAAAACACTACCCAAAACACCTATTTATCAAGTATAAGGATCACTAATGTTTATTTTAAGGATCACTAATTTTTTAGTACCAAAGATTAATTTAACATGAAGAAAATGTAGCCAATTATTAATTTTTAGAAACATTTTAGTTTTCAAAAACTGTTTTATAAGTTTTCAATTTGTATTTTTTTATTTTTAATAAATTTTTAAAATATTTTAATCAATTAATCTTAATATACTTAAAAAGTAAGAAAATTTGTACAATTTTTTTTAAAAAATTCATTGAATGAAACAAAATACAAAAATGTATTGATTTTTTATTTTTTGTATTTGGTGAATTTAAAAAAAAAAAATTTCTTCACAAATTTTACCTTTTAAGCTTATTTAAATTAGGTGTATTTAAAAAATAAAAAAATTATGTAAAATATTGAAAAAAAATTCACTAAAAAATACAAAAAATAAAAAACTTAATTTTTTGAAGCCAAATATGGTGAATTGTTTTAAGAGTGAAGAAGGGTCGGAAGATCAAATCCAACTTTTTGTAATTGGGCGTCAAACCTCTAGTTGTAAGTTGTACTGATGAGACATTCGTAAATCTTAAAATTATTATTTTTAGTTAATCGTGATGACAAATAATTGAAAAAAAAAATCAAATTCTTGTTTTTTGCTAATAGTAATAACAAATAATTGGGCAAAAAAAACGGAATCCAAATATTGACTAATAATACTATCTTTTAAAAAAAGAAAAAAAAAAAAAGAGACTAATAATACGAGTAATAATAAATAAAGAAATAATGGGGAAAAATCCAAAAGGATAAGGATTCGTTTGGAAAGTAGATTGTCTTTTTAGTTTTTTGGTTTTTTTAGCCTGTGGTTAAAAAGTCTCGTTTGGAAAATATTTTTTGATTTTTTTGACCTTTTGTGAGAGAAAAAAATGTAATGTTTATGGATTAAATGTGATATTTTGTCTTATTGAGCTAAAAAGCCTATTTTGATTTTTTTTGTGGCTATTTTAGCCAAAAAAGCCCCAACTCCGACTTTCCAAACAGAGGCTAAATTATACTGACCCCTTCGAGGTTTGGTTTAATTACATCTTACTCCTTGATATTTTGAAAATTACATTTCCACCCATGTGGTTAATAGACTCATTTCACAAATCCCTGCTTATATAAAAGACAACAACTTTTAATAGAAAAATGTAAGAAATTACATTGAGAAAAAAATAAAGTAGAGTAAAAGGGCAAAAAAAAAAAAAAAAAGTAAGAAATAAAGCTAAAATAAGAAAAGAGAAAGTGCATGAGTTTAATGTTTTCATTCCGTCTAAATAATTACAATGATAGAGGTTTAGTGTAATTTTTCAACCGTTAATAATGATATGTATTAAATCCAAACTTAAGCGGTGTAAGTGTAATTTACCCGAGCACTGTTAGGGGGCCCGAATTTGGGTGCCCCTAATGGCTCAAATTTCCCTATCAGGTAAGAAAAAAAACATAAAAAAAAACAAAGTTATCAAAACTGGAAAATTTGAACCATTTGAGCCACAGTTTTTAGGGCCACCAATCATTTTCCAATTTACCCAATCAAAAAAGGACGGAGTGCGCAACACGCACCAGGCACACAATAACGTAGAGCAGTGAAAAATCCTTTCAACCAAACAAAGCTATTCTTGGGGAGTTGGCAACTTGGCATACAATGCATTTTTTTATTCTTTGTTTGTTTATTTATTAAACAAAAAGAAAACAGATTTGTTTTTGTTTTTTAAAAACAGAAACACAAAAAACACCCACCCACAACAACAACCACCATCACCTCCACAACAACAATGTTAACAAGAGACTGAAAACAAAACCAAATTCCCCACATACCAATCCAAACCACTCTCTCGATCGAAATCTCAAATCGCCGATAAGGTTAGTGAAATCTCTTCGCTTCGCTTCTCTTCTTTTCTGCTTTTAATGTAAATTGTTTTCAGAAAACAATTTTCTGTTCTCTGAAAGTAAGTTTGGACTGCGTGTTGGTTTCTCATTGTTGAAATTACTTGATTTTTTCTTTTATTTGGTTTGTCTGGTAATTTTCTGCTGCCATGTCTTGTTGTAAAGATTGCTGTTTTTTGTGGCGCAGGTGGACATAGTATGATGATCTTTAGGTTTAGGTTTATGTATTTAATGTTGCTTTTCCCATAATTCATCTGATCACTATATTTGGTACATGTAATGTCTATATATATAGGGAGGACTTTATATTTGCAAAAATGTAGATATATAATTATATAGGTGATATCAATTGTGGCAGTTTCCATTAACATAGTCAGTACAAGAATTCAATGGAATGTATGCATCTTGTCTCATCATATACTAGTTATCTGTAACTTTTAAATTACTGCAAGGTATTTCTATCTCTCTCTACAAATTCCTTAATTGTTTCCAATTCTCTTAGTCTGTGTTTGGATCATTATGGATTTGAGTAGGGATTTGGAAAGGGAAATGAAACGCAACATTAATCTCATCATTCTTTTGCATTTCTAGATGTTTTGATTTGTTCATTTGAGTTTTATGATTTTTTTTTTTCTTTTTTGGGTCTATTTGGTTTCTTATTTTATGTTGTGATTGAAAAATAGGTTTCCTGCATTGGAATTTGGGGCTGAGAATATAGTGATCATGAGATACAAGAAAGGGAAAATTGTTGAGGTCCTGAGCAAGAATGAGGTGCCATCAGGGTCATGGCGTTGTGCTGAGATAATCTGTGGTAATGGGCACAACTACACTGTTAGATACGAGATGGACCCTGGTGCTACTGATGAGGTGATTGTTGAAAGGGTACCTAGGAAGTCAATTAGGCCCTGTCCTCCTCCAGTGAAATTATCGGAGAATTGCGTTCCTGGTGATGTTGTAGAGGTGTTTCAGAATTTTTCTTGGAAGATGGCAACTGTTTCTAAGGTTTTGGGTAGGAATTGCTTTTTGGTTAGGTTACTTGGATCCTCCCATGAATTCAAAGTCAGTAAAGTTGACCTCGGGTGCGACAATCTTGGCAGGGTGGCAAATGGTTCGTGATTGGAAAGGTAGTTTTATCTGAATCTGTTTTAGGCTTGCAACTCAAATATTCCAGTGTCCGGTCTTTATTTACCTGTTAGTTAGGAGTTCTTGTTTTGAATTCTGTTGCTTCTGCTAAAATTTTCATCTTCTGCTTTCCAAATTTTCCACAAATCCGTTTATAGCTGATACTCTTATGCGGATATGATAAGTTAACACTTGAGAATAATTAGATTCAAGTTTATTTGGATATGTTATTAATGACATTTGAACTAGTTGATTTATTTTGCGGCTGAGCAATATTGATCATGTTCTATTTTTTTTTGTTGTCATACAATTTAACAATAGTTTTAATGGGATCAACTTTATATTGATTTTATCGTTCCTTTTTTAATTTTAATTTTAATTTTTTTGGGGTGCAAGCAGGGTGTTGGTAGCTGTGAAGATGGGAAATGCAGTGAATGGTCAACTCTGAAATACAATCAGTTGAGTTCCCAAGTTAAGAAAACAAATAGAGGGATGAATTTCCCTGTAAATAAGGAGCTTTGTGCTGCTAAGACCAATAACAATTTCCAAGAATCACATATCTCTAGAACTCTGAAGAGAGGATTGCCCGATTGTTACTCTCAAGTTGATGCACCTGCAAGAACTTCCCAGAAGTTTAGAGTATTTGCGAAAGAGGGTAGGTGTCATCATCTGCTTGCTGCAAATCCATCCCCTTTACCTGAAAAGATAGATGCTGTTGCTTCCAATCAAGAAATGCAGGGTGAAAAAAACTTTTATACTTCTTTTAACAACAGAACAACTCACTTCACTGAAGTTGATGTGGAGAGGGAGAAACCAAGCGGAGCTGTTGGGTGTTCGCATGCCATTAGCTTAGAACCTAATGATGCTGACAATATTACATGCTCTGTGGCTAGTTGTAGCATTACTAGAAATGATTCCTTTAAGTTGCGTTGTAATTTTTCTAGAGGTCCTGTTGAAGATACTGAAGGAAATTGTAGTGATGCTGCGTCTGTTTGTCATAGGGGCTTTAAGGAAGGGAATTGTTTCCTTCCCAGTCAGGGGCAATTGGCAGAAGAAATTCATAGGTTAGAGTTACACGCCTACCGTTGCACTATTGAGGCATTGCATGCATTGGGACCCTTAAGTTGGGAACAAGAAACATTGGTGACAAATCTTCGCCTTTCGCTCCATATATCAAATGATGAACATTTGATGGAGCTAAGGAACCTAGTTTCTACTGCTACCAGCATGCCTCTTAGTTGACAGGGAAAAAAAGAAATCCCTTCCCCCCCAGTTTATTCTCTCCCTTTTCTGTTCATTTTCTATGAGTAGAATTTGTTTTACCCTAGGTATAGTGATTGTAGTTCGTTGTAAGAAGCAGATAAATTTTGCTTTGTTTTTTTTTTTTTTTTTTTTTTGTTGCTTCTATTTTGGTTATATAATTCTGTAATGGTCTTGATGAAATGTTTGTACCACAAACTTCTATAATGCATGCAATGGACATTTCTGAACTCAACTTGTGTATCTTATGTCTATTGGGCCGTTTACTGTTTTGACATTTATTAGTAAAACGTTGGATATCCTCTTGGTTAATTCCTAATATATTTGAATGCTTAGTGCATTAAAATTTGCAAATGATGACTAGATGTATAGTTACTAGATTTCATAAATTCACAGTGTCAGATATGTACTCTTTGTTGTTAAGGATGTTATTATATGGGGAAATGCCATTGCGATAATGCTTATAGTTTTCTCTTTACTTGTATTGTATGTGTATTTTTCTCTTTTGCGTTAAGTGGAGTATGTAAAGTTCCTCAATTTTTGGAATTTTGGGGTTTTAGGAAAGCACCCATAATATGAAAATTTTGTGGGTTCCATTCTTCAAATAGCTGATTATCTCCATACCATTTGGCAATATAAGTAGTAATTTTAAGGACATTATTGATGCTTCCCCTACATTTTCCAGGGATGAAGTAGGAAGTTTGTACACCTTGCTTCCAAATCTCTAATAATGATGTTGGGGTTTGCCACTTTCTCTTGCTGTAGACAAGTGTTCATTCTCAGCATCGAACTAACAACAAATAGGAGAGCTTATGATGAGCTACTGGTATGTTTAATGTAATTAGGCTCTGCATTCTTCGATTTTAGGCCACCTCTGAGCCTTGAATGTGTTTTGCTAAAGGATGCAGAACCAGAGTTGTGCAGTTTCCAGGGGATGTCCTGATATGTGACTACTTGAAAGGTTTTAATTTTGAACCTTTACCTCAGCTCATCCATATATTTTCATCTTATATGTAGCAAAGTTCTTTTATTTGCCAACAGAGTTGCTTTGGATAGTGATTTGTCTGTATTAATTTCATTTTAGTTATAAATCTGTGGATTAGAATTTAGTTGAAACTCAAATGGAGATAAATAAAATCTGTATTGAATTGTGCGGGTGAGAAACCTATAACATATGTAATAGAATGTAGGTGAACTCTGTACCATGACATCAGATGATGGTGTCTTCTTTTTTCTTTCTTTTTCTTTTTCTTTTTCTTTTTCTTTTTTTTTTTTTTTTTTTTTGGGGGGGGGGTAAGAGTTTTATTACCAAATAATAGAGATATGAAATGAAGCTCAATACACAACCCTAACGGGTAAATAAAGATATGCCCTAAAGCTACATCTTCTTTGACCAAGAGGCATTGTTATGTGTGAGAAATATATTGCCTATATTGTGTTTTAAGAATTTAGAATGAATGTGATTGTGTAAATATTCTGTGTAATTCATATTTCCTTTTTAGTCTTAGGGATTAGAGTTCTATATAAGTGATATACTCTTTGTATCAAAAATACATTTGAATATATAAAAATATTCAAAAACTTACATGGTATCAGAGCCACTACTAAAACCCTAGAAGTTGTTTGTCACTTCCCTCATCACGTTCTAGTTCAACTTCATGACGTCGTGACTTGTGGGTTCTCTAGTCTGGTTCATGACTCCTCTGCACTCAACATCTTTGGTTTGACATCTCTGGACCATGCGACTTCCCTCTCTGGAAGCAACATCTCTCTGCTTCAGTTGTCTCTCTCCAGACTTGCAATCTTGAGCTTCCTGTACTTTTGGTTCGCACGATGAAATAATTAAAATGAGGTTGGAAAGCTATAAAAATATATTTTGTACATAGTTATAAGTTTTATGTAATTACGTACATTATCTTTTTTTGCCTTCTTCCGTTGCACTTGCTTACGAACTGGTACAGTTGAGATGGTAACACCCTGTGAATAACTATCTTCCCCAGATAGTACAAACTCAAACGCAGATGGCTCGCGTTTAGTAGACGTATCGATTTTGAATTGACCACGGCCGCGACCTCGGCTCCTCCCTCGCGTGTCAGTCTTGAGTTCAGGTTCCATAAAAAATGTACTGTCTGAACTAATTAACTCCCTCAACTTCTTCAGAATGATCACTTGTTGCGTCTCGTCAATCGTTTGGAATTTTTCAATAAAAAAATTAGTCTCTGTTTTGCAATCCAACTTCACAAAAGCACTTTCTGAAACTGGAAGCATATCTAACTTCCTCCAATGAGGATTTACGCATGAGAGGGGAATTGGTCGACCTTGTTGAAAATACTCAGCTATTTCATATGCACATGGCAACCCATGTGTACGTCTCAAAATGCAGCCACATGTAGCAACATCTATTCCCACACTATTCAATCTCTTTGACTCTACTAATATTTTGTCCAAACTACAAATTGAAATAAAACCACGTAACTCAGTGAACTCAGCAGGTGTGTAGTTGTGTTGGACTACAATCAAACTCTACCGAAATGAGGCTTTAATGTCTGCATGCTGCAACTCTAACAAATTGTGTATTTTGGTCCAAGATGTCTCAAAACTGCCTTGACTTGATCCAAGTTGCCTCTTCAATTTAGCATGAGAACTCTCCGCCTACAAGTTTGTATATTTTGGTATTTAATATAAAAATCAAAGAATTATAGCAATTCATAAATGCAATGACCATAATTTACCTGTTTGTAGTAGTATTTCCGAAATGCATATTACTATCTGTCCAAGCTGCAACAAATTTTTCCTTGTATGGCTCTAACCAATTGGTAGTAACATACTTGATAGCTTCAGGATACGTACTAAATTCAGTCTTCATAGTGGAAAATTGTTCATTGAATTTTGTTTCTGTTCTAACCAATACCAAAGCACTTCAACTATGCATGAACTTATCCCACTTATCTTTCGTCTCAAAAACCTTCTTGCATTTCATCAGAACATTCTTGCTAATATGCCATCTAAATATAAGATTAGTAGCCATAGGTAAAACTTTTGCTATGCCTTTCATCAAAGCCAACTCCCTATTTGTAATAATGACTTTTGGAAAAGCAGTATTCTCCATAACAGTACACAATACGCCTAAAGCCCATATATAGTTGTCCTCCCGTTCATGACCAAGATAAGCAAAAGCAACTGAAAAAGTCAAGTCCGTTGATGTTACCCCAACAATCTCTAAGAGATGGAGTCGATACCTATTAGTCTTGTATGTGCAATCCATAATCAACACATGTGGAAATGCACGTAACAACTCCAAACTAACTGGGTGTGCCCAGAACAAGTCAGTCACCATCTCTCTATCATCACATCGATGCCACTCAACATAATTTTGAATCGACAATTGCCCCAATAGTTGTTGCATCTGTGATCTTCCCGCCCTCTGTACTACTCGATGTCGATGACGTGCGTTGTAGATTGTCTTGATTGTTGTTGCATTAAAGACATCCCTTTATTTCAATGTAACCAATATCTCTTTTGGTCGCACCATACTCTTTAACATGTCAACTAATAAGGATGTTTCCTCTTTAGATAATCTGTCAGCAAATGAGTGCCCTTCAAGATGTTCAGCAGACGGATGATTGTGCACTCCACATAAGACATGCAACATCCACTCATCATTTGTAGGTAATTTTTCCCCCCTTAATAGAAATGGACATCCACACTTTTTAGAACCTGTCAACCTCAATCGTTCCCCCTTGATCTTCCTGTTGTCTCTATAATAACCACTTCTATCACAAGTAATGGTAAGTCTTGGTTTTTTGCCATTACCTCTTGCATCTGATGTCTTTATAACAATGACAAATCCAGTTTTCTTTCCAACGTCAGAAGCCCATTTAATTAATGCTTGACGACTAATAAAAATCTAAACATAATAAATACATTTGTACGTCAAATTATTAATAAAACTCAATACAAATTAGAAATAAGAAAAAATTGTATTCATAAAAAACTTAACAAATCTCGTCTGTAATGAATTCATGATTGGAGTCCACTAATAATGCAGTACTTACATTGTTGCAATGAGTATAAGTACAATCCTTCCAAAAAAAAAAATTAATACATAGCAATGAGTAGCCGAACAAATTTAAAAAATCCGACTTTATATTACCGAAAATTTATATTTTACTCGGCAATTTGATACTAGACTTATATTTTTTTTTTGGCATTGTGATACCAGATTGTGTTATTTTGTTCAATTTCGAAACACCGAACAAAAGTTGCACACCAATCCAAAAAATCGAAACAAAAACCCAGAAAATCAAACAAAACCCATAAAATCGAAACAAAAACTTACCAAACTAAAAAAAAAAACTCACCATTTCACTTTTTCGATAGTTTTTCACTACCGTTTTTTCATCCATTGCTTTTTTTGATGATCAAAACACTATGATTATCAGTTTTTCAAAAGAGATGTGTAAGAGAAAAGAAAAGTTGAGAAAGGAAAAAGATAAGCAGGAATTGAAAGGTTAGGGGGTGTAAAGAGATAATCAAATACATTTAATTTTAATGTTTTGTCCCTTTAAGTAATTTCACATATGGATAAAATTGGAAGACAAAAACAATCTTATATGGAGGGTGTAAAGAGATAAAATAGTGGTGTAAGTAGAATCACCCAACAATCTTATATGGAGGGTGTAAGGAGATAAAGGAGTGGTGTAAGTAGAATCACCCTAACATGTCCTTATAAACCAAGTTTTTTGTTCCTCCTGATTCTTTAGACAAAAGAAAGTTTGATTTTGAATTTTTGAACGGAAAGTCCAAAATAAAAATTCTAAAACCCAGTTTTAGATATAAGTTTTTTTTTTTTTTTTTGGGGGGGGGGGTTGGTGGTGGTGGTGGTTGGTTCATAATGAGATTTTAAAACTAAGGCCTTATTTGTGATAATTTTAAAAAGTAAAAAAATTAAAGAGTTATTATTTTATTTAAGTCACATTATTTTATTTGAGTCATATCATCTCTCTACTATATCACTTCAAACCCAACTCATAATCAATCCAGATTTCATAAAATGTCAAAAAATATATTTATTTAGATCATTCCAAACCACCTCTAAATAAGTTGCGAGTAAACAAAAACAAAGGGGCCTCTTACGAACTTGTTGGAGATAAGATAGAAATTATACAAATTTATGGGTTTTACTTTAAAAAAAAAAAAAATCAGCTTGTTTGGTTTCAGTTTTCAAAAAATTCTACTTTTTTATTTTTCGTATTTCAATGTTTTAAATGAATTTTTTAATATTTTAAGCAATTTTTTAAAATTTTTAGACACACCTAACAAAAAACACTTAAAAAGTATAATATTTGTGAAAATGATTTTTAAAAAATACACCAAATATCAAAAATACAAAAAAAAAAAAAATGAAAATTTAGTACATTTTTGTATTTTTGTGTATTTATTAATTTTAAAAAATATTTTTCACAAATATTTTACTATTTAGATATATCTAAATAAAGTGCATCTAAAAAAGAAAAAAAATTACCTAAAATTTAAAAAATATTCACTAAAAACAAAAAATACGAAAAACAAAAAACAGAAAGAGTAATGAGATTTTAAAACTAAGGCCTTATTTATCATAATTTAAAAAAGTAAAAAAATTAAAAAGTTATTATTTTATTTAAGTCACATCATTTTATTTGAGTCACATCACCTCTGTACTACATCACTTCAAACCCAACCCATAATCAATCCAGATTTCATAAAAAGTCAAAAAGTATATTTATTTAGATCATTCCAAACCACCTCTAAATAAGTTGCGAGTAAACAAAAACAAAGGGCCTCTTACGAATTTGTTGGAGATAAGATAGAAATTATACGAATTTATGGGTTTTGCTTTAAAAAAATAAAATAATCAGCTTGTTTGGTTTCAGTTTTCAAAAAATTCTACTTTTTTATTTTTCATATTTTAATGTTTTCAATGAATTTTTTAATATTTTAAGCAATTTTTTAAAAATTTTAGACACACCTAAATAAAAACACTTAAAAAGTATAATATTTGTGAAAAAGATCTTTGAAATATACACTAAATACCAAAAAATACAAAATAAAAAAATAAAAATTTAGTACATTTTTATATTTTTGTGTATTTATTAATTTTAAAAAATATTTTTTCACAAATATTTTACTATTTAGATACATCTAAATAAAGTGCATCTAAAAAAGAAAAAAAAATTACTTAAAATTTAAAAAATATTCACTAAAAACAAAAAATACGAAAAACAAAAAACAAAAAAAGTAATGAGATTTTAAAACTAAGGCCTTATTTGTCATAATTTAAAAAAGTAAAAAAATTAAAAAGTTATTATTTTATTTAAGTCACATCATTTTCTTTGAGTCACATCACTTCTCTACTACATCACTTCAAACCCAACCCATAATCAATCCAGATTTCAGAACAAGTCAAAAAATATATTTATTTAGACCATTCCAAACCACCTCTAATAAGTTGCGAGTAAACAAAAACAAAGGAGCCTCTTACGAATTTGTTGGAGATAAGATAGAAATTATACGAATTTATGGGTTTTACTTTTAAAAAATAAAATAATCAACTTGTTTGGTTTTAGTTTTCAAAAAATTTTACTTTTTTATTTTTCGTATTTTAATGTTTTCAATGAATTTTTTAATATTTTAAGCAATTTTTTAAAATTTTTAGACACACCTAACAAAAAACACTTAAAAAGTATAATATTTGTGAAAAGATCTTTGAAAAATACACTAAATACCAAAAAATACAAAAAAAAAAATGAAAATTTAGTACATTTTTGTATTTTTGTCTATTTATTAATTTAAAAAAATATTTTTTCACAAATATTTTACTATTTAGATACATCTAAATAAAGTGCATCTAAAAAAAAAAAAATTACTTAAAGTTTAAAAAATATTCATTAAAAACAAAAAATACGAAAAACAACAAACAAAAAATAATGAGACTTTAAAACTAAGGCCTTATTTGTCATAATTTTAAAAAGTAAAAAAATTAAAAAGTTATTATTTTATTTAAGTCACATCATTTTATTTAAGTCACATCACTTCTCTACTACATCACTTCAAACCCAACCCATAATAAATCCAGATTTCATAAAAAGTTAAAAAGTACATTTATTTAGATCATTCCAAACCACCTCCAAATAAGTTGCGAGTAAACAAAAACAAAGGCGCCTCTTACGAATTTGTTGGAGATAAGATAGAAATTATACGAATTTTTGGGTTTTACTTTAAAAAAATAAAATAATCAGCTTGTTTAGTTTCAGTTTTCAAAAAATTCTACTTTTTTACTTTTCGTATTTTAATATTTTCAATGAATTTTTTAATATTTTAAGCAATTTTTTAAAATTTTTAGACACACCTAACAAAAAACACTTAAAAAGTATAATATTTGTGAAAAAGATCTTTGAAAAATATACTAAATACCAAAAAATACAAAAAAAAAAAGAAAAAATTTAGTACATTTTTGTATTTTTGTCTATTTATTAATTTTAAAAAATATTTTTTCACAAATATTTTACTATTTAGATAAATCTAAATAAAGTGCATCTAAAAAAGAAAAAAATTACTTAAAATTTAAAAAATATTTACTAAAAACAAAAAAATACGAAAAACAAAAAAAAAAAAAGTAATGAGATTTTAAAACTAAGGCCTTATTTGTCATAATTTAAAAACGTAAAAAGATTAAAAGGTTATTATTTTATTTAAGTCACATCATTTTATTTGAGTCACATCACCTCTCTACTATATCACTTCAAACCCAACCCATACTCAATCCAGATTTCATAAAAAGCCAAAAAATATATTTATTTAGATCAATCCAAACCACCTCTAAATAAGTTGCGAGTAAACAAAAACAAAGGTGCCTCTTACGAATTTGTTGGAGATAAGATAGAAATTATACAAATTTATGGGTTTTACTTTTAAAAAAAAAAATAATCAGCTTGTTTGGTTTCAGTTTTCAAAAAATTCTACTTTTTTATTTTTCGTATTTTAATATTTTTAATCAATTTTTTAATATTTTAAGCAATTTTTTAAAATTTTTAGACACACCTAACAAAAAACACTTAAAAAGTATAATATTTGTGAAAAAGATCTTTAAAAAATACACTAAATACCAAAAAATAGTAGAAAAAAATGAAAATTTAGTACATTTTTATATTTTTGTGTATTTATTAATTTTAAAAAATATTTTTTCACAAATATTTTACTATTTAGATACATCTAAATAAAGTGCATCTAAAAAAGAAAAACATTTACTTAAAATTTAAAAATATTCACTAAAAACAAAAAAAATACGAAAAACAAAAAACAAAAAACTCATCAGTTTTCAGAAAACTGAAACCAAACACACTGAATAATTTTGTGAGGCAATACTTATATTTTTTCATAACATTCTATTGGGAGATTTATTAGAAAATTATTTTTCAAGTGTTTGTATCTCAATTAGTTCATAAGATATTTTTATATTTTTGTAAGTTGTATTATTTGAACATTTGATCTACCAAATCCTAATTCTCATATTTAAGATATTTTATGGACGTTTCTACCTTTACAAATATTTTTTGAACGGTTAGTAATTTGGTGATATGAACATTCATATTTTACAATGTGAATATTCACTTTGACGTGTGAATGTTCACATTGATAGTGGAAATATTTACATTGACATTTTAACATTCACATTAACGGTGTGAATATTTATATCACAAAACATTTGCACTATAAATGTAAATATTATTAAGGGTATTTTAATAAATATGTCACTTATATGATTATTAAAATATAAAAAAAAATAAACTAAATGGAACACAAAAGGGTGAAAAAGAATTTATGAAAAAATACCCCAATTCTATTTAAATGTTGAATATTTTTAAAACTTTGTATTTGTCACTGCGAGTAGAAAGATGGGATTTTAGTGGGAAATCCGTTGTTTTTGTCACTCTTCAAGGCTTTAAAAGTTGTGAAAATAAAATGATAATAATAATTGTTGGACAAAACATATCACTAAAGAAAACAAAAATAAAAACAAAAACAAAATTAAAAAAAAAAATTAAAATCAATATCAAAAGGCTGTTTGATAATCTGATTCATCACTTAAAATTAGATAATTAAGTGATAATTAATTAAATCTCTATTTACAACGCTAACCAACGTTAATCTAGGCCGACCCCGTCCTGTAACACTTTCATCTACTGTCAGAGTATCGCATCTCTTCACTACTACCTCTGTTGGTCTTCGTTGAATAATCAAAACATTATTTTTAAGTTTTTAAAATTTATTTCTGCTCACCATAGATAAAGTTATATAGAAATGATATTTATTTTTATTTTTTTTATTATTTTACCAAATTAATTTTAGGTTGTGTTTAGATAATGATCATGCAATGAGTGATTGTTTTTATTGATATTTTTATAAAGTTATCATGTAATGGATGGTTATTAGATTTTTAATATATAATCAATATATTTAACATAAGAAATTGTTTTAATTTTGAATTTTTTGATTTAATGGATCAATTCAATAATGATATCAAAATTGTCACCATGTTTGACTTTTGAAAAAAATAAAAAACTAATTTAACAAAAATAAATATCAAAAAAAATTATTAAATCAACAAAAACAACCACCCATGGGGGAATAAAAAATAAAAGAATAAAAGTGAATTATATTAGCGGTCCTTATAGTTTGGAACTTGTATTATTTTGATCTATGACTTTCAATTGTGATACATTTGATCTTTAATTTTGAATTTCGAATTTCGTTCTGAATAAGGACAATTAAAAATATTATTTCTCCATTTCAAGGGTAAAATTGTCATTGTTAGACTTATTTATTTGGATAATTTATTCAATTATGTTTTAATTTATTTGAAAGAGAAAAATAGAATCCAAAATTTATTTTAATGATTATATTTTAATTTATTTGAAAAAGAAAAATAGAATCAAAATTTATTTTGTCCCATTATTTCTCACCTAAACCTTTATCCTAAATGTTGTTAGAATGTATTTCATATTTAATTAAATCAGGAGTTCAAACAGCTCAAAACAGAAGTTCAAACAGCTCAGGACAACAGCAGTTCAAAAGGTTCAAAAGGATCAACTGGAAGATATTCAAATTTGTAACGATGGAGTGAAAGATATTTAAATTAGTAATGATAGAAGTACAACGACTATAAATTCAAATGACTACAATGGCTATAAACGGTTATAAATTCAAATGAATACAACAGCTATAAACGGCTATAATTTTCATTATATATAACAAAGCCTCTAATGTAAACATGTTACAAAAAACCTGAAAATATTCTTTGATCTCTAATCACTCACATCTATTCTCAGAAATTATACACTGAGCCTTATACCTTTAAGCCCATCTTTTCTGTGTGAGATTTACAAAAAAATCAAAACTTTATTTTATATATCTATGTTTAAGAGATATTTATTGTAATCTTTCTTTGAAAGCAAAAATACCATTTCATCTTGTAAAAGTGATGCAAATACTGTGTTCTTAAAATTTTGAGAGTGATTGTAAATCACCTAAGATTTGTAAGGGTTTGGGCTTGTGAAGTCTGTGTAAAATCCGTGGATGATTGCTCCATTTGTAAAGAGGTTGCTAGCACCCCTATGAAGTTAGAAGATAGTGAAAAATCTCAAGTGAAACTTGAGGAGTGGACGTAGATCGAATTGAAACCGAACCACTATAAATTTGTTTGCCTCTCTCTCCCTTATCTCTTTATTTTATTTTAAATTGCCATAGCTATATTTCACATTTTTACTGTGCTAAGATCATTAACTGACATAGTTGTTAAGACACTTGTTTTAATTATTTTTATTTCATTAATTATATTTATCTATTGTGCTAGTCATAATTTTTATTGGGATATTATTAATTTTAATTGTAAAAACCTAATTCACCCCCTATCTTAGGTTGTCTTTTGGATAACAATTGGTATAAGAGCCCAGACTCTTGTTTTAGATTTAACTATCTAGGAGCTTCGATCCATGGCAACCTTAACTGAAAGACAAGCCACAAATAGGCTACCATTGTTTGACGAAAACAACTATAGTCATTGGAAAGATAAGATGATCATATACCTACAAGCCACTGATTATGCCCTGTGGATTATTGTCACCAAAGGTCCAAACATTCCTACCAAATTAGTAGACAATATTAGTATACCTAAAACTGAAGATGAATGTGATGAGAGAGATCATAAATTATTGCAAGCCAATGCTAAAGCCAAACTCACCATTGTTTGTGGATTAGACTCTAAGGAGTATATTAGAATTTCAAGTTGTGATTCGGCAAAAGAAATTTGGGACAAACTTGAGGTAACGTATGAAGGTACAAACCAAGTGAAGGAATCTCGTATTGATATACTTGTTCATAGTTATGAATTGTTTAAAATGAATTCTGATGAATCTATTTCAATTATGTTTACTAGATTTACTGAAATTGTAAACTCTTTGAATTTCTTGGCAAAATTTATACTAACAGTGAGTTGGTAAAAAAAATTCTTAGGTGTCTACCAAAGAATTGGGAAGCAAAGGTCACCGCCATTATTGAAGCCAAAAATCTCTCCATACTTGGATTGGATGAGCTTATGGGTTCCCTTATGACTCATGAGATTACCATGAAAGGACATGAGGATGTTGAAGACAAAAAGAAAAGTGGAATTGCATTCAAAGCATCATCAAATGAAGAAGAATATGAAAACTCCAGTAAGGATGAAAGTTATGCCATGTTTAATAGAAATCTGAAAAAGCATTTCAAGAAAAACAATTATGGAGAAAGAATTTCAAAAAGGAGTACAACAAAGATAACAAGAAAGAACCTATTATTTGCTATGAATGCAAAAATCCTGGACATATGAAGATGGATTGTCCAAAATTGAAAAATCATGGAAAAGACTACAAAAGAAACAAGAAGGCCATGGTAGCAGCTTGGGGAGAAAGTGAAGATGAAAGTTCAAGTAATGAAATTGAAAATGAAGTAGCCAACTTGTGTCTCATGGCTCTTGAAGATGAAGACTCTATTCAAGATGAGTAACTATTCTGTATGAAGAACTTGAAAGTGCATTCCATGAACTAAAAGATGAATTTAGAAAAGTTTGTGCCAAAAATAATGTGTTAAAAAAATCTGTTGCATCTTTATCTAGTAATGTAGAAAAATTAAAGAAAGAAAAAATTGTTTTGAAAAATAATTCTGCACCATCTCTAATAAGAAAACTGCTTTAAAAAACAATGTTGATGATTTAACAAAAACACTTGAAAATTTTGTAAAAGGTAGAAATAATCTCAACATGCTTCTTGGAAATCAAAGATGTGTTTTCGATAAAGCAGGCATTGGATATGACCCTATTAAGAAACAAAAGAATCTCAATACAATTTTTGAAAAGGCACCTCTCATAACACACCCTCATATTACTTGTCATTATTGTAGAAAGAAATGCCATTATATATCTTATTGTCCATTCAAAAAGAATATGAACATAGGAATTAAAAAGATTTGGATTATTAAGAGATCTAACAAAATTAACCAAGAAGGACCCAAGAAACTATGGGTACCAAAAACCAACACTTGATTGTCATCTTGTAGGTTTGCCTTAAGTCCAAAGCTAAAGAAGGGAAGTGGTACCTTGATAATGAATGTTTCAGACACATGACCGGAGATAAATCTTTCTTTACTACACTGTCATTCAAAGATGGAGGCCTTGTTATTTTTAGAGACAACAAAAAAGGAAAAATCATCGATATTGGTAGCATCGGTATTTCTCCTAACCCTTCTATTGAAAATGTTTTACTTGTTGATGGACTTAAGCATAACCTACTTAGTATTAGTCAATTATGTGATAAAGGTAATCGAGTTATTTTTGATAAATCACATTGCACAAATGATCATAAAGCTTTATTCATTGGTAATCGACATGATAATATTTATGTTTTTCATCTTAATGATCCCTATGCTAGCGATGTTAAATATTTATATGTTAATAATGAAAATAATTGGTTATGGCATAGAAGACTTGGTCATGCTCATATGGATTTAATTGCTAAACTTTTGAGAAAGGATTTGGTCATTGAACTTTCAAAAATTAAATTTGAAAAAGATCATCTTTGTAGTGCTTGTCAACAAGGAAAATAAACTAAAACATCATTTAAATCAAAATCTCATATTTCCACAACTAGACCTTTACAACTATTGCATATGGATTTATTTGATCCCTCAAGGACATCTAGTCTAGGTAATAAACATTATTGTCTTGTTATAGTTGATGATTATTCAAGATTTACATGGGTTATGTTTTTAGCACACAAAGATAAAACATTTTCTTCTTTCACAAAACTCTGTCGTAGAATTCAAAATGAAAAAGGCTATCTTATTACTAATATTCGAACCGACCATGGTAGAGAACTTGAAAATGAGATATTTGAATTGTTTTGAGATGAGCATGATGGGGGAACTAAATTATTTCCTTGGGCTTCAAATCAAACAATGTAAGGAAGGAATTTTTGTCAACTAAGCTAAGTACATAAAAGAACTACTCAAAAAGTTTAGTATGTATGACTCAAAAATAGCTGGAACACCTATGAGCACATCCATTAAGTTAGACAAGGATGAAAAAGGTAAGTCCATTGATCAAACAAAATATCGAGGTATGATCGGCTCACTTCTTTATTTAACTGCAAGTAGACCCAATATTATATTTAGTGTTTGTATGTGTGCTAGATATCAATCAAATCCTAAGGAATCACATTTCAGTGTTGTTAAAAGAATTTTTAGATATCTTATTAACACTCAAAATTTGGGACTGTTATATACTAGAGGTGTTGCATTTGATTTAATTAGTTACTCGGATGCCGACTTTGCCGGTTGCAAACTTGATAGAAAAAGCACCAGTGACACTTATCATTTTCTTGGTAACTCATTAGTATCTTGGTTTAGCAAAAAGTAAAATTATGTTGCTTTATCAACAACCGAAGCTGAATATATAGCTTCCGGAAGTTGTTGTGCTCAATATTTTGGTTGAAACAACAATTGGTGAACTTTGATTTGCATTATGATCATATCCCTATTAAATGTGATAATACTAGTGCCATCAATTTAAGCAAAAATCCAGTTCAACACTCACGAACAAAACATATTGAAATTTGACATAATTTTTTAAGAGATCATGTTCAAAAAATGTATATTGTACTTGAATTTGTAAACACCGACAAGCAATTGACGGATATTTTCACAAAACCCCTAAGTGAGGATCGCTTTAATTTTATTCGTGGCGAGCTTGGAATGTCGATTTCTACTTAAAAAGTTTTGTTATGACTGTGAAACTTGAATTTTTGTTAAAATAATATATGTGTATTGCTACATTGATATGGAAACATTTATATCAGTTGAATGCTCTCAAGTCCTTCATACATTTATTCTCCTTAACAGTTTGCTATTCTCAACTGAGTAATTTTTTTTGGGTTCTGCATCTTGAGGTAAAATTAACTTTCCATACATTGATTTTTTTTAAACCCTCATGGTATTTTTTTTCAATTACCATTCCAGCAACACTAACGTCCCATTAAGTTTAATTTTTGCTGGTATTATTTTATTTTAATTTTTTAAATTTTTTTTATTTTACTATTAGGCTTAATTTCTTTTATTTTTATTTTTTCTCATTATTATTTTTTGTTTGAGCTTAATTTTCTTATTTTTTTTGCTTTTTAATTTCATTTTTCAGTACTTAAACATAAAACAAAAACAAATCAAAATACAAATATTTACATAAAAAAAAACCCTTCATTTTTTTACGGCTACACGCCGATCAAAATAAACATTAAAAAAAAAAAAAAAAAACCCTCATTTTTTTCCGGTCATACGCCGATCTTACTTACTCGCCTTTTCCATCGTTTTCTTCTTCTTTTTATCACCTTGGGCGATCCTTGACGCCTCTGCCCCCGTGCTTTCGTCGAGAGCGACGACTCCCCGCTGACTATCAAAGGCTAAGAACGACGTTGCTCCAAATCGGGCCATGGAGGTGTTTTTCCGTATAAACTCTTTATTTTCGGCCTTCAATGCGCCTATTTCTGCTCGCGCATCCTTGTACATGCGCTGGAGCAAAGAGAGTTGGGCGTTGACCTGATGGAGCTCACTCGTCCTGTTCTGCAATCTGTGAGCTAGTTTTGTGACTGTCGTCACCGTCTCCATAAAGGACATCAATGTAAAATGATTGGCTTAAATGTCTAATTGAGCTGTCATTATTTGCTCAATCGACATCATAGAAAGGTTGGGAAGAGTAGAAGCCGGGGTACTTGGCCCAGCAGCGCTTATAGGATCATTCAGGTCCGGAAAGAGAGTAAGTGGATGGGACGAGGCCATGTGGTCGCAAAACGAGGTGCAATCGTAAGGAGGTTAGTTTTTGGCAGCCTTTCTGCTCTGCTCAGTCTCTCTGTTCTGTCTCTCGAGGAAGACGAAGATCGAAAAGAGTAATGAAGAAGAGATAGAAGAGAGTGAGGTGAAGAAGAAGAAGCAGACGAGTGTGATTAAGAAGGAGGTTGAAGAGAAGAAGACAAGGAGGGAGAGATAGTCGAGGTGAGCGGCAATCGAGGAGAGTTGTTTTTGTCGGCCAATGAAGCAAAAGCCAGGCCACGTGGCAACCGCGTTTTGCGAAAAACGAGAGAGACGCGGGAGAGTTATATGTGTATGCATATATGTATATCTATGTTTTGATTATCTATTTTTTGATGTCATTTATCACTATAATTTTGCTCCTCCTCCTCCCGATTCTGACCCATGATTTCCTTTTATAATGTCATAGGGGGAGAAATTATATGATATTATGTATTATGGTATTATTTTCAAATTATGGTATTATTTGAAAACTAATCTAATGATTATATATTTATAATTTGATATCTTAGTCTCATATCATGTCTCCAATTAAAACTTATTTATTACACATGTGCTAACCTATGTATTTAGAAATGAATTTAGGGAGTATGACTTGAGGGGGAGCCTTTCTTACTTCCAAACCAAATCAAAACATCATTGTGTGCCATCATAAAAAAGGGGGAGATTGTTAGACTTATTTATTTTGATGATTTATTCAATTATATTTTAATTTATTTGAAAAACAAAAATAAAATCCAAAATTTATTTTGATGATTATATTTTAATTTATTTGAAAAAGAAAAATAGAATCAAAATTTATTTTGTCCCATTATTTCTCACCTAAACCTTTATCCTAAATGTTGTTAGAATGTATTTCATATTTGATTAAATCAGGAGTTCAAACAGCCCAAAACAGAGGTTCAAACAGCTCAGAACAACAGCAGTTCAAAAGGTTCAAAAGGATCAAGTAGAAGATATTTAAATTTGTAATGATAGAGTGGAAGATATTTAAATTGGTAATGATGAAAGTACAACGGCTATAAATTCAAATGACTACAACGGCTATAAACGACTATAAATTCAAATGAATACAACAGCCATAAACGGCTATAATTTTCATTATATATACCAAAGCCTCAAATGTAAACATGTTACAAAAAACCTGAAAATATTCTTTGATCTATAATCACTCACATCTATTCTCAGAAATTATACACTGAGCCTTATAGCTTTAAGCTCATCTTTTCTGTGTGAGATTTACAGAAAAATCAAAACTTCATTTTATATATCTATCTTTGAGAGATATTTATTGTAAATTTTCTTTAAAAGCAAAAATACCATTTCATCTTGTAAAAGTGTTGCAAACACTGTGTTCTTAAAATCTTGAGAGTGATTGTGAATCACCTAAGATTTGCAAGGGTTTGTGCTTGTGAAGTCTATGTAAAATCCGTGGAGGATTGCTCCATTTGTAAAGAGGTTACTAGCACCCCTATGAAGTTAGAAAATAGTGAAAAATCTCAAGTGAAGCTTGAGAAGTGGACGTAAGCCGAGTTGAAGCCTAACTACTATAAATTTGTTTGCCTCTTTCTCCCTTATCTCTTTATTTTATTTTAAATTGCCATAGTTATATTTCACATTTTTACTGTGCCAAAATAATTAACTGACATAGTTGTTAAGACACTTGTTTTAATTATTTTTATTTCATTAATTATATTTATCTATTGTGCTAGTCATAATTTTTATTAGGGTATTATTAATTTTAATTGTAAAAACCTAATTCACCCCCCTCTTAGGTTGTCTTTTGGGTAACAGTCATTTTGATAAAATATAAACTAGTTAGACAAAAATAAATGTCAAAATATTATGTTAAAATTTTTAAAAATTATGTTTACTCACCAAAGATAAAGTTATATAAAAATGACCAATTTTTTTAAAATTTTTTTATTATTTTACCAAATTAATTTTAGTATGTGTTTAGATGATGATCATTTAATGAATGATTGTTTTTGTTGATATTTTTAGATGGTTATCATGTAATGGATAGTTATTAGGCTTTTAATATATGATCAATATATTTAATATATGAAATGGTTTTAATTTTGAATTTTTGAATTTAATGGATTGATTCAATAATGATATCAAAGTTGTCTCCATATTTGACTTTTAAAAAAATAAAAACTAATTTAACGAAAATGAATATCAAAAAAATATATTTTTACCCGTCCCAAAAGATAAAATTATATATAAAAAAAAAATGATGTGTTTTTAATTTTTTCACCAATTTAATTTTTAGTTTCTTAGAAAATTTTCCTGAAAATAAATTCTGAAAACCAAACCAAACAGAACTTCATAACCAAAAAAGGTTCCAACATTATTCATTAAAAAAAATGTTATTATATTTCAAACAACATATAAGTTAACCAACACAAAATAAGTTGTATGACGATTTTGCCCTTCAAATGGAGCAACAATATCTTCCATTGTCTTTCTTTGGAACGAGATTCAAAATTCAGTGTCAAATATATCAAAGTTAAAGACTGAAGTAATACAAATCATAAACTATAAAGACTGTTAATGTAATTTATCAAAAAAAAAAAAAAAACACTAAAGTGATAATGAAATCCTTTCATTACATATTCAATAATAATAATGGCCATGGATTAAATAAATTCTAGTCAACTCTTTGGAAACAAGATAATACTAGTGAATTTATTTATTTTTTATTTTTTTTATTTTTTTCTACTGTAAAGATATATATAGTTAATGTGAGCCCAAAATATAGAAAAGAATTGAGTAGAGACAGTGGCATGACTGCTTGTCTCTCCAATCCGCTACAAGGTTCTATGGGTACAATATTATCTGTTTTAAAAATACATAATTTTTTTATAAAATTAGACACAAATAAAAGATGGGTAAATATTACATATGCAACTCACCCTTTATCTTACATTTGTGTTCCATTCTATAAAAATAACATATACAGTTACATTTACTCCCAAATAATATAGCTATACATAATATATATCTATATAAAGTAGTCACAAAATTTTTTTTTTTTTTGGTTCCTAAAATATAAATTATTTTAATTGTTAAATCAAATATACCTACCAATTTGTGTAATTGACTAAGTATTTTAGCTAAAAAGTTAAAAAAATATTAAAATAATATATTTTCAAACGAAGCTTGATATGGATATGGAAAAATGCTTCGGACCCCCAGTGAGGTGGCGCGTTGGGATTGGTTAAAAAAAAACTGTTTTTTTTTTTTTTTTTTTTTTTTTTTTAAAGTTTTGGCCAGTGGGGGCTCGCCACCTCACTGGGGGTGCGACCCCCACTGGGGTCTGTAGCAGTTTTGTATGGATATGCCCATCTTCTAATATATATTAGAATTTAATAATAAGGCGGTTTAATTGCTATATTATTAGGAAGGTGATTGAGGTCCCTTTACCTTCTAACACATTGAAAAGGATTGACAGATAGGAAGCCAACAAATGAATTGTACATTTTATATGGTTCCACCAAATCCTCTGCCATTGTCTTATTAGCTTCTCTTCATGATCACTGCTCCCATGTGAGAATGCCTCCAAAACACACATACACACACACACGCGGGTGGAGGAGAGGGATTGATGAGGAGGCATACCATCCTTTATTTTAATTATTTCTATTTCTTTCTTTTAAAATTTTAAATTACATTTTAAGTTTTAGTATTTTAAATTTTTTTATGTTTCAATAATTATAAATATTTTAGAACAATAAAAAAGAAATTTGAAAATAGAGGATTCTTAGCCAGGAGGAGAAATTTGGATGCACCATTTGTTTTTTTTTTTTTTTTTTTTGTTAAATGTTGGGTTTGGAGATTTTAACATCTAAATCAAATCTGACCTCTCAAAATATCTTTGAACTTATTTTCTAGGATAAATTACAAATATACCCCTTGAGATTTATTTAAAATACGAATTACTTCTGTAGTTTGAAAAATTACAAATACCTCCCTGTCAGAATTTTATATTAATTAAGTGAAAAAGTGAAATTTCTAATTGTTCACCTATACAATAATAAAATTATCTGAATTATTAATTGAAATAAAATTTTAACATTATTAAAAACTATTAATTAATTTGATAATTTATTAATAAAAGGACCTATTTGTTATGAAATTAGAAATCTTAGGGAGCATAATGTAATTTCTAGAACCACATAAGTTAATTTGTAATTTAAGTAAATCTCAGATGATGTGTTTGTAATTTACCCTATTTTCTATGAAACAAAAAAGGATTATTTACCAATAAATCATACTTCACAAACTGTTATATCAAATAGTCCCACCTTTATTCTATTATACCAAATAGTCCTGCTAGTGGGTTGATTTGGTCCCTTTTGGTTTTTTTTTTCCATTTTTGTTTCACTGTTTGGACGAAAGCGCCCATGGTTTAATGTGATACATTCAAATATGTTTCACCATTTGTGAGTTAGGGTTTTCGAACTTGAATGTGTGGCTTCCTTGCCGACGGCTGTGTGGCACACCCTCAGAGATTCGAAGGAAGGTGGTGGTGATGGGTAATGACAGCGGTGGTGTATGCTGTGCTATCTGTAAAATCAACATCAGTCTTCGTCATAATTGAAGAACTCTCATCAATCACCGATTCTCCAAAAAACCTTTTCTCAATCACAGCTTCTCTTCCAATTTCACCAACTAGGTCACCCAAATCAACACTCTTCTCAATCTGGGTGTGAGAGAGAGCCGTTGGTTTTCGAATTTGAATGGGTGTCTTCCTTGCCGACGGCTGTGTGGCACACCCTCAGAGATTCGGAAGGGAGGTGGTGGTGATGGGTAATGGCAGCGGTGGTGTATGCTGTGCTGTCTGTAAAATCAACATCAGTCTTCGCCATAATTGAAGAACTCTCATCAATCACCGATTCTCCAAAACACGTTTTCTCAATCACACCTTCTCTTCCGATTTCACCAACTGGGTCACCCAAATCAACACTCTTCTCAATCTGGGTGTGAGAGAGAGCCGCTGCTGCCTTCGTGTGTGTGTGCGTTGTGTGTGCTGTGTGTGTATCAGTGTTGAAGCCATTACTGTGTGTGTGTGCGTGTATCGGTGTGTGTGTGTTATGCGCTGGGTGTGTCTTACAGAGAGAAGACAAAGCTGGGTTTGGTGTGCTCTGTGCTGTGTGTGTGTGTTGTGTGTGTGGTCTGTATGAGTGTGTGTCCTAAATGTGTGTGTGTGTCTGCCTGTGTGAACCCCCAAACACACCAACCCAGCCCAAAACAAAAACCCCTTACAGCGCTTTGCTATTGTATGACACCCTTACAATGTATCACATGCAACACACCTAAACAGTTAAATGAGGGTAATTATGTCCCTCACAATTGAATGGGACTAAACGGTTTAGTAGAATAAAAATGGGACCAACTGGTTCATAAGTTCAAATTTTGGGATTTATTGGTAAATCTCTCAAAAAAATAAAATAAATAAATAAATAAAAGTTTAAAAAAAGTAATCATGAAGTCACCAAACCTTGATTCTTGTCATCAAGTGCTAAACATGGCAAAGCAAATTGTTTGTTTCCACTTAATATGTGCCAGTTCAAAATTTGGAAACACATGTTTCAATAGTTGTACTAAAAAACGTTAGCTCTGGTTTATTTTCAAAATCAGTTTTTTATTTAAAAAAAAATAGAAATTAATTTAACGATAATAAATACAAAATACATATTTTTAAAATTCTCAAAAATTATTTTCTTCCCAATATAAAGAAATCATATGAAAATTATGATTTTTTTAGATATATTATTTTATTTAAGTCATGGTGACTAAAATGTTCAAATCTACAAATATGACATAACTAGACCGCGTGCTATCATGTGTCTACACAACGAGTAACCAATGTTTACTTTACACGATGTAAGTGGGCTTCGGTTCGTTTTTCGGTTTGAGAAGTAGTACTAATAAAAATAAAAAATTGAATTTGAAAATCAACTTATTTGCTTTTTTTTTTAATTTAAAAAAATAAGATAAGTCGAAAAACTAATTTTTTTAAAAGACAAGTATTTTTTTTTGATAGGGGGTACTGTCAGTAGGCAAGAAACAAACAACAAAGCATAAAAGACAATTATTAGATACTTCTTTTAAGTTATAATCAATTTTTATTTTTATTTTTACTTGTAGGCCAAGTTTGGCAAATTATTAAAAAGTCAAAAAGTTACTCAAAAAGTTAAAAAGTTATCACTATTCACCAAAAGTCAAAAATTACGGCTGCACAACTCTCAATCTTAATTTTCTCATACACACTAATTCATACAATTTTTTAATATACATTTTTTCATAAAAAGTCAAAAAGTTAATCCAAACAATCATATTTTTTTCCTCAACTTTTTAGTTCAAAATGATAACAAGTGCACTTATTTAAGACACTCCAAACAACCTCTTAAGTAGAAACAAATAAGCTCTTCTTAGATGTTTGGGAAGAGCTAGATTGGGTTTTTTTTTGACTATTTTAGTCACAAAAAACAAAACATCACATCCAACCCATAATTATTACACTCTTCTCTTACAAAAAAAAATCAAAAAAGCCAAAAAATTAAAAAATCCTTTCAAAACTAAACTTTTTAACCCAAACTAAAATAATCAAAAAAACCAAAAAATTATAAAGCCAATCCACTTCCCAAACCAACCCTGAAAGTGATATATCACAAGCTGCATCTAACAGTTCGTGAAAGCAATCAAAGAGCTAGAAAGATATTTTTCTCTTTATTTTTAATTAAAGAGTCTTGTTAACAAGTAAATTTATTCATTAATAAAATTTGAAATAGTTGTACGTTTTTATACATGTACTTTTAATAAGTACCTTTAGATCACTTGTGAACAAAATTCTTAAATATTTTAAAGCTTATATTTATGGAACATAAATTACGAATCATGAAATTAATACAAATGTCATATTTTTAAGTGAAATCATATGAGGAAAATTTTAGGTGTGGACTTATTAAAAAAAAAAAAAAGGATGTGACTTGTAATTTACAATACAGTCGTGATAGAGGCCTCGAATTCGAGGCTTCGAATTTGGCTCGAATGAGTTTTTTTTTTTTTTTTTTTTTTTTTTTTTTTTTTTTTCTGGTTCAATCAGAAACGAAGAAGATGAGGAAGGAAGAAGGAGAAGAGGAGGAGGAGGAGGAAGGAGGAGGACTGGAGGGGGCCCTAATTACAGGGGGAGGAGGAGGCGGAGGCGAGGCAGAGGCGGGGGCTGCCGGAGACGACGATCGGGCTGCGGAGACAACGATCGGACAAAGGCGGGGGCTGCCGGAGACGACGATCGAGCGAGGCGACGCCGGGTGACGCTGCGACGAGCTGCCGCGAGGATGCCGAGCGACGATCGGGCGGCGACTGCAAGCCCTCTTCCCCTCTCTTCTCTCTCTCTCTCTCTCTCTCTCTCTCTCTCAAAATAGCATAGCTTTGAAAAAAAAAAAAAAAGATTTCGAGGCAAATTCGAGCCTCAAATTCGAGGCTTGAATCATTAATCTTTACAATATTGCCATATACTATTAAAAAGTAATCATATACAACCAGAAAAAATATACAAAAAAAAAAAAAAAAAAAAATGAGCTACTTTTTCATAAATCCCTTTTTACCTACTTATATTTCATTTAATCCACATTATTTTCTTAAGTTCCAATAAGTCTTATGGTTACATAGTTACCAAAATATCCCTAATAATATTCATATTTACATTGTGAATGTTCCATTATATGAACGTTTACACCATCAATGTGAATGTTCACATCGTCAATGTGAATGTTAATACGTCAATGTGAATATTCACATTGTAAAATATGAATGTTCACATCACCAAAATGTTAACTGTTTAAAAAATATTTGTAAGGGTATAAATATCCATAAAATACCTTAAACATGAGAATTAGAATTTGCTAAATCAAATGTCTAAATTATAAGACTTATTAGAATATAAAAATATCTTATAGATTAATTGAGATACAAATACTTTGAAAAATAATTTTCTAATAAATTTCCTAAAAAAATTATATAGAGAATAATGTGACAGCATTATGAATCAATCATTTTAAAATAAATAATTCATTAAATTAATTTTTAATTACATAATTGCCACTGCTGCCGCATTATTTTGGCAACAAATTTTTTTATCTATTTTGTGTAAGAATAGCTGTTTCCAATATCAAATTTGGTCCAAAAGCTATATGTAGAGAGGCACATGTCAACATGTGGCATGGGATGTTGGAATACTAGGCTTTCCACATATTGGGAACACTAATAGCAATCATGGTTGTCATTTATATGAAAAATGAAGCCATATTTAACCACGTGGCACAATGCATTTGGAGCTTCATGCAAACCCCTTATTTTAGGGCATTTGCTCAACAATCTCACATGAAATTCTAGAGTGTGTTCTTGATGGATAGTGACACCAAAAAAATGTCCCCATCCTGTCGAAAATCTAAAATCTAAAGTTTATATGTGCATATATATATTGGTGGCATATGAGATATTTGGGCTTCTACGTTTGGCTAATGTTATATAAGTAAAAATTTTATATAAAATGACATAATTATTTGTAGTCTTTTTTTTTTCTTAGTTAAAATATTCATTGTTGTACTTCATAATTATAAATATGTCATTATCACATCATTCTTAATGCACTTTATGTCGACAAATTTTGTTTGTAAATCAATTTCCTATCCAGTTTAGTATAAGTCAACTTACAAACAAGTTGTTGGTTAATAATAAATCATGTTATTTGATATAATTTTGATTTTTTAACTTTTAATATAGTTGAAATAAGTTATATTGCTTTGTAATTTTGTTGACATTTTTTTTTAATACTTTTTTGATAAAAATAATGAAAGGACAAAAAAAAAAAATAATAAAATAAAGTAGGTTTTTTGTTTTTTGGGTTTTGCTAAATGATAAAATGACATTTAGCTTATTAAGGCCTTATTTGGCATATACTAAAAAATCAAAAAGTCAAAAAATCACTATCTTATTTAAGTCACATCATCTTATTTAAGTAACATTACCTTTCTACCACATCATTTCAAACTCAGCCCATATTTCATAAAAAGTCAAAAAGTACATTTATTCAGAACATCCCAAACAATCCCTAAATTAAAAGAGTTTGCTGACATCATTGTCACTCAAATAGTAACGAGGAGGCGCTTAAATACCATCAATGTAAGGTTTTAGGGTTAAATTAATGGAATGACATTGGCCAACTATAATATTCTAATTTCACTTATTTATTAACATCCAACGGTATAGAAAGAAGGAGAAGAAGAAAAAAAAAAAAAAAAAAAAGATCAAGTAAAATTGGTTTATAAGCCAATGCCAAAGAAAGCTTT
The DNA here is from genome assembly GCA_030407325.1 of Camellia japonica. Taxonomy (NCBI): domain Eukaryota; kingdom Viridiplantae; phylum Streptophyta; class Magnoliopsida; order Ericales; family Theaceae; genus Camellia; species Camellia japonica. The sequence goes on from JAPPVO010000013.1 coordinate 33,686,844, forward strand.
CTCTCTTGATACTAAATTCGCTATCTCTATTTTTTATATTCTTCTATCTCAAACTTTCTTTATCACGATCGAAATTGAGAAGAAATATATATATATATATATATAAAATAGAGAATCTTGTGTGATCTCTCTCCCTATATCGGTGTTAGGTTCCATCTGGCAATGAGGGCTTGCCAAGACAACTAACAAGTGTTGTTGCTAATATTAATGTTCCAAGTAAATCAATCATATGGAAGGAGAAGATACTGTAAGATCAACTAGAGTTCAACACACTGAGATATGGGGTTATAAAAGAAGTGCCATTTTCAAATTAAGAATGCAATGAAATGAGATGAGCCAATCATATAGAGGAAACCAATGCCTCTTGGTCCTATAATAATGCGACAAAGTCACATTAATCCAGGGCAGACATCAGCCAGCTCAATTTCTATGGCATTGATTGCAACTATAGGAGACATCTAGGATTAATTTAAGGACTAGGGCTGATTCTGCCATACAGCTCATAGATCTTACGCATTTAATGGGAATTTTTAATCCCATTTTAATTCGGAAAATGATAATGGTAGAAATTAAAATTTTAGATACAAAAAAATATCAAGAAAAGGAGTGTGATTCAAATTTCGATTCTTGTATAGTAAAGCTCATATTTAGGGCGAATCTGTCTAGACCATATATTACTTTTATTGGTATTAATGTGTTTTGAATTCTTGGTCTCTAACATTACTAATTGAAATTTTTTTATGTACTCTTAGTGTATTGTCTCAACGTTCTCAATAATCACATAGTCACGTGAGATTTTGCATTTAGTGGCAAGCACTACATGATCAAGTGATTATTGGGTATGTTGAAACTTTGGCTTGAGTTAGAAATAATTTTTTGTTGCTAGCGTATCTCAAATTTAACTCAAATGATATCTATTACTCGTTGGCCAGTTGTATGATATGATAAATCCAACGCGATATTTGTATTTGAATCAATTTTGGCATGCTTTGTTATTTTTAGATCTTTGTATACATTAGATTATTTTGAGATTCTATATAATGATCTTGTGAGTTTTTGTTGTGAGTGTGTCTCAATTTCACCTGAATGATGCTTATTACCTATTGGCGAGTCTCGCCACTCGATAGGTAGACCCGATATTTACATTTGAATTTATTTTGATTCAATTTGTTATTTTTAGATTCTTATATATGTTAGACTATTTTGAAATTTTGGAGTTTATGATGATGTTATGAGTTTTTGGAAGAATGTTAAGAGAGGGAATCAACTTCAATTAGGTTTTCTCAAATTTAAATATAAATTTGAGAGAATTTGAGGGATCTATGGAGCTCATCACGGTTCCGATAACCATCTATAAAAAAAAAATTAAATAAATTAAGTCGATCCGATAATCATAACATTTTTATTTTATTATATTTGTCTCCAAAAAAATGAATGGTTTATTTTCAAGGACATACTTGTCCATTTTTTTAGAGAAATGCAATAAACTAAAAATCTTATAATTATCGAATCAACTTAATTTTTTCATCGTGATATTTAGATCAAGGAAATTCTATTTACACACTATCAATCTTCTCAATACACACCATATCCTTTTAGTCAATTCCATTTTTAACCTTTACGTAAATCAATTCATTTCTCAATACACCCCACTCCACCATCATCACTTACCATCAGTCCTATTTTAAGAAATAGTATCAAATCTCTTTAGATCAAGAGATTTAGATCAAGAGATTTGATGTTACGTAAATGGAATTACCCTTTAGGTCATTAAAATAAGACTGATGGTAAGTCCCTACGAGCCCCTCAAATGAATTTTAGAAAAATCCCAACCAATCGGCTTATTGTAACTTTACACTATTTTAACTTTGCATTGTTATGGAGGCTTATTTTGGATATAACTTTTTTACTTATTACGAAAATATGCAAATAAAAAGATAATATGACCTAAATAAATTAATAAATTATTTATTTTTATGTATCCAGAATCAACTTATTTTAACCTTTTATTTATTTTTATTTCATCTTTTTTTCACTTGAGGCTGGCTTCCCTCCAGTCCGTGATCGGACAAGAAGATACTGTTGGGTCCGTGGCGGCTCACCACGGGTCCCGTTTCAATAATCTGAATCGTTAATATGTAGAACTCGTCGAGTATTATATAGTTATAGAAAATCACATTGATCGGATATTAATAGTTAGGTGATCAAATCAATTTTTTATAAAAAAAATAGCTAGTGAAAAAATAAATAGTTAATAGAAATTTAATCCGATAAGATAGCTATCGATATTCGATCAATATGATTTTTTACAAGCATATAGTACTCTTCAAATTATACACATTGAAATATTCAAATTATTAAAATAAGACTCATGATAAATTTTACAAACTCAACAATACCCCTCAATCCCATCGTGAGACCTAAACACCGTTATAAACCGTGATGGACCAATGAGCTGCCCGTCATTAACCGTAGAATTTTGACCATGTGGTTTGTCGTCTTGTTGATTTTGCATTATCGACCTTCTGATGATGTTTGTTTGTCTCTATAAGGAAGGGATTCGAGTCATAGTGAGAGACAAACATAAAAGTGTTTGGCCGTAAAAGATTACGATGGAATTAACACTCCTCTGGTCAAGTTTGGCTAAATTAAAAAAATGTACTTATTTCATCTTTTTATCTTTTTTGAGTCACATCAATCAACATCTCCTCTCTACTTTTTCTACATATAATACAAGAAAAGTCAAAAAGTACACTTATTTAGTCTTCCCAAACTTGACTTAATAGATTAAAATATTAAATAAAATGAATTAAAATATTTTTAATATTATTATTAAAAAAAATTATTTGTGAAAGAAATATTTAAATTTTTTAATAAATACCAAAAAATATGAATTTTTTTTTTATATGTAGTGAATTTTTAAATAATTTTTATGCAAAATTTATATTTTTTTAAGTGTCTCTATATTAAATGACCTAAAAAGTATAAAAATAAAAATAATTATAATATTAAAAAAATAATAAAAATTAAAAAATATTAATTTTATATATTAATATTATCTATAGTATCACTAATCCGGTAGTGTACAAACAAACACTCTTTATCCTACATCTCCAACCTAATACCACTACATTAATAATCTCTTCATTCAATTACACTGTACTCTTAATTCCCTCAATCCTATAGAGCCAAACAAATGAGGCCTCTGATCTGTAGTCCTTGTCAACTCTTGCTTGGGTATTTTTTCATGAGAGAATATTAAAAGGGTGAAGAGTAAAAAAATAATTATAAAATGATGAAAGTAAAAATAATTTATGCAATTAACTATCTAAATAAATCTTGTACCTTCATTAGTTGAAAGAAATAAAAATAAATAACACACTCACTCTCCACTCCATTTCTTCATTTAGAAGGACCAAATTCCAAAGTCATCTAAAAAATAAAAAATAAAAATTATTTTAAAATTATTTTTGGATGAGTTGTCATTTATTTATATATTTTAATTTTTTTTTTATCCTTTTTAGATGTACCTAATCAAGATATATCTAAAAAGTAAAATAAATTGACTAAAAATATTTTAAAAAATCACTAAAAACAAGCAAAAATTTGTATGCAATTTCGTTCAGATTTTTGCTTGTTTTCAGTTAATTTTTTTTTTTCATATTTTTAATTTTTTTATTTTTAGATGTATATACTATTGATGTATTTAAAAAGTAAAAAAAAAATTAATTAAAATATAAAAAAATTCATTAAAGACAAGTAAAAACTCATCTAAAAATACTTTCTAAAAACTTAAACCAAGCAAAGCCTTGTTGGCTATTTGTTGTCAGGTTTGCAAGGCATGCAACCACATGAGTAGCCAGTTTAGTGTGACTTATTGTCAGTTAAAAGCTTATAATTAGAAAATAAAAATTAAAAGTACTACTCTCCTAGCATTTAGATAATGAATTTTTTGTCAATTTATTTAATCTATTTCTTTCTAATAAGTTATAAATAAAAATCATATCAAATAGTTTGACACATACTTCTAAATTAAAATAAAATATAATTAACTATTTCAAGTTACAACAAACATCCCCCAAAGACTTTATGAAATAGTAATACTTATGTTGCTGTTCATTTAAATTTTTTAGTAACTGACACATTCAATATGTTTGTAATTTAAATAAGTAAAAATAAAATATAAAAAATTAATAAATATATTAATATCACAATATATATTAATCTCTCCTCTCCCGAAAAAATGATGAACACTTGGTATATGAAAAAGCAAAGGTTTTAAATCACCAATTTAAACATTTAATATAATAGTATATATAAAGAAAAATATCAGCAAGTATGATATTCATTTGTTCAACTTATTTGAACTTTTTATAATTTATTATTATTTTGTTTGGTGTAGCTTCTGATTGTTGCTTACAATTTATTAATCATAAATAACTTAAATATGCTCTTTTTGAAAATAAAAATAAAAATAAAACTTGAAATAGTTGATTATCTAGAAGCTAACACTCCGTTTGGATTGTGGGATGAGAAAAGAAAAGAAATGATTGTAGTTTTTCACTTGAATGAGGGAAAAAAATAATTATGATTTCTCATCATTTTGTTTGAATGAATAAAAAAGAAAATGATTTGATTGATCACATATCTTGTTTAGACAAACTACATAGGAGGGGAAAAAAAAGGTGTTGTAACGCCCCCAAACAAAAGACAGGGTAAATATCTCAAGTGAACGATCCTACGTCGGTTAATCATTTCCCCAAATTTGTATTTCATTTAATAAATGAGGTATACAAAAGTGTTCACATGAAATACATATTCAAACTCCTAAAAGGGTGAATCTATAGCATGTGCAACAATTACAAGTAGAGAAAATAACAACAGAACATATGCCCAAAGGCTACAACTTCCAAGACTTAAGCCTGATTATATACAAAAAGGTTATCAAACCCAACACGTTTAGCTCTTGGCTCGCCAAAATTTCACACAAAAAGGAGAGCCTCTGGCCCTCAATATACTTCATGCCTTCAACTAGGCGGGATCACCACATCGTTATCTGCACAAATCCACTAGGGGTGAGCACAAAATCCAATAAAGATATCTTAACAAAGTATATATGTTTAAACAGTCTCAAATACATAAATGCATTGCTATGACCTGTTCAAACTTCAAAATTTTCCATTTCATCTAAAACACATGTCATGTTTCTTTCAAAGTTAATTTTTCTTCATAAGATTCAAATGATAATAAATGGTGGTAAATATGACTCAGGTAATTCCTAAACTGGTGTCTGCAAGTAAATATAACAAGCACTACCAAATCCCTATTTTACTAGCTCCTAACTAGAAGGCGCGTGGTACCTCTTCCGCTCGTGTTTTCGGTCTTTCACTCTGGACACTCAAGCCAATTTAAACAACATAAACTACACCCCATGTTCAGACGTATTTACCCCAAATGTTACAATAACAACCGTTATTTTCTCAAGAGCCATAAATTTATTTCCAAGGCGTAGCCACAATTCTACAATATTTAAAATGATGCAATTGCGTGAAATGAGAGGTGATTACATATAAGTATTTCATTTGTACAACATCTCCATAAATCTCAATATTTGTTCAAGGCCACTTCCATTCAATAATTCTCAAAAGAAAGCAAAACAATATGATTCATGTGGTATTTATACCTTCATATGTTCACAATCACCATTCCATTCATATTTCAAATGTCTACCATTTCAAAGCCAAAAACATTTTCCAACAACAACAATTATTCATTTCATGGATATCCTAATTTCACAATCAATATAACAAAATTTTTATCAATTTCTTGAAAAATTTATTACTAATTTCATACATATTTTATAAATCCACTTTTCCCCAAATTTCTTCAAAACTAGAGTTTGTCCCAAAAAGGTTTTCTTTCAACAACACCCTGAAATAATAACAACAATCCACATCATTATATTCCATAGAATTGATCAATAACATCATATTTAATATTTCCATTTATACTCCTTGTTCATACAAAAGCTCACATATGTGTATATGCATTCATAAATCATAAATCTTGAATTTATAGTCTATGACATGTGTAGATGTCATGACCCAAATCCGCTCCTATAGGTTTGGCGCTGTAACCGGCCAGTAATCCGTAGATTACCGAAGGCCTCTTAAACAAAAATCAAATTATTAGGGGCAAGCGGAAGCAAAATACAAATAAACAACATCCATTAAGCTGTACAGACATATATGAGACAGAAAAATTTTAAACTTTATATACATATATTCACACATCATCAAATATATAGATTAGACAACAAGGGACTTAGCCCTAAATATAGAATGAACATAAACTTAAACTTTATTCACATAGCTTTGACTACTTGACATATTCGGAACCTCCACGGGAGGCAAATAGATTGGCTTACAAGACAAAGTCCAGGCAGAAACTCTAGTCTTGGTCACACGCTTGATTAACTACATACATAAATAATACAGCGAGCTGGACCCAGTGAATAATAACAGATTAAAAGTTTTAATGAATGATGTCCAAAACAGATTTAGAAATCAAAGTTCAAATCAAAAACAATTTCACAATCATATTTATATTCAGATTTGTAAACAGTCATACGTAGTACATCAATTAGCGCTAATAGAATAGTTGACCCATAAATATATGGGATGTACAGTTGACTCATATTTACATGAGACGTTCAGTTGACTTATGATTACATGAGATGTATACAGAGCAGATAACAGATATCACATGATGCTAAGGATGCCACGAATACATTTCAGAAATCTAGATAATTATTCATCCATACAAAAAATAGCATTTCAAAAAACAGACCATTTCATATCATCAAAAAATAACTAAAGTCAAATATAGCTTTATAGAGTTATTACTCATAGATAGCTCCAAAAGCAGATCAAACAGATAAGATAAATCAGGCAGACGTTAGCTCGTGACCTATACAAACACATAACTTATACACATTGAAACACAGTATAACTTCCTTGATCAAACTTGACTTTCCTTGTCTTTTTCTTTTACGTAATCCGAAGTTCTACTACGCTTATTCTTTTTTTATTCAAACGAATCGGGTTCTCATTTGATATATTCTTTCATTACTAAGTCTTTCTTTTCCAAATACACCGATTTCTTACTTGGCTTCTTAATCAATTAGTACTAAATCAATGATTTATTTCTTAACCAACTAACTTATGTTAATTGTTAGCTTATTAATCTTCATTGCGTCATAATTCTTGTCTAAGAATGCTTGGAAAGAGATGAGATTGAAAATATGAATTAAATGCAATTTTTCCAAAGTATGCTGAAAAAGAGCTGTTTGCTCGAGCGAACTTCTTGTCGCTCGAGCGGTCTGTAATGACTGCGAAAGTACTGGAAGCCTTCAATGTGTGCTCGAGTGGTAATTATACTGCTCGAGCTATCTGTAAAATTTCAGAGTTCCGAATTTCTCAAAAATGGCTTCCAAACACATTTTCAATCTTTAAACCCATACATATCTAGATCAAAATCTTGAAAAATACTTTAGAAAACATAAACACTTATTTATTTATAGATCATTTGCTCAAAACCTTGAAACATAATTATTAATCAATTTTTTTTTAAATCAAAACCTTAATTTCAAAATCAAAACCCATGAACTTATGGTTTCTAGAATTCTTTTTCAAAATCAAATGTACAATGAAATTGCATGCAATTTATGAAGCTTAATTTTAACTATAACTTTCAAAATCAAACTAAAAAAATTAATTTCTAAATTAACTTTTATAAACTTGAACTAAGCTCCAATTATTCATTTTCTTGTCAATTTCTTTTCAATTACATAAAATAGACTTCAAACTCTTTTCTATTTTCCTTCAAAACTGTTAGGGAAAATCGATGATTCCCCACAAGTAAATCAATCAATGGGAATATAAAACTAATGCGGAAAAATTAAATCAAAGGCAACACAAGAATTTTTACGTGGTTCCCTCAATGTGAGGTACGTCCACGGGATCAAAATCCGATTCCACTATCAACCAAATAAGTTCCAAACGATTACAAACGAGACACTAATGGTCTCACAAAACCACCCTTAGGTGAATTCCAAATAATCACAAATAAAGAAGAGGAAAGACCTCACCAAATAGAAGAACCAAAATCTTCCGAATCAGAGTTGTAGAAGACCCAAAATAACGAACTAAACACCAACCGAAGATGCCCCAGAACAAAGCTTCAAAAAAAACCCGAAATTGAACCAATCTGCCAAGCTTCGGCACTAATACCGAAGTAGTGTAATAGTATGGCATATAGCAGCCGCCGTCCTTCTTATTTTTGTGGAACCAAAATAATATATATATATATATATTGGATATATATATTATTAAATCTTGGGCTTTGCAATCAAACCCTAATGATATCTAAATTGAATTTGGGCCTCCACCAAATTAGATATAATATATAAAAATATATTATAACTAAACCAAACCAAATTAAAACTCTTTTTCCAAAACCAATTGGGTCCCACACTCCAATAAGGAGGTATACCCAACAATTCTCCCCCTACCAACTTAGGTGGAGACATCAACCATACCCGCCAAAGTTCGACACTTCAAATGTTTATCCCTCGACAAAGTCTTAGTCAACATATCCGAAATATTATCATCCGTGTGAACCTTTTCGAGTTGTAACAATTTCGAGTCTAACACATCACGAATCCAATGGTATCTCACATCAATGTGTTTCGATCTCGAATGAAATGTAGAATTTTTACTCAAGTGAATAGCATTTTGACTATCACAATAAAGCACATACTTTTCTTGCTCTAAACCCAACTCTTGCAAAAATTTCTTCAACCATAACTCTTCTTTGCAAGCTTCTGTAATGGCAATAAATTCAGCTTCGGTAGTTGAGAGAGCAACACATTTTTGTAATTTAGATTGCCATGCCACAGCTCCCCCTGCAAAAGTCATCAAATACCCTGAAGTAGATTTTCTAGAATCAACATCACCGGCCATGTCAGAATCTGTGAACCCATCAAGCATCGGCTTACCATACCCAAAACATAAACACACATTCGAAGTCCCTCGAAGATATCTTAGAATCCATTTTACCGCTGCCCAATGTTCTTTACCCGAATTAGAGAGAAAACGACTCACCACACCAACTGCGTGAGCAATATCCGGCCTTGTACAAACCATGGCGTACATCAAAGAACCAACTGCTGAAGCATAAGGAACTTTCAACATCTCTTCTTTGTCTTTCTCACTTGTAGGACATTGATTCGAACTAAGTTTGAAGTGACCCGCAAGTGGACAACCAACCGGCTTTGCTTTATCCATGTTGAACCTCTCAAGAACTTTCTCAATGTAGCTCTCTTGAGACAACCAAATCAGCCCTTTTTGCGATCACGAACAATTTTCATACCAAGTATTTGCTTTGCCGGTCCCAAATCTTTCATAGCAAAAGACTTGCTCAACTCCAATTTCAACCTGTTAATCATGGTAGAATCTTGACCCACAATTAACATGTCATCAACATAAAGCAAAAGAATAATAAATTTGCCATCCGGAAAATTTTTCACAAACACACAATGGTCCGAAGTGGTTTTAGAAAAACCATTATTCATCATGAAAGAGTCAAATTTTTTGTACCATTGCCGTGGAGCTTGCTTGAGGCCATACAAACTTTTCTTCAATTTGCAAACAAATTTCTCTTTCCCTTTCTCTACAAAACCTTCCGGTTGCTCCATGTAAATTTCTTCTTCAAGATCACCATGAAGAAATGCGGTCTTCACATCAAGTTGCTCAACTTCAAGGTTCATACTTGCAGCCATGCCAAGTACAACCCGAATAGAAGACATCTTTACAACCGGTGAGAAAATCTCATCAAAGTCAATACCTTTCTTTTGCCCAAAGCCTTTCACAACAAGACGTGCTTTGTACCTCAGATTCTTCCTATCATTCTTCAATTTGAAAACCCACTTATTTTTCAGAATTTTCCTCCCTTTAGGCAACTTCACTAAATCATAAGTCTGGTTTTCAAGCAAGGAATTCATCTCCTCTTCCATGGCCTTTTTCCAATCATCTTTCTTTGCATGCTCAATTGCTTCTTGGTAGCTCTCCGGCTCCCCTTGATCAGAAATCAACACAAATTCATTGGGAGGATACTTTCTTGAAGGTTGTCGGTCCCTTGTAGATTTTAACTCAAGTTGTGGTGGCGGTTCTTGAGTTGGATGCTCTTCCTCAATTTCTGGCTCAACTTCATTAGGATTAGCATCATTCTCCACTTCTTCAATAGGTGGCTGCACATCTCCCCCATTTTCATCATCAACTGAAGATGAAGGAGATGGATCCATGTCAATGAGATCACTAGTTTTTGGCTCCGGTTGATCACCTTTGCCAAAGTCTTCAATTGTTTGGTCTTCAAGAAACACAACATCACGGCTTCGAATGACTTTCTTGTCGACCGGATCCCACAATCTATACCCGAATTCATCACGCCTATAGCCAAGAAAAATACATTGTCTTGACTTACTATCAAGCTTGGACCTCTCATCCTTTGGAATGTGAACAAAAGCTCGGCAACCAAACACTCTCAAGTGCTCATAAGACACATCTTTGCCAGTCCAAACTCTTTCAGGAACATCACCATTCAAAGGATAGCAAGGAGATAAATTGATCACGTCAACCGCTGTACTCATTGCCTCACCCCAAAAGGATCTTGGCAATTTAGCTTGTGAAAGCAAACACCTTGTTCTTTCCACAATGGTGCGGTTCATCCTCTCGGCAACGCCATTTTGTTGAGGAGTCTTCTTAACTGTCTTTTGGTGCCGAATACCTTGGCTGCGACAATACTCATCAAATGGCCCAATGTATTCACCACCATTGTCTGTTCGGATGCACTTCAATTTCTGCCCTGTTTCTCTTTCAACCATGGCCTGAAAATGCTTAAATACTTCTAGAACTTGATCTTTAGTTTTTAGTAGAAAAGCCCAAACTTTCCTTGAATAATCATCAATGAAAGTAACAAAATAAAGTGCACCACCATGTGTTCTAACTTTTAAAGGACCACAAACATCCGAATGAATCAACTCCAAAACATTTTCTTTTCTAGAAGCAACATTTTTATGAAAAGAAACTCTATGTTGTTTACCCGCCAAACAATGAACACAAGTTTTAAGATGTGTACCTTTCAAACCGGGTAGAAGCTCTTTCTTGAACAAAACTTGTAGCCCCTTTTCACTCATATGGCCAAGCCGCTTGTGCCACAATTCGGTAGAAGTATCATCTTCAAGTGCATTGACAACACCTTTACAAATTTTTCCTTGCATCGAATAAAGTGTATGAGTCTTCTTGCACTTAGCCACCACCAAAGAACCCTTTGTGAGCTTCCATATTCCATCACCAAATTTGTTGTTGAAGCCTTCATCATCTAGCTTCCCAGTAGAGATCAAATTGAGGCGAATGTCGGGAACATGCCTCACATCTTTAAGCAACAACTTGCAGCCCAAATTTGTTTCCAAGCAAACATCACCCATGCCGATAATCTTGGACAAACCTTCATTACCCATTCGAACAGAACCATAATCTCCTGCTGTGTAGGTAGTGAAGAAATCAACTCGAGAAGTCACATGAAAAGAAGCACCAGAATCAATCACCCAACTGCTCTCTTGGCCCACAAAATTGATACAATCATCTTCACAAACGACCATGAGATCATCGGTAGTAACTGCCGTTGTGTCTTCTTGCTTCTTATCCACACTTTTGTCACGCCTTTTCTCCTTGTTCTTGAGCTTTCGGCATTCCCGCTTCATGTGCCCTTTCTCATGGCAATAGTAGCACTCAACGTCTTTCTTTGAAAGAGAACCATCTCTTGACTTGTCACGGCTTTGATCACGACCATGAGGAGTCTTACTCCTCCCCCTTGTTTTGCTTCGGCCTCTCACAACAAATGCTTCCGAATGAGAGGAACCGGCTGATTTTCTTCTAGTTTCTTCATTCAACAAGCTACTAGTGACTTGGCCCATTGTGACAACTCCATCGGGCGCCGAATTACTAACTGTCACAACCAAAGTCTCCCAACTTTCGGGTAAGGAACTAAGTAGCATCAAAGCCTGCAACTCATCATCAAAAATAATTTTCATAGAAGCAAGTTGGTTAACAATACTCTTTATTTCATTCAGATGTTCCGGAATAGGGCTGCCCTCTTTATATTTTAAATTAACCAACTTACGAAACAGAAAGGCTTTATTTGTGGCTGATTTTCTATCATAAAGACTCTCTAATTTTTTCCATAAATCATGTGCTGAAGTTTCAGTAGCAACATGATGAAACACACTGTCATCAATCCATTGACGGATAACACCAACGGCTTTTCGATTAAGCCTCTTCCACTCATCATCTTTCATACCTTCGGGTTTGCCACTATCACCCTCAATGGGTCCATACAAATCTTTACAAAATAATAGGTCCTCCATTTTAGTTTTCCAAGTTACCCAATTGCTTCCATTGAAGCTAGACATACGACCCACATTCCCCTCCATTGATTTACACAAATAAATAGACCCAAATAAACCGTAAGCTCTGATACCAGTTGTTAGGGAAAATCGATGATTCCCCACAAGTAAATTAATCAATGGGAATATAAAACTAATGCGGAAAAATTAAATCAAAGGCAACACAAGAATTTTTACGTGGTTCCCTCAATGTGAGGTACGTCCACGGGATCGAAATCCGATTCCACTATCAACCAAATAAGTTCCAAACGATTACAAACGAGACACTAATGGTCTCACAAAACCACCCTTAGGTGAATTCCAAATAATCACAAATAAAGAAGAGGAAAGACCTCACCAAATAGAAGTACCAAAATCTTCCGAATCAGAGTTGTAGAAGACCCAAAATAACGAACCAAACACCAACCGAAGATGCCCCAAAACAAAGCTTAAAAAAAAACCCGAAATTGAACCAATCTGCCAAGCTTCGGCACTAATACCGAAGTAGTGTAATAGTATGGCATATAGCAGCCGCCGTCCTTCTTATTTTTGTGGAACCAAAATAATATATATATTGGATATATATATTATTAAATATTGGGCTTTGCAATCAAACCCTAATGATATCTAAATTGAATTTGGGCCTCCACCAAATTAGATATAATATATAAAAATATATTATAACTAAACCAAACCAAATTAAAGCTCTTTTTCCAAAACCAATTGGGTCCCACACTCCAATAAGGAGGTATACCCAACAAAAACATGAAATTAAAGTTATGAACTTCTTAGAAAATCATTTGCATGTATGAAACATTTATTAAAATCCAACCAATTCTACATTATCAAGCTCAAACTATAATTGAATTCTTGAATTGCTCTAATTTAGATTTTTATTAATTTTCCTCATATCAAACCCAAATTCAAACTCATAAAACATGAATTAAAATCTCAAAACCGGGCAATTCCATGATGCATGTTAAGATGGAATTCAAATTCCATGGAAGATTGGAGAAATTAAACTCAAATAATGAAATTCCTAAATTATTTCTTTGATTCTTCAAATTAATGAAATTTCTTCATTATTTTCTTAATTTCTTCTTATTTATATGAAATTGAACCCAATTATTTCTTGATTTAGTTGTTAGATAATTAATCTATAAGAATCAAGCTTGAAATCCTTAACTATAGTCTTGATTTGTTGAATTTCTTGTTAAACTTTGAGTCTTTTCTTTACACTTTTCTTTTTTTCTTCTTTCTCTTGGATTTGATTCAAGTCTTTATCCTTTCTCATTCCCAGATTTCCAGCACTCTCATATTTCCTTTGTTTTTGACGTCAACTCTCTCTCTCTATCTCTCTTGATCGATCGATTTCTTCCCTTTTTCTCTCTAGGGTGTATTTGATTGGAAGGATAGGGGGACTATTTACTGTGCGGATTGTAATCTGAGGAAAGCATTTAATTCGACGTTTGTTTTTTTTTTAGGCCGCCGAACATGGAGTCTGGCCAGACTCCTTATCTTCCATATGGGGGACTATTGTATCCTACGGGGAGAGGGACAATTTTTGGAGGACTGTCCACTGTTGGGATTAGGTGATGAAATGACCATTTTGACCTTACTACTATTTAATTATGTATTATATTTAGTAAAATTCAATAAAATTTAAATGTCTCAATTTAAAAATAAAATAATTTTATTTAACTTTTTATTGATGTTTTATTTATTTAATTTTTTAAAATAATTTTTTAAGATATTTTATTTTAAAATTTTGTTTATATTTTATTTAATTTTATTATTTAAATTTTAATAGATGTTTCATTTAATTTCATTGTTTAATTATTATTATTTTTAAAAATAAATTTATTTAAAATTTTAATTAAAAAAATATATTTTTGTTGATATTTTATTTATTTAATTTTTAAAAAATAAATTTATTTAATTGTGTAAAAAATAAAATAAAATAAAATTTTATTTAATGTAGCTAAAAATAATTAAAATATTAAAGATATGTTTAATATTGCTATTTTTTAGTAAACAATTGAAAAATGGTAAAATAATCTTTTGTTTATTTATCCTATCAAGTCCGTCCAACCAAACATTAGATTTACTAAACATAGTCCTTTCCAGACATCTAATCCCATGAAAAAACAAACACGGGATATGCATCCAATCCAACCAAATAGTCCAGAGAATTCACAGTCTTAGGAGTCAAGTTCGATGAATTCAACTCAATGCTCTAACACATATCTCTCTCTTTCTCTCTCTCACTCACACACACATACACATAACTTCTAAATTTATCTACACATTTCTTTTATTTAATAAATATATTAAGGGTTCGTTTGGAAAGAAGGGTTGGGTTGGGTTGGGTTGGGTTGAGTTTGGGGTTATTTTAGCCAGAAAAAGACAAAATAGACTTTTTAGTCTAATAAGACAAAATATTACTTCCAACTCATAATTATTACATTTATTTTCTCATAAAAAGTCAAAAAAGTTAAAAAGTCCTTCCCAAACGAGACTTTTTAACCCCAGGCTAAAATAGTCAAAAAGGCAAAAAGCCAACCCACTTCCCAAATGAACCCAGAATTAGCTTAATAGCTAATTATGTATTAACTTAGTTAAACTCACTTAGTCTTAACTAATTATAATTAACACTTGAATAGTACATAATTTAATTAGTTTAATTTGACTTCCATTAAACCCCGATTAATTTTATTTAAATTTATCAGTTTGAATCAGATTTTTAATCAAACTTCCAAAATGCTCCAAATATCAAATTAAACTTATTTCCATCATTAATTTTGATTTCTCATATCAACAAGGCCTTCAATTTTAGGTCAAACTCAAAATCTCCATTAATAAATTACATACTTAACTGAACACCTCATAATTAAATTTAGAATAATGTTTGAGAGCTCGAATTTGGCTCCCCCTAATCCCCCTAATCCCCAAAACGACGTCGTTTTGGGGATTTTTTTTTTTTTTTTCTTTTTTCTTCCATTTTCGGCTCAAACGCAGAGGGGAAGAGAGAAGAGAGAAAGAGAGAGAGAGAGAGAGAAGCAGAGGGAGGGAGGGAGAGAGAGCCGCCGATCGTCGCCCTGCCCAGCCGCCGATCGTCGCCCAACCCAGCCAGCCCGCCCCGTCGCAGCCCCACCTCTGCTGATGGCCCCCTCCAGTCCCCTCCTTCCTCCTCCTCTTCTCCTCCCTCCCTCCTTCCTCCTTCTCTGTTTCTGAAAAAAAAAAAAAAAATTAGGGGGATTCGGGGGGTAGCTCTTTCGAGCTACCCAGCATGACCGTTAAATTTAATACATAATAATCGTAATTCCCAATTCTCATAACTTAATTAACTCCAATTTGGACCCAATTGATTAAATCTTAATTTTACTAAACTGAATTGAATATTTAATTAAACTCTCATATGGTCCGATACTCGAAATTAAAATAATTCAATTCACCAATTATACTCTCTTGAGCCATTTAGGCTTCCCATTCTAATTCCAATATAAATCCTCAATAGAATCATATATGAATCAATCTCCAAAATTTTCATAAATCCCAAATTAAATTAGAATAATGGATACTTAAAATTCAAACTTTCTTAATTAATTAGATGATAATTATTATACGCAGTGGGGTCGTCACAATACATGAATTGAAATAAAAAGGAGAATCAAAGTAATACGACGTTGTTAGAAACCTCAGCTTGGTCGTTGCTTTGCGGATGGACTAGTGAGGAAAAGTAAGGCCAAATTCCATACATATCACACAACTCACTATAGAGCCCATAATCAAATTGAGTCTCATAATCTGATATAAGTGCCCTGGGGATGAAGAATCGGGTTATGATATTCTTCCATACAAAGCGCCTGAAGTTAGTATCCCTTATATTGACCAACGGCTCCACCTCCACTTACTTGGTAAAACAATCGGTTACAATGATCAAAACCATTTATTTTCTGGTGCTCTCGGTAGTGGTCCCACGATGTCTAATCCCCATTAAGCAAACAACCAAGGACTAGTCAAAGAAATAAGCTCTTCGGCATACAAGTGCTTGAGAGAAGAAAACCTTTGACATTGTTCGCACTTTTTGACATATTCTTTGGTATTAGTTCGCATGGTTGACCACCAATACCCTTAAGTTATCGCCCAATAAGTCAATGATCGGCCTCCCAAATGAGCACCACAGCTACCTTCATGAATTTGGGCCAGGAAGTCTTCCATCCTGCCCGGATTAACACATTTAAGGTAGGGCCCTTAAAGAGATTTTTTTATACAATTTCCCGTCAAGGTCTAGATAATATCTTAGGGCCTTGTTACATCGTTTGTAAGCCTCTTTCTTATCCTCCAGCAACTGCTCAGAAGTCAAGAATGCAGCGATAAGATCCATCCTGCTCAGACCCTTCTGGATGACAAGTACTGCTGGCTCTTGCAATAAATCAAAACTAGGGCCCGATACAGTTGACCTCTGAATTCATAGCCGAGGCTAAATATGCCAAGGCATCAATATGAGTGTTTTGAGCCCGGGTTATTTGATTCAGTTCGTGTCTATCAAACTTCCCCAGCAAAGTACTAGTCGTTCTCATATAAGCTGCCATGCGGTCTTTTTAGCTAATTAATAATCAACTTGGAGTCGCAGTATACTTGAAGATGCTTGGTCTCCATCTGGAGTGAATTCCTTAGGTCGACTAGGAGAGCTTCATACTTGGCATCATTGTTTGAGGCATCAAAGCCCAGCTTAACAATTACTCAATCACTGCTCCCTCTAGAGTCATAATAATTACTCTTGCCCCACTACATCGTTGTTTTAACGAGCCATCACAATACAATTGCCATATGTCTCATATGTACATTCGTCATTCCTGAGGATGAGTGCCTAGGTGGCTCGGCACACTCAACTCAACATCAAGTGCCTCTGGTCTTATGAACTCAGCAATAAAATTGGCAACGAACTGACATTTAACAGATGGCCTAGGTAAAAACTTAAGGTCATATTGCCCGAGTTCTAATGCCTGTAGACACCCCATTTTGACCTGTCCTAAGACTTGGGCACTTTAGTTTGACCATCCTCAACAAAAAAATCAAATTGAAATTTTAATCCCAAACCTCACCCATATTGGCCATCACTAATTTGTAGTATTTTATAATTTTCTATAATTTGGTGTGGTGGTACATATTTTAAATGTTTTGTTTGGATATTTGATAAAATGAAAATGATAAAAAAAATATAAAAAGAAAAACAGAAATTAAAAAAAAAATAGAAAATCAACAAAAAGAAAAAAAGTGGGTGGAAGATGGAATGGGGCGGTGGTGGAGTATTTTTAAAAGAGAAAGTGAGAGTGGGTGGAAACTTACACACATGGGCAGGGGGACACAGCATTCTTCGGTGGATAGCATTTTAGGGTGGGTGAGGTAGAATTTCAAAAAAAGGAGAGATACACATGCAGTTGGGGCCTCTCTCTCATGGGTGAAATATAAAAAAGAGAGCATGTGAGAAGGTAGGAGAGAAAGGTGAGTGTATGATTAAAGAGGGCACATGGGCAATGGGGCCTGGGATCTGAAATAAAAAAAAAAAAAAAGAACACACACAGACTGATAGAGCTAGCTCTCTTTCTCTCTCTCAGCTTGGAAAAAAGGAAGAGGAGAGACACCACAGATGGAGACAACACCCAAAGGCGCTGATCTCTCTCTTCTCCCTTTGGGATGATACACGGCAGCACGCACACACCAGATACACAGCATACATTCACCCATGCACGGCCACCTCGTTCTCTCTCTAACATTTTCTCTCTTTGATGCATACAGACCCAACCATAGAGAACCCACGGAGGACCACACTATAGGGGGGAGAGACAGCTGCACACACACTCTCTCTCTCTCGGCTTAGAGAGAGAAAGGTGAGAGAGGAGCTTGACACCCACATGCATGGAGCAGACCCACGGCTAGCATAGAGACAACACACACAGATTTTTTGGGAGGAAGAGAGACACAAGCACGGGTTATCTCTCTCTCTCTCTCTCTCTCTCTCTCTCTATCTCGGCTTGGAGAGGGAGACCATGCACATAACACAGAAGGGAGAGGCCACATACGACCTCAGCTCTCTCTCTCTCTCGGCTGAAAAACAACACATGGAGACACCATACACACCCATGCAGATCCAGATAGACCACACTGATACAGGGAGACACACGGGTTAGGGAGAGAGAACCACAACACACACCCAACACACACACACACACGGCACACACCCACTGAAAATGGGGGGAGCACAGCACAGAGACACCGATGCATAGATGCATGGCACATGCAACACACACACACTGCCACTGATACACACACCACACGGATACACATCACATGCACACCATTCACATGTGATATACACACACACCATACACAGACACAAAACACACACTACACCCATCTCTATCTCGCTCGGCAGTTGGCATACGGACCAGAGACAGCACACACACACGACATACACACAGCACACACGGACACACTCTCTAACACTCTCTCTTTCTTCCCACAGGTGCAGCCCTCTTCGCCATCGTCTCATGCACACTCGTTGCATGCAACAGGAGCACCACCGCGAAGCTCCCCTCCACCGCCTCCGGTCTCCACTGTAGCACCACCAGCTCCGCCAAGGCCGATGCTGCAGTTTCTGGTAAAGTTCGAGTTGCTTTCCTAGAGAGAGAAAAGTTGATAACGAGAGATAAACTGGGTCGGTGCTCCGGCTATGGGTTTTACGGTCCTTCGGCGTTATCGCTAGATCAAATGAAATTGGGTTCTGTGGTCCTTCATGGATTCCTCTCGCCGACACATGGTTTTTTGTTTTGGTGTGCATGTGTTGGCCCGAGTTGCTAGGTTTGATATAGCTTTGGCTATGAAGATTGGCCAGTTCATGGAGATGGTTGACCATGCTTACTAAGGCTATTGCTCATCACACGTCAGCAGCCTTCATAAGAGTGGTTGGTTCTGAGTTCGTTCAGAAATACTTGGGTGGGGCCTGCCATTTGAAGATGAGGACATAGGTTGACGTGCGCAGGTCGGTTGGATGAAATATTTTATTTATTTTATTTTATTTTGAGTGTTGTTGAGAATTTTTATTTTATTTGTCTCCTTCGGATTTGTAATATTTAAAGTGTTATAATAATCTCCCACCCCGCTTCTTTCTATCCCATTCTTTAATCGCTTTTCCTAACTGTACATATATATATCTGACATGCCATGCATATCCGTGCTTTGTATCCATGTTTCATGCATCTCGATCCGGCTAAATTTGTATTTTTGTGATTTAATTGATTATTATATAATTTTGTGCGCTATCACATATTTTGCAATGATTCACATGCCATATTGTAGAAACCGGATCTTTAGAAACATTCTTGTGTATGTATTGCATTAGAATTTTGTATATAAGATCATGCATATTTTTCTAATTTTGTTTTGTAGCTGTTCGAGCGACGTCGATATCTCTGTGAGTTTTTTATGCTTTAGCATCCCATTTGTGTGTGTTTTTCTTACTATGTGTTAGCATTCTACCATGAGACTAATTGCTTAAATGATAAACTGTTTGAATGCCTGTGGATGAAGGCTTGTTGCCTGAATTGGAATGATTCAACGACTGTACGTTTTAAGCCCATTTTGTAGTGGCAAATTCACAAACTTTAAGTCCACTTTGTCAAGTGGCAAATTCAAACCCTTTTCGACAAACAAACAAACATGAAATTGAATTGTTCCAATTTGAGCAAACTAGTCTATACCTTGTATGCTTCACATAGTAAATTTTAGGATTTACTAAAATAATCAGAACATAAACATATAAAGAAAATAAAATTCATATCATGGTTCAGTAGAGGCCGATCTTTTGATCAGGTGAGCGGGGGTGCTCATTATTGACCTTCCCCTCTCATACCTAAGGTTCCGAGCCAAGCATTCTTGGTTACGACGAACAGTGGCCTTGGCACTGAGTCATGGGTTTCCTAATTTCCCAAAATATTAGGTGGCGACTCTGCGATCTGATGACGCAGTCCATTTTTGACAAAATTGTAATAAAATGGATTTTTAATAAAAGCTGCCAAATCTGGACTCTCATCTATGTTTCACATTGCACTCGTGAGACTAGATCAAAAAGATTTCGGGAGTCTGAACTGTTTAACGCGCGCGGGTACCCCCCGGGCATGTTACAATGCCCACTTGAACACTCGTCTAAAAGATTCAGCTCGGCGAAGAACAAAGCGAAGGGGGTGATTTATCAACACCTTAATGGTATAGGCCTGAAAATAGTGCATCAGTTTTATTGCAACAACACAAGAGCTAAGATCAACTTTTCAATGGGCAAATACTGAGTTTTCACATTAACCATTGTTTTACTAATATAGAAAATAAGTCTCCACTCGGAGAGCTTTTCTTAGAGAAGGATGACGCTTACTGCATGATCAAACACTTCCAAATACAAAACAAGCTCATCACCTGGCTCCAGAGTTGACAGTAATGGAATGAAACTAAGGGGTTGTTTGGGATGACCTAAATAAGTGCACTTTTTGTCTTTTTACGAAAAGATATGCAGAAAAGTAGGGAGGTGATGTGATGGAAAAAAGATAAAAAGATGAATTATTTTGTGTATGCCAAACTTGGCCAAAGCTAGATTTTCAGCCCTTCCAAAGCTTCTTGGCATTCTAGAGTCCAGTTGAACAACTTTCCCTGTCGAAGAGTTAGAAAAAATGGCCTACATCGATTGGAAGATCAACTGATGAATCAATTAACTGCAGCTAACATCCCCATCAATTTTTGTACCTCTTTCACACTTTCGGGAGAGCTGAGTTCCCTTATGGCCTTAATTTGCTTCAGATTGGCTTCTATCTCGCGATGATTCACAATGTAGCTAAGAAATTTGCCCGAGCCAATGTCGAATGCACATTTTGAGGCATTAAGCTTCATCTTGTACTTTTGGAGTGTATCAAAAGTGGTCGCAAGATCAACCAAATGAGCACTTTTCTACTTGGACTTGACCACCATATCCTCAATGTATACTTCTATTATTTTGACGAGTTGATCTTTAAACATAGTGGTGACCAGCCTCTGGTAAGTTGCCTTAGCGTTTTTTAGTCCGAAAGGCATAATCTTGTAGTAATAAGTTCCCATTGGAGTGAGAAATGCCATTTTTCCTAGTTGGCAGGATCCATGGCAATCTGATGATAGCCCTTGTCTAAGAAACTCTTCCTTTGATGAAGGCCAGTTGCGTCCACAAGTTAGTCAATTTGGGGGAATGGAAAATAATCTTTTAGACAAGCCTTATTCAAATCTGTGAAGTAAATGCAAACCCTCTACGTCCTCGTTTTCTTCTTCATCACCACAGTGTTGGATAACCAGGTGGGATAAGTCACCTCTTGTATTGTCCCAGCGTCCAGTAATTTAAAAACTTCCTCAACAATCATTGCAACGTGTTTGGCTGACGATTGGCGACTTCTTTGGACAATAGGTTGGACTTTTTGATCCATATTCAAGCGATGCATCGCCACTACCAGGTCAACTCTGAGCATTTCATACAGGGTCCACGCAAAAATGTCTATGCTACTGAGTAAAAAAGTGACCAACTCTTGTTGTTCAGTAGCATGAAGGCCTGCCCCAATAAGAAAGAACTTCTCTAGATCTTCAGAAATCACGATGCAATCTGAGTCCTCTGTTACCTTATCTGCTGGACCCTTGCCAACATCTTCAAGAATTTCTTGATCTGGTACCTCAATAGAGTTAACTTCTTACTCTTTTGTCTTCATAGTAAGAACCGCAAGGTAGTATTCTTTGCCGACTTTTAAGATCCGCAAATTTACTCAGTACCAAACTCGGTAAGGAATCGTAGAAGTTGATGGTATGTGCTTGGCATCGCCTTCATCGCGTGGAGCCATATTCAGCCAATAATTATTTTGTTGGAAGATAAGAGCTTGACAACTAGGAATTCCACATCTAGTGTCTTAGTACCGGCACGGATGGACAACACAATCTTTCCAAGAGGATACTCAAGATTGGCATTGAAGCCGAAGATGAGGTAATCCGCTTTCTTTGCCAACTTTTGAGATTCCTAAATTTACTAAATACTGAACTTGGTAGTGAATCACAGAAGTTGATGGTATGTGCTCGACACCGCTTCATCGTGTGGAGCCATATCCGGCCCATAATTATGTTGTTGGAAGATGGGAGCTTGACAACTAAGAATTCCACATCTATTGTCTTAGTACCGGCACGGATGGGCAACACAATCTTTCCAAGAGGATACTCAGGATTGGCATTGAAGCTGAAGAGGGGGTAATTCGTTGGTCTGAGATCCTCATCCTTCAGATTGAGCTTGCGGAAGGTTTTGTAATACATGATTTCAAAGGTGCTTCCTTGGTCAATAAGGATTTGTTCAACAACGTATCTGTTTGCCCTCAAATTTACGACCAGGGCATCACTATGTGGAAAGTAAGCCCTATGAGATCACTATTAGAAAAGCTAATTTCATTGGTCGACACCCCACATAACCTTTTCGATGCGGATTTAGACTCTGCATTGGGGCAATGTAGACCCCTCAACCAGACGTACTTGAACTGAGTTGACATTGTTCAAAGGTGGTATGCTGTAGATCATCTAGATCACGCCGAGCGGTGGAGAATTTGACCGAATGGCCAAAGCATTAGTTGGCCCAGTCCTTTTTGGGAGATAATTGAACAAATGGCCATCCTTTAACAAATCCTCAAGATAGTCCTTCAAGGCGTAGCACTTGTCTGTCAAGTGGCCATGATCTTGATGATAGTCACACCTTTGATCTCTTCATCGCATATCAAGGGGCCTAGACATTTTGGGGGGCCACTTGAAATAAGTGCAGTGTTTGATCTTTGGGAGGATTTGACCAATTGACTCGATAAATTCAGTGTCTTTTTTGTCAAACCGTCATGGATACCTAGTATCAACTTGATACTACTCATTACGTTGGTATGATCCTCGGCAATTATCACTTCTTGACCTTGCTCTCAGCTCTGGACTTCGCCTTGGCAGTGTAGCTTCTCTAGTCGGTGGCAACTATTGCTAGTGGCTAGGCCACCACTGGTGCTGCCGATTCTGAGACTGTAAGCCTGCGTTTGTTTGGAGGGCATCATCTTCCACCTTACAATATTCCTTTACCTTCTTCATCAAAGCCCAAATTGACTTTAGCGGCTTTCAGGTCAAAGAACTCCAAAGGGAGCTGTCTGGGTGGAGTCCCCATTTTAAAGGCATTAATGGTCATGGAGTCGTCGCAATCATTGTCAACAAGATTGAAACACTCCCAGTACCATACTGAGAATTCCCTTAAGGTTTCATTAGTGCCAATCTTCATTACCCATAAGAAATCTGCATGTTTGGGCTGCGTCTCATTTGCAATAAACTTGGCTCAGAAGGATTTCTGGAACTGATGAAGCTCTTAATTGAAGTCAGTTCAAGTTTATAATACCAATTGACAACCAAGGAGCCTAAATTGCTGCGGAAGATGCAGTACATGAGTGCTTCATCATTGGCATGTAACTTCATAGCTTGCTTACAATGATGTACGTAATTAGTGGAATTCGACTTGTCATCATATAGAGTAAATGATGGTGCTTTGAACTTCTTGGGCAAGACAACCTTGGCTATCCTCCAAATGATTGTGCTTATCATCCTAGCCGGAATCATCATCCTTTTGTTTTTGCGCTTGTTGTCGTACCCGCGAAGAGTTATGTTCTTTGGATGAATTTGAGTCACTAACTTGGTTACGCTTCTTGGGTTTGCTCTGTGATGATCTCGTAGAGCTATTACCCTCCTCATGTCTTAGAAAATGTTGCTAGTTGGTTCTTCTAATCGAAGATCGGCCACATTCATGGTGTGAAGCGTTCTGAGATTTTGCTAACCCTTGACACAGGCACTCATTTTCTGCTGTCATAACTTCAAAACGCTGTTCATTGCATTTAACTTGGTCCGTCAAAGTTTGCATGGTATTTTCAGCTAATGTTCGTGGTATAGATGGAGTTAGTGGGTCGAAATCCAAGGCTCATTGTAACATGCCCGGGGGATACCCGCGCGCGTTAAACAGTTCGGACTCCCGAGATCTCTTTGATCTCAAGTTTCACGAGTGCAATGTGAAACATAGATGAGAGTCTAGATTTGGCAACTTTTATTGAAAATCCATTTTATTGCAATTTTGTCAAAAATGGACTGCGTTATCAGAACTCAGAGTCGCCACCTAATATTTTGGGAAATTAGGAAACCCATGACTCGGTGCCAAGGCCACTATTCGTCGTAACCAAGGATGCTTGGCTCGGAACCTTAGGTATGAGAAGGGAAGGTCAATAATGAGCACCCCCACTCACCCGATCAAAAGATCGGCCTCTACTAAACCATGATATGACTTTTATTTTCTTTATATGTTTATGTTCTGATTATTTTAGTAAATCCTAGAATTTACTATGTGAAGCATACAAGTATAGACTAGTTTGCTCAAATTGGAACAATTCAATTTCATGTTTGTTTTTTTGAAAGGGATTTGAATTTGCCACCTCAGTGGGCTTAGAATTTGTGAATTTGCCACATTTATTTGAATTATTCCAATTCTAACAACAAGCCTTCATCACAGGCATTCAAACAGTTATATCACTTAAGCAATTAGCCTCATGGTAGGATGCTAAACATAATAAGAAAATCACACACAAATGGGATGCTAAAGCATAAAAACTCACAAATTGACCGACGTCCCTCGAACAACTACAAAATAAAAGTTAGTAAAATATGCATGATCTTATATACAGAATCCTAATGCAATTCACTCATGAGATGCACTAAAGATTCGGCTTCTAGAATATGGCATGTGAATCATCTCAAAACATACGATAGCGCATAGAATCACAGAAGAATCAATTGAAGCATAAAGATGCAAATTTAGCCAAATCTTATGCATGGATCATGGATGTAAAGCAGGGATATGCATGACATGTCAAGATATATACATACACACAGTTAAGGAAAGCGATAAAAGAATGGGATAGAAAGAAGCGGGGTGGGGGGATTATTACAACACTGAATTATTACATATCCGAATGAGGGAGAGAGGAGGGAAATAAATATTACAACAAAATATAAAAATCCTCACAAACTCTCAAAATAAAAATAAAATGAAGCAGTGACACCTTGATCTCTCTTAGCAAAGATGGCTCAAGCACAAACCACAAATGACAAATTTAAAAGTGAGGCCCATCACCCATGATCATCAGTATCCATGTTGGTCCAATATATCAAATCCCCTTCTTTTGTAAGGGCCCACATGTTTACACCCCAAAAGCACACTTGAACCCACATGGATAGAAAAATACCACAAACCAGCCCATGGCAAAAAAATAGCCCATGATTGACCCATACAAAACCACTATCCAATAACCTAAAGAGTTGAATTGCCTTCCAGGTGAACCTACACAGGATGAACCACAGAGTCCCACATCTACCATCTTGGGCAGAATAACAACACACCACCAGGTGGTTTCAAGATTTCAAGATAGGAAATGCAGTCCTATACTCAAGTCCCCTCCAACCCATTAACAGGAACCTGAGAGTGTGTGTGTGTTCTTTGGTCTCTAGAGAGAGAGAGATGTGTGAGTCATGGTGTGGTCTCTAGAGAGAGAAGAGTCGTGTGTGATGGGTTTGTGCTGAGTGCATGGGTTTGGTGTGTGTGTTGTGTGTGACAGTCCCTCACCTCAAACTTCACTCCCTCACTCTCTCATGCTCCCCACCGAACCCGTGTGTGCATCTATCTGTGAGAGTGATGACCCCCTCCCTTTTCAGTGGGTGTGTGCCGTGTCGTGCATGGTGAGTGTTGTGTCTGCCGAGAGGAAGAAGCGAGAGAGAGAGGGAGAGAGATAGCTGCATGTATGTCCGTGTGTCCTCTCTCCTTAGTGTATCAGGGCGTGTATATGCTTGCATGGAGTGAGTGAAACATGGATGCATGTGTGTGGGTTGTGTGTGGATCAATATCTGATGCTTCTTCTGCCAACTCCGATCAAAATAGCAAGAGGGAGAGTTTATGCCTGTGTATGGGAGAGAGTGGCAGTGTGTGTGGTGTGGTGAGGTGAGTGCAGTGAATGGCCGTGGGTGTGAATGGCCGTCGGTGTGGTGTGGTGAGTGTGTGCAGCAGCCGTGAGGGGTGTGGGGTGTGATGTGTGCAGTGTATGAAGCTCAATGTGTGTTCATGGCTGTGTGTGTTTAGTGAGAGAAGAGAGAGAGTTGTGCTTGTGTGTGCATGTGGGTGTATCCTGTGCATGAGTGTTGAGTGTGTCATGTGTATGCATATGCCGTGTGTGAGAGACCCAGCTAGAGATCAAGTTCAGAGAGAGAAGTTGATCTCTTGTGTTGATTCAAAAGAATTCAAGAGAGAGAGAGAGAGGCATGGTTTTTCTGTGTGTATCCTTCTCCCTCTCTCTACCCGTGTGTGTATATCCCCCCTCTGTGTTGTCTATGAAAAAAATGTCTATGTATGGAGAACCCACCCCCCTCTAAAATCAAGCCAACTCTTCTCTTTTTTATTCTTCACCTGCTCCACCCTTTTCCCATTTTCTTCACCTGCTCCCCCTTATCTTTTTGAAAATGTTCTCCCCCCCGACAGCTCGTCTCCCATCCACTCACTTCTCTTTTTTAAAAATGTTCTCCCCTCCACCTGTTTGTCTTTTTTCTTTTCTTTTAATTGTCCATTCTCTTCGCCACAATAATTCTCCACCCACCCCCCCACCCACTCTTCCATCCACAACTCATCATTCTGATCATTTCATTTTTTTTTATTATTATTTTTTTTTTTCTATTTTTTTATTATTATTTTTTTTCTTTAGTTTATAATAGTTATCAATTTATATAAAACACACCTAAATATATGTACACACACCAAATTATAAATATTATAAAATACTACAAATTACAAAATTGGCCAAATAGGTGAGGTTTGAGATTAAAATGTCAATTTGATTTTTCTGGTGAGGGTGGTCAAAATAAAGTGCCCAAGTCTTAGGGCCGGTCAAAATGTCTACACTCATCGAGTAGGAGTTTCGTCTAGGTTGGTGAACTCTCATTCCGCGACAATATCAACTTCATTAGTTAGAGGGTCAATCACAGGGTCTTCCATGTATGAGTTTGAATATTCCCACAGACAGTGCCAATTGTGAGTGGTTCTACAATATTCCTTCGTTCCAAATAGTCTTTCACTTGATCCTCGCTCCGATGCCTGAAACAAGAAACACTCTGGTCAGGGGTGCCAGAATTATCACTCTAACGGGTAAATTAGGTTGTGTATGAGAAGGGATGAGTATATTCTTTGAGAGAGAGAGTTCAGTTGGTTAATAATGCATACCTTTCTCCTTCCATTCACCTTCCTTATATAGTCATTTGGTATAGATGGTGTAGATATTTCCTATGTAATTTGACCTGTTTTAATCATCATTACTAGAATGTTAGGCCCAAGTTTCTACTACACCTTCGGAAAGGGACAACCTGGGTCCCCTTTGGTACTTGGCATAGTTTTTTTTTTTTTTTTTTCCGATTTTTCTCTAGTATCAATTATTCGGCACATCATTTGATCGGTGCTTTATACTACTCGACAACCCAAGGGGCCTAGTTCAATTTGGGCCCATGATGAATGGGTCCAGATATGCTTTGTTTGCTAAATGTGTAGATTTTACTCAGCTCACACACTTATCAATATAATATTTCCAAAGTTTAATTCTAATTTTAACTAATTTATCAAAAAGTAATATGTTAAAATTAAATTTATACAAAATCAAGATTCTAACACAACACACGCATAACACGGATAAAAAACTAATTAATAAATTATTTTTCTAGCTTCTTTCACCATTGGATCAACAGCTGGGAAGCCAAGCTGCCAATGATTAGCAATTTGCAAAAAATAAACTTATCTATAGCAAGTGCGACGAATGGACGTATTCAGCAAAGGGGCAATGCGATAGATAGTGATTGGAGTTTCAGTTGTTTTTATGGGTAATGTCGGCATTTAAAAAAAGTTTCACCACGTGATTTTCATTTTTTATCAAATCTTATTATTTTTGGTGAGAAATAAAATATAGTTTTGGTGAGATTTTTTCCCCCACCATCTCTCACACTTTCTCATCATTTTTCACTTATTTAGTCATCCAAATAAGTGAAAGGGTTTTCTTTTTCAACATTGCTTTTCCTTTCTTAATAAAACTATCAATCCAAATGGAGTGTAAGGGAGAGGTGTTTTTGGCTTCTTTCTACCCTAAATTTTGTTTTGAAATTCTTGGTTAATTACACTTTTAACCATTGTAATTTGACCTAAATTTTACTTTGATCCCAATTGTTTCAAATCGAACAATTTGGTCTCTATTAAGGGTGCTTATGAACCTAACAAATCCGTCAAAACCGACCCGACCTGACCCGACCCAATTAAATCCATCCACTTTTAAGCAATTTCGATAGTATAAGCAAATGGATGCAGATGGAGATTTTTCAAATCTGTCCATGTTCAGAAGAATGATGGATAAAAGGCTACCCGACCTACCTCGATCTGCCAACCCCCTCTTCAAAAATGATGTTATGTTTTTATGCTTTGTATGTTAAAAAGAAATATTTTATTTTGTAATAATTAGCTAACTATACATAAATTATGAATCTTTTGGCCTTTATTTTAATTATATAAATAATACAAAATTTTGCTCAAATAAGACCTAAAATAGTATTAAAAAAAATACTCTAAAAATAATAAGAAAAGCATAAAATAGAAAAGCCTAAACCCCAAATCAATCTGCATCCACGCCGTCAACCCCGCACAATCCGCTCAATCCACATCGGCTAACTAAGCAGACAGATGCTGATTGATTTTTTTTTCAATTTGCCTAAGTTTGGACGGATGGCTAATGGGAGGCCACCCGACCTAACCCGATCAGTGAACGCCCCTAGTCCCTATGCTTTAAATTTAGTTTTAATTTCGTTCTCCTGTTCAAGTTTGAGATTAAAGTTAACGATTTTGAAATACTTGACAGTCTCTTAGGTCATATTTGTTTGGATGGACTAGATAAATGGGAGATTGTAATCCATCGAACTATTAATCTTAAGATATATAGTTCCTGAACTATTTAATTGGAAAGGATCTGTATCTCATATTTGTTTTATAATGAGATCAGATGTTTGGAAAAGACTATCCTATTGAATTCAATATTTGATTGGAATATTATGAAAAATGATAAATGCTCAATGGACCATTTTATCATTTTTCAATTGTTTACTAAGCAATGACAATACTATATATGTCTTTAATATTTTAATTTTTTTTACTAGATTAAATAAAAAATTATTTTGTTTTATTTTTAAAAAATTAAATGAATTTATTTTTTAATTAAATAAATTAAACATCAATAAAAATTTATGTTTTTTTTTAAAGTAAAATTTAAAAATAATAATAAATATTAAATAATGAAACTAAATAAAAAAACAACAAAAACTAAATAATGAAATTACATAAAATATGAACAAAATTTTAAAATAAAACATCTATAAAAATATATTTTAAAAATTAAATAAAAACATCAATAATAATTAAATAAATTTATTTTTACTTTATTTTGTAATTGAGATTTTTATATTTTATTTTATTTTACTAAATACAATATATAATGAAATCAAATATTTGGAGGCAAATGTGTCATTTTAAAACTTTATCCAATGAGACCTTACCATTTCTATCCCATATCTCCCCTAGAACACAATAGTCTAAGGCCCCGTTTGTTTGGAGAGGTAGAGAAGGGATTGGGATTGGGATTGGTAGTGAGGTGGGACCCTAATATTGTGTTTGTTTTGAGAGATGGGGAGGGGATTGATAGTGAGTCCGGTTAGGATAGCCTCCTCAAGGGAATGCGGATGGGCCTCCAGACTTGGTATTAGAAAAATAATCCGGCGAACTAGAAATTTTTTTATTTTATTTTATTTTTTACATATCGGGCATTTTTTTTTAACATTAATGTTTAATTTTTTTATATTTTTTGTTAAGTAAAAATCATTCTTTTATTTGTTTTATTTTTTTCTGAAAATTTTTTATTTTATTTTTATTTTATTTAAAGTTTTACATGTTTGGGCTTTTTTTAAAAACATTAATGTTAATGTTTTTGTATTTTTTTATTCGTTTTATTATTTTATATTTATTTTATATAAAAATAATTTTAACAATCCCTACACTAACAACTATCATAAACAAACACAATTTTACTTAATCCCCTCACTATTAATCCCCTCACTATCAATTCCCTCCATTCTACCTCTGAAACAAACGGGGCCTAAGGGATTCATAGTCCGGTGGGACTCCTAATCTGGCCTATAAATTTGCAACCAAATAATGGACTCCATCATAGATTGGACATGGAGTCCAATCCTCCCTCTTCCAATCCTTCCAAACAAACACCCCATTAAGGTGTACACCTAGAAAAATTTAAAAGAAATTTGGATAAAATAACAAAATGGAAACTAAGCTTATAAAGTGCAGGGACTACAATGATCAAATTAAAATAATAAAACTAAAATAAAATTTAAATCAAACTATAAAGATGAAAAATGTAATTAAACCAAACTTCTTATACTGTGATTTGTGTGTGTGTGTGTGTGTGTGTGTGTGTATGTGTGTGTGTGTGTGCAGTATATATAAAAGAATCCAGCTTGTATTCAATCCAAGTTTTGAACTAAAGGTTCATTTTTCACAATTGGGGGCATCATAGATTTCACAATTGGGGGCATCATAGATTTGGCTTAGTGATCTAAATGATTCAATTTATATGGCAAGTTGACAAATCATTCATACAAAAAATTAAGTTGATTAGATAGTGATAATCACATGACATGTTAATGGACTGCTTATTTTTTAAATCATATTTGCCTTTTTTTTTTTTTTTTTACATGATTTGATCAGGTAGCTATCACTATTTGATCAACTTAATTTTTTGCATGAATGCTTTGCTCAATGAGTTCTACTAATTGATTCATATTATCAAAATAAGTTAGAACAAGCCCACAATAATTAAGATTCTTCATACAAAAATGTAAATGCCAACAAGTGCCTAGTGTCCTAGATAGGGTCATCAGTGGAACGAGACAAACTTATCCAGCCTTTAATTATTGTGTCCAAATCTCATATATTGACTGGGTTTTTTTGAGTTTTGACCAATCAATGGGCTAGTACGGGTCAGGCCTATTTAAAAAACTAAAATTATATCCCACCAATAAGCCCAAATTTGACGAGCCAAAATCAAATCAAACGGGGTTCCACATTTTTCATTCGACTTATTATATTGTTAAGTTATATACATTTTTCATTCAAATATTTTTATTATTTCATTATTATTATTGTTATTTTTACTTTTCAACATAATTCAAGTATTTATTCATTTATTTATTTATTTTTTTACCTATTTGCATCTCATAAATAAATGTAATTTGAATGAACGCACTCTCGCTTCAATCACATTAACGCGCTCTCTCTCTCTCTCTTTTCCTCTCCCTCCATTTCCTCCTCTGATCTGAGCTGAAATGTTACACTTTAAGACTTCATATCTTATGTTTTTAGTCTTTTAGCTTATGATATTTGATATAATAAAGTGTTTTTCATCCTTTTCAGGTTAATATCACTTCGGAGACAAAAGGATCTCAAAAAGAGCGAAAAGTCCACGATTGAGTGAATCTGCACAAGCGGAATTCACAAATCCGTATAAGCGGATTTCCCTGCCAAAAATTTCCCTCTGACTGGATTCGCACGAGCGAAATTCCCAATCCACGTGAGAATTGACTGGAGGCTTTTGGGGACCTGTTTTGGGATCTGAAACCCTAGGGAAAACGGCTAAAAGCTAGAAAACAAGGGCAAATCATCAATCCATGGCTTTCTCTTCAACATCCAAAGTATTCAACCTCTCTATGAGTGGCTAAGCTTTCTTCTTAGGATTGAGATGAAACTCTAATTAAGTATCATGTAATTTTGTATTTTAATTCTAGTTTGTCTTTGGAATTGGAAAATCATTGTATGATTGTTTTTAGATATTTTATTCAAATAATCTTTTTATTCGATTTATGTATGCGATTTCTATGATTGATAATGCATGATCATACAACTGTTTTACTTTCTTGTACATGCAAATCATGAGACGAGTCATGCTTAGGGAAGACGAATCATGCTGCAACCTTAGTTTAGTGTAGACAGTTCGTGCTGACCAAAGATGATTCGTGCCTACGTTTTGCATATACTCATTTTCTTGGCGATGATATTGCGGCTTGTAGCCCCGATACATCATTATTATCTAGGCCATTGATTTACTAGAATTAAATATTTTAATTACATGATATGAGATTAATAGTGGATTCAAAATCTAAGTTTCTTTTCATATTCAAATTACTCTCTTTATTTGAGCAATTGTTTTAGTTTTAATTTAAATTCTCATTAGCAAAAACAAATCATCCTCTCTTCTTCAAATTAAATTAAAAAGTATCATTCGAATTAATATAACTCAGCTCAAAGTCCTCGTGGTACGATACCTAGACAATCCACTATTTTATTGAATTAGTTCTTTGTTTAGTTCTTTATTTTTGATTGAAAAATTACCGATCATCCTCTTCTCTCTCTTTCATCACCACCACAGAAACCACTCCGCCATTGACCTCTCCCCTCTCCTTCTTCTCACCGTCTGTAGCATCTACCTCTTCCTCATCTCCTTCGATATCCATACCGCAGATAGCCATCCTCTTTGTTTCCCGCAATGAAGCCCTTGCCGCCACTCTGTCATCCTCCATCGCAGTACCGTCGTAGTACTTCCTTATCTCTCTCTCTCTCTGTGGACTTGTTTCCTCATTCAACTGCCGTCATCGTCTCTAGATCTTCGTCGTTATTATTCTCTTCCACCACCGTATCTCCCACATGCATCTCTCTCTCTCTCTCTCTCTCTCTCTCTCTCTCATATTCTCTCTCATCTCCGTCTCTTCCATCACCACTGTCGTTAAACTTCCTCTACCTTCCTTCGCTTTTGCTAGCGTCAAAGCTCCATCGTTGCTATCGCTTCACCACTGCCAGCGTGAGATCCAGATCCAAATTTATTGACTTTGATCTCTCCAAGTGCATCTAAAGTCATGGCCAAATTACATCTCCCAAACATTTAACCCCAAATGATATGATTAATCTCTTAATCAACTTTGATTTTTTTTTTTTTTTTTTTTTTTTGATTAGATTTCTGATTATGATCATTGTTTGTGTTTTTTTGATTTGATTGGGAAGGCTGAAAGTGAAGAAGAAGAGAGGTTGAAGTATTTGTATTGTTTGTATTTGTTTCCAGATCCAAATCCAGATCCAGTGTTCTAAGGTTAGGGTTTTTGGTATTAGGGACTTGTAGTGTATGTTAATGCTTCTGATTTTTATTTTTATTTTTGTTGCAAATTTGGATCGTCTGTATCCTTTTCTCCAATACAGATATACAATTCAGATCTAGATCTAGATCTATTAGTGTTAGTATTGTTGTTGTTGTTAAGAAACATATTGCAACAAATAAAAGAAAATGGATGAATTTGTGGTGCCGATCCAAATTCATATACGCTGTCATTGTCTCCAGATCTGCTCCAAAATTTTATTGTTGTTGTTGTTATTGAGAAACATATTGCAACAAATAAAAAAATAAAAAAACCAAAAAAAAACAAATGAATCTGTAGTATCAATCCAAATTCACATTTGCTGCCATTTTTTCCATATCAACTATAGAATTTTACTATCTGTTCAAATTTTTTATTATTATCTTTTTTTATTTGGCTTGCTGAAAATATTATTGCATTGCTGGAAGCATTGAATAGATAGGTTGAAAATCCATTTTCCATCTCTATCTATCTATGTATGTATGTGAATTTAAACAGATAAAGTTTTTGGACAGAGAAAAAATTGAACATATAAATTTTTTGAACAAATAAAAAATTGAACAGATAATCAAAAAAATTGGACATAAAGATATAAAATTTGAAAATATATAAAGTAATTTGAATAGATAAATATAAATTTGAACAGATAGTCAAAAAAATTAAACAGATAAATAAAAGTCAACAGATAAATTAAAGGGTAAAATTAAAAACAAAATGTCCTTCAAAACAAAACAAAAAAATGACTTCTTACCAAATTATTTCACAAAAGGTGGATCTCTTGCCAATAAAAAATAGATCTAATATCTTATACCTTCTTTAACTTAAACTTTTCAACAATTATTTCTTAAAACTAAGTTATGAGAATTTTTTTAAAAAAGATCTCGTGTTCTTTATTTATTTATTTTCTTTCTACTGATTAGTCTTTGTAAAGCATTTTAGTGCTTATCTTAAGGAATCTAGGCTGCTGAAAAAAAACTTTATCAAACTTACACTACAAGAATTAACACTTTTGGCAACAAAAAAATTGGTCGCTAAAAGTCAATTTTTGGTCGGCAAAAGTTATCCGCGACCAATTTTTTTGGTCGCTAGTTTGGTCGCCAATTGAGGGTCGCGGAAACTAATTCGCGACCAAAATTTTCGTTGGTCGGGAAAAGTTGCATTTACCGACTAAATTTTTAGTCGCTAAATATTTATTTACTGCGACTAATCCATTTTGTCGCTAAAACACTTTGGTCGCGAAAAGTCGCCTTTTGCCGACCAAATTTCTTAGTCGCCAATTGTCACATTCCACGACCAAAATTAGTTTGGTCGCCAATTGTGACATTTCGCGACCAAAAAATTTTGGTCGCCAATTGTGACATTCTGCGACCAAAATTAGTTTGGTCGCCAATTGTAACATTTCGCGACCAAAAATTTTGGTCGCCAATTGTGACATTCTGCGACCAAAATTAGTTTTGTCGCCAATTGTGACATTTCGCGACCAAAAAATTTTGGTCGCAAATTGTGACATTCTGCGACCAAAATTAGTTTGGTCGCCAATTGTAACATTTTGCGACCAAAAAATTTGGTCGCCATTTGTTACTTTTCGCGACCAAAACTTTTGGTCGGCAAAAGTGAGATTCCACGACCAAGAGCTGTTTTGGTCGGCAATAGATGTATTTTTTGCGACCAGAACTCTTGGTCGACAATTGTCATTTTTTGCGAAAAAAAATTATTTATTTGTCGCGACTAATAAATTGGTCGCCAAAGCAGGAAAACAATACACCTGTAATTCCTAATAATTCATTCAATCCTTAATAAACCTATAATTTTAAAGCATCATTCAAATTAACTGAATCATTAACATTCGACACAATACATAATTCATTAACATTCGACACAATACAACTATTCTAAGTTTTCATTCACAAGTCACATCCATCTAGCATAACAATTTGAAACAATACATAATTCAAATTTACAGGATCAGGAAAATTGCTTAATCCACTAAGTTGCCTTGATAGCCAATCAAAAAGATCCTTGCGCCCTTCCGTGCCAAGCTTCGCATCCATCAAAGCAGTAGTGATATAAGGCACCTAATAAAGAAACAGAATTGGAAAATTTATCAGAGAAGCATGATAAATAAACAAAATTAATTAAAAAATAAACGAAATAGAGAAATTGGAACCCAACCATTTTGTCGAGATGAACAGCAGCAAGCCAAGCATCTAAAGTAGTCAGAGTGCTTTCTCTCATATGTTTTTTATTGTCACCAAGGCACTTCAAAACATCTGACAGTATACCCTGCAAGAAACAACTTCCCAATATTAAAGTCAAATTTAAAGAACAATAGAATACAAAGTTAGAAGGAAATTTAGGTTTAGAGCAAACAACCTTGCTAGACTTCTCAACTGCAAGTCCCATTTATTTCACGCTGGATTTATTTCACACTCAGCTTCAAGTGCACTTAGAAGAGCAGGTTTGACATCTGAAAGAAATCCCTTGATGTCTGCAACAACAGGTGCATCTTAGAATTCTTATCCTTAACTCAACATATCCCCAGTTTTCACAAACCAAATTACAAGTTACCTGGACCAACATATATGTAAAGCACCAATTAGTTAATAGTGGCATTTCTAGTGGCAGCAACACTGGATTGCAAACCTGTATCTTTGCAAAAATCAATTAAATCCTATAAACATGTACATCATATTGAGACAACTACCAGGCATAATAAAACTGCAACTTAATTAAAAAAGTTATCCAGCCAAATTCCTTAGAGACAACTAGCTGAGGAGAGGGAGAGGGAGCGGTGGTAGTGGTGAAGGTAGTGGATAAGAGGTGATGGTGGTGGTAGTGGTGGTAGCAAAGGAGATTAGTGGTAAAGTTGTGTGGTGGTGGTGGTGGTGGCAAAGGAGATGAGTGGTGAAGTTGTGGTAGTGGTAGAAGAGATGGAGTGGCGTTGGCAGTAGAGAGGTAATAGTAGTAGTAGTGGTGGTAGCAGTAGTGGAGTGGTAACGACGGTGGTAGTAATAGTAGTCGTAGAGGTGGAGTGGCAACAATGGTATAATGCTGGTAGTGGAATGACATTTGCAGTAGTAGTGAATGTGGTAGAGGAGATAGGTGGTGAGAGAGAGATGGGTGAGAGACAAATAGAGAAGAGAGATAGAAAGAGACAGAGAGACAAAGACAGAAAGAGATGAGAGAAGAGAAATGAGCGAGAGAGACAGAGAGAAAAGAGATGAGAGAATAAATAGATAAGTGAGAGACACAGAGAGAGAGAGAGACAGACAGACAGACAGATAGACAGACAGAAAAAAGTGATGAGTAAGAGAGAGAAAGAGAAGAGAGAGAGAAAAATGAAAAAATGGGTAAAAAGACACAGACAAAGAAAGATAGAGAGAGAAAAAGAG
This sequence comes from Camellia japonica, assembly GCA_030407325.1. Classification (NCBI taxonomy): domain Eukaryota; kingdom Viridiplantae; phylum Streptophyta; class Magnoliopsida; order Ericales; family Theaceae; genus Camellia; species Camellia japonica. The sequence goes on from JAPPVO010000013.1 coordinate 33,724,164, forward strand.
CGAAAAGAGATAAACGAGAGAGAGAGAGATAAAGAGAGGAGAGAGAGAAGAGAGATGAGAGAGAGATAGAAAGAAGAAAGATGAGCGAGAGACACAAAGAGAGAGAGAGACAGACAGAGAAGAGTGATGAGTGAGAGAGAGATAGAGATAGAGAAAAACACAGAGACACGGAAAGAAAGAGAGAGAGAGAGACAGAGATAGAGAAAAGTGATGAGTGAGAGAGAGAGAGAGAAAGAGAAGAGAGATAGAGAAAGAGAGAGAGACATAGATAGAGAAAGAGACATAGATAGAGAAAGAGAGAGAGAAGAGTGATGAGTGAAAGAGAGACAAAAAGATAGACAGATAGAGAGAGAGACACAGGGAGAGAAGAGATAGAGACATAGACAGAGAGAAACAAGAGATGAGTGAGAGAGAGAAAGAGAACGAAAAGAGATGATCGAGAGAAAGACATAGAAAAAGAGAAAGATAGAGAGAGAAGAAAGACATAGAGAGAGATAGAGAGAAGCAAGATGAATGAGAGAGATAGAGAAAGAAAAAAGATGAAAGAGATAGAGAGAAGAGAGATGAGTGAGAGACAAAGAGAAAAAGAGACAAAGACAGAGACATAGAGAAGAGAGATGAGCGAGAGACACAGAGAGAAAGACAGAAAGACAGAGAAGAGTGATGAGTGAGAGAGAGAAAAAGAAGAGAGACAGAGACAAAAATAGAGACATAGAGAGAGACAGACAGACAGACAGAGAAGAGTGATGAGTGAGAGAGAGAAAGAGAAAGAGAAGAGAGACAGAGATAGAGACATAGAGAGAAAGAGAGAGACAAATAGATAGAAAGAGAGAGAGAGAAAGAGTGATGAGTGAAAATAAATTTTTATTTTTCTTTCAGCGACGAAAATATTTTAGTTGTCAAAACTATATATACCGCAACCAAAATAATTTGTAGTCGTTGAAATTAAGGTTTTGCCGACCAAACTTTTGGTCGCGAAAGATAAAAAATATTTTTTTGTTTTTCTTTTAGCGACTAAAATATTTTTGTTGCCAAAACTATATATACCGCGACCAAAATAATTTTTAGTCGCTGAAATTACGGTTTTGCCGACCAAACTTTTGGTCGCGAAAGATAAAAAAATTTTTTATTTTTCTTTCAGCGACTAAAATATTTTAGTTGCCAAAACTATATATACCGCGACCAAAATAATTTTTAGTCGCTGAAATTAAGGTTTTGCCGACCAAACTTTTGGTCGCGAAAGATAAAAAATAGTTTTTTATTTTTCTTTCAGCGACTAAAATATTTTAGTTGCCAAAACTATATATACCGCGACCAAAATAATTTTCAGTCGCTGAAATTAAGGTTTTGCTGACCAAACTCTTGGTCGCGAAAGATAAAAAATAATTTTTTATTTTTCTTTCAGCGACTAAAATATTTTAGTTGCCAAAACTATATATATCGCGACCAAAATAATTTTTAGTCGCTAAAATTAAGGTTTTGCCGACCAAACTTTTGGTGGCGAAAGATAAAAAATAATTTTTTATTTTTCTTTTAGCGACTAAAATATTTTAGTTGCCAAAACTATTTATAACGCGACCAAAATAATTTTTAGTCGCTGAAATTAAGGTTTTGCCGACCAAACTTTTGGTCGCGAAAGATAAAAAATAATTTTTTATTTTTCTTTTAGCGACTAAAATATTTTAGTTGCCAAAACTATATATACAGCGACAAATATAATTTTTAGTCGCTGAAATTAAAGTTTTGCCGACCAAACTTTTGGTCGCGAAAGATAAAAAATAAATTTTTATTTTTCTTTCAGCGACTAAATTATTTTAGTTGCCAAAACTATATATACAGCAACAAAAATATTTTTTTTAGTCGCCAATTGTGACAAATTTAGCGACTAAATTTTTTTTAGTCGCCAATTGTGATATTTTTAGTGACTAAATTTTTTTTTAGTTGCCAAAAATTAATATTCCCCGACTAAAAAAATTTAGTAGGTAAATATTATACTTTTACCGACTAACATAATTTTTGGTCGCCAATTCCACAACTTTTGGCAACCAAAATATTTTTAGTCGGCAAAAGTGGTCGCCAATTGTGTATTTTCTTGTAGTGTTAAACAAATACATATATCTGTTTGGTATAATTTATCTTAGCTATTTATAATTTTGTTTTACTTTTATCTTTTATTTAATTTGAGAGTATATGTCCGACTGTTTGATATAACTTCTACTTAAACTTATTCAGCATAAATAGCTTAAATAAGCTTAAACAGTTAATTATTTGGAAATTGAGATAAGAATACTTTTAATTTTTATTTTTTGATTATAAAAAGTTGTACAAACAATTCATATAGATTGGGTAATTAAGCAAATGTCCTATAGTCAGAAATGCACATTAGTCTCAATTTAGGACTTCTCTTGGACTTTTATGTTTTCTTATGCTGTGTTTGGTTGGGAGATTTGGGGAGGGATTTGGAAAGGGAAATAGAAAATTGTGGGGATATATTTTTTGAGTACCAACACGTGGCAAGGTGATGCCGACGTGTCAGCCGAGGTGCCACGTGTCGTGGTAGTTATGCCGAGGTTATCTCGGAGTTGCCGAGGTTATCTGCGAGAATACCGGAATCCGAGATAAGCGGAGAAGGGACAATAGTCCTAGGATGAAGAAAGACTTCAGGATGGATAAGGGTAATTCTCTTAGGGAGTTTATCCTTATCTCTTAAGAAATCCAAAGTAAGTACTGAATTAGAGTCCATAGAAGTCAGGCTTCTAGTGAGACTAGGATTGAGTAAACTATAAAAGAAAGGCACCCCCGTGGGTCTAAGGTACGCAATTCATACTTTGAGCATTGTTTTTAGCACTATTGATTATCTTAGAGAGATATACTGACTTGATCGTCGGAGTGCCCTCGGGTGGAAGAACCACCGCCGGAGCCTTCTCTTTCTGTGCAGGACAGCATGATGCCATCTATTCTGCCTGTGTTCTACAGCTGAATTACTAAGGTGGGCAGTGTGATCGGAAAATCACTCACACAATTTGGTGTCGTCTGTGGGAAAGAGAGACGAATAGATGGCCAGTAACGGACAGAAAGAAAAGATTGGGGACGACGCTCCTACTGGGAGTAACAGACCTATCAACCTTGACGTCGAAGCGGACAACCACAATACAGAAACTCGTAACCAGGGGCACGGAGGAAAAGACGTCAGCCAGAAGGGCGACACTTCAAAGAAGACAGACCAAAGCAGGTACTATAACGAAGATAACCTCCAAGTATGGAGGGATAGGTGCCTACGGAGGGATGAGGAAGTGAAAGAATTGGCAGACAAGTTGGCAGACCTGCAGTCGGTCGTCAACTTCATGATGCAAAACAATGTCATGCAGCCACCGTACCCGCTGCAAGACACGCTAATTCCAGTAATTAATACCCAGAAGGGAGGAAGGAAAGCAATTTCCGAAGCACCTCAGCACACCAGGAGCGGAAGGCACTCTCACTCGCCTTCCAGGGAAGTCGGACGAGAGGAGCCGAGACAAGAGAAGTCCCAAAAGAAATATCACACGAAGGACCCAGAGCACAAAGAACATCGGCATGTCCAAGGGCAGGCGCTCTGCTTTGACACAACCCATGGAGAAAGATCAAAACGGGCCCACCACGAGGCCGAAAGTAGTGTACCGAAAAGACTGAAGTCCAAAGATAGCCGAGTTCCGGGGAGGAGTAAAGAAGACTTGAGAAATTACCTCAAGAGAAAGGAACAGAATGCTGAAGCCGAGGTTACCTCACCCGACAAGCCGAGGACACCGTTCTCGGTAGAACTGGACAAATTTGAGGCACCAAAGAGATTCAGTATGCCGAGGTTTCAAATATACGATGGTAAGTCAGACCCTAACTTCCACGTTGGATTATTCTTGAACTCAATGGCATTATACAGTGGAAACGAGCCGTTGCTCTGCAAAGTGTTCCCCTCGTCCTTTGGGGAGATTGCATCAGATTGGTTCCACAAACTGCCAAAGGGAAGCGTGAAGACTTGGGAAGGCCTGGCCGAGATGTTTGTGGCCAGGTTCGTGACAAACAAGCTGCAGCCATTAAGGGTGGACGCATTGATGGCTCTGAAGATCAGCAAGGATGAAGGCCTTAGGGCCTATGCAAAAAGATACTACGAGGTGTTCAATCGAATACCCGAATGCAACCAAGAAGTGGCGGTCGTGTCTTTCAAGAACGGCCTGAAAGATGATTGTTCACTACGGAAATCTTTGGCAAAGACATTGCCAAAAAGCATGGAAGAGCTCATGGCAAGAATCGAGAAATATGCCAGAGCTGAGGAGGATACATCGGGAAATAAGGAGGTAAAACAGGAAAAAGGGAACGGCTCGCCGAAGCGAGACCGAGGTAACAACGGATTTAACAAAACGGAGATAGAATTGAGGAGTAAACAGGCTGTGACGACTGTGTTCCGAATCCCGGTCCACAAAGTCCTGGATCAAATCCGAAATCAACCCTATTTCAGAGCACCAGCAAAGGCCCCAGGAGAATACATGGGAAGGAACGTTGGTAGGCGTTGTGTTTACCACAATGAAGAGGGGCACCCAACTCAGGGCTGCAGAGCCCTAAGAGCACACTTAGAGGACTTAGTAAGGCAAGGCCATCTGAGGGACCTTGTCGATGAAGCCAGGACAAGAAAGAACAGGCAAGATTGCCTCAAGCACCAGCAGCCCCGCCTCCCCCAGCACAGCAACCACAGGCAGGGGGACCTAGGGTGGTTAATGTAATTCACTCAAAGGTGAACGAAAACGACATACGCGGGGAGACCCAAAAAGTAAAACACCTGCAGCACGTGAACCAGGTCGGACAGAAAAGACCTCGGTCTGAAGAGTGCCAAGGACCGATGATAGCCTTCACCGAAGCCGACCTAGAGATGGTCCAACATCCGCATAATGATGCCTTGGTAGTATCCCTCCAGGTTGGGGAGTGCCAAGTGAAACGCATCCTGATAGATCAAGGCAGCTCTTGTGACATCATGTATGTTAGATGTTACAAGGAGCTGGGCCTTCACCCAGACGACATGGAGCAATCAAATGGCCCGATGGTCGGCTTCAATGGAACGCCGACGTGGCCATTGGGCGCTGCAAGCTTGGAAGTACAAGCCGGCACTAAGAAGATCAGGACAGAATTCATTGTGATTGATACACCTTCACCTTACAACATCATCATTGGGAAGGCCATGGTTGCATGCAATGGGGGCAGTTCCCTCAACGTTGCATCAACTATTGCGGTTCCCAACAGAACATGGGATTGAAGAAATCAGAGGAGATCAACTGCAGGCAAAAAATTGCTCCATGGCAGCAATGAAAACTACCTGCAACATTCAAGAACCAGGGAAGGCAGAGATTGAAGATGAGGACATGGAGGTCCTAGATGATGTCGGCAAGGAGCCAGCCGAGAAAAGTGAAGAAACACTAAAGAAAATCCTCGTCCAGGAGGGCGATGAAGAACGCTTCTTTCTTCTCGGCTCAGGCTTAGCCGAAGAAGAAGAAAGAGAACTGGAAGCTTTTTTGAGAACAAACATAGAGGTGTTCGCCTGGACACCTTATGAAATGCCTGGCATTGACCCCGAGGTCACATGTCACAGACTGAACGTCGACAGGTCGGCCAAACCTGTAATACAACGAGCCAGAAGACCGACGTTGATGCACGTCGAAGCAGTGGAGGAAGAAGTAGATAGACTTCTGGAAGCCAGGGCCATCAGAGAAGTCAATTATCCGACATGGCTATCGAACACTGTGGTGGTAAAGAAGAAAAACGGTAAATGGAGGGTCTGCGTAGATTTTACGAGCCTAACAAAGCCTGTCCCAAAGACAGCTTTCCTCTGCCCAAGATTGACCAGCTGGTGGATGCCACATCTGGACATGGAAGGATGAGCTTTCTGGATGCTTATAGGGGTACCACCAGATAGCCATGTACCCCCCAGATGAGGAGAAGACAGCGTTCATCACCCCAAAAGGCCTGTACTGTTACAGAGTAATGCCTTTTGGGTTGAAAAACGCAGGAGCGACTTACCAAAGGCTGGTAACCAAGATGTTCAAACACCTGATTGGCCAAACAGTAGAAGTCTACATCGATGACATGGTCGTGAAGACCAAGGAGCCTAGGGGTCATCTGGCTGACCTAAAAGAGGTCTTTGAAATCCTCAAAACATATCGGCTCCGACTCAACGCATCAAAGTGCGCGTTTGGAGTTGGATCTGGTAAGTTCTTGGGGTACCTGGTGACAAGAAGAGGCATTGAGGCCAGCCCAGATCAGATCAAGGCCATCCTAGATTTACAGAGCCCGACATCGGCAAAACAGGTACAGATGCTTACTGGAAGGGCCGCAGCCCTAAACAGGTTCATAAGCAGAAGCTCAGACAAATGTAAACCTTTTTTCAACCTGGTAAAGAAAGCCACGGATTTCCTTTGGACAGAGGAATGTGGGGCCGCGTTGGCCGACCTAAAGAAGTACCTGACTACGACTCCAGTCCTCTCAACACCTGAACCTAGGGAAGAGCTGTTTTTGTACTTAGCAGTTTCAGAACACGCAGTAAGTGTGGTGTTAATCCGAGAAGAAAAAGGGGAGCAAAAAGTTGTTTACTATGTAAGCAACACCTTGGCCAACGCAGAAACAAGGTATCTACCCTTAGAGAAATTAATGCTAGCCTTAGTAATGGCTTCAAAGAAGTTGAACCATTACTTTCAGGCGCACAAGATTGTAGTGCTAACAGAGCACCCTTTGAAACCCTTGTTACAGCAGGAGACTTAACTGGAAGGATAGCAAGATGGGCAGTGGCCTTGGGCCAGTACGACCTAGAGTTCAGGCCAGAACGGCAATTAAGGGCCAAGTTTTGGCCGACTTCGTGGCCGAGTTCACCCCGGAATCCAACGAACATCAGGCTCCGTTGAGCCAAGATGAACGTTGTCCCAGCAAGCAAGGAGAATCCCAGCCAAAGGCAAAAAAACAAAGGAAGGAAAAACTCAGACCCTGCAGCATCTACATCGGCGACTCCTTCAGACTGTTTGTCGATGGAAGTTCAAACCGACAAGGAGCGGGGGCAGGAGTACTACTAATATCTCCAGATGGAGAAATAATAGAACAGTATATCCGTTTGGGGTTCAAGGCCTCAAACAATGAAGCAGAATACGAAGCATTAATTGCAGGGCTAAAGCTGGCAGCAACAGCAGAAGCAGATGAGGTAATAATTTTTTGTGATTCACAGCTTATTGTTAACCAGTCAACAGGAGAATTCGCAGCCAGAGATGAAAGGATGTCGGTATATGCAAAAGAGGTCATCAGATTGGCAGCCTTATTTCAGAACTGCCGACTACTCCAAGTAAGCCGAGATGATAACAGCTACGCCGACGCGTTGGCCAACCTGGCAAGTTCAATGCAGACTGGAAAAACAAGGACAATTATGATTGACTATATGTCGGGCCCGAGCATAGAACCACAGAACACAAAGCAGGAAGCAATGTGTGTGGACATGGGGCCAAGCTAGATGGATGCAATTGTTGTATTCCTGAAAGAAGGAAAGCTGCCAGAAGACCGCAATGAGGCACATAAGGTCAGATTGAAGTCGGCAAGATTCAGTCTCACAGCGGACGGACATCTCTACAGAAGGTCATTCACTAGACCCCTCTTAAGGTGCCTACACCCTTTGCAGGTTGAAGATTTTTTATATGAAATTCATGAAGGAGTTTGTGGAAGCCACGCTGGAGGCAGATCACTAGCTCATAGGGCCATTACCCAGGGGTATTGGTGGCCCTACATGCAAAAAGATGCAGAAGCATACGTGAAGAAGTGCGAACAATGCCAAAGGTTTGCACCTTTGATACACCAGCCAGTTGCTGACCTGAATCCAGTATCCAGCCCTTGGCCGTTTGTCCAGTGGGGCATGGATCTTGTTGGACAACTTCCCCAGGCAATTGGGCAGAGAAAATACTTGCTGGTAGCAATAGATTACTTCACGAAGTAGATAGAGGCAGAACCTCTTGCCAAAATCCGAGATGTGGACGTCAAGAACTTCATATGGAGAAACATCATCACCAGATTTGGCATTCCGAGAGCCATAGTTGCCGACAACGGAACGCAGTTTGACAGCAAACTCATCAAGAACTTTTGTGCGAAATTCAAAATCAAGAATTACTTTTCAACACCAAGTTTTCCCCAAAGTAATGGGCAAGCTGTAACAACCCCATCACGTGTAATGATTAGCACTTGATTAATTAAGAGGAATTGAGATTTAATTGCCGAGTATTATAATTCATTTGGGATTTATGAGACTTGTGGGATCTGACTCGTATATGATTCTATTAAAGAGTTATTTTGGAATTAAAAATTAAGGGTCCAAATGGCTTAAGGAAGTGAAGTTAAAAAGTTGAATCAATTTAATCTTAATTACGGACCCATTTGGGAGTTTAATTAAATATTCGATTCAGTTTAGTAAAATTGAGATTTGATTAATTAGCTCCTAGTTGGAGTTGATTAAGTCATGAGGATTGAGGATTGTGGTTGTTATAAATTAAATTTAATTATATTGTGCCCAATTTGAATATGTAATTTATTGACGAAAATTTGAGTCTGATCAGAAATTGAAGGCCTAAATGATTTGGGAGATCAAAATTGATAATGATAATAAATTTAATTTAATATTTGGAGCCTTTTGGGAGTTTGATTAAAAATCTAATTCAGATTGATAAATTTAATTACGATTGATTGGGCCTTAATTGAAAGTCAAATTAGACTAATTAAATTATGGGATTTGTGATTTGTTATGATTAATTACTTGCGTATTAGCCAAGATTTATTAAGACCAAGTGTTGCTTAATTAAGATTAATTGCCTTTACAAACTAGAATTTTGAGTGTGGGTGCACTGAGAATTCAAGAGGGTGTACTGAGAAATCTGGTTATGACTTACAAGTGTATGTGCACGTGTAATGAGGAAGGCAGCAATTGATATATATAAATGTATTAATATATGGGTTCTGTAGGGGAAAACAGAGAGTTAGAAGAAACAAAAAAATATATATATAATAATAATAATAATAATAATAATAAAGAATGGAATAATGAAATCAAGAGAGTGAGAACCTTTATGCTATGTTTGGATTGAGTGATTTGGAGAGAAAAAAAGAAATGGAGAGATATGCATTTCTCTTACTTGTTTGGATAACCTAAGTGGAGAGAAATAGGAAGAAATGGAAAGAAACTCATTTCTCTTATAAGCCTCATTTTCAATCTTCCCAAAAGTGGAGAGATTGGGAGAGAAAAGAAACTACTATTTTTATAATACCAATTTTGTCCCTATAAAAATAAAAGAAATAAAATGATTGAAAATATAAAAAGGCTATTTTGGTAATATAACATAAAATAATTTCTTTTCTTTTCTCTTAATGAAATCTAACCAAACAAGAATGAGAGAAATCACAATCATTTCTTTTCTTTTATTTCTTCCTTATCCAAACAAAAAGGAGAGAAATCACAATCATTTCTTTTCTTTTCTTTTCTCTTATAACTTAACTAATCATTTCTTTTCTTTTCTCTCCTAGATTCCCAAACATAATGTAAAGCTTTTCATCAAATTGTTTGGCTGGGAAAGGAATTCCGAGAGAGAGAGAGAGAGAGAGAGAGAGAGAGAGAGCTTCAATGCAGGCAATGTGATCATTCTGCTGGTGCCAAACCGAGAGAGAAAGGAGAGAAAGGAAAATGGAGGATCATCAAGAATCTGTCAAATTAAAGATTAATGGTAAGAATTTCAACCTTAATTTTGTAGGATCTTGGTATTACACTTGAATTAAAGAGGAGTTTGGGTTCAATTTCATATGATTTGGAAGAGATTAGAGAAACACAGATGATGGAATTAAATTAAATTCATGGTTATGGAATAAATTAGAAATTAATTATTTTTGGGTTGATGTTGATTATCCTACATAAATTTGAGTCTCACTCCTACATGCATGAAATTTTAGAGGAATTAAAGAATAAATATGGACTTTGGCTTTGATTATTGACCCATACATGTTAGAGTAATTCAAAGATTAAATTATGATTTGCTTGGAATATATATATTTTCATATATAATCAATAGTTTTGATCCTAATTGCATGTATGCAAATATTTCTTTAAAAGAGTTTGTAATTTTAATTTCATGATTTAGGATGAATTAGTAAAATAATGAAGGATTGGAGCTAAGATCAAGTTTATGACGCTTAATTAGAAATTAATTATTTTGGATTTGATTTTCGAAGTTATAATTAAATCAAGCTCCATAAATTATATGTAATTTTATTGTGTATTTGATTATGGAAAAAGGATTTTAGAGTCATGAGTTCATGAGTTTTGATTTTATTATGAAAACTAGGAATTTGTTTAATCCATGCATGTGATTTAATTTAAAAGGTTTGTTCCATTTAAGCACATTTTAGAACATCTATGATTATAAATTAAGTTTTTGGTTGGAAATTGAGTTAAGTTGAATTTCTAAGAAATTGATTTGTGTAGTTCATAATTAAGTTGATTTTGTTATTAATAATAAAATTGGGCCTATTTGTATTGCATACATTGTGGATTTTGAAGGATTTGGATTAATTCAATCTCATATTTTGAAGAGAAAAATGAAATGTTTTATAAACATCAAGTTTATGGAAAATTAGAATTAATCCTAATGCTAGATAAAGTTTTGATTTTATAATTAGATTTTTCTATCCATGCATGTAATGTAATTTAAGATTTTAGTTGGATTAAACATATTTTGTTTACAAATTAAGTTGAGTTTAAGATTATGGAAACTAGTTGAAAAATTTATAAGAATATAAAACTAGTAATTTTAATGTCAATTTCATGCATGTGAATAATTTTCTAAGGAATTTATGACTTTAATAAATGGTTCTCCATATTTGTATACTAAAGTGCATGTTTTGAAGCTTTGAATACCAAATTTGAACTTTAATTGTAATTTTAGAATTTCAAAATTTTCGTTGTCCGCTCGAGCGAGGGAAGTCTCGCTCGAGCGTGAAAATCGACCTCCCAATAGTTTCTTCAAATTTTACAGTCCGCTCGAGCGACCAAAGTGGCGCTCGAGCGAAGACCCATTTTCAGCACATTTTGGAAAGTTGCATTTAGTTCATATTTTTATCCCCATCTCTTTCCAAAGCATTCTAAACATGATTTATGACTCAATAAAGAATAATAAGCTACTAATCAACATAGATTAGTTAGTTAATGAATGAATCATTGATCTAGTGGTAATTGTTTAAGAAGTCAAGTAAAGGATCAATCTGTTTGGAAAAGAAGGACTTAGTGATGAAAGAATATGTGAAATACGAACTCGGTTTATTTAAATGAGAAAGAATAAACGTAGTAGAACTTTGGACTAGAAAGGGAAAGTTTAATCAAGGGAGTAATATTGTATTTCAATGTGTATATGTGATGTGCTTGTGTAGATCACGCGCCATTGTCTGCCTGATTTTCCTGATATGTCCAGTCTGTCTGATTTGCTTCTGCAGCCCACTGTGAGTAATAACTTAGTAAAGATATGTTCAACTGTACTTATTTCCTATGTGACAAAATGAGATCTGTTTTCTGAAATGATATATTATGTACAATGAATGATTGTCCAATTTCTGACATGTATTCGTGACATCCTTAGTACCATGTGAGATCTACAGCCGTGACCCGGTATCGAAGGTTCCTTCGTGGAACTAGGTTATTTGTAACCTTACGCTTATGCGTCCTGTTATGTTACGCTTATGCGTCCTGTTTGTGCACTGTTGCCCGTACCGGAGGCCCGCCATGGGGGCTTAGCTGTCCAGTTACCCGGATCCGGAGGTTCCTTCGCGAGAACTAGGAGGTTATTCATAACCTTACGCATTGCGCGTCCTGTTTAGTTATGCTAATGGATGTATCACGTAAATGTAACTATGACTTATGATTTCTGTCGGTATATGATCTGATCAAGTATGAATTCGATAAAACTGAATTATGATTTCGATCTGATCAAGCATGATTTTGATACAATATGAGTTGATTTCTGAAATCTGTATGGACTCATTCATTGAAACCCTTTACTCTGTTATTATTCACTGGGCTTTAGCTTACTGTATTATTTATGTATGTAGGTGATCAGGCGCGTGACCAGGCTTAGAGACATCTGTCTAGAATCTGTTCTGTCAGCCAACCTATGTGCCTCCCGTGGAGGTTCCGGATATGTTAAGTGTTATCGTTATGTAATCTAAAGTTTAAGTTACGTTTTCTTGTTTGGTTCTTCAAGTCATGTGTATTTTGAAAAAGGGGGACTAAGTCCCTTTCTGCCTAATCTGTATATATATTATGACTTAAAGATGATGCCTATATATGTATATAAAAAGTTTAAAATTTCTCTGTCTCATATAAGTCTGCACAGCTCAATGGACGTTGTATATTCTTATTTGCTTCCGCTAGCCCCTACTATTATGTTAATCTGTCTCAGAGGCCTTCGGTAATCTCAGGATTACTGGCCGGTTACGATGCTAAACCTATAGGGGCTGGTTTGGGTCGTGACACAAGCAGAAGCATCCAACAAAGTAATCTTGGATGGAATAAAGAAGAGGCTGCAGGCAGCAAAAGGAAAATGGGTAGACGAATTACCCAACGTGCTTTGGGCATATCGGACTACGCCGAGAAGATCAACAGGGGAATCCCCCTTTGCCATGGCTTATGGCACAGAAGCAGTCATTTCATTGGAAGTCGGCATCCCAGGGATCCGAACCCAGGGAGTTGAGAATGGGACTAATGACATACTCTTAGCCCGTGATCTGGATCTTTTGGAAGAACGAAGAGAGAAAGCTGCAATTCAGCTCGCAGCATACCAGCAACAGCTTGCCAAAGCTTACAACAAGAAGGTCAATCCAAGGGATTTTCAAGTTGGCGACCTAGTCCTGAGAAAAGTCGTCGGCAACAAGAAGGATCCCAAAGAGGGCAAGCTTGGCCCAAACTGGGAAGGACCCTACAGAATCACTTTGATATTAGGCAATGGAGCCTATCGACTTGAAGATAATGAGGGCAAAGCATTGCCTAGACCATGGAACACTTATAATCTGAAATTTTTCTATCATTAGATGTTCCTTGTTATTTTTTCAACGTCATCAATAAAATCATAGCAGAATTCCTCTACACTGATAAAAGATGCGCAATATTATTTCTAAATAATGAGAACCCAAGTGGAACTCAGGTTCACATTGGGGGCAAAAAGAAGAAGAATATGCTTAACACTTGTTGAAATTTGTAGCAATTTACAAGTTAAAGTTAAGCCGAGATTATTCCTTATCTTCACTTGTTGAAATTTGTAGCAATTTACAAGTTGAAGTTAAGCTGAGATTATTCCTTATCTTCACTTGTTGAAATTTGTAGCAATTTACAAGTTGAAGTTAAGCCGAGATTATTCCTTATCTTCACTTGTTGAAATTTGTAGCAATTTACAAGTTGAAGTTAAGCCGAGATTACTGTTTCTCTTCGCTTGTTGAAATTTGTAGCAATTTACAAGTCGAAGTAAAACCGAGGTTATTGCTTAAACACTTGTAGAAATTTACAAGTTGGCTAACCCGAAGAAGATGCTTAACACTTGTTGAAATTTGTAGCAATTTACAAGATGACCTTAAGCCGACATATGATCATCTGTTGAAATTTGCAACAATTTACAGGTTGAAGTAAAAGCTAAGTATATTGTTTAAACACTTGTTGAAATTTGTAGCAATTTACAAGTAGATCATTGTTTAGCACTTGTTATAACTTGAGGAAAGTTTATAGGTTGAGATTAAAACAGTATGTGTTTTACACTTGTTGAAATTTATGAAAAGTTTGCAGGTCAGTATCTTGCCGAAGTAAAGCTTGTAGTTATTATACCCGAGGTATGTAACCCCGAGAAGATTGCACAAAGGAGGCAAAATATGAAAGGCATGCAAAATATTCTAAGTATAGAATCATACAGAAGTAATCAAGAGAAAATAAAGATTGAGGCATTCAGACAATACAGTTGTAGTTTTTTATTAAAGAGGGAACAATCAAAGCGTAACTGTTCAGAAGAAGGCACATCGGCCACGTAAAAGCTCACAAAGTACAAAAGAAACGAAAGAAAAGACATGTAAGCTAAGATTCCTCAACAGTAGCAGTTGGTTGAGTCTGAAGTTCAGATGATTGCTGGGTCGATGCCTCGGCTGCCTTTTCTGCCACGATCTCGGCATTAATTTCGGCAAGTGTTTGATCAAGACTTTTATCAGTTGAAGGAATGTCAGATGATGCTTGCTCAGGAGTAGCCTCCTTGACAACCTCCTCATCCTCCTCCTCATGAGTCAAGTCTAGGACTTGATCATCCTGAAGAGGAGACTTGGTCTCATTGGCGTCTTTAGGCTTCCTTACTAAAGCCTCATCATCATCCTTATCCTCATCCTCAGATTCGGACTCAGATTCGTCTTCAGCTTGACTTGGAGGTGGAGGTGGAGGTGGAGGTGGAGGTGGAGGGAATGGAAGAGGAATAGCGTCGGCTTTGCGCAGTGGTGAATCATCAGGGATATTGAGCTTTTTTGCCAAGGACATCCAACCAAGGGAGAAGCCCCTGTTGCATGCCTGCTTGACTTGTAATTTGTATTCCTCTGTAACGTCGGTCATTCCCTGAGCATCGGCCTTTTCGTCGGTCGCTTTGATTTCAGCGTCTTTAGTGGCCAAGGCCTCCTGAAGTTCTTTTTCGGCTTGGGCCTTTTTGTCCTCAGCCTCTCTCTTCTCGGCCTCGGCGACCTTCCTTATGGCCTCGGCAGATTTAGCTTTTTCCTCGGCTATCTGTTGGGCCTTAGTGGCAGCCTCGGCCTGGTCTTCCAGCTTCTTCATTTTTAATTGAAGGCTGTTGTTGGTCTTCTGAAGGGAAGAAAACTCCCTCTTCATCTCGGTCAACTTCTCTCGATTCTTAAACGATTGCATTGAAAAAGAATGGGCATGCTGGATGGCCTGAAAGAAAACAGAAGTATTAGAAAATATTTTAAGTATGAAACAGAAAGAAAGAAAAAGTACCAAGCAGGAACACTTACTTGAACTGAGTGCTGTAGCATTAGAGCATAATTCTCGTACTCACTGTACCCGGCATTTCGCTCCAGATCGCCAGGAAGAAGCAGCGCCGTACTGAGGGCAACGCCGACATTAATGTCATCGGCGCTTTCACTGGTCATAATTGGCCTGTCTTCCAAAGTAATTTGGGGGCCCAAGGGACATCAGGTTTTTTGGACTCCGAGGTAGTTGCTGAGGACGACCTCGGCTTCTTTGACTTTGTGGACTCAGAGGGTTGGGCTTCAGCAGACCTTTTGGCAGAAACAGAAGAAGTCTTCTTACTCTCAGCCAGTTTGGAAATAGGCAAAGTGTCCTCAGATTCAACCTGAGTTACTTTGGCCTTTGACTGAGCTTTCTTGGTTCTTTTCGGCTTCGGTGGGGGCATGGTTTGCGATGGTTGATCGTCGACATCGGTAGGGAGGTCGGCTAGGAGATCTTCAGCAACAGGTTTTGGGCGACCCATCTCAGCAGTTCGGACAAGTCTTCGCCGACGTTTCCGTTCAGGTACAGGGATCAAGTATGGAGCCGAAGTTGATGGCTGATCAGCTGGATCCGATGTTGATCCTTGATCTGTTCGGGATACAGACACAGTTTGGGTTGTGGCAGAAGGTGGAGAAAGGCTTTTTTTCTTCCTTTTAGGGACGTCGGGCAAAATCGACTTGTATGTTGGAATGAAGTTAAGAAGCAAAGGCGCTTTCCTTTTTGGACTGGCAAGTCCAAAAGCTTCTTCAAATCCTTGCTGGGGACGTAGGATTGGCGAAAGCTTTTCGGTGGCTTACGAACATCTGCAAGAAGAACAGACATTAGAAACAGACAGAGTATTGAGGACTTGAAAAGAAACAACTAAGTATTGACACTGGGCTCTTACCCTTGCCCTCTTTAACTGACCGAGGAAGAGGGTAGAGATGGGCATCCTCGTCTGGGGCAAACTCCCAATTTCCCGAGGTAATGAGGTAGTCATCTCCAGCCCCCTTGTTGGAGTCTGGGAGGTCGGCTACAATTTTGAACTCTGTAGACCTCGGCTTAAGATAATAGACGTAGCCTTTTTCTTTCAGATTGAGGGCACACATGGTGTAACAGTACTGAATATCAGCTAAAGTTATCCTAACATTTTCCTGTTTGGCTAAGGCTATAATACCATTAATCACTCGATAAGAGTTAATGGTAAGTTGCATGGGGTTCAACTTATAGTAATGGAGAACTTCACGAAAAAGGGGATTAAGTGGAAGCCGAAGTCCATATTCAGTAAAAGCAACAATGGGAAAGGGCATCGTATCATCTGTGGGCATGATAGAGTCGCCATCCCTAGCCAGTCTCAGATGGACGTCGGCAGGAATGGCGAACTCTTCCCTAAAGTATTCAAGTTTGGTTGGGGTATCTACCCTATGTTTCCACATGCCCATAATGTCGGCGTAAAGGTATTCGACTTCAGAAAGGGGATGTTCTTAAAGGGTTTTAAGACCTCGGCAAAACCTAGATTGGGGGCACAGATCTGGAAGGAAACACAGAAAACAAGAAACAAGGAATGAAGTTTCAGAATCAAGAACAGAGGTATGGTTCTCAAAAGTATAAAGAATATAGGAGATATAGGGTCAAGAACAGTGACAAAAAAGTGGTGAAACAGTGCAAGTGTTCAAGACATGGACAAAAGCAAAATTAAAGCATTCAGATATGTGGTTCGCAAGATAGATGTTTGAACAAGACAGTAATGGAAAACTAATAATGAAGAATATCGAAGGCGTTAAGAACGAAAGGAACAGTGGCTTACCAGGAAAAATGAAGCCGGTATAAAGATTGCCGAAGTCAGGCGACGGTTGCAGACACAACGGAATGACGAAAGCTTCACTGGAATGGAAGAATGATAGCAGTTGCAGAGCTTGAGGTTTGAGCAATGGCAGATTCAAGGGAAAGAGTTTAGAGAGAGAGAAAGTAAGTAAAATCGATTGCAAAAGTGAAGAGACAAAAGCAAGAGGCAAAAGTTTTGTCAAAAAACTTGAAACGGCGGCAAAAATAGAAGCATTTATTACGCCTGGAATATCGCATGCGTCAGACGGCGCAGACAGATGCAAGACGGCTTACAAGCGCGTCACAGGCACGAGCCAATGAAGATGAAACACGTAAGTAGAACGGTTGAAAAGTGATGCATGACAGCTCATGCGCGTAAAAGAGTTCAGTGGAATTCTTATTCCTGAAAGAAGACATGTCGGCCTAAAAATGAATGATCTCGGCTGAAGAGTTCTTTTGCCGACATACTAGAAAGAGGAACGATATAGGTTCCATCACCTCAGAATACCGAGGTAATAGAACCTAGGGGGCAGTTGTGGAGATATATTTTTGAGTACCAACACGTGGCAAGGTGACCCGACGTGTCAGCCGAGGTGCCACGTGTCGTGGTAGTTATGCCGAGGTGATCTCGGAGTTGCCGAGGTTATCTGCGAGAATACCGGAATCCGAGATAAGCGGAGAAGGGACAAGAGTCCTAGGATGAAGAAAGACTTCAGGATGGATAAGGGTAATTCTCTTAGGGAGTTTATCCTTATCTCTTAAGAAATCCAAAGTAAGTACTGAATTGGAGTTCATAGAAGTCAGGCTTCTAGTGGGACTAGGATTGAGTAAACTATAAAAGAAAGGCACCCCTGTGGGTCTAAAGTATGCAATTGATACTTTGAGCATTGTTTTTAGCACTATTGATTATCTTAGAGAGATATACTAACTTGATCGTCGGAGTACCCCCGGGTGGAAGAACCACCGCCAGGGCCTTCTCTTTCTGTGCAGGATAGCAGGGTGCTATCTATTCTGCCTGTATTCTACAGCTGAATTACTAAGGTGGGCAGTGTGATCAGAAAATCACTCACACAAAAATATAGGTAAAATGTAAATAAAACATGCCTATATTTCACCTAGTTTCACACATTTTTTCCCTTTCCTTTTCCAAATCCCTCCCCAAATTTTCCAACCAAACACAACATTAATTTAGACAGAATAACAAAATGACATTAATGTAAGAATTCTATGTTTTGTAAGCACCTCAACATGGCATAATTTGAATAACCAAATTTTTCCTATCATGTTCTCGTACAATTAATATTAGGGGAAATATCAAATCAGTGCAATTTTGTAAAAATAATTATAAATCGGTGAAATTTTTATAAATATTAATAATTAAAATTTTAAATTGTTCTATTAATATGTAAAAAAAAAATTCTTCTAAAATCCCACTGGGTGCAATTACCCCTTAATATTACAATGCTTTATAAGTTTAAAATAAGTTCTAACTCAATGATTTCTTGTAACAATAGCACTTCTGAAATATTGATATAATTTCTTCTCTCTCTCTCTCTCTCTCTTTCTTTTTTTTTCATTTTCTTTTTTTTTTTTTTTTTTTTTGGGGGGGAGAACTAACACAATTTTAAGTTCTTCTACTGTCCAACTTAAACAAAAGGCATAAATGCTCTGCAAATGCACTTAATTAAATTGGCTTACTTTTATTATTAATTTATAGTCATGTTGCTTATTATATTAATCCTATGTTAAAAATTTGTCGTCTAGCGACATTGTGAGATTATTTTTTAATGATTTATAAGAAGCATGCTCAAGACAAAGAACAAGGCAACAGAAGCCTCTAATATTAATATTGAAAGACAATTAAGATTAGGATATAGATTACTACTATAATCGGGGCAAAACACATTTCTAATTAACTTAAATAGAGGGGGGGGGGGGGTGAAATATCGTGCAAGATCATGAGTACTTAAAAATGTTACAGATTTGTTTTGTTTTGTCTTAACTTATAATGAATGAAATGATTAACATGTGAAAATAAACTATCCTACATGAGAATCTCACTATAGAGTAATTAAGCGATACGTGAATACGGGCATAATTATAATAATAACAGTAGGGGATTATATTATTTTGCAAGTGTGTGATTGTTGTAGCTCATAATTCAAGATTAGTGTCATAATTAAGAAGAATAAACAAGTTATGTTGCTATTAATGCTAGATGTGGCTTCTCTCTAACTATAGAGAAGCCATGTCAGATAGCAAAAGAGGTGATTAAGAAATTATTATTATTATTGTTATTGTGGGTATTGATTTCCAACCACACAACCAGAAAAGGGAACTCAGCTGGAGAGCACTGACAGACTAGATTAAGGCCGAAAGGGAACTCAGCTGGAGAGGACTGGCAGACTAGATTAAGGCCGAACAACCTGTCACAGAAATATAAGAATCCCGCGGTGGTTCGTCCACCCGGGGGCACTCCGATGATCAAGTCAGTAAAATATCTCTCAAAGATAACTAATAGTGCTTAACTCACTAGACAGAGCATAAAAAACATACCTTAGACCCATGAGGGTACCTCTCTTTTATAGCCAACACAAACCTAGTCCCAATAGAAGCCTTGCTTCAATAAACTCTGGATTACTGCTAATCTTAAACTCCCAGTAGGATTGTGATAAACTCTCTAAGAGTCTTATCTTTATTCAAACTGAAATTCTCTCCTAGAACTCTAGTGCTCTATCCAAATAGATAGTTTGATGTCATCTAGGACTCTAGTCCTCTATCCAAATATCTCAGATTCTAGTATTATCGCACCATATCTCGGCATCATGGTCCGCCCACGTGGCACCTCGGCCACATGGACTACCCCAAAATATGTCCCCACAATTATTATTATTATATATTTGGACATTTAATAGGAGATTAATTGCAAATATGAGAAGAATTACATCAAACTCAATAATTATAGTCTAATGGCTAAAAGCTCGACCACCATCACACAAAAAATAATCAAAATTTTTGTCATCAAATCTCTCTCTCTCTCTCTCTCTTTCTCTCTCCAAAACATTCACAACCTCTCTCTCTCCCTTGCTCCAAAACATTCATAACCTTCATAACCTCTGAATCATTCGAAATCTCAGGAGGTGTAGTAATCTCAATACAAATTTAATGGATGTGGATATTTTGCGATGGAGGAATAGAAAATTTTGGAGCTTGAGGATCACATGCCTAAAAAAATAGCCAATAATTAAAGGAAATAAATAAATCGAATACAATAATAAAGTAAAATATAAAATCTCATAATGAAGACAAATAATCCTTCTAATTTCTTAGATAGATAGAATGTATATGAGTGATTAACTAAGCTAATCTAAGTGATTAAGGAATTAGAAATGGGATTTTGAAGGTAATTATGGATGAATTCACATGCTTCATAGCATGCTTTGATTCCTTTAACAAAAGCTAAAAACACTAAAATGGGAGAGAGGAGAGAGAAGAGACACTCCCCAACCACATGCTTCATGGGAACCATCAAACACCAAATGGGTTTCACAGCCCAAGAGAGAGTGAGAGCATGAGAAGATCCCAAAAAGTAATACAAAAAGAAAGGTTTGGTTCTCTCAATCTTGCCTCCCACTACATTACAACTCCAAGCCCTAAACCCCATAAAAGAGAATATATATTCATATAAAAGTACATCTGCATGCTGGGTTACAGATAGCATTGCTTTAAAAGAACATTTCATGTCTTGGCCATTGCAGATGTTCTTTCATTAGTTTTGTTTAATTTTGATATTATTAGGACACTCAATTTCCTAGAAGAGGGCCATCAATGGACATAGAAAAATAAATAAATAAAGTTTTTGTTTTTGTTTTTGTTTTTCTGAAAAATTGAAAGAACTATTTACTTGGTCATTTTCTAATGCATACATTTCTTTAAACGATTATGACAATGGCATTGTTTATTGAGAAAAATTCTTTCAGAAACTGAATACCCATTGCATAATTAATGGTTACCAAAGTGGCTGGCTTTCATACGAAATAATATAATTTTTTGATTGAAACTCACCCTTAAAAAACCAGAAAAAGATAATATTCAAGAATTTATATTCACGTGATGAAATTCCCACTTTAAAATAGGGAGAATTACATCCTAGTCAAACATAATTTTCTTTTTTTTACACAAATATAGAGGGGTGCAAGTCACACTTGCACCTCTACAACCGTTCACTTGCCCCCCCTTAGAAAATCACTTGCACCTTATATATTTTTATAATTTTTTTTATCTGTCACACTGTGTTGAAATTTTCCCTTTAAAATATGAGACAATTGTTAAGATTGTGACGATTTTTCTTAAAAGATGGACAGCCCAAAATAATGGTAGAGACCTTAACTATAATTATTATGACTTTTACAATTTCGACTAGTAAAAATTTAGACGAGGATAACTTTGTATTAGCAAATAGAAATCATGAATTTTTTGATTAAATACTAGGATGTGTCTATGCAAATTCTAAGGTGTCCTTTAATAAGACAAATCAATATTTCACACTGTTGGTGATGTATGGTAATCATATACCTAAACTCAAGTTGAAACTCTCAAGAACTTCAAATTATTATAAAGAAAAAGAAAATGAAAACAATTATGTAATAAAAAAATGAAATGTATAGTTTAGATTCTAATTAGGTGTGGTGTAAGTCACATGTAAAATAAATCTGATCTACATATTTTATTTTTTAAATATATAGTAATATTGAAGAAAATAAATGTATACATTGAGAAGTATGCTTCACAAAGGTTGTTGTAGACAGAACTTTTTTTTTTTTTTTTTTGATCAGCAAAAAAACAATGTTTATTGATGAGAAGCAAAGTACAGGGTACAAAACAAAACATCAATAAAAAGAGGCGAGTGCAAAAGCATCATAATGAACTAAATTACCCCAACTATGCTGGCACCAAAGAGCCTATTTTATCATTTGTTGACACCTTCAAAGTTGGTGAGCCACCAACCAGAACTTATGATGTAATTAGAACTAACCTTAGATAGTACTTGGAAGCTTTGCAAACTTACTAATGAAAACCAACCATTTGACATTCTTCAATGTATAATATTACAAAACTGGGTTAGCTAATTGTGCACATATAAATTACATACACATGAGAAGACAGAACAATTAGCCACTAACTAAAATCCTAAAGCAAGTGCCAATAATCTTAGACAATTTGGTAAAAAAACTAGAGCATGGCCACTTGGGGGTTAGTATATATAGCTCAGGTGGAACACAAATTGGGAATTACTAAAAAATATATGTAATATTATATCCTAGTTCCTAAAAAATTTTAAATGAAACAATGAAACCTTGGTCACTCCAATGTAAAAAACTATATGCTCTCACACAAATGATTGGTACATCTTGGCATGTTTTAGAAATTTAAGATCCTTGATCTTGAACAACTTCTCGATCAACCAAACGTCGAAAGATGATTGGTGCGCCATATTGTGGGTAGAGAAGCATCAGGACCGTTGGTGCGTGTTGATAATGTGGGGCCAAGCTAAAGGAGAAGCGTTGCAGTGTGATCGCGAGTGTAAGCTTTGCCTGTAGGATCGCGAGATTTTGACCGATGCAAGTGCGGACCCCAAGGCCAAATGGAATGAACGCCACAGGATGCTTCGCTGCACGGGCTATGCCATCAGAGAAACGAGAGGGGTTGAATTCATTAACATCATTGCCCCATATGGCTTGATCGTGATGAACGGCCAAGATTGGTATCAAGAGCTCGGTTCCATGGGGGATCATGCATCCTCCGAGCTTCACATCAACTTTTGTCCGTCTGATTGTCGCCACAATTGGTGGGTATAGTCGCAATGTTTCATTGAGAATCATACTGAGCTGCACACCAAATCATAGTAAATATAAAATCAGAATTCTTCAATGACAATGTCACCTTTACACATGACCATTTTGTGAATTATGATTAGCCCCACACCAAACAACAGTTAATGCTGGGAACACAGCTTGCTTGTTTTTTATTTTTCAAAAACATTTTTCAAAAAATTCTATTTTCTTATTTTTCTTATTTTTTTGTTTTTATTGAATTTTTAAAAATATTTTAAGCAATTTTTAAAATTTTTAGACACATCTAATATAAATACACATAAAAAGTATATTTTTTGTGAAATTTTTTTTAAAAAATTCACTAAATACCAAAAAAAAAAAAACGAGAATTCAGTATATTTTTCTTATTGTTATGTTTTTATTAATTTTTTAAATTATTTTTCACAAATTTTTTACTTTTTAGATACATCTAAGTAAATTGCATCTAAAAAAGTAAAAAAAAATGCTTAAAATTTTAAAAATATTCACTAAAAACAAAAAAAAATACAAAAAATAAAAAACTCAATTTTCAAAAAACTTAATCCAAAAAACACAAGCAAATAGTAAAAGTGTCCATATATTTATTTGTGAAAGTGTTCTATATGTTTGTAGAAGTGTTGGTTTCCCTAATATTTTACCACACCAAGTCATACGAGGAATCTAATATTAGAATTTTTACTAACAAAATTAGCCCATATCCTAAAGTTTCCATTCTATATGACAAATTTACCCCTGCAAAGGAACTTTTTTATTGTTCTTCTTCTTTGTTGATCTCTTAATAGAATTGACAATTTTATGTGTAACATCAAACGTAAATAAAGGGTATTTTAGTAATCTTGAAAAACAACCAAAACAAAGTGACAAAACATGATTTATTTTTTTAAGTCCTAATGATATAAGCTTACCGTTTTAAGCTTGGCAATGTCATCTTTGGAGGGTACATCACGTGGCCCACACACTCTTAGCACCTCGTCACGTGCTTTGACTTGCCACTGTGGATGCATAGCTAGCAAAATTGTCGTCCACGTCAGCAAATTCGACGTCGTTTGCTCGCCGGCGAAGAAGAAGCTCTTGCACTCCTCAGCAATGTCATGAACTGTGATTTTGGATATTGGAGAGGAATTCAATTCCACCCTCTTGTTAACCGATTCTTTCATGCTCGCTTGAATCATAAGCCCTAGTAAATCTTTCGGTCCATTTTCTAGCATTTTCGGGCTCGAATTGTCTCTCCTCCTCTGATCAATAACATTTACTAGAGATTTCTTAATTTCTTTGTCCAATTTCCAAGACTTCATGTTCCTTTTCGTAGGTAGGAATCTAAAAAAACAAAATTGATTATTGTATTATCTTAAACTATGTTGTTTAATTTGTACTACCAACAAAGTACTTACTAGAACAAGTGAGTTTGGTTAAAGTTATTAAAAAATGCAAAAGTAGTATGGACTAATAATTACCTATAACCGGGGATGAAAACTTTTTGAAATGCCTCGGATGCAAGGGTCATTTGCTGGCTTTGTAGCCGGAAAATGGCTTTTCCATCCTCGTAGCTACTACCAAATGCTGTTCGAGTAATTATATCTTCTGTCAAGGTTTGGAACCATTTAGTGACTTCAATTTCAACCTCACCAGATTTCGACATTGCCGACCACTTCTCCAACATTTCGACCACACTACGTGCTGCCACTGGTATCAACAACTAGAAAATAACAAAAAAATTGAAATTGAAATTGAAATTACAATTACAATTATGAAATATGTACCAAATCAAGAAAATGCTAAAACCGGGTTTAATTTTTTTTTTTTTGTTTTTTTCTAAATTTTTGTTTTGAACTTACTTTAAGATTTTCCATATGGAAGGTAGGAGTGATTATTTTCCTATGGTGGGCCCATTTTTCTCCCTTGAGGCTGAGGAGCCCATCACCTTCCAGCTGCTTGATAAGGGGGTGAGCCTCATTCTTCTCATAGAATTCAGACTTGGAGCTGAAGATTTCTCGGATGAGGTCCGGATCAGAGACGGTGAGACGAACCGTGGGTCCGAACCACACTAGAAATGTTGCACCTATAATCAATAATGTTAAAACTAGTTAATGTAGAGAAAAATGGTGAGAATAGGGGTTAAATTCTAGAAAAGTTCTAAGGTAGTATTTGCATCTAGTAGGACATGCCATAGAGCCCCACAATTATCAAAATCTATGCCACTCGCAAACACTTAAAATTTCATTATCAAAATTAAAGCCCCACAACCAAAAATAACCAGAAGGAAATCAGAAAAAGTAATGAGAACTCCAAGCCCATGTAGTTCAAAATTCAGAGCATCTTTGCATAGATTGATTGGGAAAGTACAATTGAAAACTACAATAATCCAAAAGATTATTGGATTAAGTAAAAAATAAAAGTAAAAACAAAACTATTAAAAGTAGGGGTAGAATTGGAATGAAAAAAAAAGGAGGGGTGAAAAAGAAAAAGAGTGGAACAGTCTGAACTCTGATGGAAGTTCAACATCAAGAATCCAAGCTGAGGGGAAAAAGGCCTAAAAAGATATTTAAAAAGTACCCAAACTCAAAAACAAGCCTTTAAAAAGTCATGAATGTCAAAAGCATACCCACATACAACTTCAATGAAGATCATCCCCAACTCTCATCAGGGAAGACCCACAATGATAGTTAATAGCTTAAATCAGACATTCACATGAAGAGAATAACATCATGCTTACAAAAATTACTCAGAAAATTGTTTAGAATTTGAAATCTACAGAACAGTTTAAATGTTTTATTGTATTGTTACACTAGATTATAAATTCTGAGTATTTTTGTAAATACATAACATTGTCATCAAGACTAACCAAACTATAATTTTCAGAATTTCCAAAACCAATTTTTAAGAATCTTATAAGAATAAAGGTCATATATAGAGAGAGAAGAAGAAGGTTTAAATGAAGAAGCAGACAAACAATAATATGAAACATAAATATTATATATACAGAAAAATTATCTAGTCTAAAATTTGAAATTTATAATATAGATTTAAAATTATTATTGTGGGCCATATCTAAAATAAATCCAGTCTATATATCACAAATTTTAAGTTCTTTTCTGAATACGTAACATTACTATGAAACTGTACTGACTTATCATTTCCAAATTAATTTTAACGAACTCAAACTCAGACGACTCAACAAAATACCTATATAAATATACAGAGGGAGAGAGAGAGAGAGAGAGAGAGAGAGAGGGGTTTAGTTACCATAGATTTTTCTCCAATGATGATAGAAGGAGAGGACCCTAGGGAGGATGTTGTGAGAGAAAGGCATAGGGTGAGCAGAGGCAGACAACATTAGGCTGAAGAGTTCCTTAGCATTTCCAGTGATGAATCGATAAGGAGGTCCTCTTATGCCTTGCTTTGAGAAGTGGTGTTCAATCTTTCTTGGTCTCCACCACAGCACAACCACAACCTTATAGACAAACACTGAGACTATGAGAGAGATTAGCATTAGCTTCAACAAGTACAACAACATGAGCTCTTCCATGGGGTGGCTTTCTTGTTTTTTGGTTGATGATCAGCTAGTTGGTGTTGGAGCAGCCTTTCTATGTGTGCTTCTTATCTTCTTTGGTTTCTGTTTGTTAGTGTCTTTAATGCCAAGAAGTTTAGAGAGAGAGAGAGAGAGAGAGCTTGGCAAGGCCAACGGCGTAGGGGGCGCCATGGGACTTATAAGGGTCAACGAATTATTTATTTATTTTTAAAAAATATCTTTTAATTCTTTTAAGACAATGTTGCCCTTGTCTTTTCTTTCTAGTATCATTATACCCCTTGAATCTATTTTGGCTTTTATCCCTTGATATAAGAATATGAGAACATAAATATTTAGATTTTGAACTTATGATGTAGATGGGATATGGGTTACATTTAAAATGAATATCATATATACATTTAAAATTTTAATATTATTAATATGACTATATAGTATTGCTAGATATTATTGTTGATAGATCTCATTTTTTAAATTTGAAGAGTCTTACATATACATATGTCATTGTTATAAATACACATATTAGATGAAGATGAAATAAAATGCTGAAATATATTCAATGACCAATATCATTGAAATCGCATTTTCAATATATAGCATTTTCTAATCATCATTGAAATCTTGTCATGACTTGGCATTTTTAATACAAAGATATAATAAAAGGAAAAACAAGAAAATTCAATATATCATGTTTTTATTGAATCAATTCCTAAAAAATATTAAGTTCAAGTTAATATATTTTAATGGGGTGTGTATGAAAGCTTCTAATATCTTCACTAACTTTATTTTCATTGTGAACTGATGTTTGGATCATTTTCTTATTGGCCTCAATATATCAGCTCCGCAACTCGTAGTTGTGAGGCTTAATATTCTAATAAATAGAAGGGTTATGTAAGGAACTCAAATAATCTATTAAATTTTTTATTAAATTTTTATATTGGTGTGAGACTTACATACATATAGATTTGTGTGATTATCACACCCATGTAAAAGGTTTAGTAGAAAATTTGGTAGATTATTTAGGGTTCATAGTATTTTCTTAAATAAGAATTATGTTTGGTAATATAAAACTTAGGAAAATGCCAGAGACCCTAAATGTTTTACCAATATTTCTACCAAATATCTCACATGGGTGTAGGACTCACACCATGTGAGTCCCATGTGAATCTCACACCTATGTAAAACATTAGATAAAAATATTAGCAAAATATTTTGAGTCCCTAGTATTACTCCGAAACTTAATAACTACTAAACATTAAAACTTAGTCTCTTCATTTTTGAAGAAAAATATAATAAAATTATATGATTAAAATTATTAGATCATTCTATTTTATTTTATGAATGATATACATACATAGAGGTCTAAAAGATCAATAAATCCTATCATCAAAGTAGGGTCTATGGTGGGCTCATGTGTCCAAACTGGATGGTCCAATTTTCTTTGAGGATCGGAGAGGAGCACTATCCTACTTTGTACATGTAATTGGGTATATAAATATTGGGGGTTGAATATCTCTTTATTTCGCTTATTACTTTTTCAGATTATAGAAGACCAATGGTTGGTTTGATAGTTGAAGCGTTCTTTTAGCAAATGTGATGTTTAAGTTTGAATCTTATCATTGCGAATATAACTTTTCTTTTATATTCCGCTTCCTTCGAAAAAATAAAAACTCTTTCAAATTATACTGAAATGTAACAACTGTGGAGATAGCATATATTTGTGTTTCATTGATTTTGATTAGTTTTCTGTAATTCTTAACAAACTCATAATGACATGAGACACTATTAATGGGTTGAAATTAAAGAAAGAAAGAAATAAAGAAATAGGATTAGAAAGAAGAGAAGATGAATATATGTGTGTGTTTTGTTTCAAAGCTTCTTCTTTGTTCCCAAGAAGATTGTTTGTTTTGAAGGGTAGAAAGAAAGACAGGGCACAAAGAGGGGTTGTCATTTTGGAATGTTGCTCTTAAATTTGTGGCACATGGGAGCAAAGCTGTCTATTGAAAGGTTTCTTTCCTGTGCTTTTGTGGGAAAATATGCTGTGGTTGACCCAACAATGAGTACCCCACTCAAGCCCTACTTCCCTTAATCTTGTCTTAATATACCAAAGACATGTTTGGACCATGTGCCCTTCTTGGGTCCCTACATTTTCACACCAAACTCTCTCAACCATTTCAATTCAATTTAAGAGCCGAGTTGAGAGTGGCTAAATTGCCTCACTACAACTAACATGTTTGGACAATTTACCTCATGACAGTGAAATTTAATTACCATCCGTAAACATAAAAGTTTAATGTATAAGGAAAAGGAATATATAGTAGTTATGGTTTGATGCCATAAACTAGTAAACAAAATATTAGTGTGGAGCCTTGTGCCCTATCAAAAAAAGAGCCTAAGGACTTCAAAATGTAGATTATGAGCAATGATTCATATACCATTCTATTAGAATATAACATAACTCTAAATCAAAATATCAAATTGTCACATTGATGAACTCATAATTCTATTAGAATAAGGATTGTTAGTGTAAATGAGGCAACCCCTTTTCAAACTAGATATCTGAAGTCTTACTATCATACTATGTAACTTCTTACTTTATATTCCCTTTTCTAAATAAAAAAAAAAAAAAACAAATAAACAAAACTTATTAGTATGTTACCAATCTATTTTTATATCGTTAGTTGTGGCTAAAATTTTTCCTGCAATACTCTCATCTTTAATTCTCACATGCTGTGAAAATTAACCTCGTTGGTAACATTTTCATTTTTTATTTTTTATTTTTGCTTTAAAAAATATTTGAATATCAAAGTCAAAGCAAAAGCAAAATTTGGTTATTATTTTTGTTTTCAAAAAGTGGCAATAGTTTCCAAGGTTTTCAAAACTTTTGAAATAGAAAAAGGTATTTTTTGCGATTTCAAAATAAGTTTTATTATTTTCTCCTTCCCCACTACCTCTAGCCGCACGGTCATCAATCACCTCCAACCATCCCCATTGTTTCCCACCCCCACTTCCGGCAACTTACCAAACATTTCGTGTTTTTATTTTCATGTTTTCAAAATATTTGTATGCACTAATTTTTTTTTTTACCAAAAATAAAAATACGTAAACACAAAATAAAAAATAAAAAATAAAAAACTAGCAAAGTCACCAAATGTTAGCTAAGAGTAGTAAATTTACCATGTTCAAAAATCCATTAAATTAGGGAACTACCAATTTTTATTTCTTAAAAAAAAAAAGCTTCATGTTTATGTTGAATCCCTTAAGCGTGCATAATGTAATTCTTATAATATTTATAAATTATTTCTTACTTATTGACCCCAAAAAAAAAATTTATTGATCAGCACATCAGTCTACACAACATATGGATCATTCATTTTCTTTCCCAAGTTTTCTTAAATGGAACTGATCCAAATGATTTTGTTATTATTTTATTTTTATTTTTTTTGCAGAATGATACAAAATAAAGAACAAAATTAAAATTTAGCCCCACAAAAATTTCTCAGGCACAGCAAAGGAACAGGACAAGAGGACAAAGTAGAATATGCAATCACTTAAACAAGGTGTGGAGCTTTCGAAAATGACCAAAACAATCCAACCCAGAAAGTCTGCTGCTGATGTAGCAGCTTTATTTGCAATATTTATCCATTTTCTTCTATTCTTTTCATTTTTGCCCCTTTTTTTTCATGTCATATCATAACAGAAAAGCTGCTAAAACAGTTGCACTTTGGAGGAGAGGAAAAAAAAAAATAGCAGAGGATTTTTGTCAGTTTATGCAAATACGGAGTAAACAACTGTATTTATAGTAGTTAGTTAGGAGTTTTGTTGTTTGAAGCAATTTTCCTTTCATTTTTATCTCTTTGTTTTCTTACTTTTGTTTTTGTTGTTGGGTGATGAAAGGAATCATTTTCAAGTTGTTGAGGCTTTGGTTCTCCAAATAATTCAATAATTTCAGGATTAGCCCATCGAAAATTGAGCTTTCAATTGATAACTCAAATTAGTTATTGTGGTTTGCTATCCATTTGTCACATTTAATGCTCATAAAGTTGAGTGATTGATGAGTTTGGAAACATGATATTGAAAATAATAACGAATAATGAATATCATTCATCTAATATTATACTTATGAAAAGAGACAATACGATTTTTTTTTTTTATATTCTTTTTTTTAGTAAAATTTTTAATTATTTATCCTTTTTTAGTTGAGTCCACAAAATGGATCAAATTTGACTATAAATTTTTTTTTCCCCACTCAAATATTGGTATAACCCATGAGAAGGAGTTTAAAACAGATATTCAATGATTGCTAAAAAATGCAGGATTAGTTCTATGCCTAGAAATTCAAAAAAAGTGAGTCTATCCAAAGCCTATTGCAATTAAAGTAAACTAGCAACTCAGTCCAAAATCTATACTTGTATAGGACATTATTTGCATGAGATGAGCCAAATAATTAATTAATGGAAAAAACCAAATACAAGTGAAAACTACTCTAGTAAATAAGACAAATGTGTGGAATCACATAATTGAGGTCCTAATAAAGTTGGACCCATAGACTATTAGAGCATCAATAAAAATGAATGTAATATTGTAGGTAAATTTTTTTATTCAATAATTAGAAGATTAATTACAAATACGAAAAAAAGTACATTAATTTAGACTATTATAGTCAAACAATCCAACAAACATTAGTAAAAATAATTCATAATGAGAATAAAGAATAGTTTAAGCCCAACAATCACACTAATAAATAACTCACAATGAGAAGAAATAAGCAAAGAGTCTTAATAATGACAGTCTTAAGGGTTGTATTTAAGAATCACAAAATACTAAAATATTTATAATTATAATACACTTTTTTCAAATATGAAATTATTTTTATATCTCATTACACTTTTTGCACATTAATTTTGACACTGACAATAGCCCTAAAAGCTTAGCATTTTTCCATAAATAAAACAACACAATCTCATAATGTTAAAGAAATAATTAATTTTTGCATTTGGTAAGGATTAACTTTTGACTTGTCGAATTGAAAACTAAGTTATCTTAGCATTTGTAGATGAAGTTTGAAGTTAAAGAAACTTTGTAAATGATAAAAAGATTTTAGTTGGTAAAGAGAAGCAACAAGAACAAGAGATATGCACATATGATTTCCTAGCAAATCCCACAACCTACAATATCATATCTTTCCTAGTAATTTGTATCCTCTCGTTATATTCATCCTTCAATCATGGACTTAAACAAAGAAGCAACCATTATTCATTTACTTTTGACAAGCATTCAACCCATGTCTACACCAATATGTGTGGTAGCCTTTATTAAACAAATCTTGAAAATGATCATTGAAATGATTTTAATGATAAACACAACGGTCAAAAATTCTAGATGGTCATAAAATGAGCATATTTGTGGTCAACTCTAATTAAATTCATACTCGGATATGAAAATCAAACATATCATTGCAAAGATAACTCAAAAAGGTTGTTAACATAACTATATGTAGGCACCAAATGTGTAATACAAACTAATTATATTAACAATACAAGATTGGATCAATTGAAGATTAGTTAACCATATGATTTCAATTTCCAATATAGTTGGGATATACTTGTTAAGCCATGATACAATTTCCCCATTTGCTCTGTCTTTGATGTATCGGTTGAATTGCCTTCTATTATTTTCTGAATACATCAACAAAACTTCATTTTTCCTTATAAAAAAAAAAAAAATTACAAAGACTGCAAGAAAATGAAAATCTATACAAACTTAGGCTATGTTTGGTTTGTATTTCTGAAATTATTTATAAAAAATAAATAAATAAACAACAACTACTACTACTACTACTTTGACAAAAAAATAAACATCAAAAATATATTTTTAAATTTTTAAAAATTATTTCTATTCTCTAAAAAGATAAAACTATATGAAAATGATAAATATTTTTGATTTTTTTTCTAAATTAATTTTTAATTTTTTTAAAAAAAATTCCTAAACAATTTTTTAAAAAGAAAACCAAATATGACCTTCAAATTTTTAGGATGTCTTTTTCTTTTTTGTGTTTATTTTAACGTTTGGAAAATATTATAAATTTTAAATTTTTTACTAAATAAATGACCAAATATGTCACATGAGTATGGGATCTACAAAATTACAAACTCCACACCCATATAAGACATTTAATTATTTATTTAGTAGAAAATTTAGTATCCCTAACATTACCCTTACTGTTTTGGTATTAGAATCATCTCTACGTGTAGTTACATCAATATATATGGGGAAGCACAAAGAATTTTATTATATATTAATTTTTTCTTTTTATTTTTATCACAATTATGTGGGTACATATAATCAAATCTTGATTGTGGTTGTATTTTGTTTTTTTATTTTTTTGGTAAACTTTGTATTATGTGTATGTATGATGTTATATATATATATACACACATTGAAGACACAGAAGATTTAACGTGCTTTCGTCCACGCAATCACGGTGTGACGGGTCCTGTAATTTGTCCTCACATATCAACGAGAGAAGAAAGGAGACGAGGGGAGAGAGAGTGTGGCCTTGTTTTTTTTTGTTTTTTTTGGAAGTTAGTTATTATTTTAGTTAATTATTTGATTTTTTTAGTTATTTTAATTTAGTTATAATAATTGTGTTTGAGTAGTTTGTTAATTTTTTTTTTTATAATTGATTTGATAATTGTAAAAAAAAATAAAATAATTATAAATTAAATATGATATTTTATATTATTATTTATTTTAATATATTTTATCTTTTAACGGCCTATTTTAATTCAATCTTCTTTGCAAACAAATGTCTGTGTGAAGAGAGAGAGAGAGCACTATCCAATCATTTTAAAGGTTTCTTTGTATTTTGTCCACATTACAAAAGTACCATTCGTTACATCAACTCAAAGGGGATACCCCCGATACAGCTATTTTTTTGTTTTCTTCTCCCCATTTACCAAATTACCCTCCTTTTGTCTGTTTTTGTTCTCATCAATACTAAGGATCACAATTTTTATTTATTTATTTTTTGTTATAACTGAGTGTGTGAATTTGTTTGTTCATGTACCTTGAGTAATTGCGAGACTCATATAAAATAACTCATTTATATGTAATTGTGAGACTCACACAAAACGACTCATACAAAACGATTCACACAAAATTCATACAAAGCATCCCATTTACATGTAATCGTAAGACACACAAAGCATCCCATTTACATGTAATCGCGAGACTCACACAAAGCATCACATTTACGTGGATTAGACAAATGTCGAGCAAAGCCTGCAGGCGTGATTTCAAGAAGCAGATTACACCTAATGAGAATTGAACTTATGACCTAAAACACGTACACCCCCATATCTCAAGTTGCATCCACTAGACTCCAATGACCACAACTTTTCTTTTATTTTTATTTCTTCACATTGTTTTTCTTAGCGGGGTTAATTGCAAAAATTGTCAAAATAACTTTTATAATCTAAACATAAACATGTTATATTTTTACAAAGGTGAAATGAGAGTTGTTCCTTAGGCCACAATTTTCACTTACACCACATGGTCTCTTTTGGCAACATTTAAAAAGTCAAACTATGAATTTATTAATTTATTTAAGTTACATTATCTTTTTATTTTTCTGTATATTTTTTTGTAATAAATAAAAAAAGAAATCAATTTGTAAATTATACCCAAAACAAGTCATAACTTTCACCTCTCTTGCATATTCATAAAAATTACAAAATTATACTAAATTATGTCCGTTGATTTTCAATTTTGTTTTCTTCTCTTCTCAAGGCACTACTATATTGATTCTATTAATAGTACTATAAATTTTTTTTAAAAAATATCCAAAAATTATTTACAAATATTAACACGTGGTCCGGATTTACTTTACATCTTCATAACATACTTTAATTCATGTGGGTCCAAAATCTAGGTCCCCAGAGTTGATGTGTTCTATTCATACCATTTGAGCTACTCACAAGGAAAAAAAAAGTTGTGTTATTATCATTTTTCCTTCTATAGATTACACTGAACTCCCTTAAAATTTAGATAAAACTTAATAAATCTTATAATTTTAATATAATTATATTAAGTTCACTTCCACCTTTTCATCTATGATTTATTAATTATATAGATGAAAAAATGATGTTGAAATTTTTTTTACATGAAAATGTATATTTTGCATTGTTTATTTTTGTACTTTTACAACATTTGCATTAATTTCTATCAATTTAACCTTACTAAAAGGGAGGTCACCGTAGTTATGTCAAAATTGTAGGGTTTATTATATTTTTTAGGGGGCAAATTACACTAATAGTCCCTTAGTTTGGAACTCGTGTCACTTTGGTCCCTGACTTTTACACATTTAACTATGAATTTTGGATCTTACTCCAAATAAGAATAATTGAAGATACCATTGCTTAATTTCAAAGGCAAAGTCGTCAATTTGATAAAATATAAACTAATTTAACAAAAATAAATATCAAAAATATTTTTGAACTTTTAAAAATAATTTCTACCTACCAAACATAAAATTATATAAAATTGATAAATTTTTTAGACATTTATTTAGTTTTTTTTTTTTTACCAAATTAATTTTTGTATTGGTCATGTTTGGTTCTTTAGTTTAGGTTAAATCAAAATCTAATCACTAATAACCAACTAATAATCCTGTGTTTGTTTTTTCATTGGATTAGATGTCTGGAAACTAGAAAGCACGGATACGGATACGGGATACGGATACGATACGATACGGATACGGCGATACGGCAAAATTCGAAAAAGTAGGATACGGATACGGCGGGGATACGTTCATAAAAAATATTTTTTTTCACAATTTTTAGTAATGTAGCATACACAAAAATAAAACTTCAACAATTTTTAGTAATGTAACATACATAAAATAAAACTTCAACAATTTTTAGTAATGTATGTAGCATACATAAAAATAAAACTTAAAACAAAAGACAACTTATTTGATTTATTAATAAGTTTACAAAGTTTATAATTTTATAAGTTGACAAATTTTATTTTTAATAAGTTTATTTATTTATTTATTTACTAATAAATTTTTTTACCTTATTTTATTTATTTATTTATTTGTTTTATTTACCTTATTTGTTTATTTATTTATTTTTTTATTTATTTATTTGTTTTATTAAACCGAATAATACATAATAAATTTTTTTTTTTTTTTTAATATCTTAGTTGATTGATTTGCAAATCGCAGACTATATACATACAACAAATTAAAAAATAAATAAATAAATAAAAATAAATAAAGAGGAGACAGAACAGATCGAGTCGAGAGAGAGGGGGGGTGAGATCGAGTCGCGATCTCCAACCAGACAGACAGATCGAGCTCGATCTCGAGGGAGAGGGAGAGAGAGAGAGTGAGATCGAGTGTTGTCCGAGACGACAACACTCCTGTTCGCGAGAGGGAGCGAAAGGGAGAGAGAGAGGGACGAACCTGAAAAGACGATCGTGGAGCTCCTGTTCGCGAAGCTGATCGACGATCTGCGAGCCGCTGTCCGAGACGACGACGAGCTCCTTCTCCTCCTCCTTCGCGGCTGCTGTTCGACCTAGGTAAGACTGAGTTTGGTTTATTATTTTGTTGTGTTTGGTTCGAGTTCGACCTAGCTGCTGAACTCCCATTTTTGTGTTTTATTTTATATATTTTTCAAATTTTACAATTTGACCCCTTCTTAAACGTTTTAAATTATTTTTTTGCCCCGCCGTATCCATACCGTATCTTGACCGTATCCTTCCCGTATCCTCGCGTATCCGTGCCGTATCCGAAATTCAAAAAATTAAAAAAAAAATTGGATACTTCATTTCCCGTATCTGATACGTATCCCGCCGTATCGGGCGCGTATCCGTATCCGATACGTATCCGATACGCGTACGCGGGCTATTTTGGAGTATCCGTGCTTCATAGTCTGGAAATGATTATTTTTAGTGAATCCAACGTTTGGTTGGACGGACTGGTTAGGATAAATGAACAAAAGACTATTTTACCCTTTTTTAATTGTTTACTAAGTAATAGCAATATTAAACATATCTTTAATATTTTAATTATTTTTAGCTAGATTAAATAAAAAAATTATTTTATTTTTTACACAATTAAATAAATTTATTTTTTAAAAAATAAAATAAATAAAATATCAATAAAAATATATATTATTTTTTAATTAAAATTTTAAATAAATTTGTTTTTAAAAATAATAATAATTAAACAATGAAATTAAATAAAACATCTATTAACATTTAAATAATGAAATTAAATAAAATATAAACAAAATTTTAAAATAAAACATCAATAAAATATCTATAAAAAAATTATTTAAAAAATTAAATAAATAAAACATCAATAAAAAGTTAAATAAAATTATTTTATTTTTAAATTGAGACATTTAAATTTTATTGAATTTTATTAAATATAATACATAATTAAATAGTAGATAGTCAAAATAATCATTTCACCACCTAATCCAAACAGTAAATAATTCCCCCCAAATTGTCCCACAACCCCCCCCCCCAAGGATAGTATAATCCCCCATATGGGGGATAAGGAGTCTGGCCGGACTCCATGTCCGGCGGACTAGAAAAAAAACAAACATCGGATTGGATGATTGCTCCGGATTATAATCCGCACAGTAAATAATCCCCCCCCCCCTTATCCCCCCAATCAAACACGCCCTTAGAGTACACATAGTAGATAGAAGACATGCAAAATGACTTAGCCTATGTGGGAAAGTGGGTTAGTTTTCTGACTTTTTGACTTTTTTTGATTATTTTAGCCTGGGTTAAAAAGTTTGGTTTGGGAAAGGCTTTTTGTTTTTTTGACTTTTTTTGTGAGAAAAAAGTGTAATGATTATGGGTTGGATGTGATATTTTGTTTGTTGTGGCTAAAATAGCCTATTTTGCCTTTTGTAGCTAAAATAGGCCCAAACCTCCTTGCCAAACGGAGCCTTATTTAGGTGTGGATTAACTGTTCATTTTACAAACATCATTCACTTTCATATCATTTCTTAAAAAGTCAAATCATTATCAATGTAATGCAACATGTGCACACTAAGGCCCCTTTTGGAAAGTGAGTTATAATCTACTTCTCAGATTATAACTCACT
This sequence comes from Camellia japonica, assembly GCA_030407325.1. Lineage (NCBI taxonomy): Eukaryota > Viridiplantae > Streptophyta > Magnoliopsida > Ericales > Theaceae > Camellia > Camellia japonica. The sequence goes on from JAPPVO010000013.1 coordinate 33,761,558, forward strand.
TCCTCTCTCATAAAAAAATTACTTATAAACAGTTTATAAGTAACTTTTTATCAAAAATTGATTATAACCATCTTCCCAAAATAATCCTAATTCGCCAATGTAAAAGCTTCTAAAACTATCAATGTTAGTCTTTTCAGTGAAAATCTTTCTGTCAAACCCTTGTTATGATTTTCTTCTTATGGTTGAAAGGAAATTACTAATGGCAATTGAAATGTCAATATATCAGTAAAAATTGTATAATAATGTCTGAAAATTTTATGTAAAAATATTTTAGGATAGATAAAAATCTAATAAAATTTTAAATATTTTGATATTTTTCTTACTTTAAATGATGAAAAATAATATTCATATAGAATATTTATAAATAATTTTTTATTGAAATAATGTGACAGTAACATTTTTTTAAATTATAAACCATTTTGATAATTTTAAAATAATGAAATTAAGACTTACTATTTTATCATGTATTAATTTAGGTATAATTTTTCTCTATGTATATTCTTACTCAATAACTGTATACCAATGGCACTGTGGACATGAGGACAGATGTGGAAAAAGATTATAGAAACTATGGGGAGGGCAAAATTCAAAATCATTATTTGTTTGAGAATTGATTATTTTAGTTAAATTTTTTTTTTTTTATATAAAAATATGTGTAAAATAGTATAGAGTAAAGTGACAATTTGTAACAACTTTTTAACTATTTTAGTCACTCCCAAAATGAGAAGAATCAAGTAATATTAGAGATCCATACATTTGACGTACAAATTCACTACAATGGCCTCGTTTGGTAGAGCTGTGGGAAAGTGATTATAACTTATACCCTAACAGCTTATAGCTTATAACTGTGAACGTAAGCTAATTTTTTACTTATAAATTAAGCTTCTCCTCCCCCACTCAAAGAATAAGTTGATTTTGACTTACAAAAAGTTATAAGTTATATTGTTAAGCTGAACCAAATACATCAAAATAACTTAAATTAAGTTAAAAACTGAAATAAGCGGGAAATAAGTCCTACCAAACAGGACCAATGATGTAATAAGAGTATTGAATCTTCAATCATTAGATGTGTAATAAATAAAAAATTGACACATATAATATATCACATGTGAGTTAAATTGTTAAAAACTTTTTAGCGTTTCGAACATTTTCCGAGAAGAATCTTGATGTAGTACACCATTGATAAGAACAAAAGTGGGAAAACAAACAAAGAAAATCACATGCTTCTAAAATGGGTAAAGATCAATGGGTTAAGGTTATGTTTTTTTTAAATGATTTATGGAAGAACTTTTATGCATAAAGTTTGGGAGAATTACATGAAGTGGTTACACTTCACAGCTTTTGAATCACACCCCACTTCATAAAGAGTTATGCCCATTATGTTTTAGGGCAAATTACATATACCCCTCGAGTTTTGGCTAAATTACAAATATTCCCTGAGGTTTGAGAAATTACAAATTCTCCCCTGAATGCTATATTTGCGTAACAAATTAGGGGATAATTTGTTATGAAATTTAAACCTCAGGGGACAAATTGTTATGAAAATACAAACCTTTGGGGGCGGGATATAATTTCCGAAACCTCAGAGAGTATCTGTAATTTAGCCAAACCTCAAAGGAGGTATATGTAATTTGTCCTATGTTTTATTAACTTTTTTTTTATTGTATACTCTGAATTGTTATTTCCCTAAAGTTGATATGGAATGACGTGATAATAACATTTTTATAATTTTAAACAATAATTATAAATATTATTACTTAAAATGAAAGGATTAATATTATTGTCTACTAGTAAAAAAACAAAATTTAAAAATTAAAATTTTGAAAAAAAACTTTTCAATTTTAAATCTTATTAGACCAGATAGACTAATTGGAAAAAAAAAATTGAAAAAAAAATACGTTAAATACAAAAAGAGAAAATAAAGGAAATGCTAAATGATTTTTTCAAAAATATTTTCTTTTAGATCATTTTGATTTAGAAGGAGTTGAAAAATAAAAATAAAAAAAGTTGACACAATTTTTTTTTAAAATATAGTCATAAAAGACAATAAAAAGCGGGAGAAAATGTGATCTTTTAATTGTTACCTAAGTATGAAATTTTTGTACAAAAGTTATATTCGTATACTAACAAGTGTGGAACATGAAAAAGAAGAAAAAATGTGTTAATTTCCAGACACTTTTCACTGAAATCACAACAATACCTTACGAATTTTATAACATTTTTTTAACTAATATTTTTTCAAAACACTTATTATCATATTTCCAATATTACATTGTTAGTATTTCATTTTCCTTTTTTAAGAGTAATAATTTATGTTAATCAGTGTAGACTATATCACTTTAAAATAGTATAAAATGCTTATGAAAATAAGTTTATTTTCTAATGATATTGTCCTTATAAAAAAAATTTTGCCTGAATCTATTTGATTGTTTATAGTTGACTTTTTGTGACTTTTTAACTTCTTTTTTTTTTTTTCTAAAAAGACAGAAGTTAACTTTTTTTGGGAGTTCCCAAATAGCTGTATGAATAGACCTTTTTTTTTCGAAGAAAAAAAATGATACAGTTTTTTTATAGGGATATTGTATGACACTAGGTCCAATGATTTGAGAATCATAAATTATTGCTTTGAATTTATTTTTTTCCCTATTTTTGCTTACTGCACTAAAAACATCCACGGCAATCGAAAGAATTCGTGAAAAACTTGTCGAGGCTAGCCAGCAGCGAGTGGTGAGATAGTGGTGATGATATGGGCATGGAGTAGATTAGATGACATATGAATAGATAAGTGAATGACATGTGAATAAATAAGTGACATGCAAGCAAATAGATAATAATGTTTTCAAACTCGGACCGGATCGGCCGGTCGGACCGGTTGAACTGGGAACCGGACCTTGTTCCGGTCCGGTCAACCCTCTAAACCCGGAGTGGGAGCAAAACCGGTGAAAACCAGTGACCTGGACCAGGTTGAGAGGGTCAGACCGGTTTGTTTTTTTCCTATTTTTTCTTCTTTTTTTTTTCATTTTCTTTCTTTTCTCTTTCTTTCTTATATATTTATATATATATATATATATATTTTAAAATTTTGACTAAAAATTCTTATCTCAAGAGTCTCCTCTCATAAGAAAGAGTCTCATTGAAAGTTTGAGAAGATTATGAAAGTCTATTCCTATTTATAGGAAAATATTTTTCAAAGAGAATTTGTGGGATTCAATCAAATTTTTTGAAACATATTGATTGGAGGGAGGGTTGAAAATTTCATTTCCCTCCAAAATTAAATCTAGCATTCAATCAATTTGTTTGGAGGGAATGTTTAAAAAAATTAATTTCTTTAAAATAAGTGACTTTTTTTTTTATCAATTATGACTTTATTAAATATTATTAATAAATACTATGCAACAATTTTTATTTTTATTTGATTATTTATATATATTTTTATTTATTTATAATTTATAGTTATATTTTTTAATTATATAATATTAATTATGATGTCACGGTTCGACCGCTTTGACCCGACAGTTGAACTGGTGACTCGTCCACCCGGTCCCTTTTCCGGTTCGCTCACCGGTCCAATTTTGAAAACATTGATAGATAACACTAGACAAATAAGTGGACAAATCGGTGACATGAACGGATAGGTGAAATATTAAATTATTAAACAAATAAGCAGGAATAATACAATTATTCTAATTATTATTGTGTGTGTTAAAATATGATTACACAACTAATGTGGATCTCACCCTGAGATCTCACCCTGAGATCCAAGAAATAAAGTCAAAGAGCACGTCCACAAGATAGGTCCAATACTTGTACAACACAAAGAAGAATGCCTAAACCGATGGCTACCCATTGAGAGGGCACTCTGACAATCTTGTCAATAATGATATAGCATAAGATAATCACTCAAGTAAACAACTCTCAATTAAAGTGTACCTTAGACCTACAAGAGTGTCTGCCTTATATAACAAATTGTTCCCTCATAGCCGTAGAAGCATGGCTTCTTAGGACTCTCACCGCTGGCAAGGATAACACTTATCCAAGACTCCTCTTTCCTTGTTGGAATGGGATTGACTCTCTCAAGAGTCCCAACTTGTCCAAACAAGATGTTTGTCTTCAAAAACTCAAGTCCTTCATCCGAATATCTCGAATTCTAGTATGATCTAATCACACTGCGACCAAACACTACCATCCACATGGCACCTCCGCTAATAACCAAGCCACGTGAACAACACCAAAATTATGTCATCACAACTACCCCTAGGTCTTATTACCTCGACAATTCTGAGGTGATGGGACCGACCCTGACCGACATCATGTCATGTCAGCCGCAACTGTCACGACTTGAACTCGTCCCTAGAAGTTTAGGTCATGACTAGCTGGTAATCATAGACTACCAACGATCTCCAAGACAAATACAAATTAATTATCAAATAACGGGGATTAAGCGAAAGAAAACTTCAATGTTAAAACAAGTCCATTGAGCTATACTTACATTATAAACTTCAAAACATAATGATCATTGCATCCAGAGCTTGTAATATTAACAAGAAGTTAAAACTTCAACTTACATACATTCAACTCCTTACAAAAGACGTGTACTTAACAAAACAAAACAAAATTTATCAAAACAAAAAGGCTTAACAAAAGCTTGGCTCTTCAAAGTCCAAGCAAACGGCTCAACTCAAAGGCACTCGATGGTAGACTTCTCAAAAAGGGGTGAACTCCCAAGCCATATAACGGTTCCAGTTTAGACCTGACCCTTTTCATTTTCTTAGATCCAAAATTCCATATTGGTTTGGGCACATACTTGTTGCCTACTCCCCAAGTGGTACATGTCCAATGCCCTTTTCTGTTTGGTTGAGATTCCTAGAGGGCTTGCTGGTGAATTGCTATCAATAGGGATGGTGCGTTGGATGCTCGTTGAGAGTTGTCACCCTAATTGGGGTTACGTTGAAAGATTAATGGATGATCTTTCACGTAGACTCGACGATGACGCTTTGCTACTGACTGAACAGCTTGAGCTCCGTTGGTGGGTTCACTTTTTAGTTAAGTATTACAAATGGTACTACGAGGAGAGTGTTGATTATACTCGACCGATCAAGGTGTTCTTAGCCCCTCCTACCGCTTGTTTTCATCCCAAAAGAAAAGACCAAATGTGACACCCTAATAGTTTAATTAAATACCACATAAATATATAAATATAATTATGGTTGTATATGATAATATATTATTAAAATAAATAAATAGTATATAATAATTTGAAGAATTGGACCAAAATAAAATGACACCAAAAGTTAAATAAATAAATATAAAAGTAAGAGTATATATAAGGGGGAGGGGACTATGGAAGTAAGTAAGGAGGAAGTGAAAAAAAAAAAAAAAAGGATCATGTAGGAGTGGTGGAGATAGGAACCTTAGAAGTAAGAAGATTTGTGATAGTGAAAAGTAAAAGTTAAGAGTTAATATTAAGGTGAGTTATATTATACCTTGAGGCACCATAATATATTTTACGTATGTTTTGGGTTATCATAATTTATTTTACGCAATCTATGTTTTATAAATTATATTAATATTTTGATTACGTTAATTATTTTCTAAACTCTATTTGCTTAAATTGAGACCCATGGATATGTTTGTTTAACTTTTAGAAGATATTTGACAATGATTTTATAACCAATTATGTTTTGTACGTACCACTACGGGAGTCTCATGTCTTGGGGGACTTAAATAACCATTGGCCTCTATTTAACCACTTTGTGGTCCTCTGTTTGTCATAGATCCATTGACATCTATTCTGACTGTCACTTATGTGACCTATGCTCTGTTCTGTTCTGTTCTGTTCTGTACCGTGGTTATGGTTATTTATTTACATAATTTTTGTATTTCAATTTCTGCCACTTAAATAATTTATTTATTCAAATTATGTAAATGTCTTAACTTAACTAACCATCTATGGTTATTTTTGTATTCCCTATACTCTTGGCATAATATTTTTCACTCTGCTGTGTGCTTATAGCTGTGATCCTTTCAGGTGATGAGATATAAGGAAGACCCGTAACCTTGTGTAGTGGAACCCGTACAAGAATTTGATGTTGATCCGTTCTTTTTTTATTTTTTTTCTTTTCTTTTCTTCCTTTTGTTTTTACTGATAGTTGGTCACTGAATAATAAAATAATAAAAGCCCCATAGAAGTATCTTCTTTTATTAAAATAGTCGAATGAAGCAAACTTTCTGTTTAATTATTTTCTTACTTCCATTTTGCCTCCGCCTGCCCCATTTAATTTATTAAGCTTAGAATCAATTAGTAAGTTGCGATTCCAACCCTAAGCCCCTGGGGTTGGATTGTGACACCAATTAATGAAGTTTAATAAACATGGTCTCATAAGTTTTCATTAAAACCCGGCCGGGTCTAAACAAGCCACGGTCAGGTCCAAAAGATTGCTTTCAAGTCCAATTTCAAACGGGTATATCTCCCTCATTCGGACTCAGTTTTAGGTGATTCTTGAGTGTAAATTGAAACCCCAGAAGTCTAATTTCCAATGGTGGTGGCCTCACATCTAAATTCTAAGTGTACAAATAGATATACCTAATTTAGTGAAGGTTGCTCATTTCTTTCTTAACGGTTTGATACTCAACATTTTCCTAAATTAGTTTTCTTCCATCCCCTTCTATTTCCTTCACTCTAAACCTATAACTAAGATGTTTTTAAAGATTTTTCAAAGAGTTCACATCTCTTCCATTTATTTCAACTTTGTCCTTACTCGGTTTACTGAAAAGTGCAATATTTTAATTGCAATGCGAGCCTCGGAACATCGTTAGAAACGTTTGGAAAATTATTTTGAAAAGAGGGTTCCAAGGTCTAAAATAGTTTGGCCAAAATGGGGTGTAAGGTTTGGGATTAGAGCTTGAATCCAAATTCTTTCACTGAGAATTTAAAAGATTGCACAGTGTAATTTTCATCATCGGGTGTTTGGAATAAAACGCCTCAAGTCTTAAGGGCAATAAAAAATGGGGTGTCTACACAAAGCTTCACTAAGCTTGTAGATTTTTACACAAGACTTGCTTTATCTGCTGAGGACCTCTCAATTAAATGCCTCACTTTACAAGTTTTCATTCAGAATAAAAGGATTAAGAACAAGAGGTACATCAGTCCCCTTTTACAAGATTTCTCTCTCAAAAAAATGTATATGAAAGTGTAAGAGCATAGGGAATTTTGAGATACACTCAGAATAAACTCAGATGTGAAAGTGAAAGTACAAGTGTAATATGTAGCATAGATTGATCAGAAATGATACTTGAATGCTCAAAGTTGTTCACATCTAGATCTTGGGAAGTACTTGCATTTATAGACTTCAATGTTTTCTAACCGTTAGAGGAGAGCATGGGTAATGTCTTCTAGTTGTTAGAGCAGAGCATAGGTGTGTACAAGCTGTCATCAAGCCTTTGGAGGTGGAGCCTCCTCAAAAGATGTGATGCCGATGCTTATAATTCAAATCTATGTAGGTGGAGATAAGATATGTCTCCTTACTTTTTACCTTTTCAGATTTGGTGTAACAACCACCTCCTTAATTAATTGCTAATTATGTGAGTTGTCTTGATTATGTGTATATATGCTAATTATGTGCCATGTGTTATTTGCCTTGTGATAATATGAACAAATATATAGAGAATAGGAAATAAACATGTCTGAATCAATAAACCATAAGGTTAAAAGTAAATGGTGGGAATAGGAAATTAGAGCCTGATTCACAATAGTATGATGAAATTTAGTGTAATCTGAAGTGGATTGTTATGAGAATTGAGTTAAGTGAGTAAAATTAATTTAAATCACATAATTAGGCTAAACTTATATGAAACTAGGATTTAAAAAGCATTAGTGAATTAATTACGCTCCTTGAATCTAGTCAACAAAATAAGAATAAGAATATAGACTAAGTGGGTTTTGTTGGAGATAGATATTTGAGAGAGAGAGAGAGTTCTAGAGAACTCAAGAGAGGAAGAAAAAGAACAAGATAGCTTTGAAGGGATCTTCTTAAATCATCAACTCTATGTATGAATTTCTCCCTCATTTCTTGAATTTGAGTCATTTGCACTCATATTCCTCTACGATTGAAGCCTAAATTGAATGTACTTACGGTTAATTAGGGATTTGTTGTTGTAAAGAAATTAGTTTAAAATATCAATATGTATGGCACACTTTTCATGGAATTCTTGTTCATACACATGATTTATTGCACGATTCTTGAATATAGAGGAAGGAACTCCATGGATTTTGAGTTTGGAACTCAACATTTGCATGGTTCTTGATTTTGTACTCAAATTCAAAGTGTTGATCCCTTTACGTGGAAATTGGGTTTGTTTTGAAGTCATGGTTTAGCTTGAAGTTAGAAATTGTTCATTCAACATGTTTTTGTGAGTTTTGGGTTTTGAATTGCATGAAAATAAAGATGAGTTTGCAAAAGTTGAGCTTCAAATTTGAAGCAGATTTTTGGATTGAAACTCAACCCAGACCATATGTGCGGCCTGAGGCCTCGCACGAGCGGCCAACCTTCCCCTGCACCAAAATGCATTCTGCTTTGGTGCTACACGAGCGGCCAGGGCAACCACATGAGCGGCTAAGGCCACTGCATGTGCGGTCTATAAGGCAGTCTCGATTTTGTTTTCTCTCCATTTTTTTTTTTTTTTTTTGACTTCCGGGCCTCCATTTGCATAGTTTTCATGTGTATTTCAAGTTCATATGCATATCATGAACACGAAAGAAATTAAAGAACGGATAGGAATAACTGAATAATCTGGTAACAAAAGAACTGATTGAATGAATGAAATGTGTTTAGAGACATTGTGCTTGAATATGTTGTGCAGGACACTTGCACGAGGAGTATCATCCGACCAAGAGTGGTGAGTAATGTCTTTGTAAAGATATTTTGTATAAATGACTTTGAAATGGCTATGCCATATGATGTTTTATGAAATCTATGTTTTTTTTTTTTTACGAAATGTCCAACGTGATAAGTATTTTTTGAAATGTTAAGTTATGCTATGGAATTTCGAAATGATTATGATATGACAGGTTCGAAATGATTATGATATGACAGGTTCTATGAAAACTTATGTTTGATAAGAATGAATGAGATTCCCTTTTGATTAACGAATGTGACACTCTCTGTTATGCTTATGTCGATCCATAGTGGTCGTTATGTATACGTCGACCCGTTGTGGTTGCTATGTCTAAGTCGATCATTGCGATCATTATGTCTTTGTCGATCCGTTGCAGTCATTATGTATATGTCGATCCGTAGTGGTCATTATGCCTATGTCCCTGATTTTTTATGGTCGTTTTGCTAATATTATTATTGTACCCCGGAATGGCAGTAACTCTAAACGGTTGATGAAATTTATGAATTCTAAATGTGTATATATGATAAATGCTTCATTTCAACACAAATGTTCTGTATGGAATTTTGTCAAAGGTTTAATAAAGCTTTTGGAAATGTATCATGCTATGTCTTAAACTATGAAAGGGTTAAAGGTTTGAGGAACTTTATTTCTTATTACAAGTATCCAAAAAATACTTTGATCATGTGAAGAACATTATTTTGATTTATAAGTTATGGACCTCATTCATTTAACCTCTTTACACTGACGTTATTCACTGGGCTCTAGCTTATTGTTTTATATATGTATGTAGGTGATCAAGTGCAAAAGGGGACTTAATGGCGTCAACAAATCTCTGTTTTGTCAAGCCATATATCGTGTCTGACCGCGAGGTTCCAAACTATCAAGCATCAAGGCTTTTTGGGTGGTTCAGAGTTCATCCTTTTGCAATTGTGATCAAGTGTAAAGTTTAGTCTTAAGACTTTTGTTATGACTGGTTTTATTTTGTTAATGAGATTTAATCCCTAAGTCATGTTTATATTTTGTGTACCTAAGCTTGACATGGACTTATGTATATATGTTTATATACTGGTTTGTTTTATTCCATTTAAGTCTGCACAGCTCATTGGACGTTACATTTTATTAATTATTGGCTTCCGCAGCCCCTATTATTGTATTACTGTTAAGCAGGCCTTTGATAATCTCAGATTGCTGGCCATTCATGATGTTAAACCTATAAGGGCGGATTTGTGTCATGACATTTGGAAATGGTATGGATAGGATATTCTTCCTCCACTAAGTCAAAAGTTGCTACCCCATAACTCTTTTTAAATAGAATAAGACTTGTCTCTTCATTTGTGTTAGAAAAGTCTACTTATAGGTCGTAAATTGTGGCTAGGTTTTGAAACCCAGACATAAGGGTGTCGACCCTTTTCTTTCTTTTCTTTTTTGCCTTGATTGCCATAAGTTCTTGGTATCGACCCTCTATTGCTGGAAGGCTTAAACTTTGTTCACTGTCTTTTGGTATCGACCCTGTCATTTTTTGGGTTTGACCTTTTGTTGCTGAATAGCTTAAGCTTTGTTCGTTGTCTTTTGGTATCAACCCTGTCATGTCTTGGTGTCGACCCCTTTGACCTATTTTAAGCAAGAATAACATTGTGCACAAGTGTACTGATTCTATTGCTTTGAGGTGCCATTATTAATGAGAATATAATAATTTAGAAACATACATTCTTTAGAATCATTAAAGAGCAAAGACATGGAAATATTTTAAAAACTTTGAATTACGAGCTCTAAATAAGCTTAACATATTTGTCAATAATCAAAATCATTAAAATTGAAATATGAACCATGGGCTAACATTAGTAATGCCTTTTGGGCTAACTAATGCACCGGCTTCATTCATGGACTTAATGAATTGAGTCTTTCGAGAATTCTTAGATCGGTTCGTAGTAGTCTTCGTCGACAATATCTTAGTCTATTCACCATCCGAGGAGGAACACGAAGTACATTTGCGAGTTGTACTTGAGTTACTTAGAGCAAACCGTTTATACGCTAAGTTCAGAAAGTATGAATTTTGGGTCAACGAGGTTAAGTTCCTAGGTCATGTGTTGTCCAAGAAAGGAGTGACTATAGATTCATCCAAGATAGATGCAGTACAAGATTGGGAACAACCTAAGAATGCCTTTGAGATTTGGAGTTTCCTGGGATTAGCCAGGTATTACCAACGTTTTGTATAAGATTTCTTTAGATTGGCTTCACCGTTAACTAAATTGATGAGGAAGGAATTAAATCATATGGAGTGAGGTTTACAAAAAGTCTTTTAAGGAGCTTAAGGATAGATTCACCATCGCTCCAGTTTTGATTATTTCGGTGAGAGGTTTGGGTTATTCAGTTTATTGTGATGCATCTTGAGAAGGTTTGGGTTGTGTATTGATGTAAGAAGAGAAAGTTGTTTCCTATCTTTCGCGACAGTTGAAAACACACGAGAGAAACTATCCTACTCACAACTTAGAGTTAGCGGCGGTGATTTTTGCCTTAAAAATCTAGAGGCACTATTAGTATGGAGAGAAATTTGAGGTGTTTTCTAATCATAAAAGTTTGAAATATCTGTTTTCACAAAACAAACTTGAATTTGAGGCAGAAGAGATGGATGGAGTTTATAAAGAATTATGATTTCGAGTTATACTATCATCCGGGGAAGGCCAATGTAGTGGCCAATGCTTTGAGTAGGAAGTCTGTAAGCAGTGTAGCTAGTATCGCCATCCAAGAATGAGAGATGTCAAGTGTTGTAAGCGAGTTTAACTTATATCTTGGTTAATTCGTCGGGTTGGTCACTTTCTTCATCGCAGTTGCACAACCTACTTTAGTTAGCCTAGTTATAGAAGCACAACAGAATGATCACGAAGTGGAATCTATCCGAGGAAAGATATCTATTAGGAAGGTAAAGAAGGGCTTGAATGTTTATCCTGACTTGAGTGTGAGGTATTTGGACCATTTTTTTGTGCCAGAGTCTTGTAAGGAAGAGGTACTCCGAGAGTTTTACCATTCTCGCCTTGCGGTACACTTTAGAGGCACAAAAATGTATCACTATCTGTGCCGCCAATTTTGGTGAAGGGTGATGAAGAGAGATGTGGCCGTGTTTGTTTCAACATGCCTTACTTGTCAACAAGTGAAGGCTGAACATCAGTAACCAGCAAGTTTGTTATAACCCTTACCCATAGCCGAGTAGAAGTGGGAACATGTCATGATGGATTTTGTTGTAGGTTTTCTAAGGACTCAATGGGGTACTGACACCATATGGATAATAGTTGACCGGTTAACCAAATTTGCACGCTTTGTACATATGTGCATGAGTGACTCAATAGATTACTTGCCGACCTATATATTAGAGACGTAGTATATAACGATTATGGTTTAGACTCGACCCATTTGCTGCTTTCGAATCCAAGAAATCGTGTATTTAATTGTTGTTCAACTCATTTTCACCTTGTTGTTTCTTGAGTTTGGCTATTGGGAGTTTTGGTTGTGTTTGAAACAGGTTAGGAGGTTAGTTTTTCAAAGAGTTGTTGCCCAAATTTTGGCTTGTTTGCTCGAGCGACCATTCCTATGCTCAAGCGATCTTTTACAGTCTGCAAAACTACTAAGAGTTTGATATCTTCACTCGTGCAGTCTTTCTTATGCTCGAGCGAACTTTTACAGGTCTGAACTACTAGAAGGGGGTCATTATGCACTCGAACGGTGGTTTTGGTCGCTCGAGCGATGTCTTATTTTTGTGTCTGTCGCTTGAGCGACCATTCCTTCACTCGAACAATCTGTATGTATATCAGTCCGTGAGGCAATCATTTTCAATCTGTAACGCCCTCAAAATAAACCCATAATACATAATATTAACATGCGGAATTATAAGGAAATAAAGTATCTTATTCCATTCATCAGAGTACCATGAAATAAAAACATCATAATAAATGCCCTATGGGCTTACATCTTGCCAAGCCAACACTTGGACACAATTCCATGAGTTCTAACTCAAAAACAAATAAAGCCCTAGGCTTGAAAGTTTACAAGTTGTTCAAATAAAACAAATAAAATAAAGCATGTCTTCGAGTCCAAATCCTCACAAGCTAAGTCCTTGGAGGTAGTGAACTGCCTGAACCTGAAAATGAAGTTCCCATATAGGGTGAGCCACAGCCCAGTAGAAAAATACTAAACCAAGCATAAGAATTAACTAAAGCATTAGCATTCGATACATGGTTAACACAAGATAATCAATTTCCAATTTCATGACCCGAATGTCTATATTGTCTATGACATATTGTCTATGACACCTTTCACTTTCCAATATTTATTCAACTTTCCAATTATATCATTATGGCTCAGAACCTGGCCAACTATAATAGTGATCCAGATGTCACAAAAATAAATGAGACTAAAGCTCAAACCACAACACTTCCATACTTCCAACTGATACACATTATAATGATGTATCATATCAACAACAAATAGCAATATTGCTATTATCAATAAGCACACATATGAGTAATGCTACTGGAGTCCATCCCCTATCTCCTCCCAACAAATCCGGTTTAGAGGTACATCCCCTATCTTCCCCTAAACCGTGGAGTTCATCCCCTATCTTCTCCAAACAACATGCATATGCAATGAAACACACAATTGCCATATACAACACATAATCAATACAAGTAATGTTCTGTATTAATTCAACAGTCAACATAAGTGACTTAATTCCAATTATACCTAAGCCACATGCAAGGTCTACAACAATCACAACTATCCTCCACCGATAGCCCAAAACAGTTATTTCTAAACAAGAAATAAATACAACAATGAATGTAAAATCAACATTCTCATAGGTAAGTATTTAAACTACCCAACTATATCATTAATCTCATAATTTCCCCAACTTCATGAATTAAACCCAATCCCACATTTTTCCCTTAAATTAATTATACAAATTAATCTAAGCCAAAACCCTAAGGTTTCTCCCAAAATTACCAAACTACCCCCACATACCAAAATACCAACACTTAAGATTAAAGCGTATAAATGGAGTAGAAAATCCCTACCTCGAAGCAAGAACCCAAAAAGAAGAAGACGGAGATGATAGCCCAAACTCCAAAGTGCTCCAAATCAACAACCGTTCAGATTAAATGAAAGCCCTCACTCTCCTCTATCTTATTTGTAAAGCAACTAGGGTAAAAACACACCCTAACTAGATCAAACCTAGGAGAGAAGGTGAGTTGGGAGAGAGAAAACTCATAACTAGGGTTTCTGGATCAAAAGTTGTAAAAAAAACGTTTTAAAACTGTTGTTGCGTATTTAAACTGGACAGGCTCACTCGAGCGAAGACATGGTCGCTCGAGCGACCAGACACATAAATCCACGCTCGAGCGAAGAAAAGATCGCTCGAGCCAAAAACTCGATGTTTCAGGTCTGCAACCCAGAAGCTCGCTCGAGCGACGAAATGCTCGCTCGAGCGACGAACTCGAAAACATACACGTCGCTCGCTCGAGCGAAGAAATGCTCGCTCGAGCCAAGAAACACATCTCTCAGGTCTAAGTACTAGACGCAGTCGCTCGCTCGAGCCAAGGAAAGCTCGCTCGAGCGAAGAACCAAAAACGAAGACCTCGCTCGAGCGAATAGAAGCTCGCTCGAGCGACCAAGCCAAAAACTGAACATGCAGACTTGATTTCTAAACCCAACCAATCTGCAACCAACCTGCTAAACACATCCTATAACCCAAGAATAAGAAATTAAAGGACAACACCAACAAATATAACAGCGGAATCCACGGAACGTAAGTCCGGATACAATAATCAAATGGGAAAAAGACCGGGGTCGCTATACAATCACTTTTTCATCTCATTCTCTCTCTAAACACTCCAAAAACTCTAGATCTACTTTTTCTCTCTCTAGTTCTTGAACTCTTGCACCAAATACTCTCGATCTCTGAGTTTTCTCACCCTATTCCCCTGGAGAAAAGCATTGAGCTCACCGAGGGCTTCATTTTAATCGAAGCATCTAGTGTTTTTGACACCGTCAAGTTCTACCCATCTCTTCTTCGTGTCATCTACTTGGAGGTAGGGATTTCTTTTACCCTTTTATGTGATTTTTAGTTTATTTATTTGCTTTTTGAAAATGGTTATTTATTTGGAAATTTTTGGTAAAACCTAGGGTTTGGTTTGAAATCAAAAGAGGGGTTTTCTAAATTGATTCTTGAAAATGGTTGTAGGAATATGATTGTGGATAAGTTGTGTTGAAATGGTGGAAATCTTTTTTCAAAATTGATTTTGAAAGAAAATAGGGTTTTTCCCTAACTTTGGATATTTGAAATTATGAAAAGGAAAAATGGAAAATGATGTTAGAAATTATGGAATTGGAATAATGGTTATGTTGATGATGATGGTGGAGTTGGGCATGTAATATCATTCTCATTGTAATTGATGGAAATGTAACTTTTGAATGGAATTTATCTATTGAATAGAAATATCTATTTTGAGCTATCGGTAGAGAATAGTCTTGATTGTGTAGATATTGTATGAGGATTAGGTTGAATTGAAATTAATTTCTCATCCATTGTGCATTGAGCATCATTACACATTGAACATTGTGAATGTATCGATTTTTTAGAAAAATTGGTGAATACCTTGGTGAATCTGGTTAAAGGGTGTGGTTGTGGTTATGATGTTAGCATGTGTGTCCTTGGTGAAAGTCTAGAAACTCGTACGGTTAGGTGCCGATCTTTCTGGTTAGTACCAATAAAATGGTTTAGGTAGTGCTTGTATAGCCTACTAGCAAACACGTACCTAGAGATTCCTAGTATTTTGTATCAATTGCCCTGTTTTCTGTATAAAAGGATTATCTTCATGAATGGATATATATCTGGCATTGCATTTTTTGAGATAAAAAATGAGAAATGTTTGGATAATGGCATGCACATGCATTTACCTTATGATTTTGCTAAGATTCATATGTTGTGTTAGAGTATCTCTACTGGGCTTTGGCTCAGCCTATGTGGGAAATAACTTTCAGGTGCTGATGATATGCCTCCGCCAAGGACATAACTTGGGAGGATCCGGAGCCTAAGGCTTCCTTTTTGGTTTCTTTATGTAATTATTTTTAACAAGTCTCGGGCTTTACATGTATTGAGTTTAAACTTATTTTGTTGTAACCAAGTATCATCTTGAAAAGTTGTAGCCATTAGGGCATTTCATTATTTGGTTTTATTTTCCTTTTTACTCTTGTATCCATACCATATGCTATAGATTCAGGATCTAGGATTTGTAAATATATATTGTATATGTCATTTTTTGTAACAATCAAAGCTATAATGAATAGAAGATACAAGATTGTTGATCTATTGTAACACTGTTATGTAATGGGTTAATGTTAATTATTTTTGGGGCGTTACATAATGCGACTTCACGGGGTTCCATTAACTATTGTCTTAGATAAAGATCCACGTTTCACGACTCGGTTGTGGCAGAGCCTACAGAGTACCTTGGGTACTAAGTTGACTTTTAGCACTACATACCATCCTCAGACTAACTGGCAGTCCAAGTGTACCATTCAGATCTTAAAGGATATGCTTCGGGCTTATATTCTTAATTTCAAAGGGTCGTGAGAGAGGCATTTACCTTTGGTGAAGTTTTCCTATAATAATAGCTTTCAGGCAAGTATTAGTATGGCACATTTTGAGGCCTTGTATGGTTGACCATGTAGATCCTGTGTATATTGGGCCGATGTGAGTGACACATCTATGTTAGGTCCTGCGTTAATCTAGAAAACGACAGAGAAAGTTGCACTTATCCGTAAAAAGTTGGTTTCGGCTCAGAGTCGTCAGAAGAGTTATGCAAACTGGAGAAGGAGACCTTTGTCTTTTGAGGTGGAGGATCACATATTCCTTAAGATTTGCCGAGATGGGGTTTGATGAGATTTGAAAAGAGTGGGAAATTATCTCCGAGGTTTATTGGGCATTGTGATATTCTAAAGTAGATTGAGGACGTAGCATATCGTTTGGCCTTGCCACTCCAACTTTTCGGGGTTCATGACGTATTTCATATTTATATTCTCTAGAAGTATGAGCGTAACCCTTCACATGTGTTGGATTAGACAAAGTTAGGTGTAGATGAGGATACCTTGTATGAAGGAGACCGGATCAGGTTTTAAACACACAGGATCAAGTTTTGTGAGTAAGACTATTTCATTGGTTAGGATGTTGTGGCGACGTCACAGAATCCAGGAGACAACTTAGAAACGTGAGGCTGAAATCCGTGAAAAGTATCCAGATTTGTTAGTTAGTGTTTAAGTCCTCGTGACTTTTTCATGTTTTGTTGCAATATGTAACTGTTATAAGTGTTTTGGAGATCTGATTTGTAATATCTCGTGAGGAATGACATTGTTCATGATTGTTCCTAGTATGGATTGTTAATGGGATGAGATTATGTAATTACATGTTGATTTAAAATTTTGGAAACAGAATTTCTTAATAATAAATATATTATTTATATATTATAATATTTAATTTAAATAATATAAATAATATTTTAAAAAAACCTTATTGAGCTGAATTCGAGTTTCATTAATATTAACGAGCAGAATCAAGTTTGACCTCAGTTACTTATCAAGCTAAGTTCGAGCTCAATAAACGAGCTCGATAAGCAAACGAGCTGAGCTCGAATTCGATTCGACTTGGCTCATTTGCAGCTCTATTCCCAACGGTCATGTCTTCCAAATTCTATTGCAACAAAATTCTCTCTCCTTAAATATCCCTTCCCCCTCTCTCTCTTCAATATACATTATTTTGTATTTAGCAAGTTTACATACTTAGAAAATAGATTAAAAAATTATTCACAATATACAATCTAAGGTCAAGATTAATTCATGAATTAATCCCATAATAAGAAAATTAAATTTACACTATATTTGAAATTATGTTTAAATTTCTAATTTTTCTTTTTGAGTTAATAAACATTTTTGTATTTTATGCTCAATGGGTAAATGGGCTCACATAGCAGCCATGTTATTGGCACATCATTTCACTCACTTGTCTTGATCCTAACATTGAGGTTGAGGATTTAGGAAGGAATTTGAAAAGAAAAAAAGAAAAGGTGTGTAAAATTAGATAAAATGTAAGTATATTTTATTTACATTTCACATATCTTTTTCCGTTTCCTTTTTAAATCACTTCCTAAATCCTCTAACCAAACATAGCGTAAGCCTACTAATTGCATTTACACTTAAAAGGAATTCACTAGGTTATTCTTCCTCGACCACTAAAAGAAATTTTAAATTTAGTGTCATTTTAAAAATGCCGCCACAAAAGTGTAAAAATGCCACTAATGTTGTGTTTGATTAAGAGATTTGAAAAACAATTTGAAAAAAAAAAAAGAAAAAGAAGTGTGAAATTAGATAAAATATAAGTATATTTTATTCACATTTCACCTATATTTTTATTTTTTCTTTCCAAATTCCTTCTCAAATCTCCCAACTAAATTCAGCATAAAAGTACATTTTTGGTAAACATTGCCTACACCAACATTATCTTACGTAAATGTCAGTTTTTTAAATGCCCGTTAAAAAATGTGAGTAATTTAAAGTGTATATAGTGATTTAATCTTAAGCCAAGATATGCATAGACAATTTCAAGAGCGCCTTTAACCTCTATAGCTTTGAGAGGGATAATTCCAAAATCAAGTTAAAACTATAAATGCATATTGATTTGATACTCAAAAATTTGATTAAAATGCAATCCTTGCAAAAATTGAAAAGACATAAATATGTTAAATAATAAGATTTATTTTAAGAAAATGATATACAAGCTCATTTTCTAAATCCATTTTGTAGACTCAGTGATGTGACAACAAGATAATTAATTGATAATTAGAGAATAAGAGAGATAGAGAGAGACAGATAGAGAAAGAGAATCGACATAGATATTTAATAGAGTTCCATATCTTTGGATTTAGAAAATAGATATAATTTTTGAATTTAAGCAATAATATTTTTTATTTTAACATTAAGTTATTTTTTGCATTATAAATCTGTCAAACAATATGATATAAATAGTGTCACCAAGTCAACAATAATACAATAGATAGGATGTTCAACTCTATAATTCAAATATAATTATACAAGACACTAACCATCATATTTGCATCATGAAAAAAAATATTAAAATAATACAATGATGATTAGATGTTATATGGGATAGTTAATTAATCTTTGAATATGTAGCTGTATCATAATATTAGGTTCACTGTCCAATGGATAATTGCATTATTAATCTTTGAATATGGTTCAAGTCATTATTGTATTATTATATTAAATTTTTAATCTTGTATAATGAGATTATTTATATTTATACTTTTTTTTTAATTAGTAAAAGATGTTATTAATGAAAAATAACTAATCAAGTAATTTATTATTGAATGGTGATATCATGCGCTGATGATAACACGTGTACTCAATTCTTTTTCTCCCTTTAGCTCAACCTTTCTTCCATGATTGTGTTTGGATTTAAAATTTGTGAAAAAAAAAAAAAAAAATGAACACAAATGAAATATAAACTAATTTTTTCATATTTAAACCACAATATGACAATTTTGAATAATTTCTAGATAGTTAAGTTTGGATTTGTAGCATTACTGATATCAGATATATATTTCAATTAACAATTCATGTAATTTTATTATTGTATAGGAGAGTAG
The DNA here is from genome assembly GCA_030407325.1 of Camellia japonica. Classification (NCBI taxonomy): domain Eukaryota; kingdom Viridiplantae; phylum Streptophyta; class Magnoliopsida; order Ericales; family Theaceae; genus Camellia; species Camellia japonica. The sequence continues at coordinate 33,781,159 of JAPPVO010000013.1, forward strand.
TTGGATATTTAAAAAAATTTAGTAAGAGGGTATTTATAATTTATAAAATCACAAGTGACAATCAATATTTAGTAAAACCATCATAATAATCTAGGAATAATGTTAGAAATTCTAAATATTTTATCAATATTTTACTAAATGTCTTACATAAGCGTAGGACTCCTATAAAACTTATGTAAGTTTTACATTCATATAAAATATTTAATAAAAATATTGATAAAACATTCAAAATCTCTAACATTTTTCAGATGGATGGGAGAGAGAGAGAGAGAGGGAGAGAGCAATGAATTTCAGGTTTCCCTAGTCTGTACAAAACTGTAAATGATGAATGGGATGTCTTTGGGATAGACAATGACAGTTGCTTCCTATCCTCCTATTTATGCTCCTACCATTTGTGAGAAAGCCACATGCTACTGTTACACACATGTCCTGTTTTTCCATGTTTGTTTACATGAAATGCTAAAAACCTGTAAGAGCTAAGCTAAGAAGCTATATGTTACGTTTCTTGTTTCTATCCACCATTCCCACCCCCTTACCTTACCATCACCATGAAGAGGGCCCCCTCTCTCTCTCTCTCTCTCTCTCTCTCTCTCATCATCTTCTCTTTCTCGTGCTTGCTAGTATTCATTTTCCTCTAGTCACGTGATGGGCCATGTGACTACATTAGACCTTCCAATCTACAATCACTTCTAGTGCTACCTCTTCCCCACTCACAAATACTTTATCACAAATTATATAGGAAAAATTATAAATATGTGGAACAGTGCAGAAATTATTGTAGTGATGAATTTTTTGATGGTGTAATTTTGACACACAATGAGAATTTATACCATGTATATAGAGAATTTGTACAATATATTCAATAAAATTATATCACCATAAAAATATAAATAATTTTTCACTATCTCACTATTTGTAACTTTTCCGGGACAATTTTTTTTAAAAATAAAATACAATATTGATACATAGAATTTGCTTTTTATTAAATTATAAAAAATGATTTGAATCAAACTCAGGAGTAGGGATGTGCGCAATACCATTCAATCAACTAAAATCGCATCGATCCGTACCAATCTATCCGTTAATCGCGGTTTAAATTTTAAAATTTACAATGTGCTTTCGAAATTGCTCCGGTCCGCTATAGTTAATACATATATGTTTTTTTAATATATAATAAAATATCAAAGTAAAAATGAGTGTGAGAGAAATTTAATATGTGAAATTTATTACAAATTAGTAGTTATATATATGAAAAATATTATATAAAATTAATTTGTATTATATAGATGAAAAATATTATGTAAATTAGTGTTATATATAATGAAAAGGCTTGATAATTGGTTAGAATATTCTTAAATCTACCAATTTGTCCAAAATTGCTCAAAATATTATGCAAATTAATAGTTATATATATGAAAAATATTATGCAAATTAGTATTACATATTATGGAAATGCTTGATAATTAGTTAGAATATTCATCAATCCGCCAATCTGTCTAAAACCTCTCAAACTGCAATTTGTCAATCTGTCAATCTACTAATCCACTATTTGATTTATAATTTTACTTTCAAACTATCTAAATCGCACTGCATACACCCTACATCGGGAGACTTCCACTCGTAACAATATAAAAATAATAATAATAATCACCCCTACGCACTGATTTGAAATTTGCCTAATAGTTTATGGTCATATTTGTTTGGCTTTTTGGGAATAGAGATTAAACTAATAATCCATGGGACTCACTTAAAGAGTGTTTCGTTAGAAACATGAGTGATGAGATTAACTATCCTCTTGGACTAGTAATCCCCCCACATGGTAGAACTAACAGAGTCACAGGAAGGTTGGGATTAAAAATTGAGTGAAGAAATTAGTGAAATTTTAAATGATTTTTAAGTACAAATTATATTTTTTAGAATAAAAATAATAATTATAATATTAAAAAATACTAAAACTTACAAAATATTAGTTTTATATATTAATAATATCTATAGTATTACTAATCCAATAATGTACAAACAAACACTCTTTATTCTACATCTCTAATCTAATATCACCACACTAATATTCTCCTCATTCAATTTCACCGTACACTTAGGCCATGTTTGATTCACAAGACTAATAGTGAAGGTATTAATAATCTCATCAAATTAGTGTGGTATTCATTATCTAATTGGATTAATAGAATAAATTATCTCATTGTCTATTGTTTGATTTGCATTGGATTAGTAAGTAAAAGAGTCTTTTTATTTTATTTCCCAGCTCAGGATATATAATCTCACCCTTACCCCATTACTAATAATCATAGAAATTTGTTGGATTAATTATTTATTGGATTAATAATGCTGAAACAAAATTTCAAAACAAACACAAGATCATTGGACCCACAGATTAATAATCTCAATCCCATGCTCTAATCCTATCAATCAAACATGCTCTTAATCCCCTCCATCCTATGGAGCCAAACAAACGTGGCCTATAGAAGAAATTATAAATTGGTGGGAAATAGATAAAGTTGTTGTTTGGCAATCAACTTTTTTTAATTGACTTTTTGACTATAATGTGGGCCTAAAAAATTTGTTGGCGTTGACTTTTTTGACTTTTATAATTTTTATGAGAAAAAATAATAATAATAATTATATTTTAAATGTGACATTTTATCTTATTAATATTTTAATTTATTTTATCTTTTAATAACTAATTTAGCCTACCGTTTTGCCAAACAAAGCCAACAATTACAAAATTTGGATGTGCTAGACTATTGTGTGAGAAGTGTGTTCAATGCTATTATTTTTACTCGTCTTACAGCATCTCCAGTGGTGAACCAAACCTGGCATTAGATTTAAATTTTTGTGAAAAAGTCACTTTTTGGAGCTCCAATGGTTTCAGCAAATTGGTATCAAAATGAGAATTCACCAAAAAATTCATCAAAGTGAGAACAGGGTACAGATTTCACTACTTTATTGTGCGTGACCGTTGAAGGAAACCAACCGGTCAACCAGCCGATTGACCAGCCGGTTGACTAACCGGTCGACCGGTTCCCTTTCAAATAGGTAGGTTCAAAAAGGTTCAAACAGGTTTTAAAAAAAAAAACACACAATTTTTACCTTACCGGTCGACCGGCCGGTCGACCCTTCCCTTTTGATGCACGGTTGGAACAAGAAATATCAGATTGAGAAAATTAGTTTTTTTTTACTCAGATTTGATGAAAAATTCGGTTCACCGTTGGAGATGGTCTTAGAGTACAAACTCACTTACACCTTTTATAATTTTAAAATTATTTTCTCCACTTCCCGCTAATTTGCAATTAGCCCAACACTTTGGGTTGGTTTGGAATGTTAATTGACTTTTTAATTTTTTAACTTTTTAATTATTTTAATTTGGAGTTAAAAAGTTTTGTTTGGGATGATCTTGTTAGATTTTTTGAATTTTGTGAGAGAAAAAATAAAATTATTATAATTTAAATGTGATATTTTATTTTATTGACTTTTTAATATATTTTAGCTTTTATAATTAAAATAGTCAAAAAAAAAAAAAAAAAAAAAACCGAATAACTCTTTACGTACGAGTGCTTTATATACTTATACTTACATATATGTGGGTAAGATAACATAGAACTTATATATAGAAAATATATCACTAGAAGGATAAATATTTATATGTAAGGCTGGCATATCTAAAAAAATGTTGATGTCACAAAAGGCTGAACCATTAAATTTTATTAGGGAGTTGATAGTGTTGGCGAAATTAGACTAAAACAAACTGTGTACAAAATTTGATGGTATTGTAGAACTTTCGTATTGAAAATAACAATAAGAAGGGTATAATAAAAAAGGGTAGATTATACTGACTTCGTTTGAAATTTGAAGAAAATAAGGTAAGTTTCATAATTTAGACATAATTACATTAAATAGTATTGAGATTTTAATTTATATGACACTTAACTTCCTTTTTATCAATAATTTGTTAGTCGTAAGAATGAAGAAAATAATCTTATCATCTCTTTTACACAAAAATATATATTTTAATTTTTTTTTTTTTTTTTTTTTTTTGGTAGTTTTCCACCATTTACATCAGTTTCGATCTATTTAATCTTATTAAAACATAAGTCGATGTAATCATATCAAGACTAGTATTGTGAGCCTTATTATATTTTTTCCAAACTCTAGGGAGTTTAGTGTAATTTTCCCAAATACAAATATGGTGATAATAATACAATCTAGAAAGAACAAAGCATCACCACCAAAACTGAAATTGCTAATGTACAAGTATTTCAATACGAGGAGCCATGAGAAAAGAGATGACAAATTAAGTTATTATTTAGGAGAAATTTATGATAAAAATCTAGGGAGTAATAGAATTAATACACAAGTTCAAGTTTAGGAAGATTGAGATCAAGACAACTCTATCTCTAATCTCATTGAAATTTTTATTGGGGGCAACTTTTTTATTTATTTATTTTTATTTATTTTTTTTGACTAAATCTCTTGAAACTTGTCATTATATTATATCTCCGTCTTTGAGTCTCAAATATGTGAATATTATATAATATTGTTTATTTTGCGACTTTCTGTAGAAATATGAAAAATCGATAAAAAAAAAAAAAAAAAATCATATGGTAAAAAAATTCATTTTTTTACTTGCTTACATGCATATATGCACCACTCAATTCTTTAGTTGGAAATACTTTGAAAACCATATGATAAACATGTGAGGCTTTGCAGCTGGCTACATTTTTTTTATGTCACACTCATATATCACTCCATAAATACTCATGAATTGCACACATTGGGCCTAAGACATATGAAAACTCATAAACCATGGAAATGAGTTATGAAGGAAAAGGAGATGATAAAGAGAGGTATAAGCATTTTACCAAAAAGAAGCAATGACTGTAGCCTGTAGGGTCATTGCAAATAGAAAGAGAAAGTGAGAGTCCATTCAAGGTTAATAGTGATAGAAAATGGCTTTTGAAAAAGAAATGAGAAGGGTTTTGGATCAAATTAGTTTCTAGCCTTCGTCACCTCCAACCACCCACCGACAGTGAAAGTCACCAAAATGACGCCTTTTAACTCAAACACTAGCTTGTAGTGGTAGAACCAGTGTAGGCCGAGGAGCAGCATCTGCTCCCCTCAACTTTTTATAATTACTATTTAGTCTAAGATTTTTAAAATATTATTTAATTTGTTCTCTCTAAAATTATACATATGTTTGTTTGTAAGTCTATCTCTTTTATTTTATTTTTTTCAATAAAACCCTACAATTTATGCATTCTTATTTATTTTGATAACGAAATTACATTAAAAAAAAGTAAAATGTCTATGTTAATTAGTCATTTTGTATGCATGAATTCTAATAAATTACTACTATTTTTTCTTTTTTTTTAATTTGCATTCTCCAATGAGAAAGGGAAAGGGAAAGAGAGAAAGATAGAGAAAGAATAAATTATTATTTTTATATTTAGCCAAGTAGTTCTCTAAATGTAACTAGTCAAGAAGATGAGAAGTAAAATAGCTAGCATAATGGCTAGCTGGTTGGAAAAGCATAAAAGAAAGCCGACTAACTAAAATTATTAAAATGTCTATTTAACTAGCCTGTTAAAGATGCATTTACTCAATAGTTGTCTTAATTATTGGATCTTGGCTAACTTTTAATAGATTTCTTTTGTATCAAAAGCTCTACTTCTAGTTTGGTTTGCTACAATGGACTTTATTTTGCATTATCTTTTTCAACAACTTTGCATCGCATTGGGTTTATTCTATCTTTTGATGAATATCAATTCTTGTTAAACTTCTTTTATGTGCATTTAATTGACTTCTCCGATTTTTATTTTCATATTCATAGCCTCAAAATTCTCTAGACTTGAATGTTTACAAAGGTGTATTTTTCTTATACATATGATATTAAAATATTAAAAATTGATTTGTATGCTTTGTAATTTACCCTAACAGTGCCACCCAACCAAAATGTTGGCTTCACCACTGCAACCCTACCCTGAAAGGGGACCCTGAGAATTTAGCAATGTGCTCATGAGACCACCCTACCTTGTATATAAACATGCTGGCAATTGCACAGGCTTGGGCCAGCTTTCATTAAGCCCATTTCATGGTTGGAATGATGCGCACATACCCTAGTGGGCAATGCACAGCCCCACTGTGGCAACAGAATGGGCAAACTTGGTTGTGGTTTGAACCGACATCGATAGGGACAACTCTAAATGGCACCTTTGGCTAAGTTAAGTTGGGCCATGGAAGGTCTGCTCACTCTGATGGGGGCTCTACTTGAATGACAGACAGGGAAGTAAGAACACTGGCAAGTGGGTATGTGTGTACGAGCGCAAGCGCCGGTACTTAATGGTCATGTGAAATTCACATCATTTGAATGAGAATTTTTCACATTATGAAGCATACTAGTGCAATGGAATACAATTGAGTAGTGTGTTTTTGGTAGTTATATAGCATTTAGAGCCATGTCAGGCCTGTTAGATTGTGCAATTGGAACAACTAGGAGAGTCCCACTGTGACTAGAAATTTCCATCACAACTTTTGTCACTCCTTTTAACATTTTTTCAATCATTAGAAGTAAAATCAATTACCTGAAGTATTGAGGTGGCATAACTTTCTCTTGTGTAAAAGAGATGGTTTTTTGTTGGTGCATACAGCACTCTTGGGTGGCGATTAACGGTTTGTGTTGGAAGAAAACAAGCCCATATACAAGTTTTTGGCTCGGATTCTGAACTTGTTGTCAATGTACTTGATTAGAATCATTCTGGATGTGGCTGAAGAGCTCATGGCAAATGGCAATTTAAAAGCAACCACATGTAGATTAAAAAATGATGTTGAAAATTGAAATGCAGACCGAAACGGACCAATGTGGTTAGTTTCGATTGCATCTGGTTTTGTGGACCTCATGTTAACGACCAATCAAATTGAGAGTTGGTTTTTGTGAGGCCCACAATCAAAAATCACATTGATTGTTTCGGTCTGCAACTCAGGTCTCAGGAGCAGAGATCCAGATAGATGGCCAATAGATAGCCATTAGACTTTTGACTCCTTTCCATGGAGATTAATATTACAGTTGGTCTTGGCGGGCTCATCTCATCATATACAAGAGAAAGTGGCCACTGCAGAATTCCTTGTTACCCAGAACTTTGGGCCAGCATTTTATGATTCCAGACCTCACATGTTTTCAAAATTGTGATCCAAACATGTTTTCAATAGTTGCAGACTGACATGTAAAGTTGTAATCGAATCATGAATAGTTTAAAGCTTGCTTAATACTTAATTGAACCTAATTTTTTTTGTTAATGAACAAACTTTACTTAAAATTAATTTTTTGAGTATTCAAGCTAAGCTTGAGGAAATCCAAGCTCAACTTGAATAGACTCATGAACATAATTATTAATACATGTTTTATTTCTCTTTTGATATTTATGCAAGTTTATATATTTTGATTAATGAAATTTTTCAATATATTTTTATTACAATCTTCAGTTCACTTCCTTTTCTTTGCTCTCTTTTTTTTTTTTCTTTTCGCTTTAAGCTTATGATCAACTTTAGCTTGTTTATGTAATCAACTTGACTCAAGCCTTGTTTGAATTTCTCAAATATTTGAGAAGTTCAACTCAAACTTGAGCTCAATTCTTCAAGCACGATTTGAACTCAACTTGAACTCAAGCTAAATTAATTTTCAACGAGCAAATTTCAAATACTCAAAACTCAACTCGACTTAACCCATTTGCAATCCTACTAACATGCACCAAATATCTATATAGCATGACCCATAGGCCCTAACCTAATTTGGGATGACTATCCATCTGAACACTTGGCCTCACTTGCCTCGCACAAGGCCACTAAAGAGGCCATCACATCCGAGTACAACTCCAAATGAGACAGCTACATTAATGAGAAGATTATAAGCAAACTATAAATAACGCTCATATATGTAAATTAGCAATAAAAGAAAATAAAACAGATAACAAAAATATATTTGATATATTGTGAGTGTTTGAAAAATTACTATTTTAATAAATTATTTTAATTTTTGACTATTTTAATAGATTAAAATTTTTGTATTTAAAGAGATATTTAGAATTTTTTTATAGTTAAATGTGATGTTTGTGAAAAAAAAAAAAATAAAATTATGAATTTAATGTAATATTTTGCCTTATTAACTATTTTAACCTATTTTATGTTTATGTAGATTTTAGCTTAAAATAGGCTAAAATAACCCTCGCCAAACACCCCCATTATTAAAAGTAAGTTTAAGTGTCCTTTTCACGAGTTTGAAGAGAAGCATATTAAAGCTGATCTTTGGCCTTAACTTGAGCTTAAACGAAACATTTTTGTTTAGCAAACAAACTTGTAAATCAGTTAAACTCAAACTATTCGTCAAATAAACCCTAATAATTGCTGAATACATACTGGACTTCAGAGAATTGAAAGTAAGCTAAAAAAAAAACAGTGGAACTAGACTCCAGCATTGTCAAACACAAATGCCCAGCCCAAGGCCTCAGTATTCACCATGATCAATCCCCAAAAAATAGGAGCTCAAGGCAAAAGTATAACATTTCTAACCGACTAGAGGTAACAATCACTGACATGGAAAGTTCTCAGACACAACTCCGGTTTGCTTAAGTTCGCTGTTAAACCATACTTGTAAAAATGGCCTCTCAGATCATTACCAATAGATCACTTATAAATTATATCAAACAGACGATCCACAAATGGATTTCTCACACAGAGAAGGGTGATTCAAGCATTTGGGCTGCAACCATCATTATCACCTCAACGCGAGAAGGGAAAAATGTATGAAGCAAACACTTAGAAGTGACTCGAAACATCCATATGGCAGCCTAAAGAATTCTACCACAAAGCACAACCACAACCAGACTTGAAACAATGGCTGATGAGTAACTAAAATGGTCTCTTATCCGCAATACATTCACCTCTCATACACAAATCCTTCGATAGTGTTGAAAATTTCAGAAAATAACTCATTAACTAAAGGAGCACGAAAAAGGATAGCAAAAAGCCAAAGCCATGAACATAAGCCCTCTTACTCAAATGCATCGTCATCATCGTCAGGAAGGGGCTGGCTAGCCGCTGCAGCAAGCTCAGCTTCGTGCCTGTAAAGAATACCAAAGGGATAAGAAACACCACAAATTGATTATTAACAGCAACGATAAGTGAATTACTCTATGTCCTAGATTAATTCTGGTTAATTGTGCACAACTCACAAATTTTCATTCCTGGACCCTAATGTTCCCCACAAGTTAAAAATTTAAGTACCGTGAACCACCACCACCACCACCACCACCACCAAAAAAAAATTTGAAATTTGTTAAAGAAATTTTTGTTTTTTGTATTTTTTAATCTTTAGTGGATTTTTTTCATTTTTTAATCAAATTTTTTTAATGTTTAAATGCACCTAATCTAGGTGCACCTAAAAAGCAAATTTCTTGTGAGGAAATGTTCTTTTTTTTTTTTTATCTTCAGTGAACTTTTTTCAAAGTTCTTCACAAATATTTATTTGGGCTAATTACATCAATGGTCCTCCTACTTTTCTCAAAGTTTCAGTTTGGTCCTTGTACTTTGAATTTTGTCAATTGGGTCATTATACTTTCTATCTTGTTCCGCTTTGGTCCTTTTTGCTTTACAATCTTGACCCTAAGATTTTATTTATTATATTCTTGCCTCTTAAGTTTTGTTTGTTATATTATAAAAATACCTTTTTATTTTATTTTTTATCACACTATTTTTTCATTTTTCTAATGTATTAATTCAAAAGGCTCCTTTGGAGAGTTCCCCTGCAAGGATAAAGATAATTATTTGTGATGTTTTCTTGCTTATTTTCTACAATAGCTAATTGCTTATCTTTATCTAATAGTAGATGTCAAATTTCTTGTATAATTTCTAGTTGATTTTTCTTAAGTTCTTTTAATAACTTGGTTATAGTATTATTTTTGTTCAATTATTATTTGTAGTGTAGTACTATTATTTAAATTATCTTATTTGACTTCTTCAATATATCTAATGCTCATATATTTACATTGGCAAGGCTGAAAAACCAGGTTCTGATACCAATTCTAATAGGGAAATAGGGCCTTATAGTAATTAATAGAACTTCTGGATTTATAGTTTATTTCTATATTTCCTTCAAGGATTAAATTGATTTGGAATTGAATCTTGAAGGACTAAATTGACACAATTAGAGCTATAGGGACTAAAATGAAACAGGTGTCAAACTTGAAGGACTATGGCTATAATTCACCCTATTTATTTTGAGTTGCATCTAAATTGGGTGCATCTAAAGATTTTGTTTTTGAAAATAGACTAAAATTTAATAATAATAATAATAATAATAATAAAGAAAAACAAAAAACAAAAAAAATCTCAAAAAACAGTTTTCAAATTATAAACCAAACTAGGTTGTTTTTCAAGAATGCATTCTAATTATTTTCTTCTTTTTAATTTTCTGAGTGGCACCTGGAATGGAATACATAGACTCAATAGAAAAACTTTTAGTGAAAGTAACAAATTAACACATTTTATAATGAAAAGCCTTACTGTTGCTGTGCAGCCAAGTCAATCTGCACTTCAGGAGGAGCAAGTGCGGGAGACTCCACAAAATGAAGATTGGGGTCCCTGATATTGATAAAGCAATTATCAAATTTTGGCATAGTCCACACTCCACCAGTATAAATAAACAAAAAATAAAAATAACAAACAATGTGCTATTCCATTACCCTGCAAGCTTCCTGGCAAGGTACAAGAAAGGTTTTTCAAAGTTATAGTTACTCTTAGCAGAGATTTCATAGTACTGCAAATTCTTCTTCCTGTGGAATGTAACCTGCTTTGCCTTGACCTGCCTGTTCTTCACATCAACCTTGTTTCCACAAAGAACAATGGGTATATTCTCACAGACCCTACAATTGCCCCAGAAAACTAAGTCAAACTTGGACAAGTTGAATACCATAAGGAGTGATCAGCAACACACGCACCCACACACAACATAAAATAATTTTCAAAAATTTGTTAAATGCACCTGCACAAATCTCGGTGCCAGGTGGGAACATTCTTGTATGTCAACCGAGCAGTAACATCAAACATGATGACTGCACATTGCCCATGAATGCTGTAAATAGAAACGGAAAATTCCAGAGCAAATTAGAATTGATAATAAAGGTGGCCTCAAATGCCAATTACCACAAAACTGACCTTGATAAAATTCAGAATATTGCAATGGATCTAAATTCTATAGAATAATAATATTAGAGAAATTATATTCACTCTCCCCCATTAGCCTCTCACACTCCCATTGTGAAAGGCTAAAAGAAAAGTGTGAAAATCATTTCACAAATATTATCTAAAGAAAAATAATAAATTTTACAAATTACAAGTATTTCCAAGTAAATCAACCCATAGAAAATGATACAGCTCCATTTCTTTTACCAAATTGAAAATCAAAATATAATACAATACACCACAAAAGATCTTCCAAAAGTTATCAGCAAATGCAAATCCTTACAACTAAACATGGAAATATTCTTCTAAATCAAACTATACAGGAAAGCAAGTTATAAATCTTTTTTTGGTTGAATAAAAGTTGTCTCTTGTTCTCACTTTCTTCCAGCCACTGTCTCATCACCATGGAAACTATAGTCCATTCTTCAGTTAAATTCATAATAGCCTCCAAAGATGGATACACCCAAAAAGATTAGCATAGCTTCTATTAAACTAATAAACTAATGACCATTTGAATTTCAAATTTTGCAACATCATATCAAAATATCAAGTAAAATCCATAAGAACAACACTTTACCAAGCATGACCAACGTAAAGTTCCTATGGTTACAGTGCCATTATGCTGTAGTATTCCTATCAAAATGTCAAACAATATTATCATATATATCAACTGATGTATCAAGACGTCAGCCTATTTCGACATGTTGATATCAGTAGTACAATGTTGGCCAACTTTGTTGCAAAATGCTTGAAACTGCTGGTAAAACTTTCCACCAAGAATAATAATCCAACACCAGCATTACCAAATTACTCATTAGATCATACAAAATATTTCCTGTTACCAACAAAATTTGCAAACTAAAGCAACTCCAGCTTTTCTATTCATGTTGATTGGAACATTAGAGTAAGGTATTCTAAATATGAAATTTACTCAATGTGCCTAAAAAAAATTATCCAACGGCAGCATAACCAATGTCACCAAATAACTATTCATGTAAAATATAATTAAAATGTGTATATACGTAATATGCACTCCCATTTACTCAATCAAAGAAAGTATCAGTTCCTTATTGAAGTTTTAATCATGTTATAAATCAATCCCACTCCCCCTCTTCCCTACAGCTGGTTCAAACCCATAACTACTCCTACCAAACAGCAGCATAATTGCAGAGTTTAATTGTCCCAACAAAATCACATGTCAGCATTCAAATATTTTATTGTGATGTTGAAAACAACTGCATGAAAGCTATAACAGTCAACATATCTTACCATCAAGCAATTGGATCCAACAAGTTAAATGAATTTTGAAAAAGACCCGTGCACATATCCATAAGCAACAGTTAAGTGAAACAGAAAGCTGTCTAGATTTGGAAATAGTAACTACTGATGTACAAGCACTTACTAGTAACCATCTCTAAGACCACCGAATTTCTCTTGCCCAGCGGTATCCCAGCAATAAAATCGGATTTTCCCACAGTTTGTGAAGAAGTCCAAAGGGTGAACTTCGACACCAATGGTTGCTGTTTAAAACAAAAACAATAATTATCAAATAAACATGCATGCATGGTACTGAAAATAATCTGAACTTAGTTAAAGAAGAAATTATCATGTCACTGTAATTCTTCTCCTCCACATACAAAAATACAATCAAGTAGAAGAAATTAAATTAAACAATCAAACCCAAGAAAGATCAGGTTTTTACTGATACACTTACGTTCGTACTTCTTCTCAAATTCACCAGTGAGATGCCTCTTCACAAAAGTTGTTTTCCCTGCATCATTCAAACATATTAAGCAACAAGAACCAAAATTCATCAAGCAACCTACTGTTCAACTTCGTGCACGTGAAATAGTTCAAATCAAACCTTTCTTTGAAAAACTAAGGATGTGCTTGGCTTCAATATAGAAAACTGTTTTCTATAGTGTTCTTCCTAACAAGAAAAAAAATAAGCAACACAAACAGAACTCATTTGGCAAACTGTTTTCAGGATTTTTCTTTTCTTTTCTTTTCTTTTCTTTTCTTTTCTGAAACACCCATTTTTAGGAAACAATAGTATATTGCTTTCCAAATTCTCAAAAAATGGATTCATAAAAACTAAAAACATATGAAAACAAGGGTATGCTTCAAATTCTCATTCTCTTATTTTTTGAAAACATGAATAACAAAAATGACAAATGGAAACAAAAACAGTGAAAACGAAACCAAACGATCCCTAAACATACTTTTGGATTCACTTCAGCTCTGAGGGGAAAAAATGAGCTAAAGAATCACAATACGCTCATCTTTCCTCAGTGCCAAACAATTCTTATATCCTCAAGCTTGACAGACATTTAAAGAAACAAATTTTTCGACATTACAGAACCAAAAAAAAAATTTAATTAATCAAAAAAATTTAAAAAAAGTAAAAATAAAAAAATAAATACCAGTTCCTCCATCACCAACAATGACAAGCTTGAAGCTCGGGTAATCAACAGTCTGTTGGTTCGGCAAAGCCTGCAAGCACGAAAAACTACAAAATCAGCGGCTCAAATATAAACCCACAACTCCATTCTTAATAAAAGTCTTCAAATGATTTTTAAATTTTTTTTTTTTTTAAAGTGTAATTTTTTACATGAAAATGAACAGATCGTGATCCATTGAGAGCAGGAATTGTAAGTTGAAAACCCTAGAGTCTAACTAAACCTAAATCAAACAATGACGAAATCGAAGAGATCGGAGAGGAGAATAGAATAGAAAGAAGAAAGCTTTACCATTGGATTTGAATATTCTGATACAGTAGCTTGGTGTGTTGGAGACAGACAGAGAGAGAGGAGAGGCGGCGAGGTGTTGAGCGACAGTTTATATAGAGAAGGGTGGCCGACTCTCTTTGTCCGTCAGATTCTTTGTGGGCGCCTGCCTGTTTTATTTCAAATATAGTAATTTTTTTAATTTATTTATTAATTTTTTTCAAAAATAATAATTTATTTTAAAAAAATAATTTGTTCAAAAAAAAAATTATTTTTATTTTTATGACAAACTAATTTTAATTTTTCTCAACAAAATCGAAAATAAATTTCAAAACACAAATTTGTATTTTTTTTTTGTCATTTTATATACAAAAATGCTAGACTCAAAAAAATTATACTCCGTCTGTTCCAAAATAATGGTCCCTTTTGGGGAATCTAACTTTTTTTTGATAGTACAATATTGCATTTGAAAAAAGTTGATTTTTCAAAATTACCCTTTTGATAGTACATTTTTTTGGAATATCAATGACATAATTGTACTTTTTATATTGTTTACTAATTTAAAAGAAGGGCAAAATAGGAAATTTATATTATTTTTGTACTTAATTTTTGAAGAGGGACTAATATTTTGGGACAATGAAAAATGGAATAAGAGACTAATATTTTGGGACGGAGGGAGTATGTAATATTTATATGGGTGTGAGTCTAGACTCATATAACTATTGTATAAAATTTTTAAGATGTTTTTCAAAAATTTCTAATATTGCTCTTTTATATAATATAAAAACAAGGAAAATTTACCCATAAGTCCTAGTTTCTGAAAAGTTAAACCATTTAGTCCTAAAAGTTTTCTTATGCTCCATTTAGTCCCATTTGCACATCAATCTAATGTTCGAAACATTAATCTGATGTTCGAAATCTAATGTTCGAAACATTAATCTGATGTTCGAAATATTGTAATGGGACCTTTCAATCTATAAGAAAACTTTTAGGACTAAACAATGTATAAGTTATTAATTTGGGATTTATTGGTGCATCCCCCTATAAACAATGAGAAGTGCTGAAAATAAAAATAAAATTACTAATAATTTTAAAATCAAAACAATTAAAATTACTAAGTAGAAAGAAAAATATTGAATGGCCAATTAAACCAATCAAAATAGATTTAAAAAATGAAAAATTACCCAAAAATCTCATTTGGGAAAATGTTGCTCCATTTAAGTCTTGGAAGTTTTCTTTCAAACCAATTATTCCTTTTTATTTATGGAATATTATGGAGTTTACTTGTTTACCCTTAAGTGTAATTTTGGTTGTGATTTTTTCCTAATGTTTGGATGAGTTGGTTATGGTATGGTGTTAATTTTTCAAATTTTTGTGGAGGATTGCGTAGAGTGATTTGTGGGGTTAGTGATGTTTAGCCATTTGATGTGGGGGGCTGATGTGGAATCGTGATGTTGTTGTTAGTTGTTATTTTTTTATTTTTTTATTTTTTGACTGATATTTGGATGAGTTTATTAAGGTATGATGCAATATGTCTAATTTTTATTGTTCAGGTTGCGTAAAGTGATTTTTGGGGTTGATGTTATTGCTTTCATACCACACTACATGTAGAATACTTCCCAATGTGGATGTGAATGTAATCACACACAGCCAAACATGAACGTAGTATACACTTCAGATTAATAGTAAACTGGACAATAAAAAAAAAAAAATACCAACACATTAACACTATCACCCACACACGACCCACTAAATACATGAACATACGTGGTGTAAATGTTATTGCAAAACCCACTAACAGTAATGATAGAAATCCTCACAAAACACAACCCCCAAAATGATCTGAATCATTCATGTTACTATCAAACACAACTCCCAAAAAAAATTCAAACACATCAATGGCTAATACATTAGTAGGGGTCATGGGAGTCCTCTTTTGTGGGGGGTCCCAAACATTTTCCAACCTGCTAAATACATGAACACTAATTCCATTTTGTGGTGTCATGTGTTTAGTGGGTCATGAGTGTTCCATATGTGGTACAATTTTACTGCCAACTTTTACTAATAGCTACATTGAGCAAATGTTATTACAAAATATTTTCATAAATCAAACATTATACGGTTGTAATCATATTGCATGGATATCATACATTCCAACAGCGTGACACCTACCAACTGTACAACATACATACGCTACTTTCAAACGTTCAACTCAACTAACTACACTAATATTCTACAAGCCTAAGGTAAATAATTTCGTCACCCATCCAACGATTGTTGCCTACACGTCACATGACCCATACGACATTGCAATTACACATACGCAATTCCAGCAACATCAAAATACGCCACTATCACCCCCTCCCCATGCACCCCACTTTCATACCACAGTCACATTCAAAACACACATACAAAATGGAAATGCAAATCACAATATTAACAACATAATTACGTTAGCGGTCGTACCGACCAAATTGGAATGTTGTGTTCTACCCATTAACGTCACACACACAAAAGAATACAAACATCACATTAAATGTGCACACTCACACACCAATCAACATACACCTAACATACCCAATTTGGCTAACTACACCTATGAACACTATCACAAAAACAAAAAAACTCCCATAGTCATACAAAGAATCTTCAACTCCTATTACATTACGTGTTTCTCCGACCAGCAACATATGCATATATGTTGCCCATAGACGACATCACAAAATGGAATACAATGCACAACAACACAACCTTCAAACCAATACATACATCAGCAACCCAATAAATTAAAAAAACACCAGCACATTAACACAAACAGGCGCATTTTCACCAATCCATACACAAAAAACCAAGGAAAAATTATGCAAATAGTCTCTATAGTTTATACGATGTGTCAATTTGGTCCCTGTAGTTTCAATTTGCTCGATTTTGCCCCTTAATTTAACGGATTGTATCATTTTAGTCTAATAAATAATGGTTGTTAAGTTAATTTAACGGGAAGTCAAACAATGTATCAATTTGGTCCCTCTATTTTTCACAATGTGTCAATTTAGTCCCTATCAAAATCGAGAAAATTGAAACTATAGGGATCAAATTGACACATCGTGTAAAGTACAGAGACCAAATTGACACATTGTTTGACCTTTCGTAAAATTAACTTAACAACCGTTATTTATTGGACTAAAATGACACAATCTGTTAAATTAATGGGTAAAATCGAGCAAATTGAAACTACAGGGACCAAATTGACACATCGTGTATACTACATAGACTATTTGCATAATTTACCCAAAAACCAATACATACATAAAAAAACCATATACTACACACTTGTCGCCATGTGTTCCCGCAACAATCTCTGGCGTCGATATTGTGCAGATGTTGTATTCACCGCTAATGAATGGACAAAATGGTTATCACACCCAACGTCATGAACATCGCAAAGTATTACTATAAAGGGGGTTTTGGGAGGTACGCTAATGTTAATTTGCGAGATTGACATCAACATTACCAAACTGAACACGAATCCCAAAAATCACGTTAGTGAATCGCTGCAACATCAGAAATCAAAATCCAAAACCTTTCATTTTTACTGTCACAGTTCCGATCATGCAAGAGGGACAACCAAAAAACACTACTTTTCGCTGTTGGACACTTTAGTAATTTTAACATCTACACAAACCCATATTTACCCTCATTATTTCAAACCTACATGCATAAATCTTGGGCTATAAAATCTTTAACATTGAAATAGGACCTATCAGTCTTTAAAAAAAAACATAGGACTAATTGGTTTAACATTTTTAAATTTGAAATTTAATGGTACTTTATCCTTAAAAAAATGGTAAAATAAATTAAAAAAAATTCAAATGATAATCATCATAGTGTGGATGTGGGTGAGTAAATTTCGACATGGCACGTGGGCAGGTTTGGACTGAACTTATACTATATAATAATTTTTAAATTTAAGATTGGATCAATATTTTATTCTTATACTTGTTAAAAAATAAATTAAAAAAATTAAGTCGGTTCGTAGCTTAATTATTATTTATTATAGTTAATTTTTATATTTGTAAATAAAAATATAATTAATTTAATGATTTGATTGCCTAAATTAATTTTTATAATTACTTTTTACATGATTAATAATACATTAATTTATGTTATAAGAAAATGAAATCAATTATATATATATATATATATTGTATAAATAATTTGTAGACAAGTTACGGTGGGTTGGACTTGAAGGACTAATCTTCAACCTAACTATATTATAATCAAATTAAAAAAATTTACTCAAACCTGCCTTATATGAATCTAAATAATAATTTCAAACTCTATAAATTATTATAAAGTTTGAGAGGGCTCAATGCAACCAACGAATCATCTCTTACTTGTAGCGGTCCATCCAATTCAGCTCAATATTTTAAGATTTGCAAAAGACTAATTTGCCCATAAGATGGGCTAGACTAAAATTTTATCGGTGGTATATATGCACTAATTAGTGTACCAATACTAGTTATAGTATTATTATCAGATATATAATACTATATGTTGTTAGGTACTAACTACAGTATCTAGTTAGTACACTAATGGTGCATGTAGCACCACCATTATTATTGACATCATTTATTAATTACATTACAAATACCAAAAACTTTTTAAATTTTGCCACATTATTAATTGGTACACTAATTGGTGCATATAGTATTATTCAAATTTTATACTCATTTAATATTGGAGCATTTAACCCATGTGTTTAATTTATGAATTTATACTCCATTAAGTTCTAACAAAGATTTTTTAGACCTTCAAACTCCATTAAATTTTTAATCGGAAATGAGCCGTAGCTCGAATTGGTTGGCTCGAATTGGCTCGCAAGAGGGAGAGAAGAGAGGAAGAAGAGAGGAGAAAGAGACAGAGGAGAAAGAGGGAGAGAAGAGAGGAGAAAGAGGGAGAGAAGAGATGGAGAAGAGCCAGCACCACCGCCGCCGCGAGGATCGTCGCTGCTCGTCGCCTCGTCGCCTGCCGTCGCTGCTCGTCGGTCTCTGCCTCACCTCCGCCCCCACCTCCAGCCCATTTGTTAGGCCCCCTCCAGTCCCTCCTCCTCCTCTCCCTCTAGTCCCTCCTCCTCCTCCTTCATCCTTCCTTCTCTTCTCCTTCTCTGCTTCTGATTCGAGCCAATTCGAGCTCCACCTTTCGAGCTACGTAGCACTACCGATTTTTAATAGTCGAAATTACTTTTCAAATAATGATTGCTCATCATTTATGATTATCTATAAAGGAACATGATGATTTGACTTTTTTTTTATTTTTAAAATTTTAAAACATCAATTTTCAAATTGAAAAAACTAAATAAAAATTATGTGCCAAAAAAAAAAAACTAAAATTATTTGAAAAAACTAAATAAAAATGTTTTTTTTTTTTTTTTTTGAAAAAATTGAATTATTTTTTTTGTGCAAAACTAAAATTTTTGTGCCTATAAAGGTGCATGATGTTGGAACATTGATATACAAAACTAGAAGAAAAAAAAATTTTAAATGAAAAAATTGATAATTATCAGTTTTAAAAATGAAAAAAAAATGTTAATATTCTTGGTTTTATTGAATAGTTGAATCAGACCAATCAGTAGAAGGGTAAAAATGTTTAATTTCATGCTTTGCTTTTTTTTTATCAGTTAGTGAAACAATTATCTAGAACATTACTATGCAAAATTGATAATATTCTTAGTTTTAAAAATTAGAAAAAACAGATCATATTCTCAGTTTTATTAAATATGATTTATTAGTTTAAAAAGTCTTAGGACCTGAATTACCATAATATTTATAAATATGATTTTTGGGTAATTAACTCTTTAATATTTGGACGGATTGAGGTAAAGAATTATAACTCAGCCCAACTCATCTATTTATAAAATATTAATTATAAATTAATATTTTTCTTGTTATAAAATAAAGTAGAAAAAATATATAAGACAAAAAAAATAAACATTTTTATAAGGTTTAAATTAGAATATTTGTCAAAAATCATATTTATGTTATCATTTAATTTTGTTAACGTTTGAAATTTAATAAATAAATGAATCTAGCTAATTTATCATTATTTTAAGACAAAAAAAAATTATATTAAATTAATAACTCATACCTTGTGTTCAGTGGGCAGATATAAAATTTGAATTTCTTTTAAGGTTGAATTTGAACTGACTAGATTAGGCTCAAATTGGATTGGATAAAATTTGAAATGACCATTATTCTCTCATTACATAGTAATAGTATAAATATGAGCAGACCCCACTAATATTTTTACATCCTTACTTGGATTGGTTTGGAAATATGTTATTTTAATAATTTAAATTTTGATTTTTTTTTTATCTAAAATATGAAATGGTAAAAACTAATATGGTTGTTATGATTTTTTTATTTTTTATGAAATAACGTGCAAAAGTAGAGAGAATTTTTTTTTTTTTGTATATTTCTTAAGACTGTGTTTAGTTCATGGATTTGAAGAGAAATTTGAAAATAGAAAGAGAAAATGTAAGTGAAATGTAAATAAAATATACATACATTTTACTAAATTTCACACATCTTTTAATTTTTTCTTTTTAAATCTATGAACCAAACACAGTCTTAGTGATTTTTTTTAATTTTTTGGTTATTGTAGGGAGTAGGGGTGTGCGTGGTGCAGTCCGAGCGGTTTGTAAATAAAATTATAAATCAAAAGATAGATTGACTGATTGACAAATAATCAATTCACGATTTGGGACAGATTGACATATTAAAAAATATTTTTAAACAATTATTAAACATTTACATAATATATAACACTAATTTGAATAATATTTTTCATATATATAACATAAACTAATTTTATATAATATTTTTGATATATTTAATTATGATAAATAAAATAATTTTAAAGACAAATTATAAATTTAAGTGTAAATTATACTTTGCACCCTTGCAATTTACACAAAATCTCACTTTAGTCCCTTCACATCAAATTATTACACTTAATCCCTTACACTTTTTGTCAAGTGTCACATTGACCATTCTATTAACAGTGAGGTTAACAAAAATTATCATTTAGGGAGTTAAGTGTCACAATTTTGATGTGTGGGGACTAAAGTGAGATTTTATGTAAAGTACAGGGGTGCATAGTGTAATTTATCCTCACATGTTCTCTCTCTCTCTCTCTCTCTCTCTCTCTCTCTCTCCTAATAAAAAATTAAAAAAACTATTTTAATCTTTTTCATTTTATTTTCATAATATATATAATTTTTAATATAAAAATTTAATTTTAAAAAATTAAAATATTATTGAAAATATACCTTTAAAATGAGACTAATGTTAAATATATTTAATAAAAAATTAAAATAAATAAAAAGAAATTACTATGTTTAGTTATGTTTTGAAATTATTATTATTTAAATATAAAAAATTAATTTGATGAAATAAACACACAAAAATTATATATTTTTGAAATTCTCAAAAACAATCTTCATTCAAAAAAAAAATTATATGAAAACAATTTTTTTAAAGGAAATAAAAAAACACACAAATCTAATTTGTGCATAAGTGCAAATCAAATGCGTAATAGTTTTGGAAAGATAGTTAAAAACTATTTTTTGGGTTTTTTTTGACTTTTTTTGAAAAAAAATGTGTAAAAAAATGATCACATCATCACACACAAAAGTAAAAAAAAAAAAAAAAAAACCAAAAAATTAACTTTTAACCATCTTCTCAAAACTCCTCTATATTTAATTTGCACCTATGCACAAATTGGATTTGTGTGTTTTTTTTTATTTTCTTTAAAAAAATATATTTTCATATGATTTTTTTTAATGAAGATTGTTTTTGATAATTTCAAAAATATGTGATTTTTGTGTGTTTATTTCATCAAATTAAATTTTATATTTAAAAAATAATAATTTCGAAACGTAACTAAACATAGTAATTACTTTTTATTTATTTAAATTTTTTATTGAATATATTTAATATTAGTCTCATTTTAAAGGTATATTTTCAATGAGATTTTAATTTTATAAAATTAAATTTTTATATTAAAAATTATACATATTATGAAAATAAAATGAAAAAGATTAAAATAGTTTTTTTAATTTTTTATTAGGAGAGAAAGAGAGAGAACATGTGAGGGAAATTCTATTTCCACATGCCTAATTAACTCAAGGCACACACTTAATGGAATATTAATTTAATGACAATTATATCTTAAATGAAAATGACTATAATAGATATTCAGTAATACCCATAATATAATATGAAAACAATTCTCTATACACATCTTTTAAGAACAAAAAAATCTCAATATACACCTTTTAATTTTTTAAAAAAAAGTAAACTCTAATTTTTTCATTATTATCATTTTGCTTGAACAAACAATCCAATTGAAAACCTTACACCATTTTGTTCAGTAATGAATAACACGATAAGAAATGCAAATTTTGATTTGGAGCCCATATAATTGAGGGCTCGATTCTGCTGTCACCAATTTGCAGCGATCCATGTCGAGATGCAAAAGTGCATGGGATAAACCAAATATTGGCACTCATACCCACCTAGCCACAGTACTATTATTGAATCCTCACAGTATTCTTGGTAATGTAGAGAGTAAAGATGACATTCGTATAAGCTTCCAGATTTTGGAAGTCCCAAACCGTCACTCACAAGATCAAAATCGAAGGTTTTATGTCGATAGAGGGCATGTAGATCCGAAAATGATAAATACAATAACAAAATGATAAATGTAATAAAAAAAATGAAATCAATGTAATAAAAAAAATGAAAAGATTTCTTACCTTCAACACTATTTTAGAGGATTTACAATGGTCTTCAATGGACGTGTTTTATGCAAGTCTTCAATGGAGTGGGTGGATCAATGTGGAAGTAGGGTCAATCAAAAGTATGTGGAAAGAGAATTAGCGGTGTGTGTACAATAGTTATAAATGAATAGTGTAATTGTAATTTTAAATGTCTGGATTGAAAAAATTAATTGATAATCAAATTAATAGGTATGTGTATTGAGAAAAGATGTGCCTTGAGCTAATTAGAGGTGTGGAAATAGAATTTCCCAACATGTGAGGGTAAATTACACTATGCATCCCTGTACTTTACACAAAATCCCACTTTAGTCCTTACACATCAAAATTGTGACAATTAACCCCCCTAAAGGGTAACTTCTGTTAGCCTCACTGTTAATAGAATAGCCAATGCGATACTTGACCAAAAGTGCATGAGGTTAAGTGTCACAATTTGATGTGTAGGGACTAAAATGAGATTTTTTATAAAGTGCAGAGGTACAAAGTATAATTTATCTTAAATTTAAAATTTTAATTTATAATACAGCGCAGTAATACGAATGGTTACGATTTTAAGAGACTGGGCAATAGCCCCCTATAGATGGTATTGAGAAAAGAACAATACTAAAAACTTTAAATATTTTACTAAATATTTTATCAAATATTTTATATAAATATAAAGAGTAGTGATTGGTAGCTCGAATTTGAGCCTCCCGAATTCAAAAAACGACGTCGTTTTTGAAATTTTTTTTTTTTTTCAGAAGAAGAAAATCAGTGGAAGAAAGAGGAAGAAGGAGGAAGGAGGAGGAGGAGAAGAAGAAGAAGAACTAGAGGGGAAGAGGCCAACAAAATCGGGTTGGAGGCGGAGGCGGGGCTGGAGGCGACGGTGGTTGGAGGCGAGGTTGCGACGAGCTGCGGCGGGGCTGCGACGATCAGAGCTGCTGCAACGATCGGCCGGTCGATCTGCCATTGAACAGCGGCGGCGGAGGCGAAGGAGAAGGAGGGCCCTCTCTCTCTCTCCATTCCCTCTTCTCTTTCTCTCTTTTGGACTGTTCCGCGGGGAGGGAGAAGGGGGGGATTTCGGGAGAAAAATCATTTTCCAAATATAAAATCCACACTCTATAAATCTCACATCCATAAAATGTTTAATAAAATATTTAGGATCCCACCCTTGACAAAAAAAAAAAAAAGAAAAAAAAGAAAAAAAAAGGGCGTAAATAGAAGGAAGGAGCGGACCATTCGATATAGAGAAGGAATCAACGAAATCATACGAGGCCTCCTTCGCGGTTAGCCCAACAAAAACGACTCTTCTCTCTCTCTCTCTCTCTCTCTCTCATTCTCTTTTTCCGGATTTACAACTAGAATGGCGTCGCCTTCCGATCCCTCCAACCAGTAAGTTCTTTCTATATAATTGTGTTTGTAGTTTTGGTAATCAGACTCTCTCTCTCTCTCTCTCTCTCTCTCTCTCTCTCTTGTTTACTGAAGTTTGATGTATAAATTTATTTTCCAAGGCAGGCTGCTGCTAGGAAACAAAACAAAAGACCCCCTTTGAAATTTCTGTTTCCCCTAATTTATGCTCCTGTTCTTCCTCTCAAGTAGTAGTTCTGGTTTTATTTTATTTTATTTTATTTTTTTATTATAATTTTTATTAATTTCTTTATGTTGGTTCATTGTAAATTTACTAAATTGTATGTTTCTAATAATGGGTTTGATTCATTCAATTGCGACATAACCCTGTTTTGAGGGACCGTTTGTTCACTGCTGGGGCATTTGCTCATGGGTTTTACTTGATGTATCCTTTTTCGATTCAGTGTTTTTATTTTTATTTTTTATTTTTTGGTTTTTGTTTATGATATTCTAAAATGATATAATGTGATTAGGGTTATCTGAGACATGTTGCTAACTGGTTTCCCAAGGATCAAATTCACTGTCTGCTTATAATATTTCATAATTCATTGTTATTAAACAATAACCCATTTCAATTTTATACAGCATGATAATGCAAATATATATATATATATATATTTGGGATTAAAGGATTACTTTTAAGTAATTAGACGTATAGTTGTAGGATGGAGTCATAAGGTGGCCAACTAACGTTACAGATGGGGACTTTAGACTACTTAATTTAGTAGATGCGAAAAAGTTTGGAATAACTTCAGAAATTTTTGAAACAAACATGTTATTCCATGTTAAAATTTCAACATACGAAAAATTGGACATAAAGCAAGTGCTGAACTTTCTCTTGTTGCGGCACACATACACACACATAGACATTGGTTAGATAAAAAAAGATTCTAAAGAACCTTTCAATATTTTTGCACTTAGCTCCAAAAACCAAATGACTTCCCTATGCCCAATCTTTAGTTGAAAAAGAGAAGGTTCTAATTTTTTATAATTTCAATGAGGGGCAAAGGGATGGATGGAGAAACATCTTTTTGTCTTGGAAGGGATTTATCAGCAATGTTTTCCCCTCTTTCTTTTTTTTGGTTCCAATGATGATGGGGGCTTTAAATAATGATGGCCTGGAGGGGCTGTTTTTTTGGGGCTCTCCCAGCCACATGCCCATGAATGCCCACCTTCCCAACTTGGATAAAATTCGGATTTTTATCAAAATGCTACTTACCTTGTTAGAGACAATTCAGGTTGTGCAAATTGCTTCACAATAACATTGGTTTAGGATGCATATCTTAAACAAATATTCATCTCATATATTGTGATATGCAAAGCTAATATTTTCTCTAGTCCTCATGCTTGAGATAAGATGGATCTTCTTGTTACTCATTGAGCACTTTTTAGAGGCTCATTGCCAAAGAGAAGAAGAAGAGAGGAATTGAGTGTATTTGATTTGTCACAAATTGCTCAACGAGTGGAATCACTTGAGATTGCTAATTGTAGAATCATTCATGTGACCAAGACACTTCCTTGATTGGTCTGGAGGAATCAATCACTCTAGGAAAGAACACTTGCAAGATAATTTTTTGGATATCAACAACCTAATCTTATGATTCATCTTCGTATGAATTTATAAGATTACAAATGTCTCTTAAATGCTAGATTCTTGGTATTCCACGCATAACAAGCACTTTAAATTTATTTAAGCACTTGACAATAACCTAGAAGTGTTTAAGGAATTTTCTTGAATCTTGATAACGACCTTTATATCACTTCGATGATTCTTGAAAACCGGAAGAGCTGACTAATTAAAATGTCTTATCATTTTTATAGATTATCACTTGATGCTCCTTCATTACTAGGCTGGGTATAAAAAATTTGAATGTAATATCATTGAGAATAAATGAATTAATGTGTCAGCGTCCTGAGGAGGTTAGGGAGCAATAAGGTCGTCCCAATTGGTGGTCGGGACATTGAATGACCTTGCTCACGAGCAGGGTTTGAACCTTGCTACCCATTCCCTTCCCCTTTGGCTCTATTTGTTTTCCTCCATAGCCTATGAGATTGGATTACCTATTATATAAGCCTCACAAGAAACATGTTTGGTTTGAGAAACGACCATCATGAGACTAGGAGTCCCATGGGATTAGTAATACCCTTCAATGAGGGGAGTAGCAATCCCATGGTGGAGGTGGTATTGCAAATTCAATCCTATGGGATTGGGGGTGAAATTACTATTTTGCCCTGTACTTTACAAAAACAACCGTCACTTTCTACATAATGAGGGCTTTCGTGTAATTTCATAGATTTAATCTCAATCAATTAATATCACTATAATAGTGCACAAACAAACACAATTTACCTTACACCTCCAACCTAATGCCACTACAGTAGTAATCCCCACTCACTCAATCCCACTTTACTTATTATCTCATCCAACTTAATTCGAAAGACAAACGTTGCCTTAAAGTGTAATTTCTATATGTTGTTTTTTCTTGTATAAAAAAGAGGGGGGAGGGGGGGAGGGGTCTTGAGGAGGTTATAAAAGAGCAAGAAGGAGAATTAGTGATCATAGACATTTCTAAATGTGGGTGGTGGCCAATGAGTCAGTAGAGGCCGAGGAGGAGAGAATTAAGGTGTCTTTAGTGAGAGAGAGGATGGTAGAACAGGAGATGGGCCATTGCTAGAAGAGTGGAGTAAGGGATGAACTTGCTTCAACACTTGCATTGGAGTCCCCTTATATAGGATGATGGACTGTTAGAGGCTAGCTTATCCAGGACCAAGTGGCTGACTCTCCTTGATTTGACAAAATGGAGGTATCTCGCCTGCCCTTATGTCATAGGATATTGATCTTGGGGTCTATGCTATGGGCAACAAAAGAGGTAGTTATGATATATTGGAGAATGTATCATAGAATGAGGTTGGTGGTAGGTATGATACACCTTACATGGAGGGTATGTCACGACCCAAATCTGTTCCTATGGGTTTAGTATTGTAACCGGCCAGTAATCCTGGATTACCAAAGGCCTTTGAACAAATTAAACAAAATACATGGGTTAACGGAAACAAATACAAACATATAATGTCCATAGAGTTGTGCAGACATACATGGGACTGAAAATTTAAAAACTTATATTTACATATATATGATGTCATCAGAATGTCAGCCTTTTGTCATCATAGATACAGATAAACCAAAAGTTTGTCCAAACAAACAAAAGAAAATAACTTAAACTTAAACTTGCCTCATATCCACAAAACTCGACTACATGACATTTCGGAACCTCCTCGGGAGGCACACTGGTTAGTTGACTCAAATAGATCTCCAGGCAATTCTCACTGAGCCTGGTCCCGCGCCTGATCACCTACATACATAAATAATACAGTGATCTGGAGTTTAGTGAATAACAATAGAGTAAAGGGTTTATGAATGATGTCCATCACAGATTTAGAAATCAGAGTTCATATCAGAAACTGATCTAGATTCACATGTTTATACAGAATTCGTAAGTAGTTATATGTGGTACATCCATTAGCTATCAGATCAAATTGGTTATAAGACCTACATGCATAGTCGGTTTCGACGATCATAAAGGTCAACATCTTTGTGCACAAATAGCCATGATATTGTTATCCCCAGGCAAGGGTCAAGTGAACATAAGCCTCGGTATTGTTACCTTCGGGCAAGTGCCACATGAACATAGACCTCGGTATTGTTACCCCCGGGTAAGGGCCACATGAACATAAGCCACGGTATTGTTACCCCCGAGCGAGGGCCACATGAACATAAGTCACGGTATTGTTACCCCTAGGCGAGGGCCACGTGAACTAAGGATGCCACAAATACATTTCAGAAAAATGGACATTCATTCATGATTCATAAAATAGCATTTAAGAAAACAGATCATATCATTTTAGTCAGAAAATACTTATAATCAAACATAGCTTTATAAAATTGTACTCATGGATAGCTCTAGTAGCAGAACAGGTCACATGAACAGAATAGATTGATTAGGCGGGCAACAACACGTGGCCTACACAAACACGTAACGGATATATATTGAAACATATGTTCGGAAAACACTTAACTCATTTCTTTTTTTATCTTGGTGTGTTTCCAATCCTTATCGTCATTATTATGTTTTAATTAAGGCTTAGGAATGCCTAAGATGCAATGAGGATGTCAAAATGTAATTTGAAACACTTAGTTAAATTTGCTAAAAATAGGGTCTTCGCTTGAGCGCAACTTTGGTCGCTCGAGCGGATTGCAAAACTTTGCAAAAGTACTAGTTGCTTGATTTTTACGCTCGACGGTCGCTCGAGCCAAAGATTGAGTAAATGTGGGTTTGCTTGAGCGCATACTTTGTTGCTCGAGCCATCGTGTAATTGTCTGCAAAACTTCTGAGAGCTCGAATTCTTCGCTCGAGTGCAAACTCTACCGCTCGAGCGAAGCTTGCGAATTCTGAAATTTCCAAATTGCATTCCCAGTTTCAAAACTTGATTTCAAAGCACTAAACACATCCTTTTGGGCCAAAACTTGAGAAAACATTTGTAAACTCATAGGACTTCATGAATTGAAAGCCATTTCTCCAAAACATGCATAAATGGAGTGTTTAAGTACAAAACCACAATGAGCTCTCTTAATATAACAAAAATAAGCTCTTGCATGTCAGAATTTGTTGAAATCAAAACTCAAAATCCATGAATTATGCATGCATGTATGTTATGATCTTCTTTCCTACTTCTTTAGCTTAATTCTTGCATTTCTTAGCTTAACTCTCTTGAATTCATGCATTAACCAACTCAATTACAAGACTAAAGGTTTGAATTCTTACCTTAGGTGCTCAATTGTATTCTAGATGTTCGATTGGTTGAGTTTCCAAGTCAAATTCTTCAACTTCCTCTAATTCTCTACAACTCTGAAGCTTGAATTCAACCTCTCTCTCTCTCTCTCTCTATATATATATATATGTGTGTGTGTGTGTATATATATTTGAGCTCAAGAAGATGATAGGAAATGTTTTGCTAAGCTTGCTTTCACATATTTATAGGTTGGATTAACTTAAGCTAATTAAATAGGATTAGAGCTAAGCTAGTTCACTTTAATAATCATTTTATTTTAATTATTTCGTTCCGATTTGAATTTCAATTAAATCTACCATAAAATTCTAAAAATTCAAAATAACTCATAAACGGAGTCAATTTCGCGTTCGGAAACCTATAAGGCTTTCAATTCGCATAAGGTAATAGAAACATAAATAGATATTTCTACGACTGACTGATATAAACACAGTTAACACATAGCATATACAATTAACTCAGAATTTCCTCTTAATTACTTATTAGGCATTCTGAATCATAGTTTATTGGCTAATCACACACAGGTCGGGGTTGTTGCAGTCTTCTCCCCTTAATGAGTTTGGTCCTCCAAACTCGAATTACCTTTATTTTGGAAGAATATCGGATCCAGAGGGAACAAATCAGGGTATCTCTTCATCATATCTTCTTCGGTCTCCCAAGTCGCATACGTCCCTCCATGATTTTGCCAATCTACTTTCACCAATGGAATTTCTTTGTTCCTCAGTCTTTTAATTCGGCAGTTTACAATCTAAATTGGCCTTTCTTCATACGTACAATCATCCTTCTGGAGCACATGTGTTGGCTCAATAACATGATGCGGATCTTGTAAATATTCCCGAAGCATCGAAACGTGAAAAATATTATGCTTGTTCTCCATAATCGGAGGTAAAGCCACTTGATACGTCATCGGATTGATTTTCTCAATAATTTCATATGGCCCACTATACCGCGGTGCCAATTTTTCTTTAACCCCAAATCGAGTTTGTCCTTTCATTGGAGTTACTTTGATAAACACGTGATCACCGACTTCATATTCTCTGTCTCTCTCCGAACATCCGTATAACTCTTTTGATGACTTTGTGCAGTTTTCAAACGTTGTTGTATCTATCAACTTCACTTTCTCAGTCATTTCTTGCATAAGTTCGGTCCCAATAGCGGTCTATTGCCTACTTCGGCCGAACAGATTGGAGATCGGCATTTTCTTTTGTACAAAGCCTCACGAGGAGCCATCCCGATACTTGAATGATAGTTGTTATTGTACACAAACTCGGCCACGGTAAATAAGCTTCCCAATTTCCCTGGAAATGTAAGACACATTCCGAGCATATCTTCCAAGGTCTATATCTGTGATACCCCTGTTCTGTATTATGCTAATTGGTCCTTAATTTGAGTATGATTATGTGTTTAGCATGATTTTATGTGCCATTATTTGAATAAATGTGATCTTGAAATTCTATCTGTTCACCGTAGGAATATTTGTTTGAATAATCTACTTTGGAAATTAAATTGAGGGCCTTATCGGCCACAGAACCCGAAATTGATTACGCCATTGTGATTAGCGTAATTTTTAGAGCCTACGGTGAAATTTAATTGAAAATTGATTCGGGTTAGATTAAATCGATTAAATTGATGAATAGTGCCAAATTGCTTTATTATTATTATTATATTGTGAGTGGGGATCTATGTAAAGGCATTTTACACTCAATTCCCTTCCTTTAACTTCATTTGGGCTGATCAACTCTCTGGAGAGAGAGGCAAGGCCGGCTGTTAGAGTGAGAGAGGAGAGAATTGTGCAAATTTGGCCTAAAGCTTGGAAATCTTGGAGATTTAGCTCAAGAATTGACTAGAGCTTAGGAGATCAAAGCTTCTAGGTGAGTAATTCTTGAATTATAGTTTGTGATTTTGTGTGTTCAAGCTAACTTGGTGATCAAGAGTAAGGTTAAAATGAAATTGGGTTGGGTTTGTTGAATTGAAGCCTAATAAGTGCATACATGGAAGAAATTACTTTGAGATTGCATGTTTGAGCACAAATGAGTATAATCCATGTGAAATGTTAAAGGAAACTCATGTTTGATCACCATTTGTGTTATCTAAGTTGAGAATGTGGCTAATTCATCACATGCATATACAATTTGAGAAGATATGAGCTTGAATGCATGAGTTTGTTATGTTGGTGTTGAGTTTGACATATTTTGGGACATGCATGTAGATAAATCAAGAAATTGAGATTCCTAATGTTGTAATCTTGTATTGGTAGCATGTTAACATGTGTAAATGTGCAATTTGAGCCATAACATGCATGAATGGTTGGTTGGAAGTCGAAATGAAGCTCAAGAACACAAATCTGGGTTTTCCAAAATTTTGAGGTCCGCTCGAGTGGGGAACATGACGCTCGAGCAGGAAAATCGTGCTCCCAGCACTTTTTGCAGAGTTGGATGTCCGCTCGAGCGGGATATCTCACGCTCGAGCAGGGAGTTTTGTAGATAGGCATTCCGCTCGAGCTCTCTATTACGCGCTCGAGCGTATTTTTCATGTAACCAATACTTTTGCAGGCCTTAAGGGTCCGCTCGAGCGGGGAAGTTGACGCTCGAGCGGGGACCCTGTTCTCTGAAATTTTGTATGCTCGTTCTGTGTTTCGCTTTCCGTTCTCTTTCACTTGTAAACACTCTTAGGCATATGTTAAGCATTGTAAATGAGTTAATGAGATAAGAATAAAGCCTAAAGAGGAATATGCGAATCAAAGAACGGATTGAACTGTTAGTGACCCCTTTTGTGTTCATGAAATGTGTAGGGTCAAGCTCCAGGGCAAATTCACAAGCCGATCACTGTGAGTAATATC
This sequence comes from Camellia japonica, assembly GCA_030407325.1. Taxonomy (NCBI): domain Eukaryota; kingdom Viridiplantae; phylum Streptophyta; class Magnoliopsida; order Ericales; family Theaceae; genus Camellia; species Camellia japonica. The sequence goes on from JAPPVO010000013.1 coordinate 33,813,041, forward strand.
GATATTCGAATGCTTGTGAATGTCCAATTGTTTAATTCCCTTATAAGCTTTATGAGTTGCTAATTGGGATTGTGGACAAAAGTCTGACACGAATAAATGAATGGACCGAAGGTCGTTTTGATAAACATAAATGGACCAAAGGTCGTTTTGATAAACAAGTGGACCAAAGGTCGTTTTGATAGAATTGAATGGACCGAAGGTTGTTTTGGTAGAAATGAATGGACCGAAGGTCGTTTTGACTTATATGAATGGACCGAAGGTCATTTTGACTTATATGAATGGACCGAAGGTCGTTTTGACTTATATGAATGGGCCGAAGGTCGTTTTGACATGAATGAGTGGGCCGAAGGCCGTTTGACGAGAATGATCGGGCCGAAGGCCGTTTTGACATAAATGAGTGGGCCGAAGGCCGTTTTGACATGAATGGGAATTTGAATGGGCCAAAGGCCAGAATGTTGAAACTACAAGTCACTTGATTTGAAATTCGTATAGTTATATATCTGTTAAATAGAAATATGAATTGGGCCCAAGGCCGTTTGGAACTTGTTGTTCTACATTGTTATGTAACTCTGTATTTGATATTACTTACTGGGCTATCGCTCACGCTCATTCATGTGTTTGTAGGTGAGCCAAGAGAAGTCCAAACTCAGCCCCAGTGAAGTCTGCCATGAACAACATGAGTTTTGGAGAGCCAGCCTTGTGTCTCACGCACGAGACTCATCCTTGCCATTTTGTTATGCACTTACGTTTTGTCTTGTTGGCAAGGACTTTGTGTATATTTGTATATAGTCTGTTATGGGTTGGCTCAGTTTAGATGATCCTGTCTGTAAAGAAGTTTATGCTACTGTACTTTTGAAGTGGGTTATTGACGTATATGAGTATGGTTTGTTTGATGTGCATATAAGCACGGCTCTATGGACAAAGTTTTAAATTTTTGCTTCTGTTTGGCCCCTTTACTCTGACGAGCAATGTCTGTTTTGGTCGGAGGCCGTAGGTAATCACAGGATTACTGGCCGGTTATGTCCTTAACCCATAGGGGCGGGTTCGGGTCATGACAATATCGTTCTCTCTGATTGGTCGTCTGTCTGTGGATGGTATGCACTACTTAACCTCAATTCAATTCCCAAAGCTTGTTGCAAACTTTGCCAGAATTTTGAAGTAAACTTTGAATCTCTATCAGACACAATGGATACGGGCACACCGTGTGATCTCACAATTTCATTCACATAAATGTTGGCCAATTTATTCGCATTATAAAAAGTTTTGACAGGTAAGAAATGGGCGGATTTAGTCAAACGATTAACAATTACCCAGATAGAGTCCATACCTCTAAAAGAATGAGGTAGACCGATAATGAAGTCCATCGTAATATGCTCCAATTTCCATTCCGGTATTAGAAACGGCTGAAGTAGTCTGGGGGGTCGTTGATGTTCAACTTTTGCCTGTTGGCAATGCAAACACTTGGCTACAAAATCAGCAACACACTTCTTCATTCCAGGCCACCAAAATTTTTGTTTCAAGTCATGGTACATCTTTGTATTCCCTAGATGCATAGCAAATTTGAAGTTATGAGCTTCGGTCATAATATGCTTTCTCAGTTCTGAACTTAGTTGCATGAAGCAGGAGCGGGAGCAGGAGCAGGATCGGGATTGGGATCGGGATCGGGGAATCGTAGACATTCCAAGAAGTGTTGGTAGGGAGCGTTTGTATATATATATTAAATAATATAATATATAAAAATATATTGTAAGATTATATATTTTTTTTCTCTAATGATAATGAAAATATATTTTATAATTTTTTTTAAAAAAAAAAGTACTTAAAAAATCATATGTTAAAATATTATAATTATGTACTTTTATTAGATTTTTTTCGTTTATTATAAATATTTATATTATTTTTTTTATCTATTTATTTTAAAATGTTTTTGTTAAAAATTATTTATTAAAAATTATTTGTTTTATTTATTTTCTTACAAAAACAAAATAAAAGAAGAGAGAGGGAGAGGAGAAGAAAAACAATCCCAAGCCCAACTCTCCTATTTATGATGCAAATCATCTAGCAACCCAAACAATAAATAAAACAGCTCACAAGCCCAAACAAATGTTTGTATAGGTCTCAAAAAAATCCCAAGCCCAACTCTTATATTTATAGCTCACAAGCCCAAACAAATGTTTGTATGAGTCTAAAAAAAATTCCCAAGCCCAATAAAAATTCCCAAGCCCAACTCTTATCTTTATAATTCCCGACCCTAGCAGCTGCTGCTGCTTCTTCATAGCATCTTCGCAGCCTGGTCTAACCCTAGTAGCTGTTGCTTCTTCTTCACAGCATCTTCGTAGCTTGGTCTCTCTCTCTCTCTCTCTCTCTCTCTCTCTTTCTGTGTCGCCATCGCTTCCATCTAGTTAGATCCGCAATTCTATCTCGACGGAGACGCGATTCTATCACGATCTTGCTATGAATCGCGATTCTAGACGAGAATCGTCTCCCCTTCTGATGATTCCTGCTACTAACGTTCTGAACGATCCAATACACAAAGCCTACTCTGAAATTTCAACACATTATTTTCATGTATAAATCCCGGCCTTGGTTTTGAATTAATTTCTTCCACAATCTTCTTCAGAAACGCATCTTGTAGTTGCTTTTCTTTAACTTTTTCAAGTATAGCTGGTTGTGTAGAAATGACGGCTAGAACTCCACTCTGTTCACGCAAAACAATCTCAATTTCATTTGTTTCTAGCTCATACACCAATTCTTTCTGACTGGTAAGCAAACATGCCAAATTCCTAATGGATTTTCTACTCAAAGCATTTGTAATTGTATTTGCCTTTCCTGGCTGGTACAAAAATCTGCAAATCATAGTCTTTTATTAACTCAAGTCATCTTCTTTGTCTCATGTTCAATTCTTTTTGAGTAAAGAAATATTACAGGCTTTTATGATCTGTATACACTTCACAAGTCACTCCATACGGATAGCGGCGCCAGATTTTTCAAAGCAAAAACCACTACTGCAAGTTCCAGATCATGGGTCGGATAATTCTTTTCATGTGGTCAGAGTTGTCGTGAAGCATATGCAATTACTTTCCCATTTTGCATTAACACACATCCCAAGCCTTTGTACGATGCATCACTGTAAATCTGAAACCCAACTGTACAATTTGGTAAAGTCAGAATTGGTGTAGTCACTAGTCTAGTCTTCAATTCTTGGAAAGTGGACTCTCTTTGATCATTCCAATCAAACGGTACATTTTTCTATGTCAACTATGTCAATGACATGGCAAGTTTGGAGAAATCTTTCACAAATCTTTTGTAATAGCCAGCAAGCTCCAGAAAACTTTTAACTTCTGACACGTTTGTTGGTCTTGGCCAATTCACAATAGCTTCAATTTTTTGCGGGTCAACCAATATGCCATCCTTGTTGATTACATACCCCAGAAAACTCACACTGTCAAGCCAGAACTCACATTTGGAAAGTTTTGCATACAATTTCTTTTTTCTCAGAAGTTCGTAAATGGTTTTCATGATCTTCCCTGCTTTTGGAGTAAATCAGAATATCATTATTAAACACAACAACAAATTCATCAAGGAATTGCTTGAACACCCTATTCATTAGGTCCATGAATGCTGCAGGCGCATTAGTTACCTCAAAAGGCATTACAAAAAACTCATAGTGCCTATATCTTGTTCGAAATACTATTTTCTCAATGTCTTCTGTCTTAACTTTCAATTGGTGGTATCTGGATCTAAGGTCTATTTTTGAAAACACTTGGGCTCCCTGAAGTTGGTCAAACAAATCATCTATTTGGGGTAGTGGATATTTATTCTGGACAGTTACTTTATTTAATTCCCGGTAGTCTATACATAGCCTCAAAGATCCATATTTCTTTTTAAAAACAACACGGGAGTACCCTAAGACGAAGTGCTCGGGCGAATGAACTTCTTATCTAACAATTCTTGAAGTTGGATTTTCAACTCCTTCAGTTCAGTTGTAGACATTCTGTATGGGGTCTTATAAATTGGCTGGGTTCCAAGTACTACTTCAATAGTGAATTCAATCTCTCTATCAATTAAGTCCCTAGGTAATTCATTAGGAAAAACATCAGGGAATTCATTGACTATTGGAATATTTTCCACACTAGTACTATCTGGAGTCACAGGCAAGACACAACACAGGTAACCCCGACAATCTTTCCTCAACAATTTATTAGCTTTCATAGAAGAAATCAAATACGCAGGGGGAACAACACCATTTCCACAAATTACAAATTCCAGTAGCCCCGGTGGTCGAAATACAACAGATTTAGCAACACAATCAATCGTAGCATGATACTTAGTCAACCAATTCATCCCCAGAATAACATCAAAATGATCTATTCCCAATGGTATCAAATCAACATATAGTAGCATATCACCAATCTTAACATCACATGCAGGGTACACATAGGCACACATCATAGAATCCCCAAATGGTGTAGATACAGATAGCACATAGTTCATTTGCTCTAGTGGTCTAGTCAATTTTCGGGAAAAAGCATGCGACACAAAGGAATGTATAGAACCAGAATCTATTAATACATATGCGTTTTGAGCACAAATGGAAAGTATATCTGACACTATAGATTCGGTGTTTTGAACATCTCCTGGCACAAGTGCAAACACTGTGCCTTGCCTTGAGGTTTCCTTACCAGCATTAGTTCTCACGTTTGTTCTTGGTACAGAAATAGATTCGGCTGAACTTGCCGCAGGATGGTTGGAATTTTGGGATATGAGCAGACAATCTTTTATCATGTGGTCAGTCTTGCCATACCGGAAGCAAGCACTTGTTGATCGGTAGCAGGCACCCTTGTGTTTTCTTCCGCATTCTGAGCAAGTAGCGGTTGTACCACTACTTTGACTTGAACTACCGAAGGGTCTTGTATTTTGCTTCGTTGAGATGGACCAACCCTTTCTGAAATTAAATTCAGATCTTTTACCTCTCCATTAATTTGTTGGAGCTTTAGTCTATTTCATTGCTGCTAAGTTGGCTTTTGTCATTAAAGCTCGATCAAGCACATCCACATATTTAGGCAATTTTAGTACGCCAACTCGATTAAACACATCCAAATTAAGCCCTCCTTCAAATTTTTGAGCTGTCTTGTAGTCCATATCAACCATGTGAGGTGTAAATCAGGCTGACTCAGTGAACTTCGCTTTATACTCTACCACTGACATACCCCCTTACTTTAGCTGCTCAAATTCTGACACCTTCCGATCTTGAAAATAATGAGGAAAGTATTTTTCATAGAAGATCTCTTTGAACTGGTTCTAGGTCAAAGCCCCATTACTGTCTCGTATTAACATCCACCATCGTCGGGCTTCGTCTTTGAGAATGTAAGTAGCCAACAAAACTTTCTAAACTTCAGAACATGGAAAGACTTCAAATAAGTTTGCGGTCTCTAGCATCCATGTCTCAGCCTTTAACGGTTCAATACCACCTAGAAAAGTCGGCAGCTTCATCTTGTTGAACTTCTGGGTCAAGCTAATGATATCATTATTCATTGGTTCAAATTATACTAGAGAAGGTGGAGGAGGCAATGGTTGCTGTCTTTGCTGTTGTTTCATTGATTCTATTAAAGCTTCAAGTATTCTTTCCATTCGGTCCATCCGTGCATCGGAGGACTCAGTCACATCATCACTTCTTGTTCTCTCCATTGCTATAAGTAAACAGGATGATAATAAACATAGGCAAATAATCTTTTCACAGTGCCACAATGGTCATATACAGTTCAGACACGTTCATGTCATTTCACTTTTGTTCGGATATGTTCGTATATTCATTTCGTTCAGATATATTTACATGATTTTCATACACACACACATGCAGATGTAATGCCCCTAATTCTTTTCTAGGACATCCTATAGCTCATATGGACTCGTGTGTGCGATATAACACATGCTCTGATACCACTCCGTCACGACCCAAACTCGTTCCTATGGGTTTAGTGTCGTAACCGACAAGTAATCGTGGGATTACCAAAGGTCTCTGAACAAATTAAACAAAATACAGGGGCTAACGGAAACAAATACAAACATATAATATCCATAGAGCTGTGCAGACATACATGGAACCAAAAATTTAGAAACTTATATTTACATATATATGATATCATCAGAATGTTAGCCTTTCGTCATCATAGATATAGATAAACCAAAAGTTTGTCCAAACAAACAAAGAAAAAAACTTAAACTTAAACTTGCATCATGTCCACAAAACTCGACCACATGACATTTCGGAACCTCCTCGAGAGGCACACTGGTTATTTGACTCAAACAGATCTCCAGCCAATCCTCACTGAGCCTGGTCCTCCGCTTGATCACCCATATACATAAATAATACAGTGAGCTGGAGCCTAGTGAATAACAACATAGTAAAGGGTTTATGAATGATGTCCATCACAAATTCAAAAATTAGAGTTCATATCAGAAACAGATCCAAATTCACATGCTTATACAGAATTCGTAAGCAGTTATATGTGGTACATCCATTAGCTATCAGATTAGATTGGTCATAAGACCCACATGCATAGTCCGTACCGACGACCATAAAAGGTCAACATCTTTGTGCGCAAATAGCCATGGTATTGTTACCCTAGGTGAGGGCCACGTGAACATAAGCCTTGGTATTGTTACCCTCGGGCAAGGGCCACATGAACATAGATCTCGGTATTGTTACCCCCGGGCGAGGGCCACATGAACATAAGCCACGGTATTATTGCCCCCGGGTGAGGGCCACGTGAACTATGGATGAGCCACAAATACATTTCAGAAAAATAGACATTTTTTCATGATTCATAAAATATTATTTCAGAAAACAGATCATATCATTTCAGTCAGAAAATACTTATAATCAAATATAGCTTTACAGAATTGTTACTAACAGATAGCTCCAGTAGCAGAACCGGTCACATGAACAGAATAGATTGATTAGGCGGGCAACAACATGTGACCTATACAAACACATAACGGATACACATTGAAACATACGCTCGGAAAACACTTAACTCATTTTTTTTCTATCTTGGTGTGTTTCTAATCCTTATCCTCATTATTATGTTTTAATTAAGGCTTAGGAATGCCTAAGATGCAATGAGGATGCCAAAATATAATTTGAAACACTTAGTCAAATTTGCTAAAAGCAGGGTCTTCGCTTGAGCGCAACTTTGGTCGCTCGAGCGGTCTGCAAAACTCTGCAAAAGTACTGGTTGCTTATTTTATGTTCGACGGTCGCTCGAGCCAAAGACTGAGTAAACATGGGTTCGCTCGAGCGCACACTTTGTCGCTCAAGCCATCGTGTAATTGTCTGCAAAACTTTTGGGAGCTCGAATTCTTCGCTTGAGCGCAAACTCCACCGCTTTAGCGAAGCTTGCGAATTCTGGAATTTTCAGATTGCACTCCCAGTTTCAAAACTTGATTTCAAAGCACCAAAACGCATACTTTCGGGCCAAAGCTTGAGAACATTTGTAAACTCATAGGACTTCATGAATTGAAAGCCGTTTCGCCAAAATTAAGCCCAAAAGCAAGTGAATTATTCAAAAGCAAACTTGACATTTTGAAACATAACATGCAAGCAATGACTTGAAATCTTAGCTTCCAAAACATGCACAAATGGAGTGTTTTAAGTACAAAACCACAATGAACTCTCATAATATAACAAAAATAAGCTCTTGCATATCAGAATTTGTTGAAATCAAAACATAAAAATCCATGAATTATGCATGCATGTATGTTATGATCTTCTTTCCTACTTCTTTAGCTTAATTCTTGCATTTCTTAGCTTAACTCTCTTGAATTCATGCATTAACCACTCAATTACAATACTAAAGGTTTGATTCTTACCTTAGGTGCTCATTGTATTATTCTAGATGTTCAATTGATTGAGTTCCAAGTCAAATTCTTCAACCTTCCTTTAATTCTCTCTACACAACTCTCAAGCTTGAATTCAACCTCTCTCTCCTCTCTCTCTATATATTATATATATATATATTTGAAGCTCAAGAAGATGATAGGAAATGTTTTGCTAAGCTTGCTTTCACATATTTATAGGTTGGATTAACTTAAGCTAATTAAATAGGATTAGAGCTAAGCTAGTTCACTTTAATAACATTTTTATTCTAATTATTTCATTCCGATTCCGATTCGAATTTCAATTAAATCTACCATAAAATTCTAAAAATTCTAAATAAACACATAAATGAGTTAATTTCGTGTTTGGACGCCAATAAAGCTTTCAATTCGCATAAGGTAACAGAACATAAACAGATATTTCTAACGACCGATAGATATAAACACAATTAACACATAGCATATACAATTAACTCAGAATTTTCTCTGTTAATTACTTATTAGGCATTCTGAATCATAGTTTATTAGCTAATCCACAGGTCGGGGTTGTTACAGGTATCACTTGTTTGTTCAACACCTTTGTTTCTTGAGAAAGGAGCAAGTCAAGCGACCTCGATAAACCCTTAACTATAGCCTCTAAACCACAATCCTCTAATGATTCTGCGCGCAATGTGTGCCTAGGCCTTGCTCCTAGCCTATGAAAACAAAGTGATAGCAATGGTTGTATTGATGATGAATTATATAAGACTCCTATATGGAGGGTATAAGGCGTAGGGGAGTCATGACCCAACGGAGGGGCTTTTTGGTCAAGCCAAGAGGCGGTGTCAAGCTACTCAAGCCATGTTGCTATTGAGTTGGTGGTGGTAGGCTGAGCAGAGATACCTTGGCTTTGAACGAGTGGGAATTCATGGCCACTACTTGAAATGACCTATGGGGATGAAGCATAAAGGGATCACGGTGTGGCAGAGGAGCACTTGGCTCAGCTGAGTATTGCTTTGGACCACGACTTGGGATTCCCAATCTTTGCTTTGTCTACTATGTGCATTGGCATGTGACTAAGGCATCGAGCTTGTTAATGGGCTAAGGTACCATACTCAGTGATTCATGTCCCTTGCTTAGGCTTGGGCACAACCTAATAGTTTATTTGGAGATGTCGTGGCATTGCTGAGGGCTTTTCACATGGTCATATTTGTTAGACTGGGCTGACATGGAGCCCCCACATAATGGGATAATCCAGATACCCACACTCAAAAGGTGTTATCTTGAGCACTTGTCAGATATATGTCCAAATGTATCATATTATTACTTCAATTTCTTTTGTAGACTTTCATACACTGGGGAACACTTGTTTCCATCACTTAAACACAAATGAAATACATTGCAAGTTTGAAAAAAGTAATTTAGGATCCTATTTATACCTATTAATCTCTCATGCTCTAGTCTCTTTAATTTTAGGAATTCTGAAGTCCAAATTCTAAAATAGATATTTTGGATATTTCTTTACATTTCTTTTTCAATATGTAGAATGAGAAAAATGATTTCTTTTACTATTTTGATAATAATAAAATGTATATATATTTTGTCATGCAAAAATGAAGAATAGTTATTTTTTTATGTATACATATGAAAAATTTACCTATTCGTGTCGTATCTTGATTTTCTATCTTGTAGTATCCTTTTTTTTTTTTTTTTTTGCTTAATAAATAATTTTAAGAAGGTTTGCATTGTATTTATTGAGGATTCTTTGGTAATGTCCTTTGCAAAAAGGGTTTTGGTCTTTAATGGGCGTGTTAAATTGGGCAATTAATTATGGCAAAAGGTTGGACCTGGAAGTACTGACCTTTTGGAGGGAATTTGAAGTGTTAGAAGGGGATTTTTGAGAAATGTGGTGAGTGGTGCCCTCATGCTTTTGGATTTTGAGAAAAGAGTGGAACAAATGTTCCTTTGAAGAAAGTAGAGATCCTTATTCTTTTGGCTCAAAGGGAGCTCCAAGTTTTGATATAGTCTTTTGCTCATCTTTTGGGAGCTATTGCACTAGTGCATAGTTTTTGAGATCCAGCTTTTGGGTTTTGTACAGGGTTTGGTTTTGTTTGTATGTGATCGGTATTTCCATGCTTAAGTGCTGTCCAAGTGGGATAGGGCAGTTGGCCCAGTGGTGGTGTAGCTGGTCCCTTGGAACAGTGAGAAAGTTAGAGGTTTAGGGTTCGAGTCGATGGAGAATTTTTCGTTGTAGTCTAACTTACTAACTCCCTAACATCCTATCATATGGCCAAAAAAAATAAAAAAAACAGAGAAAAAAAGTGCTCTCCAAAGTGTATGGACTCATCTTAAGTTCCATAGTAGACTACATATTATTTTGTAGATGGACTAAATGTACAGTATTTGTGCAATAAAATATTGTATATACAAGATTGTTCCAAAAAAAAAAAAAAAATCCTGTGCTTGCAAGATCAAAGATGTTTACTTTCTTTGCCGCATCTAAATATTTAAAAGTGGTTCATATACTCTTGTATTTGATTGTCCACATAATATTATGTAATTTCCTTGATGTACATGTTCAGATCAGATCTCTATGATATCGAGAGCAAATGAACCTACAGATGGTGGCTCGAGAAAACCATGGCTTACAGCTATTCTGAAACATCTTCCAGTTTGCAGATATCATATGCGGCTTGATACTCCGGCTACAACTTGAAACGTTAAAGACATATTTGAGGGTTATAGTTTTCTCATTCCTTTTCTTGTGGGCCGATAACTATGCTTTATATTACGTAGAAATGAAATAATTACCCTATCATTAAGCTGCTTTTGCTAATTTGTGAAACTGTTTAGCTTTATTTTGGTACTATCTAAAAAAAAATAGAGCTTTATTTTGGAAAACTTATCTCTGTTTGAATTGCTGGATCAAGTAGCCACAGAATATCGATATGCTATATCATTGCCGTGTGTTCAGATATGGGGTCCAGGAGAACACACTTGTTAAAATACTTGTTTGAGGTCAACTTGATTAGAGGAATCCGTCCGCCACTAACCTACACAGCCTACCTTAACCATTGTCAAAAGTCATCGTAAATTCCTCAAAGCTAAATTTTCATTGCTGGGTGGATGAACCTAGGAGTTTTTGTTGATAAGCCAACATAAAGTTCTTGTGCTCACATGTTTGTGTATACTTTTTCTTTCCGTGAAGTTCTTGTTCCAGACCCCATTCTTAGTCAATGGGCTGACTGATAGTTGAAGGGACAGGATCATGATTTTGACTTCTAGGAAAGCCTGTAAGTGAAGGAAGGAATTGCTATAAGTTAAGATTTCAGAGAACTTGAGCCTGCACCCAAACCAGATAAGGAACCGAAGTAAGCCAGTAGTTCAGTTTTGGTACTCCAGTTCCAGCACTTGTAGAAAGAGGTAGGTTTGTCAGTTTAGTCGCATTTTTTAAGGCTTAGGGAGAGTGTGGTGCGGTTACAAATCTCTGACTAATTTGATGGGGGATAATATTGAGATAGGAAGATAGGTTCTTTGATCTTCAAGTGGCCAGTGGGGTTACTTGAATAATATGTATATGTATATATATTTTGAGCATTTGAACAAACTATTATGTCTAGGAAGAAGAGCCTTATCTGATGTTAGACTTGGAAAGGAGTGACAGGAAGTCTTGGTGCCTAATAATAATTAAAGTATATAAAACTCAACATAAAAAGAGAGTTGATAGGAAGTCACTTTCTAATGAATAAATCCAATATTTTTTTTAAGGATTGTCCTTTTAGTGATCTTACTGCTTGTTTACCAACAGTATTAAAGAATGCAAGTGTTTTATTTAATTATATACTGTTAGGATAAGAACATGTATGTCTTTTATTGATAGTCCAAATATACTAACCAAAACTTTGTAATCTCATTGCTTCTACTTTAATTTTCTTTCCGTTTCAAAACCCTTAGCCATGTTTGATTCACAAAATTAATAGTGAAGTATTAATAATCCTATCAAATTAGTGTGGTATTCACTAATCAATTAGATCAATAAGATTAATAAGATTGGATTAATAATCTCACCTCTACTCTATTACTAATAATCCTACAAATTTGTTAGATTAATGATGTAGGACAAGATTTTAAGAATTTTTATATTTTTAGTTTTAATATTTTTGATGTATTATTAGGATTCTTGTAATTTAGTATAAATATTTTAGAATTATTAGGTTTCTTAATTTTACTATTTTAGAATTAGATTTTGACTAGGATTTTAAATAGTTTAGAATTTTAGTCTCTTAGGTTTCTTAGTTCTCTTAGGTTTCTTAATTTGTGTTGATTTAAGTTTCTTAATTTATTTTGGAATCACTTTTCCTACAAGTATTAGGTTTAGTCTATTATAAATAAGCCTACAAGCATATGTAATTTTCATTCATTCAGTAATATTTATAAGAGCTTTTCTTCTATCTTCCTTGTGGATTCAAGGGTGTTCTTGTGGATTCAAGAATTCTCGTCTACTAGAACGATATCTAGTCCCGTGTGATTTATTCCGCTGCGTCAAGTGGTATCAGAGCAAGGATTCACCTGGCTCTATGGCACAAGACAGAGTAGATCATGCAAACCCTACTGACGGTGATCGTGGGGTCGAGGCCCTGTGGGTAGCATATGAGAAACAGCAAGAGCAGTTGAACGAAATTCGTGATCTGCTTATTGGCCTGAATCTCAATGCCAACAACAGGCCACCGGTGGTTGATAGGGTCCGTGCTGAGGGAGTTGCCCAAGGCCAACCTGTTAACCAGAACATAGTGCGCACCGAAGGATTTGCCCGAGGTCAACCTGTTCAGAATGTTCCTAGACGTCCCCTTCGTTGTCCATCTGATAGTGAGGAGGAGTCTGAACCAGAGTTTGAACCACTTCCAGCCAACTATCAACCCCGAAGGCAACAACAACAAGGGTTCGATGAGTACCGAATGAAGATAGATCTTCCCCAGTTCAATGGAAATCTACATATTGAGGATTTTCTTGACTGGCTTTCAGAGGTGGAGCGATTTTTTGGGATGATGGATGTTCCAGAATCAAAGATGGTGAAATTGGTGGCGTACAAACTAAAGGGAGGTGCTGCAGTATGGTGGGATCAATTGCAGAAAAATAGGCATCGACAAGGAAAAGAATCTGTACGGACTTGGCGTCGGATGAAACAACTCCTCCAAGATAGATTTTTACCACCAGATTATGATCAATACTTGTTTCAGTTGTACCAAAATTGCAACCAAGGAAGCCGATCTGTATTTGATTATACAACTGAATTTTGCCGACTTTCAGATCGTAATAATCTGAATGAGACCGAAGGACAGCGTGTAGCCCGGTATCTCAATGGGTTAAAATTAACCATTCGAGAGAAGATGGGGCTATCAGTAGTGTGGACTGTGGATGAAGCACATAATATGGCTCTCAAAGCCGAACTAATGGAGCGCAAGACAACCTATTCTGGATATCGTCGGAACTTTCCTGATTCATCGTTTCCCACTAGGGAAAAAGGAAAAGGGGTTGGCCAACCAACAGTTCCAGTAAATCAGCAGAGGGGTACCGCTGGTGGAGGAGGAAACCAGATGACTGGATCAAGTAGCAGAGAGGTACCTCGAAACACAAATCCTTATGCCAAACCAACAACGGATAAGTGTTATAGATGTGGTACACCTGGCCATCGCTCTAATGTCTGCCCAGAAAGAAGGACTGCTAATTTAGTTGAAGAAGAAGATGAAATTGGAGATAATGGAGATGCAGAACAGGAGGGTGATCAGTATGAAGGTGCTGAACTTGCCAGAGAAGAAGGAGAACGAGTCAACTGTGTAGTTCAAAGGATTCTATTTACACCAAAAACTGAGGACCTCAGTCAACGTCACAGTATTTTTCGCTCTTGTTGTACCATAAATCAAAAGGTGTGTGACCTTATTGTGGACAGTGGAAGTTGTGAAAATTTTGTGGCTAAACGATTGGTAACGCACCTGAAGTTGTCTCCTGAACCACACCCATCTCCCTACAGTATTGGCTGGATCAAAAAAGGACCTGCTGTCAAGATAACCGAAGTATGTAAGGTACCTATTTCTATTGGCAAACATTATAAATCCGATGTATTATGTGATGTAGTTGATATGGATGCTAGTCAAGTATTACTTGGAAGACCTTGGCAATTTGATGTGGATATTACATTTAGAGGGCGAGACAACACTTACGTGTTCAATTGGGGGTCTCATAAAATTGCTATGAGTCCCTTAAAGCAACACACAGTGCCTCCGAAAGTCGAAGCGAAGTCTTTCCTCACTATAACCAATTCAGAGGCCGAGTTTGTAGCAGATGCGAAAACTTCACAAGAGTTATATGCTATGGTTGTGAAAACAATGGTACCTGTGGCCAAGGAGAACACAGTCACACCAATCCCTCAGAAAATTCAACCATTGTTGGAGGAATTCCAAGAACTTACTGCCGACGAGTTGCCAGATGAACTTCTGCCCATGAGAGACAAACAACTGAAATATTCCAAGTATCTTTTTATTTGGCATGGACGATGGCAGATCTGTAATATGAACTCGAGGGCGAGTTCTTTCAAAGAAGAGGAGTCTGATGTAGGACAAGATTTTAGAATTTTTATATTTTTAGTTTTAATATTTTTGATGTATTATTAGGATTCTTGTAATTTAGTATAAATATTTTAGAATTATTAGGTTTCTTAATTTTACTATTTTAGAATTAGATTTTGACTAGGATTTTAAATAGTTTAGAATTTTAGTCTCTTAGGTTTCTTAGTTCTCTTAGGTTTCTTAATTTGTGTTGATTTAAGTTTCTTAATTTATTTTGGAATCACTTTTCCTACAAGTATTAGGTTTAGTCTATTATAAATAAGCCTACAAGCATATGTAATTTTCATTCATTCAGTAATATTTATAAGAGCTTTTCTTCTATCTTCCTTGTGGATTCAAGGGTGTTCTTGTGGATTCAAGAATTCTCGTCTACTAGAACGATATCTAGTCCCGTGTGATTTATTCCGCTGCGTCAATTAATTATCCATTGGATTAATAATCTTAAACCCAAATGCTAAAACAAACATAGGATAATTGGGCCCACGGATTAATAATTTCAATCCCATGCTCTAATCCATCCAATCAAACATGCCCTTAACCCATTAGTTAAAAATAAAAAACCATAACAAATAAAAAACCATAACTTTGTCTTCAATCATATAGATACCATTTATGCATCGATGTGTTACAATAACAATGTAGCCTATGAATGGATAAAGACTTATCTCTATTTTATATATATATATATGTATGTTGAGTTTTTTTTTTTTTTTAATATTCTAAAAAAGAATAATTTAGAGAATTAACTCACTTTTTAAATTATTTGAAAAACTAACCTGCTTTTTGAAATCGCATTTTGAAAATGCGATTTTGAAATTGAAATTGCATTTTTTAACATGTAATTTCACCTTGAAATTGCATGTTGAAAATGCAATATATCTTAGTGAAGTCCATGCCATCATAAATTGTATTTTCAACATGCGATTTCGAGATAAAATTACATGTTGAAAATATAATTTCAATTTAAAATTGCATTTTCAAAATTCGATTTTAAAAAGTAGGTTAGTTTTCTAAATAATTTGAAAAGTGTGTCAATTATCTAAATTGTTTTTTTTTTTAAATTGTAAAAAAAAAACCTCTATATATGTCCATACAAAAAAGTACAAATTTGAAAGAAGGTAATGTGTTTTAGTTAGTAGGGATCTTAATTACTAAAATTATTCCGTAGTTCTTAAGTAGTAACTCAGTTTGTGATTTTCTTAAATCAATAAAATCAATAATTACAAAATAAGGGAAGCTTAGCTTGACTTGACCCAATTCGATTAGCTTGATAGACTAAACTTGTAGACCGAACTACAACAATCCAAAACAAAGTACCCAACCATTAGGTTCACCGTTAACTCAAAAATTTAATTCGTTAACTTTTATGATATTTCTTTTATAATTATAAATGTTAGTCACGAAAGGCTGCTATCCATCCACACCTTTAAAAATATGTATGATGTTTTTTTTATAATACGCTATGAAAATTTGTAATATAAATTACAAAATGACATAATTTTTTCATCATAAAAAATAGTACCTCTCACTATCTCCAAAAAAGTAACAAAAATAATAATATAAAAATGTTGGAGGTTTTAAATTTTTTACCAAATACTTTCATAGGTATACATCTTATACTTACGTGAGAGTTTGATAAAAAATTTTCGCCTTGTTTGGTTTGATTTTGAGAGACTAATTTTAGAGAAAATTTTTTAAAATTTTGTTTGGTTTAGTGATTTTGAAAAAAAATTTCAAAATCACTTTCTCTCTCCTATACATCAATCAATCATTTTTTCTTTCCCCTCTCTCATTCTCAATCACTTTTTCTCTTACACATATCTAGTCAACTATAACAAAATATTAAATCATCCCAAACTCCCATACTCTAAAACTATTTTCAAAATATACAACCAAACAAATCAAAAAAATTTCTAAGCTCTCTCAATTTTTTTTAAAAAAAATTTATCTCCTAAAACCAAACAAACCAAACCAAACCAAACACACTCAAAGAACATTGCTCATAACCATAAACTATAAATAGTGGTAACTTAAGCTGTGTTTGGATGTTAGAATTATATAAGAATTTGTGAAAAACAAATAAAAAGAAAAAGAAAAATGAATGAAATATGAGTTAAATATTTGTCAATTACATTTTTTTTCCTTCGTAATTTTTAAATACTTAAAATTTCTCTTACGGTGCAACTTTTGTAGACTACAAAAATTTGTACTTTCGCAGGATAGAGTGTATATAATTTGGTGAATTACACTTTATAGTTTGAAATTTATATCACTTCGGTTCTTAATTTTTTAATAGTAAAATATTTAATTCTGAATTTTGAATCTTATTTTAAATAAGGACAATTAAAGATATCATTGGATTTTTTAAGAGCAAAATCGTCAATTTAATAAAATATAAACTAATTTGACAAAAATGTCAAAAAAATATTTTGCATTTTTAAAAATTATTTTTAGACAATAAAGATAAATTATGTAAAATTGATAAATCTTTTAGACATTTATTTATTTATTTTTTTACCAAATTAATTTTTATTATGTGTTTTGATGATCATTATGTAAAATTAATCATGTAATTTTTATTAATTTTTATCAATTTTACATAATTTTATCTTTGGTTAATAGAAATAATTTTTAAAAATTTAAAAATATTTTTTTGACATTTATTTTTGTCAAATTAGTTTATATTTTCTTAAATTGACGATTTTACCCTTGAAATTAAGTAATAGTTTCTTTAATTGTCTTTATTGGAAGATGATTCAAAATTCAGAATCAAATGTGTTACAGTTCAAAAATTATGGACCAAAGTGACACAAATCCCAAACTATAGGGACTGTTAGTGTAATTTTCCATATATAATAACATTTTCCAGCTGTTTAAGGCTCCGCTTGTTTTCAAATAAAATATTTTATACAAAAAAAAAAAAAATTTCTAGTAAACTAATTTTACACATAAAAAAAAATGTCGTCATTTTTATTTTTTGGCATTTAATTGACACTTGATACAAAAATATTTTATAAAAGAGAATTTTGATTCAATAAAAATGTACTTTATGATTTTTTAGTGAGTTAAGATATTTATTTAAAAATGTTAAATGTGTTAAAAACATAGTTAGTGAGAGTCAATTTTATAATTTTTAAAGATAAGTCATTTTTAGAAAAATAATGCAAAAATATATTTTTAAAAAATGTTTTACGTACTTTTTGTTCAACCAAATAACGAAAAATGAGTATATTAAAATAAACGAAACCTAATACAAAATTATTTTAAACTCTTAAGTAGGAAGGTAAGAAAAATCAAAAAAGTTGACCAAACCGATTGAATCCGACCCAACAAGCTATATTTGATTTGTTTTTCTTAACAAAAATTGGTTTGTACGATTTTTTTAATTTAATATTTTTTAATTTGTGATTCAATATTGGTTCAAGTAACTTATACACCGAACTAAACCGAAACCGACTGCTTCAATATATATTACATTTATAATATATATATATATATAATTTTTAATAATATAATGATATTAATAAGTATAATAAATTATTAATCTTAATTAACTTTATCATCTCTATAACCTAAATTTATAAATTCTTATTTATATAATTACAACTTTGACTCATTGTTCCTAATACCTTAATATTTTTGAATTTTTTTATTTGTATTTTTGTTAATTTAGGATTTTTTTATTTATTAAATAGATAGATTAAATATAATTAAAGTGATAAACAAATAACTAATTCAATATTTTTATGTAGATTAATGACGAGTAATGTTAAAGACCTTAAAAATTTTATCAAAATTTTTATCAAATATTTTACATGAGTATAAGACCCACACAGTGTGAGTCAAATGTGAACTCCACACCCATATGAAACATTTGTTAGAATTTTTAATAAATTTTTTGAAATTTCTAATATTTTTGTAATGCCAATACTAAAAAATAATTCAAATTTAAAAGATTCTAAACCGATTAAACCGTATCGAACCAAACCGTTTTAAATATTACGATCCGTTTTAAATGTTATGATTTAATAAGAGAAGCGATTTGTACCGGTATTCAAAATAACAAAATCAACATTATCAATCTAGTGATAATTTTTACCTAAATAATGATCATACTAAATCAATTATATCCCTGATAAAGGTATTACGGAAATAACAATTTATGATTAAAAAAATGAATAAAAACAAATTTCATTAAATAATACAAGGCATATTCCTAATTAGATACTGAATAATTGCTTAAATAATTCCCAGATCCAAATATATGCCCCCTGAGTAGTGCGTGGGTCCTCCTAATGCCCACCATTGACTCTCTCTCGACAGTTTACCATACATTAGCACTTTAAGACCACCATCCTCGGTCACAATCCAATGCTTTACAATTAAATCATAACCGTCGATTTACATCCTGACCCTCCAAACGATCCACATGGAGTCGCATCAAGATGATCACACAACTTCATACTTGATTATTAACCCCTTGATCTTTGCTTTATGACTAATCATAATCATAATCACAATTATAATCATAATTATAATTATTAATTAAACAAAACTTAGGATTAGAGGAACTGATGATAAGCATTGATACCTAAATTAACATAATTACATTCATAGTACTAAAAGGTATTGTTCAACATGTGATAAAACAACACATACCATTTTAACATATTTTTAAATCACATTACTTTTTATTTATATCAGATTATTTCATCATCACATTATTTCAATTTCAACTTATATTTTACATTTTTTTCAAAAAAAAAAAATTTAATTTTGCACATCTCGAACGACCTAGAAGATAGTGTATATACATATATAAATACATGATTCTTACCGTATATTCTACGTAACCCGTACATCATACAAAAATTCAAACCGAAGACCAAAAAAAGGGAGACAGAGAGAGGATCGCCGGCAGTCGGAAATCAAATCACCGATCGGACGAGTTCGGGAAGTCGGAAGCGAGGCGGGAGGCGATCGCCGAGTGGTACATGACGTCGTGGAACGACGACGTTTCCTTGGTCATCAGCCGGAGCTGCCTGGCCTTCTCTTCTGTGAAGCAGCCCGGCGAGAACCGAGTTCTGCCCGACTTCTGGTCTAGATCGGAGGCCGACTTGCTCTCCGACTTCGCCGACGGATCGGCGTTGGTGCTGTCGGCGGAGTCAATGTAGTCGGGTTCGGAGGACCAGCCGAAGAGTGGGGTCCACCAGTTGGAAGACGTGCTTTTCCGGCGGTGTGTGTCAGGTTTCCGGTGACCTCCGGTGGTGCATGCGCGAACTCCGATCGGCCGGAAAGCTCCGAGACTGGTAGCCATTTCTTTGTGTGTATGTATAGGGATATAGAGAGAGAGAGAGAGAGACGGAGACAGGTTTTAGAGAGAGAGAGAGAGAGGTGGGTTGGAACAATGGGCGGAGTCAGTAGATTTGTGGGTTTAAAAGGAGGAAGGAGGTGGGGTAGAGAGAAGGGGAACTGGATAAGATTGTACATGTGGCGGTTACATGGTGGCGCGTTGTGTGGGTCTACTTTCGCTTTTTGGTCTCTTTTTACCGTCTAATCCGGTGCTTTTTGTGTACCCTTTTTGTATTGTTTTTAGTATTCGATTGCACCTCTGTGATTTTGCCGGTAATACCCTTAGTCATTGGAATTAAATTTCATAAAATGGACAACACTTACAAGTATGTTATCTAATTTTCTGGTACCCCGCACTTAATTAATCTCAAATCTAATTAATAAGCTAACGGTCTTTAGAGCATTCACATCAGCATAGTTAAAATATAGCTAGTTTGTTCTTCCATCAGTCTCAATAAATTTTTTCTAAATTAACATTTTGTTAAATTTGCTATAGTAACTCGTCTAATAAAATGAGGAGCTGTTTATCGCTACAACAAGCGATTTGGGTGTAATTGGACGTCCGCCCGGACGTCCGGCCTGTCAGCCCGCCGGTCGACGGCAAATTTTTTTAAAATTTTTTTTTTACATTTTCTCTAGTTTTATCTTTTGTAAAATATAAGAATTGTTTGGTTGATAGGTCATCAATTTAATTATAAAAAAAAGACTAACAAATATTTTAATAGGATTGAGTTAAAATAGAGAGTTTGATGCAGTGAGTGACTAGCTAAAATAAGAAAATGACTTTTTAAGTTATAATTTAACTCAAAATTTGCTGAGGCTGATGCGGATGCTCTTACAAAGCTTTATTTGATTCAGGCCAAGTTTGGGAAGTTTAGAATAAGTGCACTTTTTGACTTTTCTTGTATTATGTGTAGAAAAAGTAGAGAGAAGATGTTGATTGATGTGACCCAAAAAAGATAAAAAGATGAAATAAGTGCACTTATATTGGGATGCCAAACTTGGCCTCAATGAATAGGAAACAATCATACTGTTTGGTGGAGTCTTGACAAGTCTACAAATTACTCATTTATTATCTTTTAGATACTGTAATTAATTTTTTAAAATTATTTATGTGTTATAAATTATAAATGGAAACTAAAATAAACACTCGAACAAATAAAATAAAATGAAAAACATTTAATCTCTACAAGATGCACCAAACTTGAATGTTTAGATAAGTTACTTGTTTCTTTGTAGAATAAGGTTTGGTCCTTTCCGTTTTGCAAAATTAATCATTTTTCAACTTTTATATTCAGGGAATCAACTGATTTTTGTTTATTATGATTTTTTTTTTTTTTTCAAATTTCATAAGTTTAAAGTTTTTTTTTTAGGGTTCCCTACGGTAATGACCCTAGAAAAAAAAAAAAAATCAATCAATTTTGAAAAAAGTCTTAATAAGATGTTAATAAATCAATAATTGCAACCTAAAAAAGGTTGGACCAAACCAAACTTAAATCTTTTGAGATGTATAGTGAGTTTAACATTTACAGAAATCTTTTTAATAAATATTTTTTTTGAATACGAATACCTATTTTTCTTGTTAAAAAAAGACTTTTGGGTAAGAATTCAAGAATAGAAGCTAAAGGGGTTGGGGAGGTGTGTCACTAAGTGGCAAGAGAAGGCACGCTCAAAAAAGGTAGGGTAAAATATATTCTATAGCAAATCTCATATGAGATTAGGCATGCATAAGAATTGTTAAGATGGTGCCAAAATCTTGATAACTGGGTTTTTTTTTTTTAGATAGGGTAAAACAAAATTAAGAACTCGAACGCAAAGACTCCAAACAAACAAGAGCTTGGACGGAGTCTGGAACATTTTCCATCCATACCCTCATTTCTTCAAAACGAATCGTCATTCGAGCTATGCCTCCAAACATTCAACATCCCACATTAGTGAAGCTCGTTCACACAAAGAGGCTATAACCTGCCCTCGATCATGTCGGACAACCACGCCGAAATCGGACAGACACTCAGTCTTGAACATTGCCCCATCACAGTTGATCTTATAGCAGTTCGCCTCAAGCGGTCTCTAACAGGCCACCAAGCTTGGCCGTGCCGGAAGCATCCTCTTTTGAACTCTTCTAAACTCATGGAAACTATCTAATGCCTTCGCAGCAACATCAGTAGCCGAAGAATGTTTTCCTCCAAAAATGGAGTGATTTTGATTTAACCAAATCCCCTAGCATATAGAGAACACCAAACCTACTGTCTCAGATCCATGCATCTTAAGCACACACCACACCCAATCTACAAAATCGCAATTTTGCCCACACTCCCACAAGTGTCTAGTGCCAGCTTCCTGCCACACTTCTTCCGTACAGACACACTCAAACAAACAGTGTCGTATTGTTTCCAACCCACTTGAACAAAGAGAGCATACATTAGAGATTGAAACTTTTTTCTTTCTTAAATTTGCTTTGATTGGTAGAACATCCAAACAAACCTTCCAAGCAAAAACTCGGATTTTTGGCAGAATTTTTAATTTTCACAGCGCCTTCCAAAGCACACCAAAGCCTTCATCCTCTGCTGAACTTCCCACTTTCATATCCTGATTAGCTGATAACAACCCCAGCCCATAAGCAGATTTCACCGAGAAACACCCCTGCCTTGAGTAGTGCCATATCACTTTGTCTGGAGGCAACTGAGGACATAACGGAATGTTGTTAATCACCTCAGCATCCATTTCGGAAAAAGTAGCCAAAACCACGTCCCTGCGCCACCCACCTCCTTCATTGTCAATAAGATCACTCACTGTAGCCTCCATAGGAAAGCCCATAGGAGGAGATATCAAAGTGAACGTAGAAGGTCGGGGTATCCACTTCTCACCCCAAATTCGAATACTTTGCCCATTTCCTACCCTCCACCTCAACCCTTGGTGCAGGAGATCCTTTGAATTCAAGATACTTCACCTTGTGAACGACGATTGATAACCCACCTGCACGTGAAGAAAATTAGTGTTTGGGAAGTATCGTGTTTTAAGCATCCGAGCTAGCAAAGAATTCGGATTTTGAATAAGACGTCATCCTTGCTTTGCCAACATAGCTTTGTTAAACACCATCAAACTCCAGAAACCCAACCCCCTTTTGTATTTTAGCAAGCACAATTTTGACCACCTAACCCAATGAATCTTCCGTTTAGCCTCTCGCTGTCCCTACCAGAATTGCCCAATTATATTATCAATTTCACGGCACAAGCTGTCCGGCAAGAGAAAGCATGACATGATATATATGGGGATCATTTGTGCAACGGCTTTGATCAGAACTTTCGGCCTGCCGCTAATAGAAATTTCTCTTTCCAACCATTTAGCCATTTCTAGATCTGGCTTTTGACAAACTCAAATATCTCCGCTTTGGATTGTTCGACAAAGGTAGACATCTCCAAATATTTCCCATTCAATGCCATAGACCCCACATCCAAGCACGTTTTGATAGCCAAACGCCTATCCTCATGTACACTCTTGCTAAAAAACATAGCGGACTTATCGAGATTAATTTTTTGCCTCGATGCTTATTCGTATTTTTGGAAAATATGAGTCAACACCTGTACCTCCTCCATATTTGCACCCCTAAATAGTAAACTATCATCGGTGAAAAACAAATGGGATAATCTTGGCCCCACCCTATAAATAGCTGTATCATTAATCAAATTTTGTGCCTCAACATTACTCAACAAAGTCGAGAAAGGCTCAGCACAAATGATAGAAAGATAAGGGCTAATAGGATCGCCTTGGCACAGCCCTCTAGTTGCCCCAAACTTTTGTGATGGAATTTCATTGATGAGCACCGAGAATGATACCGAAGAAATGCATCTCAAAACCAATGCTGTAAATTTCTGATCAAACCCAAGTTTCAACATGAGATTCTCCAAGAATACTCACTCCATCCTATCATATGTTTTACTCATATCAATCTTCAACACCATCTTGTCATTCCTTTCACTCCTTTTCATCTTTAGCCAATGAAAAATTTCAAAAGTCGTGAGCACATTGTCGGTGATCAACCTTCCCGGAATAAAAGCACTTTGATTTTTGGAAATAATATTAGAAAGTACAACTTTTAAACGGTTTGCTAGGACTTTAGAAACCAACTTGTACACCACATTGCATAAACTTATCGGCCGGAATTGAGAGAAATGTTTTGGGTCCTTTACCTTGGGTATAAGCACAACAAAGGTTTCGTTTAATGTTGCCACATCTTGATCTCCATTGAGAATGCCTAGGACAGCCCTACACACGTCCTTTCCTACTACACTCCAAAATTTTTCAGAAAAAATTGCAGGTTTACCATCCAGGCTGGGTGCTTTTGTAAGGTGCATCCGGAAAAGGGCACACTTCACTTCTTCTTCCGAGAAAACTCTAGTTAAGCCCGTATTCATCTCGTGTGTAACCTTTGGCCGAACAGCCTCCGAAACTTCCTCAATGCCAACAGGTTGTACGGAACTAAACAAATCTTTGAAGTAATCCACATCGACCTTTCAATATCCCCATGTTTCGTCAACCAACCCTCGTTTCCATCCTCAATTCTAGCAATATGTTTCTTCCGATGTCTTTGGGAGGCTGCTACATGGAAAAATTTTGTGTTTCGATCTCCATCCGAAAGCCAGTTAGTCCTTGCCTACTGTCCCCACATCACAGATTCCCGTTCAAGCAATTCCTCAATTTCTTGGCATAAATGGAAATCATCCATCCCCAAACTGTTCGACTGCACCTAGTTCAACTATAATCGTTCCAATGCTTTAATCTTCCTTGCTATTTGCTTCAGAATTAAACTAGAATTTTTTGAGCTCTATAAAAGTAAAGCTTGACTAACCTAAGATAAGGCCGTTTGCAGCCTAAGAACTGGATCATCTCCCTCTACCCGTCCCCATGTATTTGTTACCACTTGCTCGCATAGCTCGTCCTGAAGCCATAGAGCTTTAAACTGATACATCCTTTCGTTTTGCTGGGTAACCATTGAAGGTGTCCTCTTTGATCCCAAACAATCTACCAAAATGGACACATGATCCGAGGTTGTTGATGTCAAGTGGAAGCAACTGGCAAGAGAGAACAAACCTTGTCACTCATCATTAGCCAACCTGCGATCTAGCCTTTCTCTAACCACTGCATTTTGCCTATTGTTACACCAAGTGAAACAATTCCCAATATAGCCCATATTAGACAGATTACAATCACCCAACACCTTTCGGAATGCCTTAATTTGATAAATGTCCCGCCCGTGCAACCCACTTTTTTCTAAATCAAACAGGATTTCATTAAAATCCCCCACACAAATCCATGGGAATGCCAATTGTGAGTTCAACCTCCAAAGTAACTCCCATGAATCTTTCTTCTTACATATCTCCGGGTGCCCATAAAAGCCAGTGAACCTCCAGTTCTTCGCACCAATCCCGTTTTCAATCACAGCATCAATATGCCCAGATGAAAAACTATGAACTCAAACTTGCACCGCATGTCACCAAAGTAGGGCCAAACCACCCGACAAACCTACACGATCAACAAACACACCGCCTGTAAAACCACACTTCATTGAGATACCAGCCATCGCCCTTAAATCTAATTTAGTCTCTATTAAGAAAACTAAATCGGGAGCTTCACCCTTCAACAAGAATTGAAGAGCATGAACTGACAAGGGGTTCCTAAGCCCCCGACAATTCCAACAAAGGATACTCATTGTTGTCGGCGATGATGGACATCAGCTTTCGCTATAGAAATCTCAGAGTTATGAATACCATTGCCCTGGTATAGTAGTTTACCCGAATGGACGTCCTCCTGACAGCCCCCCTACTGATCACCCACTGTTACATCTTCAAAAGCCTTTTGTTTGCCACTCACCGAGGCCATCTCCCATGTGTTAGCCATATCCATCCGTGCTTGTTTCTTCTACCTTCTCTCCAGATAACCCATAGATGCTTTGCTCTCACCATCCTTGCTCGACCCTAGAGTTTCAATCTCCTGATGTAACAGCTGTAAACCCAACACAGGTTCTACTGATCGATTGAAATCATTCTCAGCCAGACCACCTACTTCCAGATTTGGTCCATCCACTGGCCCCGTAGACTCAAGTTGGCCCATTAACTTGGGTCTTGAGATATCTATCTGTCCCATGGAGTCAATATTCATTAAGGTAACCATCTCAGCCCTATTCACCTTAGGCCCACCAAGAAGCCCAACTTCCTCTGAAGGCCCAGTTGTACATTCCTTTAAACTCTTAGAATCTTGCAAACCCGCTGATGTCGCAATCCCTGCCTTATCAGAAACAGTCAAAATAGGCATGCAAATATTCTTACCAAATTCAATGTCCCCAATTTTCTCTAAAATAGAATTTGGTATAACCTCCTCGCAACGACGTCCCTCCGACACTGCCTGCTGCGTGTATCACTCATTGCCATGCTACCTAGACGACTTCATGTTATGTATATTCCTAACATCGTCTTCTCTATCCACCACGGCGGCACTCCGCTTTGGAAATGCAACCTGGAGCCAAGGTCCATAAAGGAGGTCATCATTAGCATTTAAACCATCGGTCATCAATCTATCTTCATACTTCTTATCACCATGCCCAAGCTTTCCACAAAAGTAACAGAAGTTTGGTAACCGTTCATACTTGAACACCACCCAGACTAGCTCCCGATCCTCCAGTACAATCTTAATACCCCTTCGCAAAGGCTTGTTAACGTCTAATCATACCCAAATCTGGAGGAACTTTCCCCATACGATATCACCATCACCATAATCCATATCCACGAAAGTACCAATCCGATTAGCAATGATAACGCCCACCGCCTTAGTCATACTCACCAGAGGAAGATTATACACCTGTATCCAAAAGGAAGCATGCGTAAAACTAACCTCCGATGGTTGCAGCGAACCATCAAATTCACAGAATAGAAGCATATGCTTGTCAAAACTCCACGGGTCATTCATGATCACTTTACGTTTGTCCACTGGATGAGAGAATTGAAAAAGGAATAGATTTTCTCCTAGCATAGTGATCACTAAACCTTTCGACAACCTCCACATCGAGGTAAGGATAACCCTTCATAGCTTTCACATTAATCGCCAGCTTAACTAAGACCTTCCCAAGCAGACACAGACCAGACTTTGCCGCAGTAGCCCCGAGTATCAGCCTCTTCCAATACAACCAATACTTCCTCCTCATCAGTTAGTTTTAACTTTCGTGTAAACTCTTCCACAGAAAACTCCATTAGAAGACAAAAAAACAACATGACTTGTGATTTCAAGCACTCAAAAAGAAAAAGAAAAATCCTCTTACAAAGAAGAGAAACACCTTGCACTTAGGCAAGAAAACAATCCCTACGTGCTAAAGAGAGCCTAAAGCACGTGAGAACTTTAGGACTTGAATATTGATAACTGGGTTAATCGTAATGACTAATTTACAAGGAGATTAAGGAAAAGACTTTAGAAAAAGTTCTTAATAATTTTTCTTCATCTTTTTTAAAAAAGACTTTTGAACGTATATGAAAATTATGATGAAAATTGTATTTTAAATACGAAATGAGGTATAACATAGAGAAATTTTCTAATATGCACCTTAAAAGGAGAAGTGTATTATATGTCGCAATTACAATATTTGTGATATTTGATATGATATTGTGGTATTAGTTATAATTAATTGTGATATTTGAGAGGGTAATTTGTGTGAATTGGGCCGAACTAGGACAATGGACCATTCTATGGGCCACAATACGAAGGGCTGAGTAAAAAGGCTTCGAAGTTAGTCCGGTCCCCGAGCCCCGAAATTAGTCCGGTCCGGAAGAGACTTGAAGTTAGGCCGGTCTAAAGACGCTTTGAAGTTAGTCCGGTCTCAGAGTTAGCCCGGTCATGGCGTATTGTGGTTGGACCGGTCGGAACCTTACTATTCGGTAGCTCGGTCTAATCACGCCATGGTTTGTATATAAGAAATCGAGATAAGGAGTAGTGAAAGGAAGAACCGAACTAAATATAGTTCGGCCTACCCTGCGGCTCAGCACAGCCATGATTACCTCGGTCCTATTAGAATCCGACCGTGGTAGAACCATCTCACTTGGTTTAAGCAGTGAGGGGGGTGTTGAAGGATAAGCATTATCTTTCAGGAGTGTGAATCCTAGGAGGACTCTACATGGAGGAGTAAAAGTCCTACTAGGATTGTGCCACGCGAAACCTATAAAAGCTCACAACATCACCTATGGAGAGGTAACTGAACTTTGATTTTCGAATACACAGAGCCTTTGTCTACTTGTCTATTTTGCTGACTTAAGCATCGGAGAGGTTTCCGGCACACACCCGCCGGCTAGCTCACGTTTGTGTTTTCAGGAAGTAAAGCGACGACGTACGAAGGAGCGCAAACTTGATCAACAGGATTATACGAGAAGGTTTATTTCTTTCCCGTACAATTGGCGCCGTCTGTGGGAATTCAGGCAAGAACAAAACCTCTTGATCAAGCTTTTCTTTTTTAGAATCAATGGCGCACAACGAAGATTTGCCACAATCCGCCATTGACGGACAAACATCAGAGGGGGGTGCAAGCCGCGAAGGTCTACCTCTTATCCCTCCTATGGGGGATTTAGAGCCACAAAGACAGAATCCCATGAGGGATACAAGAGGGAGAAGGCGGACTAACAGCCCTCGTCACTCTCGTTCACAAAGTCCAGAAAGACAAAGGCGGAGGATTGATCCTCAAGCTTTGGAGGATCGCGTCAAGGAGTAGGACGAATTAATACGACGAATGGCGGCGGACATGGAATCTCTAAAGCGCCAGGTGAAAGGAAAAGGAGTGGTGACAGGAGAGGGGCGTACAAACAAGACGCCCCCTCGCCACTCAAAAAATCATAGTAGGAATACCACACCCTCACAAGCAGAGAGCAAAAGCCTCAGGACAGGCGATACCCAATCCAGGTCTTCCAGAACTCGTCACTCCAGGTCTGAGAGGACGAGATCTGAGAGGTCTTACACTGAAGGGACCACCTATTGGCCCTCACATACGCACCAAACAAGATCTAGACAAACGGAGTTGCCCAGATCATCCGACCTACGAACCGTGCTCGAAGAAAAGGCACGATGGAAGGAGGACACCAGGGCACGCGATCCACACAGAGTTTCTGCCTTACAGCGGTTGGCTCCTCGGATGCATGGAAGCGTCGAGGTTGGAATGCCGATACCGTGCCCTGCCTACGAACCGACGGACAAGGCACTAGCAAGCTGCAGACCTCACCGTTCGTTCCGGCGATTGAAAACGCGCCCCTACCATCAGGCTTCCTTCAACCCAAATTCACTACATATGAGGGAAAGACGGACCCCTACTCACACTTGAGCCACTTTTGCCAGGTCATGGCTGCATACCGGCGAAACGAGGCTTTGATGTGCATCCTCTTCCCATCTAGCCTTGGCGACCTGGGCTTGACTTGGTTTGAAAAACTTCCCGAAGGCAGCATAGCCTCTTGGGCGCAATTGGCAGAGGCATTCGTCACGAGGTTCAGAACGAACACCAAAACCCCGGTGGAGATCGATCAACTGCTCTCCATCGACATGGGCGACAAAGAGACCTTAAGATCCTACAATAGTCGCTACTGGGAGACCTTCAACCAGATTGGGGATTGCCCCACCAATCTCGCCATTGCACAATACAAAAGAGGTCTTCCAGTCGGGAACAGACTAAGGGACTCAATCACCATGACGCCGCCCTTCACCATGGAAGTCTTGATGGAAAGAGTGCATCAGCACATCAGGGTGGAGGAGGATGGCGCACGTGCCAAAACAAAATCTGGCACGACCGCAGTACCAGAGAAGAAGGCCTCAGCAAAGGTCAACGCGGTAGATCGTCCGAGCAGAAACGGACGTGGCAGACGAGACAACGGAGAGGACCAGGATAAAAGATGGTTGAGAATCCGCACTGCCATAACCACGGTATTCAAAAAATCGATCTACCGAATTCTAAGTGAAATACAAGATGAGCCTTTCGTCAGATGGCCAGCCAAGCTAGGGGAAGCCCAGAAGGACTATGACGAAAGGTCACGGTGCACCTTCCATAAAGAAAAAGGGCACCGCACTGAGAATTGCACGCCATTGAGGCAGCACCTGGAGGAGTTGGTGGCAGCCGGTCACCTGGATAAGTACATTGAAGGAGGAACGCAACCAGTCCCCCAGGACCACAATAACCCAAACGGGATGCCAATCGACGCCCCACCTCAAGGCATAATCAATGTGATACATGGAGTCTTTGAACCTGAGCGTGTATGCGTGCTCAGAGGGTCAATCAAGAAGGCTGAGCACTTAAGAGAGGTACTAAGTACCCAACCTACCACCAAGAAGGGGAAGACAGAGGCCACGAACGTCATGTCTTTTTCAGATAAAGACTTGGCAAGGATATATTGCCCTCACAATGATGCCCTGGTTGTCACTCTCCGAGTCAAGGATTTTGACGTCAAGCGGATTTTGATAGACCAAGGCAGTTCATGTGAAATAATGTACTACGACACCTTCAAACAATTGAAGCTACAAGACAAAGACTTGGTACCTGCTGTATCTCCCCTAATTGGATTCAACTCAATGCCAGAGTGGCCAGTTGGCAAAATAATTCTTCCAGTTAGAGCAGGAAGCGTAACGAAACAAGTGGAGTTCTGGGTATTGAAAGTCCCTTCCACTTACAACATCATCTTGGGCAGAACATGGCTGCATGCCATGCGATTGGTGGCGTCATCCTACCGCCAAGTAATGCGATTCCCCAATGATACCAGAGTGATAGAAGAAGTCTTGGGAGACCAGATCATGTCCAAGCAATGCTTTATTACGGTTAATGGCAGCCGCGCTGCCAAGGGATATGTTCATTCGGTGGAAGAACCTGAGAGCAATGAACTGTTCGCAGACGTCGGCAAAGCAGCTAATCAAAAAGCGGTGGAAGATTTAGTTGAGGTAAGAATAGACGAAAAGAACCCGGATAAGTTCTTTTTGCTCGGTTCGTCGTTGTCTAGCACTGAGAGATTAGAGGTTTTGACCTCTAACATCGAAGTGTTCGCCTGGACACCATACGACATGCCAGGCATTGACCCAACTTCATCTGTCACCAACTCAATGTCCACCCATCTGCCAGGCCAATCATTCAGCGCACACGCAGATCGGCACTCCACCACGCCGAGATAGTGGTGGAAGAAGTAGGAAACTTGCTGGAGGCAGGGGCAATCAGAGAAGTGCACTACCCAAGATGGATCTCCAACACAGTCGTAGTACCAAAAAAGAATGGCAAGTGGTGTGTCTGCGTCGACTACAAGACAGTCAACAAGGCATGCCCAAAAGACAGCTTTCCTCTACCACGGATAGATCAACTGGTAGACCTAACGGCGGGGCACAACCGACTTAGCTTTCTGGATGCATACAGAGGCTACCATCAAATCGCCATGCATAAACCAGACCAGGAGGTCACGTCCTTTACAACTGCAAGAGGACCGTATTGCTACAAGGTCATGCCTTTTGGCCTAAAGAATGCAGGGGCGACATTCCAACAGATGGTCACCAAGATGTTTGAACCATTGCTAGGTAGAACAGTGGAGGCTTACATCGACGACATGGTGGTCAAAAGCAAGGATGAGAATGACCATCTCAAGGACCTAGGTGAGATGTTCGAGATCCTGAAGAAGCACAAGTTGCGCCTCAATGCGTCCAAATGTGCATTCGGAGTAGGATCTGGCAAATTCCTGAGCTTCCTGGTGACCAACCGGGGTATAGAAGCAGACCCCTCCCAGATCAAGGCAATTTAGGAGCTGGAGAGACCAAACTCAGTAAAGGAAGTACAGCATCTCACAGGCATGGCAGCTGCGCTCAATCGGTTCATAAGTCGGTCATCAGACAGACTACGACCGTTCTTCCATGCTCTAAAAGCCAAGTTTGAGTGGGACGAAGAATGTGACCGCGCTCTGGAAAGCTTAAAAGAATACATGTCTTCTCCACCACTGCTTGTCACCCCAGTACCTGGAGAGGAACTCTTCCTGTACCTAGCAATCTCTCAGCACGCAATTAGCGCAGTGTTGGTCCGTACGGAAGGAATCCAACATCTGCCCATCTTTTATGTCAGCAAGACATTGCTGGGTGCCAAAACAAGGTACTTGCCACTGGAAAAACTGGCATTGGCCTTGATGATGGCCTCAAGGAAGTTGTCGCACTACTTTCACGCCCACACCATAGTTGTCCTCACAGCCTTCCCATTAAAAGCTTTGTTTGAAAGGGCAAATTTTTCTGGGCGAATTTTGGAGTGGGCAGTAGAGTTGGGACAATACGACATCAAGTTCCAACCCAGGACCGCGATAAAGGCTCAAGCTTTGACAGATTTTGTCATAGAATTCACACTAGGAAGTCATCATATCTGTCCAGTTGACCTGACCGAAACAGCCGAACTAAGGATGGAAGTTGACGCCGGAATAGCGCAACCCCTGGTACAGGATATTCAGTCAGACCCCATGACAGACCAAAGTAAAGCAAGGAAGGAAGAAGCAAACCATGCTACACCAAGTCAAGACTCACCAACAAATAAAGACTTGGTACAATCAAATAGCGAGGGGCAGACAGCAAGCACGGACCTTGAAGAAAACACCAGCAACATGGAAGATCCCAAGGCATCATCTGATCCCTCCACTTGCTGGAAGTTATTCGTTGGAGAGATGTGGAAACTCTTCGTGGATGGAGCGTCCAACCGGCATGGAGCAGGGCTTGGCACAGTCCTCATCTCTCCAGACGGCCTAGTAGTGGAGCAAGCAATCAACCTTGGCTTCCCAGCATCAAACAACGAAGCGGAGTATGAAGCGTTTCTTGCAGGCCTCAAATCAGCATTCTACATGAAGGCCACCGAACTAATGGTTTACAGCGACTCACAGCTGGTGGTAAACCAAATATCGGGCGACTACGAAGCAAAGGATGACAGGATGGCCAAATACCAAGAGTTGGTCAGAACATAGATCAAGAAATTTGAAGTAGTCAGGATAGAACAAATCGGCAGGGAGGAAAACAGCAGAGCAGACGAACTAGCAGGCTTTGCCTCAATGGCAGACACCTCCATCCCTCATCCATTGTTGATCGACTACCTACCTAGACCAAGCATTGAAGATCCTGAAGCAGAAGAGGTATGTTGCGCAGAGCTGGGCCCTTCTTGGATGGATCCTATCATCCTGTTCTTAAAAGATGGCATCTTACCAGAAGAGAAGAAAGAGGCCAACAGAATAAGAGCGAAGTCGCAGCGATTTTGGCTCTCCCCATCTTTGGTGTTGTACAAAAAATCGTTTTCAGGACCCTATCTAAAGTGTGTCCACCCCAGCAAAGTGGAAGCATTCTTATTCGAGATACACGAGGGCGTATGCGGAAGCCATCAAGGAGGAAGATCACTAGCATACAGAGCAATTTTGCAAGGATATTGGTGGCCTTACATGCAGGCAGACTTAGAAAAATATGTCAAAAAGTGCGAAAAGTGTAAGAAGTTCGCACACCAAATACACCAACCTGCCAGAGAACTTCTACCTCTCACTAGCCCATGGCCCTTCGCAATGTGGGGATTGGACATAGTAGGACCACTTCCAATAGCACCGGGGAATAGGAAGTTCTTTCTTGCAACAACCGATTACTTCACAAAGTGGGTAAAAGCAGAAGCATTGGCATCAATCAAGGAAAAAGATGTAAAGAAATTCGTCTGGCAGAATATCATCACTCGGTTTGGCATACCAAAAGCCCTAATATCAGACAACGGCACACAGTTCGACGGCAGAATCTTTAGAGGCTTTTGCGAAGAGTACAAGATAGAATTCTACAATTCTACACCGGCATATCCCCAAGCAAATGGTTAGGCAGAAGCATCAAACAAGGTAGTCTTGGATGGATTGAAGAAAAGGTTAGAGAAAGCCAAAGGCAAGTGGGCAGAAGAGCTCCCTCATGTTTTATGGGCTTACCGCACCACACCCCGACGGTCAACAGGAGAAACTCCATTTTCCTTAGCCTATGGTATGGAAGCAGTAATCCCACTAGAAGTTGGCCTCCCCACAATTCGAAGCGAGAATTTTGATCCAGACTTGAATGGCGAAGCCATAGCCTTGGAGCTCGACTTTGCAGAGGAAAGAAGAGACAGAGCGTTGATTCACATTGCCTCATACCAACAAGAGTTATCTAGGAAATACAACAAAACAGTACATCCAAGGCAATTCAAAATCGGGGATTGGGTGCTGCGCAAAGTGATGGGAAACACCTTGGTACTGGAAGATGGCAAGTTAGGGCCTAATTGGGAAGGACCTTACAAAGTGGTTGGATTAGCAGGCAAAGGGGCATACCACTTAGAAGACAAGGACGGCAAGACAATTCCCAGGCCATGGAATACTGCCAATCTCAAGTTATTTTATTTTTAGCTTTTTTCCTCTAAATATGTGTAATTTTCTCCTTTCTCAATAAAACAAGTAGTTTTCTTTTCAGCATAGCCGTTTTCTTTTGTAAAAGTTTGTTTTACTGAGTTAGGTGAGTTAGGGGCATTAAAAACCAACTTAGAGGTTGGCTGGATTAAACCAACACGCTTTCTAAGCCCATGATAAGGATCCAGGCTACAAGACGTTTGGTCGGAATAAACCAAACACTTTATTCTAGGTTGGCTGGAAAAACCAACTTAGAGGTTGGCTGGATTAAACCAAATCTTAGTACTCTTCAGCCGAAGTAAGGGTATGGACTGAAGAGTGGTTGGCTGGATTAAACCAACTTCTAGTACTCTTCAGTCGAAGTAAGGGTATGGGCTGAAGAGTGGTTGGCTGGATTAAACCAACTCCTAGTACTCTTCAGCCGATGTAAGGGTATGGGCTGAAGAGTGGTTGGCTGGATTAAACCAACTCCTAGTACTCTTCAGCCGAAGTAAGGGTACGGGCTGAAGAGTGATTGGCTGGATTAAACCAACTCCTAGTACTCTTCAGCCAAAGTAAGGGTATGGGCTGAAGAGTGGTTGGCTAGATTAAACCAACTCCTAGTACTCTTCAGCCGAAGTAAGGGTATGGGCTGAAGAGTGGTTGGCTGGATTAAACCAACTCTTAGTACTCTTCAGCCGAAGTAAGTATACCGGCTAAAGAGTAGTTGGATAGTAAGCTCAGTCAGATTGCTCAGCTAACAGACCGGAATAAAATATCTCGGCCAAAGAATATTGTGTTTCGTTCAAATTGCAGTTAGAAAGCAAATACAAGAGCAAACCGAGATAACTGTTAGAGCAAAAGAAGATTTTTTCATTGATAGAAGTTCAAAACAAATTACAGACAAGGGGCCCCCAGCCCGGTTACAAATCCAACAAACAAAGAAAAAGAAAAAACAGAATCAGTCAAAAAGATCATCAAGGTCAGCGTCTATATCAACCCGAAGACCGGTTTCAGACGGTAGTGCGGTCTCGGTCGGGAGCTCGGTGTCTACTGGAAGCACAGTATCAGTCAGCAGCTCGTTAGACAAGTCTTCAACCGGTGGCTCCAACCGAGCGGATTGATCGGCAGGTTCATTAACAACCGGAGTATTGTTGGGCTCGGTGTCCTCATCGTCATCTGAACCTTGAAGAAACTGTTGTTGGACGGATGCAGCGTACTTCACCAGTGAGCTCGGTATGAAGTACTGAGGAGGATTGTATACCTCGGTCTCAGGTTCACAACCGAGCTACACCACCGCTGCCCGCCAACTGCATTTGAAGAACAAATCTTTGGTGGCCTCACATTGCGGAATATAGAGGGCCTCCCCCTCCTTGAAACCTTCGGCGTTCGCATCGTCCGCCTTTTTCTTCAGTTCAGCGATCTCTGCGTTTTTCTTGCCTTCCAGCTTGGCTAGCTCGCGCAGATACTTGTCTTTGATCAAAGCTGCAGCCTTCTGTTTCTCCGCTTCAACCGAGCTAACGAGTCCGGTCAGACGACCGTTCTCGGATTTTAGCTCGGCTAGCTGCTTCTTGGCCTCTTCCAGCTCGGCAGTTTTTTCAGCTACTTCGGCCAGCGCCTGCCTTGTGGTCTTGCGAAGCTCAAGAACTCGCTTATGAGCGATGTGGCTCTTTTGCATAGCCTGTAAAAAGAGGGCAGACTTGTAATCAACCCGAGATGGAAGTTGTATAAAATTAGAAAGGTTAAACAGGAGAGGTTACTTACAAGCACCATGGATTTGGTGGCCGAACGGATGGCTCTTAGTTCGGTCAAATGCTGGTGGTGCTCCATATCTGCTGGGAGGCACACACTCTTGGCTAGGTTAAAGGCCATCAGATGATCTTTTTCAGCGACAACTGAGTCAGTGTCCTGAATATCTCGATTTTGGAAGGTAAGTTTGGGTGCCCATTTGGAGGAGCTGGCCCGGTCGGAGCGCTCCGGCTGAGGGCTCGGTGGAGGACTTGGAGGCAGAGTTGTTTCATCTTCATCAACAAGACGCTGCTCGGTTGGCGTAGTCTGGGCGCGCTTGCTTGGGCGTGATGAAGAGGGTTGTTGAGATGGGAGGGCCACCACGGTTTCCTGGTTCTGGTTCGGTGGTGGTATCTCGGCTCTGTTAGTTTCGGTCAGAAGGGCGCTTACTCTGTTCCTTTTGGCCATTTCTTGTTCAGCTGTCAAAGGGACAAGATTGATCTGGGGTAAAGTGGGGTCCGGTTCAGGGGCGTCCTCTAGCAGGAAGTCTGTTACTCTGGCCTTACGTCGGCTGCTATATCGGTATGTCGGTTCGAAATTCAGCAGCTTCGCCCAACTTCTTTCTGGGAACCGTAGTGCGGCGCGGAGAGTGTTCAGATTGGGGTGGCTGTATAGAGATTGGAGATGGGCTGAATCTGCAAACAGAAGACAACTGTTAGTTCGGTTCAGAATAGGAAACCGAAATGAAAGAGAAGAATGACAGGAAACCGAAGTAATTATACCGGGGGTTCCTTTCTTCCAATTTATACTTCGGCCTGGGATCCGGGCTTGGTGGTCTTCAAAATTCCCAGATACCCAGAAAAAATCGTCGTCATTTAGGTCTTTGTCCAGCGTGTCTTTTATTATTTTCTCTCGGCGGCGGCGTATTCTTAAATAGTAAACCCACTCGTCTTCTTTTGAGCCTATAGAATATTGGTGGAATAGTTCGGCTAAGCCAAGGTTAATGCCAGCTCGGCGGTTTAGTTCGGCTATACCATTTATTATACGGTATGAGTTTGTAGAAAGCTGGGTTGGGCATATCCTAGTTTGCCTAAGGAATTCACAGAGTAAAGGCTGTACAGGGAATCTTAGGCCGGTTTCTACAATAGAAAGGAGGGTGAAGGGAACAAAACTAGGATTTCCCCAAGGTATGATATCTTGTTCGGCTAAAATGAGTTGGACGTCATCAGGAATGTTGTAATCCTTTCGAAATTCAGCCAGTCCACCAGGTGTGTTTACTAGAAACCTATAATTTCCCATTTATAAGTTATGAATAAATTATACTGGTATTAGCTCGGTCGCGGAAGAGGGCTAAGTAGCTCGGTTGAGCGCGCAGAGGAGTGCCTGGGCAACCTAAGTCTGCAAAGTGGAAAACAAAGGTGTTAAGCACAGATCGTTGGACCGTGCTACAAAGTAAAAACAAGATAAAGGAAGTCCTACTTTGGCTATGTGAAATGCTACAATTCCTATCTCGGTTTCAGCAAGATGCTTGGTAGCTCGGTTTGAGCAAAGGATTTGTTGGCTTGATTACTACAGGTGGTTCGGTATCTCGGTTAAAAGGAAGGTTTTCTAGACCGGTTGAGCTTCTAGGGGCAGCTTTCTTAGTTCGGATTAAAACTAAGAATGCTGGTTTAGCCCCGAGACATAGCTTGGTCGGCGTTGAGGTTTCCCCAGTTCCCTAATTACAGACTTAGTTCGGTTTGTTATCTCGGCTACAGAAGATAGTTTGACTTATTGAAACTACTGGTATAAGCATGAAGTGCTAGTTCGGTTAAGTAGTCTGATCGAGTGACATCAACTACGAACAACTTTTTAGTTCGGTTATACTGTGATTTTGGATAAACTATAGTGTCCTAACAGATTGTTTAAAGAAATTCAAGTGGTTCTTATGAGTTTTTTCCAGAAGACGCAAAGCAAAAGCAAAAATGGGGAAAAATGTGTTTTGTAAAAACACACAAAACAGTATGTTATGGATTAAACAAGGGCAAAAACAAGAAAAATGAAACAGATTGTGTAGCTTACCAGGCTAAGAGGAAGAACTTGAAGATGGAAGCAACGATGGCCGCAAAACTCGAGCTTCAAAAAGTTGCAAGGTTGAAGAGTAAATGGAGGTTCAGAGAGAGAGAGACGGGCTGAATAGTAAGATGAGTGATTAGAACGAAAAAACGAAAGGGTTTTGTTTTGATGAAAAGACTTAAAGGCGGGAACTGTTCAAAATTTACGAAACACGAAGACGGCGTGACAGCTATGATTGGCCAATCAGAGTGGGCCACGTGTCATAGGAATGAGAAGCGCTTCAGTTTTCTGCGATTGAAGAGACGTCTTGACCGGACAGGTATAGCTCGGCTGAAAAAGCTTCAGAGTTGGCACGGTCGTGTGATTAATAATTTTAGTTCGGTTGGACAGGCTAAAAGAGTTTTTAGCTCGGCTGATGGACAGGTAATCCCTATCATGTTGCATAGATGGAATTAAGGGGCAATTGAGAGGGTAATTTGTGTGAATTGGGCCGAACTAGGACAATGGACCATTCTATGGGCCACAATACGAAGGGCTGAGTAAAAAGGCTTCGAAGTTAGTCCGGTCCCCGAGCCCCGAAGTTAGTCCGGTCCGGAAGAGACTTGAAGTTAGGCCGGTCTAAAGACGCTTTGAAGTTAGTCCGGTCTCAGCGTTAGCCCGGTCATGGCGTATTGTGGTTGGACCGGTCAGAACCTTACTATTCGGTAGCTCGGTCTAATCACGCCATGGTTTGTATATAAGAAACTGAGATAAGGAGTAGTGAAAGGAAGAACCGAACTAAATATAGTTCGGCCTACCCTGCGGCTCAGCACAGCCATGATTACCTCGGTCCTATTAGAATCCGACCGTGGTAGAACCATCTCACTTGGTTTAAGCAGTGAGGGGGGTGTTGAAGGATAAGCATTATCTTTCAGGAGTGTGAATCCTAGGAGGACTCTACATGGAGGAGTAAAAGTCCTACTAGGATTGTGCCACGCGAAACCTATAAAAGCTCACAACATCACCTATGGAGAGGTAACTGAACTTTGATTTCCGAATACACAGAGCCTTTGTCTACTTGTCTATTTTGCTGACTTAGGCATCGGAGAGGTTTCCGGTACACACCCGCCGGCAAGCTCATGTTTGTGTTTTCAGGAAGTAAAGCGACGACGTACGAAGAAGCGCAAACTTGATCAACAGGATTATACGAGAATGTTTATTTCTTTCCCGTACAATATTGATTATGACATTATTTTAGTTATGATCTAAAATGTCTTTATTTATACCTTATGTGATATTTGGTTATGACTGAAAATGATTTTGTTATGACATTTGTGGTGACCCTAACACAAAATTCTTAAGGTTTTTTTTGCTACAACCACTACAACATACAAGAGTTTTAGAAACTAAAATTTTTAATCTCTAAAAGTAAAAATTTTGTTGCAAAAGACATTTAAGGACCAATTTCTATCATCGTGAGGATAGCCGCTAAAAGGTTGTTCCGAAAAGTAAAAAATAAGGCTTTTAGCGATAAAATTTTGAAAATGTCACTAATAAATAGACTTTGAGGGACAATAATTTAATCTCAAAATGGTTTATTTTTGAAACAAAAAATTGGGTCCAAAAAGGATAATAATTCATCACTAATGTCTAATTTTTGTTACTAAAAATATAATAACGACACTTTTCATAACAAAAATATTTAATCCCTAAAAAATAATTTTATCTTTAAATTTTAATGACTAAAATTTTAATTTTTTGTAGTGAAGTAATTGTGTCCATACTCAGTTGAACATTATTGTAAACTATTAATAGGGTAGTTGGAAAAATAGTTCATGTCAAAGGCAAACATGAATTATTTTTCTCTTATTATGGATAGTGAGTTATTTATTTGTTTTCATTATGCATACTTTTTTCTTTTTAATAGTTATTAAGGTTCTATCTATGCGTGATATTAGATTATGATTATTCAGTCTCCCAACATAAATAAATAAATAACGAGACTTTTAAAATTGTTTAATATTTTGTCAAGGAGGCTAATATGGTGGGAGATATTTTAGGGAAAGTTGTGTTCATGTTGGGTTTCACAACACAACAAATCTACACGTTTTTTTTCTTCTTTCCATTTGCATGCGCAAATAGACAAACAGACAAATAATGAAGAGAAATAGATGTCTGGTTTTGGAGTTATATATATGCTAAACTAGAACGGCAAGCATCGTTATCGATCTCCGGAGGTGTCAATCTTTTTTCTTTTTCTTTCGTTTGTTTTTTGGGCTGCTAAAAAATTAGTCAGTATAGGCGTCTCGTCTGTATTTTTGTGGAATGGGAGGATTGCTTTGAACGGAGACAAAACCCGGTTTTGAATAGTAAAAGTTGTATAGGTTTGATATTCCTTCCATGTTCCTAAATTCCAATACGCATATTCGCCTCACAATCCTTAGACCATCCAACTTGAAAAATTATCACATCCGTTCAAAATATCACATGATCGTGTGTAACTTTTAATTGTGTTTTGTAATTTATTCATTTTCTCTGTGTGTATGAGGTAAGTATTTTACTCTCTATTATTGAACAGGCATACAGTTGAAATATAACATAACAGTTATGTTAGGGAGTCCAAATAAATTACCAAATTTTTTACCAAACTTCTCACATGGGTGTGGGATCCACACACATATATGTGATTTGTGTGGGTTTCACACCCATGTGAGAAATTTGATAGAAAATTTAGTAGTTTAATGATTAGTTATTGTTATATTTTAGTAATAAATAATGATAAAATGTTGTATTTGCAATGTTATGTCAATGCTAATTTTTTCCCCATAATACTAAAGAGCAAATTATACCAGTACTCCTTATATTTTGACTCATGTGTCATTTTGTTTTCTACACTTTTAATTAATTCAGTTTTGACCCTTAATTTAATATTTTGTGTCACTTTGATCCAATTGATAATGTTGTTAGGAATTTTAACAAAAAATTATTATTGAATTGATTAAGGTTAACTTATTGAGTTGATCATGATTATAAATTTGTCCCTAAAAACATATTTATGTGCGCATAATTTTAATCTATTAAACCAAATTAAGACAAAGTTAAAAGTCCAAAAGTAAAATTGAGTAAATTAAAATTACAAGAATAAAAATAGCACAAAAACCAAAGCGTAGAGATTATCGGTGTCATTTATCCAATACTAAATTAAAGTATTATATGTGAGTTCCATCATAAAAGATGTAGACAAAAAGATTGCAAAAATTTAGCTATAGTTGGGGCAGAATTATATGTTTGCACCAAGGGGTGCCATGGCATTCCCATTTTGGAATAAATTCATGCAACATATATGGTTTGAATTCTGTTGACGTCTTCATATGGTACCTCAAAAAATTCAATTGTATATAATAGTTCTATCATAACATTTGAAATGGTACATGCTAACATATTCTACATATATGCTTCAAAAAACTAACATTAATCCATCCTATCAAAAAAAAAAAAAAAAAAAAATTGACCATCATTTCATAATTAATTTTTCTTTTGATAATGTAAATTGTTGATGCTTCTGTAATACATAACTTGTGATTGGAGTAGTGGAATCATAATTTATTTCTTTATTTGTATGTATTCATTTCATAAAATTTGCTACTTGTAGTTTAATTTGACTAGATGACCAATACTAGTTTTCAATCTCCTACTATGCACAATTTTTATTTAAAAATTTTCAATTTAGAATTAATAATTAAATATAATATTTTTATATTTACGTCAAACTTAATTAAATCGAGTTTACAAATATTTTATTAGCAGGTGATTAAATCGAGTTTACAAACTTAATTGTTTTGGGGTAAATAAGTTAGTAAGTTTGGATAAGAAGTGTAGTTTGGTATTGGTTAAGTTGACTTGAATGTCCATAGTGAAAGACAGAAAACACACACGGAGGAGGTACCACGTGCCTTCCGGTTTTGCAACCGGTAAAGTGGTAATTAGTAGTGCCTGATATGCCTACTTGCAGACACCAACATAAGGATTATCTGTGTCGTATTTACCACCCCTTGAACTACATTGAAATTATTGAATTGTTGTATTTTCAAATTGCATTGAGCACAAGATTTTCAAAAGATAGAGGTATATGTTTTGAGCATGACATGGCATATGCATTAATCTCAGGAGACTATGTAAAATGAATATACTTTGTTAAGATCTTCCTAATGGGCTTTGTGCTCACCCCATGAGATTTTGTGCAGGAAAAGATGTGGTAATTCCGTTGAGTTAGAGATGTGGAATGTATATTTTGAGGGCACAAGGCTCTTTTCTTTTGTTGTAATTATTGTTGACAAGCCAAGGGCTTTACATATATGGGTTTGATAACCATTTTGTGTAATCGGGCATAAGCCTTGGAATTTGTAGCTGTTGAGATAAGATTTACAGAGTCCAGAATCTTCCGAATTGTAGTTTAGATTGATCACTAAGTTGCCTGCTTAGATTGATCACTTAGTTGCATGCTTATCATTCTCATCTTCTTATACTTGTCATCCTAGCATAGTGTATATATATCTCCACAAGTGTGTGTAACAGATAATAATCATTGAATAAAATAATTGTTCAATTCATATACTCTGTCTCAAGTTGGTATCAGAGCCAATCTTCTCATGGCATCTGAAATTTCTTCCTCTAATAACACTACTGTTACTTCATCTAATTCTGTACCACCTTTATCTTCTTTATCCCTTACCCGTGCCCACTATTTTATCTCTCTCAAACTCACCTCTAAAATTTTTTTATATTGGAAGACCTAACTTCTTCCTTATCTTCGTGGCAAACATCTCTTTCAATACATTGACGGTACTCTTCCTTGCCCGCCGTCCACCACTACCATTGACGGTACAACCACAACCAACCCTGCCCACTTTGTTTGGGAACGACAAGATCAACTCATTTTGAGTTTTCTTATCGCTTCTCTTTTAGAGGATCTACAGGTGGGTATGCTGTTTTTCTTAGTGACAACTTAGTGTCTTGGTCCTCTCGGAAGCAACGGACGGTGGCTCGCTCCTCTACTGAGTCTGAATACAAGGCCTTGGCTGACACATCCGCTGAAATTTCATGGCTTACATCCTTACTTTCTGAGCTCGGTGTGTCCTTCTCCGTCCTACCGATTTTATGGTGTGACAATCTTGGCGCTACCTATTTATCGGCTAACCCCATCTTCCATGCTCGTACCAAGCATGTCGAGATTGATTTTCACTTTGTCTGTCACACCCCAAACCCGCCCCTAAAAGTTTTGGGCATGACCTATTTAGAAACGGATACTTAACCTGTTATACATAACATATGGGGCCTGAGCGGAAGTATTACCATTATAAAATAACATAAAACATCATCCATTGAGCTACCACTACCATGCCAGGACTGCACACATTGCATTAGGTACATAATACATAGAAACATACAACCAAACTTCGGTTACACACTTATACATTCATACTTAGACCCACAATTGGGTGTGTAACGAAAATATTAATGCAAGACAACCAAAGCATAAGCCAATAACCTAACAACACTTTACAAAATGCACGGCTTCAGGTAGGTGCCTGGACGCATCAAAGTTGACAAGAGAAAGACGAGCCTTAAAGGTTAGGACTGAACTCCTGGTTGATTACCTACAGAAATAGACAGACAAAATACAGAATGAGCGAACTCAGTGAATAATAGTATATAAATAATGTAATGTTTAACCTGGATAATAAAACATATAATTGCAGATACATATGATTAACTACATTCCGTAATTATTTCCAAAACAGCCATGGGTCCAGTTTCCGTGACAGAGTGGCTTTAAGCCCAACATATATAGAACAACCATAGACCTACAGATACAGAACCCCCATGGGTCCAAAAATATCAGAACGGCCATTGGCCCGGAAATAACAGAAATAACAGAACGGCCATTGGCCCAGAAATAACAGAACGGCCATCGGCCCAGAAATAACAGAACGGCCTAGCGGCCCAGAAATAATAGAACGGCCATCGGCCCAGAAATAACAGAACGGCCTAGCGGCCCAGAAATAACATATGTGTGGACTCAAGAGGTGGCTCGTACGGATTCTAGAGGTGGCTCCCACCAAAGTGTAGCACTTAGTTCCGTACAGCACTTTATTCCATACCAGAAATCAATAAGTCTCATCATGTCATAATATAAACAAAACGAACATCATAACGGAATAACGACAGATATCATCAGAACAGACTAGTCTTATAGTCATGCAGAGGTGCATAGATTATTCTAATCATTTACATGAGTTAACGTAGTTAGTTTACGTGTAACAGAATACCAATGGTAATCATTAGCAATATGTATTACGTATCTCACAAATTGTACATGTGCCATCACAATGCTATTTGTAGGGACAAAATAATTATCTCATAACAGTCTTAAACCATCCTTGATAAAACTGAATAGTTCGGGATACGTAAGCATCATTGTTCTATTTGTTCACCATGAATCATTAAAGTTAATCTACGGATAACAGAACGTTAATAATGTCTTTTAACAGGAAATAAAACACACTACTATAGTATTATCCAATTCTGTTAATCCTCTTTAGACAGACATCTACGTCACAAGACATATGTTGAACCAAACAGATGGTAGGAGTCTTCGATAGAACTTTCAAGGTATTGTGTTCCCATTTCAAATATCAAGTTCCCGGTAACCGGGATTACTTTCACAAACTTTTTCTGTTAACCATTCTCATGGTTTCATAGCTTGTATACAGTTCTTATGCGGAATCATGGGTAATTTATAGATTATAGCACATTACCGATAACCATTAATCGTAGGCGGAATACAGAATAGTTTCAGAGTCATATCAATGGA
This sequence comes from Camellia japonica, assembly GCA_030407325.1. Classification (NCBI taxonomy): domain Eukaryota; kingdom Viridiplantae; phylum Streptophyta; class Magnoliopsida; order Ericales; family Theaceae; genus Camellia; species Camellia japonica. The sequence continues at coordinate 33,857,899 of JAPPVO010000013.1, forward strand.
TGCCAAATCCTTCAATGTTCACACCAATTCTCAAATACAAACATGTTAACGTAATTGCCATGGAAAAACAAAATGTTAATAATAATAATAATTATTAACGGTAATTGATGTACATTTATAGTACTATTACTCACAGTGGTAGGTCTCTGATAGCGGTGGAACGATGTCCTCGTCTTGACCTACAAAGACAATGCACATAACAGAATATGAGGATAAAACCAATCTCTTTCTTATTCTTTAACCAATAGCCATGGTGGTTCTAGCTTCATTAGTCCTCCCTAGGTTATAATCCATGTTTCAGAAAATAGGAGAAATCGATGGGAAATGGTTTAGGTGAAGAAATGGTACAAAACCGGTTGACAGAAAGTGAACAGTCGTCACTAATTTGGGCATAACTATTTCTGTATTTAGAATTTGGGAGTGAGACCACCGCCATTGGAAACTAGACTTCCGGGGCTTGATTTTAGGCTCAAGAATCACTCAAAACGGAGTCCGGATGGAAAAGATATGCTTGTTCAAAGTTGGCTGGACAGAGCTGTCTCCGCACGTGCGGGGGAACAGTGCCGCACATGCGGCTTGGACAGTGTGCAGTCCGAAAATGGCTGAAAATTTGGGACTTCTCATTTTCAAAATCAAACCTTAATTACATGTAAATCAAAGCCCAAAACCCTTTAATACATGACCAATTTCATATATTTAATCTCCATCAAACATCATAACCTCAAAATATTATTCAATTTCCAAACACAAGAACACAAGAGCACCAAATAGCCATAGTTGGGGTTCAAAGTTCACATCTTCCATATCAATCCTTGATTTCATGTAATTGATGCTTTAAACCTAAGGATTCAAGATAGATGATCATACCTTAGTTCCATCCTTGTCTTTCTCTTAGCTTTCTTCAATTTCTCCCAAGCTTCCCATGGATGATCTTCTTTTTCTTTCTTCAACCCCCTTCAAGCATCTTCAAAACCCCATGAGTGTTGATTAGAGGAGCTGGCCTCTTCTTCCCTCCCTTTCTCTCACGGTTCTCTTCTCTCTCCCTCAAATATTTTATTTGACTTCCAAATGATAAGTTCACCACTCACATAGCATAACCATATATACATATAACCAACACCTAAGCTTTTAACAATAGGAATAGCCAAACACGCCCTTACGAATCGCGAAAAATCAAATTTCAATTAAACGTCCCAGATGACTATAAAAATTGTGCTGAGCATAAATATGTCCCCTGTTCTGGTTTCTGAAGCCTCTAGGGCCTTCAATTTGCAGTATAAAGTTAACCACCCAAACGTGCATTAACGAATCAGACAAAATAGATTTCCAATTAATTTTCCCAAATAGTTCTAAAATTCCCATTAACATACCCGAATACTCAATTTTGATTTTTGAACCCATAGAGATCGGTAATTTCCATTTTAAGTCCGTAACTCAACTGATAATGCTTCAATTCTAATAGATATAATTAAATTAAACCACATCATTTCATAGGGAAATAAAGATGATTTCTTATACGCATTTTGGGGTCATTACATCCTCCCCACCTTAAGAAGTTTGGTCCTCCAAACTTGATTCTCCTTGTCACAAGTCTAATTCCGTCTTGGACATATAACATTTCTCAATCATTTAACCATTCCCCACCTTAGACAGTCAATTTCAATGGAGGTTGCTCCCAAAATCACAAGTAATTCGTCTTTACTGACTAATTGGTAACCCAATTGATAATAGTACTTAATAACATCAAAGCATCATCTCATTATTCACAACCCTTGTACGTTTCAATTTATTGCTCTGAAAGTTATACCTTCCAAATACTAAAACAACTTAAAGGTATTTAAAAACGGATTCACTTCAAGTATTCGATTACATGTGACGCATAAGTTATCAAACGTAATTCAAAACTCTTCAGGTTCACAAACAACGCCAATTATCATTTACTACATACCCATGTTTTAAAGACATATGCTTCTTACAACAATTAAATCCAGAATAACACATAAGTTCTAAATCAACGACTTCGTGGCTTCTGTCTTATCTGTTATAAATTATCAGTTCAAATCAAATTTCTAACAGACTCCAAAGAACAACTCAAATCCCATAATAGAAGTCACTTAGTGATAAGCTGGTAACCCAAGCTGTACATCATTTCAACAGGCATAAATAAGTCGCGTAGGCATGTAGTCACTAGCTTCACAATTGTTCTTCGTATTCTCCATTTCCGAAAACATAACAAAATTATTTCGTTATATGGATCCAAAACCATATGTACTAATTCTTAACAAGATCAGAACGATGGGAAGAAGAATCCCAATCAATATCGTTAATTCTTCACAGTATTACTTCTAAATCAGTAACACAAGGAGAACCATATTTCAAATCAAATAGGTATGGCTATACCAAAGCAAATAACATATAGTTTTGTCAATTCACACAAACATACCATTGTAGACACTTGGTCATGCCGTCATAAATTCAAATCTGAACAATAGATACAACTATAACAACCATTATTTTGAGCAAAGGGGGCCACTAAAAACAAAGTCAAAAATCAAATTCAAAATCATGCTTGATTAATCAGTCATAATCGTAAGGTATAACATCTTCCCTTAATAAGTTGTTTTTTTTTTTTTTTTTCTTGTTACAACATCAATTAATCTGGCCTCTTTTTAATCATTTTAGTAGTCCACCATTCAGATGATTCTTTCCTTCTCTACGGTAAGACACGAGGTCAACCACATGGTTTCATATTCATAACTTATAATCACAGTGGTCAGCAACAGCCATATAAAAAGTATAGACCAGTCGTCTGACTTAGTCAATTAACATAACAGAGTATCTAGGTACTCCACATACGTAGGTCCCACTAGATTCATTCATAGGGTCATAGATTTCTTTAGGTCTATAGTATTCACATCCATCTAAATTCCATATTGCCTTGAAATTCAACAACTTAGCGACGAAATAATTTGACCACTTAGTATCAGAGTTAGAACGCTTAGCCAGATCAGTTTAATAAGATAATAAATCAATTCGGAATCACGTTGCACATGCCCACTCTCCTTCTTTTTTTTCTTTTTTTTTTCCTTTTTTTTTTTTTTCTAAAGTTCACAGTGTTGTGCAGAACAGTTTACATTATACCCTTCAAATACAGGGTAAGATTAATTTAACAATTGCAATATCTAACATTTGCACATCTACGCAAAAGTATATCACAGAAATGATTTCTCAGAAACGGAATTTTTAATTCTTACAGTAACTTATCAGTTTATCAATCATTTAGTATGATCTCGAAGTAGTCCATAAATGTCTATCTTTTTACAAGTCTCATGTAAACAGACATGTAATGTGGGTAAGGTCCTTCATGTCGTTCAACCATTCTTTATAAGAAATCCTGATTACGGATTACAATTTACACATAACAAAACAGATTACGGATAACAGAGTTAGCTTTCAGATTTCAACTTCAAATTTCGTATTACAGATTCCAGATCGCAGGTTTCCATAAACAAATTACACAGTTCTAACAGGGGTCATCATATGCATAACGTCTTCTTATAGCCAATCGTACTTAACACAATTTCAGTTAGCACACAAACACATCTTATCAAAATACTCATATGATCTAAACATTGTTGTGGCAAAGAAGACTCTATCATTTTCTTTAGTCTTAGAAGTATTCCATACTTAGGGTTTAATCACTTCATCTAAACAGATGGTCAGGAACTTCCAATCCACAAATAACAACCGATAACTTACATCTTATTTCATCATTGACAAATAGATTGTCTTACCGATCAGCTCGAACCCTTACCACGCTTCTGCAGTGTAATTCTGTTGATTTAATCCCATCTGCATGTCTTATCATGTTCTGCATAACAATCATTCAAAATATACACAAAGAATATATAATGGACATGGGTTATAATCGTTAGCGTTAACAGAGTACATTTAACGTTGCCATCAATTTTTTTCATTTTCATTCAAAATGTCATGCATGATGCCTAAGTCTTTTCTAGACATCCTAAGGCTCAATGGACTCGTGTGTGAGATAGCAACTCGTGCTCTGATACCACTTGTCACACCCCAAACTCGCCCCTAAAAGTTTTGGGCATGACCTATTCAGAAACGGACACTTAACCTGTTATACATAACATATGGGGCCTGAGCGGAAGTATTACCATTATAAAATAACATAAAACATCATCCATTGAGCTACCACTACCATGCCAGGACTGCACACATTGCATTAGGTACATAATACATAGAAACATACACCCAAACTTCGGTTACACACTTATACATTCATACTTAGACCCACAATTGGGTGTGTAACGAAAATATTAATGCAAGACAACCAAAGCATAAGCCAATAACCTAACAACACTTTACAAAATGCACGGCTTCAGGTAGGTGCCTGGACGCATCAAAGTTGACAAGAGAAAGACGAGCCTTAAAGGTTAGGACTGAACTCCTGGTTGATTACCTACAGAAATAGACAGACAAAATACAGAATGAGCGAACTCAGTGAATAATAGTATATAAATAATGTAATGTTTAACCTGGATAATAAAACATATAATTGCAGATACATATGATTAACTACATTCCGTAATTATTTCCAAAACAGCCATGGGTCCAGTTTCCGTGACAGAGTGGCTTTAAGCCCAACATATATAGAACAACCATAGACCTACAGATGCAGAACCCCCATGGGTCAAAAAATATCAGAACGGCCATTGGCCCGGAAATAACATAAATAACAGAACGGCCATCAGCCCAGAAATAACAGAACGGCCATCGGCCCAGAAATAACAGAACGGCCATCGGCCCAGAAATAACAGAACGGCCTAGCGGCCCAGAAATAATAGAACGACCATCGGCCCAGAAATAACAGAACGGCCAAGCGGCCCAGAAATAACAGAACGGCCTAACGGCCCAGAAATACCAGAACGGCCTAGCGGCCCAGAAATAACATATGTATGGACTCAAGAGGTGGCTCGTACGGATTCTAGAGGTGGCTCCCACCAAAGTGTAGCACTTAGTTCCGTACAGCACTTTGTTCCATACCAGAAATCAATAAGTCTCATCATGTCATAATATAAACAAAACGAACATCATAACGGAATAACGACAGATATCATCAGAACAGACTAGTCTTATAGTCATGCAGAGGCGCATAGATTATTCTAATCATTTACATGAGTTAACGTAGTTAGTTTACATGTAACAGAATACCAATGGTAATCATTAGCAATATGTATTACGTATCTCACAAATTGTACATGTGCCATCACAATGCTATTTGTAGGGACAAAATAATTATCTCATAACAGTCTTAAACCATCCTTGATAAAACTGAATAGTTCGGGATACGTAAGCATCATTGTTCCATTTGTTCACCATGAATCATTAAAGTTAATCTACGGATAACAGAACGTTAATAATGTCTTTTAACAGGAAATAAAACACACTACTATAGTATTATCCAATTCTGTTAATCCTCTTTAGACAGACATCTACGTCACAAGACATATGTTGAACCAAACAGATGGTAGGAGTCTTCGATAGAACTTTCAAGGTATTGTGTTCCCATTTCAAATATCAAGTTCCCGGTAACCGGGATTACTTTCACAAACTTTTTCTGTTAATCATTCTCATGGTTTCATAGCTTGTATACAGTTCTTATGCGGAATCATGGGTAATTTATAGATTATAGCACATTACCGATAACCATTAATCGTAGGCGGAATACAGAATAGTTTCAGAGTCATATCAATGGATGCCAAATCCTTCAATGTTCACACCAATTCTCAAATACAAACATGTTAACGTAATTGCCATGGAAAAACAAAATGTTAATAATAATAATAATTATTAACGGTAATTGATGTACATTTATAGTACTATTACTCACAGTGGTAGGTCTCTGATAGCGGTGGAACGATGTCCTCGTCTTGACCTACAAAGACAATGCACATAACAGAATATGAGGATAAAACCAATCTCTTTCTTATTCTTTAACCAATAGCCATGGTGGTTCTAGCTTCATTAGTCCTCCCTAGGTTATAATCCATGTTTCAGAAAATAGGAGAAATCGATGGGAAATGGTTTAGGTGAAGAAATGGTACAAAACCGGTTGACAGAAAGTGAACAGTCATCACTAATTTGGGCATAACTATTTATGTATTTAGAATTTGGGAGTGAGACCACCGCCATTGGAAACTAGACTTCCGGGGCTTGATTTTAGGCTCAAGAATCACTCAAAACGAAGTCCGGATGGAAAAGATATGCTTGTTCAAAGTTGGCTGGACAGAGCTGTCTCCGCACGTGCGGGGAACAGTGCCGCACATGCGGCTTGGACAGTGTGCAGTCCGAAAATGGCTGAAAATTTGGGACTTCTCATTTTCAAAATCAAACCTTAATTACATGTAAATCAAAGCCCAAAACCCTTTAATACATGACCAATTTCATATATTTAATCTCCATCAAACATCATAACCTCAAAATATTATTCAATTTCCAAACACAAGAACACAAGAACACCAAATAGCCATAGTTGGGGTTCAAAGTTCACATCTTCCATATCAATCCTTGATTTCATGTAATTGATGCTTTAAACCTAAGGATTCAAGATAGATGATCATACCTTAGTTCCATCCTTGTCTTTCTCTTAGCTTTCTTCAATTTCTCCCAAGCTTCCCATGGATGATCTTCTTTTTCTTTCTTCAACCCCCTTCAAGCATCTTCAAAACCCCATGAGTGTTGATTAGAGGAGCTTGCCTCTTCTTCTCTCCCTCTCTCTCACGGTTCTCTTCTCTCTCCCCCAAATATTTTATTTGACTTCCAAATGATAAGTTCACCACTCACATAGCATAACCATATATACATATAACCAACACCTAAGCTTTTAACAATAGGAATAGCCAAACACGCCCTTACGAATCGCGAAAAATCAAATTTCAATTAAACGTCCCAGATGACTATAAAAATTGTGCTGAGCATAAATATGTCCCCTGTTCTGGTTTCTGAAGCCTCTAGGGCCTTCAATTTGCAGTATAAAGTTAACCACCCAAACGTGTATTAACGAATCAGACAAAATAGATTTCCAATTTATTTTCCCAAATAGTTCTAAAATTCCCATTAACATACCCGAATACTCAATTTTGATTTTTGAACCCATAGAGGTCGGTAATTTCCATTTTAAGTCCGTAACTCAACTGATAATGCTTCAATTCTAATAGATATAATTAAATTAAACCACATCATTTCATAGGGAAATAAAGATGATTTCTTATACGCATTTTGGGGTCATTACATTGTCCGTGAATGGGTGGCTCGCCAAGGGCTTCAAATTCAGTTCATTTCCACTAAGGACCAGGTTGCGGATATCTTCACCAAAGGGCTCCCAACACAGTCGTTCCGATTCTTCCGTGACAAGCTGCAAATTCGTTCCCTCGAATGTTCAGCTTGAGGGGGGCTGTTGAGATAAGATTTACAGAGTCCAGAATCTTCCGAATTGTAGTTTAGATTGATCACTAAGTTGCCTACTTAGATTGATCACTTAGTTGCATGCTTATCATTCTCATCTTGTTATACTTATCATCCTAGCATAGTGTATATATATCTCCACAAGTGTGTGTAACAGATAATAATCATTGAATAAAATAATTGTTCAATTCATATACTCTGTCTCAAGTGTAGCTCTCGAGGGTATTGAATTGTACTTGACTATCGTGCCACATGCTATAAACTCATATTTTAGGAATGTTGAATGTATAATTGCATGTGGAATACTTTTGTTAGTCTCAAGAATTTAATGAATACAAATGTTAGAGATTTGTTGATGATGTCAATGTTGAGGCTTTATATTCTTTATATATTATGCAATAGAAGTTAAAAACTGGAAAACAAGATCATATTGCTAGAAGATGATGAGTATTTGTGTTAATTTTTTTGAGGCGTTACAAATGTTAGACTATATCTCAAAAAGAAAACTGAAAAAAAAAAAAAATCAGTTAAAATGAAAAGGTCAAAAATATAAACAAGAAAATGACACATTTTTGGTAGTCTTTTGTCTTTAGTAATTTTTTTAAAAAAAATTTCTTTCATAAATATCTTAGTTTGTAGGTGTATTTAATTGAAATATTAAAAAATAAAAAGAGTTTATTGAAGATTAAAAAAAAAAAAAAAAGAAACTCAAAAATAATTTTAAAAAATTGAACAAAACAAATTTGATAAATGTATTTTTAATAAAAATAAATAAGTAATTATTAATAATTTTTGTTACATATGTACTTTCTATGTAAGAATTTAAAATACAAATTTGAAAATCTTTCCATATTAGTTTTTTCATATCGTTTTTCTTAAATTATTTTACCATAATTGCAATATAATATTATTTGAAAATATTTTTTTTTTGTATTATTGACAAATAATTCTTAATTTGGAATGTGATAAGAAAATTTTATATGGTGTGAAAAAATTATTCGTGATTGTGTAACAATTTGGATTTTGTGTAGAGAGATAATATATTGGAGAAAAAAGAGAATGAAGAATGAATTTTAATCTCTCCTTTTGAATTTTTGCAATAGATAATAGGTTTTGACAAATTAAGAAAGCTTTTCTTTTAACTTTCCTTTTGAAAAACATAAATCATGAAATAATTAGTATTTTTATAATTATTATATTAATGTGTTGGCCAATAACATTTTTTTAAAATTATTTTTTAATTTAAAAATTCAAAAATTCAGTTGAAAGTCTTGGAGCTTCAACGAGGCTCCTCACAAAAAGTCACTTTGGTTACAAATTTCACTTTATCCCTCATAGTTTCAGTCATGTACGAATTACTCCTATCTCATTTGGAAATAATCATATAACTCCCTTATGATTTATGGAATAAAATACACAGTTAGACCTGTTAACAAGTTAATGAAAAAGACTAAAATACTCCTATATATAGATAACCTAAGTTTGTAAACTATGGATATTTTAGTAATTTATTTGGGGGACAAAATACACTTTAACTCCTCGTACTTTATTTTATATGTAACATTTCCTTAAAATTTAAAAATGAGCATATAATCTTCTTATATCTAACAGTGGTTCCCACTTATTGTTAAATTGAAGGGAATGTCTAACAATGTATTTTAATTCACAAATCATAAGGGAGCTATATGGTTATTTGCAAATGAGAGGAGGATAATCTGCACATGAGCCAAACCATAAAGGAGTAAAATGAAATTCCCCACCCCCCCCCCCCCGGCGCCCTTTTTTTGGTTGTAATTTTTTGAAATTTTTAAGAGATAAGAAAATGGAAAAATTACCGAAAAATCCCATTTGGAAAAATGTTGCCCGATTTAGTCCTGGAAGTTTTCTTTTAAACCAATTAGTCCTTTTATTTATGGTATATTATGGAGTTTACTCGTTTATCCTTAAGTATGATTTTGGTTGTGATTTTTTCCTGATGTTTGGGTGGATTGGTTATGGTATGGTGTTAGTTTTTCAAATTTTTGTGAAGGATTGCGTGGAGTAATTTGTGGGGTTCGCAATGTTTAGCCATTTGATGTGAGGGGGGCTGATGTGGAATCGTGGTGTTATTGTTGGTTGTTTGTTTTGTTTTGTTTTTTTTATTTATTTTGTGACTGATGTTTGGGTGGGTTTATTAAGGTATGATGTTATGTGTCTAATTTTTATTGTTCGGGTTGTACATGTCGAATTCCTATTACATTAACATCATTCGTTGCAAATAGAAGGTTCACAATGCTTACGGAATCAGCATTTCACATCACACACTTGCAAATGAACCAAATGCTTAACTGCCACGTGACAAAGCGGCATTGCATTAACAACACCAACCTGATGCACAACACCAACCTAATGCACAACACTCACTTACCATACAAACAGAACATCACAAATATATAATGTCCATAGTCATAGAAATTCATACATTACGTTAACATCATTCGCTGAAAATAATAGGCCGACAATAATTACTAAATCAACATTTCTCATTACACAACTGATAATGAACCAAATGGCTCACTGTTACGTGAATACGCGTCGTTGCATAAACAACACCAATTTGGTTCACCCACTCACTTACCACACAAACAGAATAACATCACAAACAAATAATGCACATAGTCACAGAAATTCATATGCGATCCATTTCGGAAATAATATTTGTATCAACTGCGACGTACTGTCCATTTGAAGTTTGACATAACGTCATTAACACAACACCATAAACAGGAAATTTGCCTAATTAAATAGCCAAAAAAATAATCTTAACACAATTTCTTGCTTTACGTTTGGCCACGTCAAAAAACAGATTAATCATTGCAAAAAAAATGTAGTTCAAACAAAACATAAAACCCAATTCAAACTTGCTGGGGGGATAGGGGTGTTGCGGGGGGGGGGGGGAGGGGGAACATATCATGATTTCCTAGCTCGTAGTCCTTTCTTCACGTCGTTTATAAACATCCTAACCATCACCGCATGCATATCGGAACCTCGTGTCCTGACATCGGGCATCTTACGGGGGGTCTACTATCGAGCGTTTACTGCCACAGTTAGAAGGTAATGTTCGTTAGATTTGTGTGGCAACACGTGCTATGAAAACATGTTCAGCAATAACAAAATGGGCATGACAATAAGCATACCAAATCAAAATGCAACAATATGTACAGTGCATGACCAACAAATGCTACCCAAATGTATGAAACAATCACATTTTAACATATATCAACAAGGGTGGCAGTCTAAGTAAATCATAAATGAACATCAAGTCTAATGTTCCCCACTGTATGGCAAATGTACATTACATGGTAATGTATATTTGAATTTGACGGGCGGTAAAACGCATAGCAAATGCAATGCACCAATCTAAACCACACCAAAACTCATGCGTAATTTATGAATGGACTGATGAGTAGAAAACTATCACTTGCTCCCCTGTTACCACTTTGACGGTGAATATCACAAACAAATTGACCTCACATTAACGGCAACATTAATGTGGCCATACTAGATAAAGAACACTACCAACCTCCGATGTTAACAATGCCTCTGCTTCCCAATACTAGGTGACAAATCACTCAGAAAAATGCAAACAACCATAAAATAGAACGATGTAAATCTTTACCCAGATTATCATATTGGCCGGCGTTACACTACGTCGTACCATTTGCAAATAATCAAACATATTGTCTGTGTTGACAATATTACAAACAAAGTATCGTCGATCCGTGTACAGTAAAAAGTAAATCACAATTTCTAAATGAAATACTAATAAATCACACACATTTATGTCAAAACGTAACACAGTGCATTTTTCCCAAACGAACACACCTACCACATTTGAACATATACACATCAAACCATCACCCACCACATTTGACGTTCCCAGATGAACACAGCCAAAATATCACCCAAACATGTGATTGTTTACCATTTCAGAGGTAACATTAACATCCAGTCTGTACATCAACATCTACAAAAATAAAAAATTGAAACCCAAACCCATTCCAATGACAATGTAGACATCTCTGTAGTCTATCGAATTTATGGAAAACAAGACTTTCATTTCACATGATTGTAATATATGCCCTAATCGCACATCGTGATAAACATCAGACACAAATACTATATTCAAAATCTATATACAAATACAACACACCACAATCAAAAATCAAAGACACAATCTTCTATAACATCAACAATTACATTGGCAAACGAAACACACTTCACAATTCATTTTCATCATTAGCAGCTCCGATAACATTTGAATCAGGGTAAGGGATGCACAATGTTATATTACCATAATTACAATCACAAACTGATATGTCCCAGTACATGACTTCACCCCTAGCTTAATTACGACCCCACTAAACCAGTAACATCAAACAATGGATAGGCCAAATAAAAACCCCTACACACCTATTACATACAACCACACACTCAATACGTACTCCAACATTGCCAAACACTACCCATTACGACGATGATGTACCATAAAATAGGGAAATGAAACATCACAGACCACATACCTAACACCATTGTTCACTAACATAGTCAGACCCGCCGATGAGGGGTGGATGTAAAATTGACGCCGCTGGAGTGTCGCCACTAACGTCAACCAATACCCCACAATCACACTGGTCCAAATGCTCCTGATGATCCGATGTTAGTGTAGGCTAAGAGAAATTTTCGTATTTCTAGGGTTTTAGAATCGAACCAAACGTTATTTGGAACAACTATCAGTATTGAGTTAACATTACCATAAATGTTGCAATACGACCAATGGCGTATTACTCAGCACACTAACATTGCAAAGTAAGGATCCCTCCTTGAATCCTCTCCTTAACTTCTTACTTATGGGCTATTGGGCCCACTTTTGGATCCAATTTCGATGATCCGAACCGTTTATATTTTAGGATTTGTCATGTATATTATACTTGTAAAAAATCAAGTTGATCGAATATCAGTAGAACTAAAAATCGTTTATTAAAAAAATTTAATAAACAGTTTTATTGTTTAATAAAACTTTTAGTTCAAGTGCTTTTCGATATCCGATCGACTTGATTTTTTACAGGTATGATATACATGACAAATCCTAAAATGTGAATGGTTCAGATCATCAAAATTGGGCTCAAAAGTGGGCCTAATGACCCATCAAGTAGGGAGTCAAGGAGAGAATCCTTGCTCAACATTGCAACCCAAGAAATTGCCACGTTGATCTCTTCCAGATTAGTCGGAGGGAAAACCAAAAAACCTATACAGTACGCTTTTTGGACAACGATGTAAATTCCACATCAGCAAAACACCCTCTCTATCCCTAACTTATATACAAACATATGAGTCAACAATGTACATAAATGTCTTTCACATTGGCATGAGACTTATTGGTTTACAAGAAAAAGGTAGGACTAAATGGTTCATAAGACTAAAACTTGGGATTTATTGGTGCTTTGCCCTAAGAAATTAATGTATTTAAAAAGTTGCTAAAAAAATTATACGTTTTTTGTGAATAAAGAAGTTGATCTTACCTTTAATTTTTTTAGTTGATAACAAATTACGTTAGTGACTTTTTAACTTTTTTATAAGATTCCTAAACCACTACACATGACTTAATTATACCAACTAGGAGTATGTATGAGTTAGATTGGATCGGGGTAGAATCCAAAACTGAATCAATATTAATTGGTTTTATTGAATCAATATTAATCGGTTTTAGATTTTTGAATTTAAAACCCAACCAACTACAAAAAAAAAAATCAAACATACTTGAGACAGCTCATATTACATCGGGTTGAATTGTGGTTCCACTTATACTAACATCCCGTTTTGTAAGAGATTTATTTATTTATTTATTTTTTGGATAAAAAATCACTAAGCCAACAAATTCAACCCTCGTATTATACATATCAATTAATTATTTTTTTCTTTCAAATCTATTTATTTAATTAAAAATTATTTTAAATACATTTTTTTAACCTTATAAAAGCATCTCCAACGATAATTGTCATTTTGATAATGGCAAAATTATAATTTGACATATTATAGTACCAAAATATCAAATTATAACAATATTATTACAATAGTATAAATGTCATTTTGGCACAACCAACCAACATTTTATCTTTTTTTATTGAGTCTACTTTCATCTTAAACGTTGGATTGACATATTAATCTCTAACCATTTGCTGACCATCTAAAAATATCTACAGTTGTTCCTCAAGTCTGTAGATCATTCTCAAACTCTCTGGGTCATCAATTAAATGAGAATTTTTAATTAAAAAAAAATTGTATACTTATACGAAATGAACCTATCTATAACGCCCCGAAATAATACAGCATGAGCCACCCACATAAGACAACATTCACCGACTAAATAATGTCATAACACTGATCTCTACATCGTATACCAACAATGCTATACAAAAGTTCCACAAGAGATTTATACATACAAGGATATAAAGATTCATGAATCTATAGCATGTGTAACATTTAGTCTCAAAACAATAAAATGCCCCTAAGGGCTTACATCTTCCAAGGCAATAGCCCGGTTACACAAAATGGTCTCTCGGACCCATACACATTAGCCCTTGGCTTTACAAATTTCGTAACAAGAATAAAAGGGCTATTACTCTTCACAAAACATCCATGCCCTCAGTTCGGCGGAATCACCACATCTTTACCTACACCAAATCTTATAGGGGCGAGCATAAAGCTCAGTAGAGAATTCTAACAAAGTACATACAGTTATGCAATTCTCAAAAAAAAATTTGCAAATGTTCATACTATGCCATGTTTTCTTAAAGAAAATTTCATTTCATGCTCTTTGAAGATTTCAATTTTCAAATAAGGGCAAATTACACTAATAGTCCCTATAGTTTGGGACTCGTGTCACTTTGGTCCCTGACTTTTCAATTGTGACACATTTGACCCTGAATTTTGAATCTTATTCCAAATAAGGACAATTGAAGATACCATTGTTTAATTTCAAGGGCAAAATCGTCAATTTAATAACATATAAACTAATTTGACAAAAATAAATGTCAAAAAAATATTTTTAATTTTTAAAAAATTATTTTTATCCACCAATGATAAAATTATGTAAAATTGATAAAAATTAATAAAAATTACATGATTAATTTTTAAAAATTAATTTTACATGATCATCATCCAAACACATAATAAAAATTAATTTGATAAAAAAAATAAATAAATGTCTAAAAGATTTATCAATTTTACATAATTTTATTTTTAGTGGGTAGAAATAATTTTTAAAAATTCAAAAATATTTGTTTGACATTTATTTTTGTCAAATTAGTTTATATTTTATCAAATTGACGATTTTACCCTTGAAAAATCTAATGATATTTTCAATTGTCCTTAATTGGAACAAGATTCAAAATTCAAGGTCAAATGTGTCACAATTGAAAAGTTAGGAACCAAAGTGACACAAGTCCTAAACTATAGGGACTATTAGTATAATTCACCCTTCAAATAAAAACTTGCAATCTCTACATATTTCAAACTTCTAATTTTAATCCATAGGGGCGGTAAATACGACACTGGTAATCCTTAGGCTGGTGTCTGCAAGTAGACTCTACGAATACTACCAAACTGTCATTTTTACCGGTATTAACTGGAAGGCTTGACACCTATCCGCGCAGTTTTCTGGTCTTTCACCATGGACACTCAGGCCAACTTAACAAAATTCATCTACACCCCCTAACCAGACTTACCACCGTATTTACCCCTTACACATTACCATAATTCATAACATTTCCCCATGTTCAAAGTCTCTACAACAATGCCAACAATCACATTTTTCCATTACCTCTTTTCATTGCTCTTTCTCAAGATAACCATGTGTCTTCAACACACAGCATCAATCTCTCATCAATTCAATCCTTTCGAAGCCACATGTGAGGTTTTCAAATACTAACCTCCACCATTTATAATTCTCACAATCCATTATGCACAACAATTACCATTTCACAATTAAATATTTTTCATGCATATATCAATAACTTAAAAATAAATCCACCATTTTCTTATATCAAGGAGATTACCACTTCTCTTACCAAGATGTGAATTCTACACTCACTCGCCCATTTTAGCACAAGAAAAGAAGTTTATTTCATGGATTTTCCATGTTTTCAAAAAGCCCCAATTTCCTAGGTTTTTACAAAAACCCTAACATTGTTCATCTCTTTTACAAAATCTCATCATACACTACAATCTCAACTCATGTTGTCCAAGATTTCAAGTAAATCTCTAAATGAATACAAGATAGAGTTTGTTTTACAAAAATCATCAACCCCTTAAGCCACCAAACCCATTTTCGAAATTTCCAAGGAGAGTTACAAAATCAACCAAAAACTTACATAAACATATATATATATATATATATATATATATCTTAAAGGAAAACTCTCTAGGATTTATAAAAGAGTTGAGATATAACCCACATTTTAAAACTCTCTACATTTTGAAACACAAGATTGAAATCAACAAGGGACTAGAAGAAAACTCTTTAAACCATCATCAAATAGCAAAACTTGTATATATAACTCAAGAATGTCCCTACCTCAAGGTTGTTGATGAAAGGTGAGATGAAACCCTAGCCTCAAGGATGAGAGAAACCTTGGATTTCCACCGCCCAAGTGAAACCCTAACCTTGGATCTTCAAGATTTAGAGGAAGATGATGAAGATCTTGACCCAAAAATTTGCAAAATCAAAGTGTATAGATGTTTTAGGAGGTTTTCTAGAGAGAAGGGGGAGAAAAATAGGGTTTAGAGTGAGAGAGAAGTGTGTGTATAATGAATGCTATATTCGGACCAAAAGGTTATAAAAAAACAGAGCTCGGAATGCCCAGTTGGCCGCACGTGCGGCGCCCTTCCTCGCACGCGCGGCAGCTCCCATCACTCGTGCGGCCGCCCCCACCGCTCGAGCAGCCCACCTCCACCACTCAAGCGGCCCATTGTCCCCCGCTCGTGCGTTGATTTCAGTATGCAAAGTGCTGTGCCTCAACCCTCACCACTCGTGCGGCCATACCCGCCGCTCGTGTGGCCCAACCTCGCACGTGCGGCCTAGAGCCCCGCACGTGCGGCCCTGGCCCAGCAGCCCAAAATTTCCACTTCGCTCCTAGGCACTTCGAACCCAACCGTGTACTCCCCGGAACAAGTGAAATTCCACACCAAACAAGGCAAGAGTAAGAACTAAATTCTGAGAATTATTTCCGGATGTTTCAAACCCAAAGAGAGCGAGAAGAGAATGGAGTGAAAACGAAAGAAAAAGAAAGAAAACAAGACCCGGTCGTCACATTATCCTTCATCCCAAATAATTTTCTGAGCAAAAAGACAACAATAACAAATGGAACTCATCAAAAGTTGAAGAGGTTTTCTTCTGATTTAATCCCCCAAAAAAAATAAAATAAAATAAATGAAGAGGGCAACAAAAATTGAAAAAGAATTTTTCGTTTGAAGTGAATATTCATTATTCTCGTATAATAATACATGTAAGAGTACCCAAGAGATTTGTATTTTGTAATATGTTAGAGAATAATTATCTATATTAATCAAACACATGTAAAAAAAAAAAAAAATTTATTTGAAAAAATTACGACGGTAGTCCTTATATCTTACTCCTTGTGTAATTTTAGTCATTGTATTTTTAATTAGCTCGATTTTGACTAAATTTATGATTTATCTCAATTTGGTCCAATTGATTATAACTCTTAGCATTTTTTTTTTATGGAAAATACATACATAAGTGTCACGTGCCAGTGTAAAATTATAAATTTACTCAATTCAGTTAGTTAATCTCAACCAATTTAGTGATAATTTTTTTTAAAAAAACACTAATGATATTATTAATTGTATGAAATTAAAACAAATTTAAAATTAATGATTAAAATTGAGCCAATTAATAATGTAGGGACCAAAACGACACAAATGATAAAATATAGGGTCTACCGGTATAATTTGCCCTTATTATATTGTCTTGGGAGGGTCAAACAACTCTCACCAAAACTCGAATTAGACTTGGACAAAGACTCAACCCGTCCAAACACAATCCTAATTCTAGCATAAGAAGAGATGGGTGCGGTAATGAGTGTTAACACAATCCTAATTCTAGCATAAGAAGAGATGGGTGCGGTAATGAGTGTTGGTTTGCTTAAAAAAAGCGATAATTACTCACAAGTCTTGTTACAAGGACTTCTGCACGTGTTTGTATAGATCCAAAAGCTTCACAAATGTTAGTGACTTTTTTTTTTGGGACCATTTTCGAAATGTGTTACTAAAAAATGACAATTAGTAACGATTTTCTATGATAATTTTTTCAACTTTTGTTAAAACTAATAATTAGTAACACTTGTTTAAGAAAACGATGCTAAAAAACTAAAAAATAAATCTTTTTAATAACAATTAAAAGTAAATAGGAGTTATTAGTACACAAATCTTCCTAATAAGATTTTTCAATCAATTTCCTTAAAAAAAAAAAAGAAAAAGTGTTGGGCTTTTATTATATAAATGAGCTTGACAGGCCAGCCCTACAATCAATCCATGTCAGATTGGGGGCTTAGGCTTGGACTTGCTACTTAAGTCAGCCCATTCAACTAGGGTATACCACATTTTATTATCCTGTTCTTTCTGGGTACCGAAATGATATTTATGACTCTTTGAACAAGGAGTATATAGGGAACCGAAATGATATTTATGTATTTCTACCTTTTATTACCTCAGACTTATATTCACATAACAAATATTATCTATATCTATCTATATACTATTTTTAAAAATCAACACCTCACTTGTTTATGAATTTCTTTCCCTTCTTTTATTAAGTGACTTTCTCTTTTTATGTTAATTGTCAATTTATCCATCCAAAAAGAAAAAAAAAAATAATAATCAAAAGAAAGAGAGATACAAGACTTGAACATAAGACTATTCACTTAACTTGCTAAAAAATATTTTTATCACTAAAATAACATAAAAAATATGATATGAATTTAAAATTAAAATTTATATTTTAAGCAATCGGCTCACACCTTAATATATTATATTATATTTATTATATTCTATTATATTACATTTGCCACGTTTCTTCCTTAAATATTTGCTAATCAACTACCCAATACTCAATTTTGATATACTAAAGAAGAATTTAAAAGAAAAATAAAGAAATAACCCACGTTCCCTACAAGCCTACACGTCTTCGCGGAAATTACAAATTTTCAATTCATACCTTTGTAAAGTTTCTGAATTTTCCCCTATTTAGCTCATGCTTATTTTTTCCACTCAAATTTGCAGGTTACCTCCATCTGAAAAAAAATATTTGCATTAATATTAGGATGACTTACGTGGATGTCCTAATAGATAGATTTATTGTCTAATAGGTCCTATGATAATTAATGATATTTTTCATCAAACACTATTAAAAAAGGTCATTAATTGTTAATTTTCAGAGTAAATATGAAAAATGCCACTAATTATAAGTTTTAGCGACAGTTTAAAAAAAGGTCATTAATTTTTAACTTTTAGCGACAGTTTGAAAAATCCATCACAGAAAAACGTTACTAATTGTAAGTTTTAGGAACAATTTATAAAAATCGTGACAAAAAAAGTCACTAATTGTCAATTTTTAGCCACATGCAAAAAATCACTTTAAAAAATTATTTTTAGCGACGATTTTATTATGATTTAATTTGCAATAGGACTTTATGGTAATTAAGTCTTACTATTAGGACCTATCGGTAGTTTACCCTTAAGGAGGGTGGTGTTTGTTTTGAGGGATTGAGGGATGGGATTGAACTATTAGTCCGGATGGACTAATAGTCCGTTATTTGGTTCAAAATTTGAGCACCAGACTATTAGTAGTCCCAAATCCATTGGACTATTGTATTCCATGGGGGGGGGGGTTGGACACAAATGGAGGGATAAGGGGGGATATGAGATTAGGTGGTGAAATAATCATTTTGACCCTCTATTATTTAATTATGTATTATATTTAGTAAAATTCAATAAAATTTAAATTTCTCAATTTAAAAATAAAATAATTTTATTTAATTTTTATTCATGTTTTATTTATTTAATTTTTTAAAATAATTTTTTATAGATATTTTATTTTAAATTTTTTTAATATTTTATTTAATTTCATTATTTAATTTTAATAGATGTTTTATTTAATTTCATTATTTCATTATTATTATTTTTTAAAATAAATTTATTTAAAATTTTAATTAAAAAATAACATATTTTTTTTTGATATTTTATTTATTTAATTTTAAAAAAATAAATTTATTTAATTGTGTAAAAAATAAAATAAAATAAAATAAAATTTTATTTAATCTAGTTAAAAATAATTAAAATGTTAAAGATATGTTTAATATTGCTATTACTTAGTAAATAATTAAAAAGAGTAAAATAGTCATTTGAACATTTATCCTTCTCCATAATATCCCAAACAAACATATGATTCATATCTTATCCAATTAAATAGTCCTTTCCTGACATCTAATCCCATAACAAAACAAACATGGGATACAAATTCAATCCAACCAAATAGTCCAGGGACAATGTATCCCAGAATTAACAGTCCGGTGGATTCCAGTCCCCCTTATCCAGTCCATCCAAACAAACACACCCTCATATTATTAGTATGTAGCACATGGATTGAGTACTATATATATATTTTTCCTTCTTCAAATATTTGAGCACTGAACCCTTGATTGCTTACCCGATTGGACTCTGATATGGACTCAGTCGAAGAAGACCATAGAGTCCCCTTGAGTTGGAGACCAAAGTGGTCCAACGTGACTTTTGTCCGCTAAGACGATGACCCAAACCCAGTTGTTCTGATTGCTTACAGAGAAGAGTTCGCCGGGACCATGGACTACTTTTGAGCCGTCTACATGCTGACGAACGCTTTCCTTTTAAAAAAAAAAACAGTTTTTATTTTATTTTTTGGGTTTTGGTTAGGGTTATTTTATATTTTATATAAATCTCTTTGATTATAAATGTTCTAAGAGTCTTGAGTTTGTATTTTTGTATTTTGAGTGTACTAATGTTAATTATACTTTTTATTTTCTTCATTAAAAAATATAAAAAGATAAAAAGTTTCATTATGTTGTCAAGTTCTTTGGGGAAAAAAATTTGACTATTATTTTACTTCGTTTATATAAAAAAAAATTCAATATAATTGTTTATTTTTCTTGATGTATATTAAATCTCTTTGATTGTAAGTATTCTAAGAATTTTGGATTTGTAGTTTTTAAAAAGAGAACTAATTTTACAAGAATTATTATTTTACTTTGTGTATATCAAAAGTGTAAGCGTTTTCTATCTTTTTTTTTTTTTTTTTTTTTTTAATGAGTTTGTGATGTATAGTCATTTAAAAAAAAAAAACATAGTACTTTTTTTTGAATTTGCACAAGGCATGTGACCAGCTGCTAGTGTATATATATGTATAATTCATCATATTTAAAATAATATTAGAATTACATGACACATAAAGATACGTAAAAAGTAAAGATTTTTGACAAAATATTTAAGTGATATAAATAGTTGGAGAGTAGATCATAAGTAGTGAGTAATATTAATTTAACTAATAACACTCAATAAAATAAGCATAAAACCTAGTAGAACAGAGTACATAACCAAGCCAACATCACAAATAGTACCGCATCACAGCCACTCAATCTACTTATACAACAATATTATCAAATATTAGCCCAAACTTTGTCAATGTCTACCTTAACCCCCACTTCATTATTCCAACATTATCATAAGTTACAGTAGCAATCTCTTAACCTGCAACAAGGATTTAGAGAGAAAAACATGTGAGTTCAAGTGTTTTGTTTATAAGAATTTGAGAAAATGATCAGGAAACATGAAATCACAAATAAAATGCATGGAATCATTCAGATTATATATATTAAAAAAATGCTTGAAATTTAAGAAATTATTGATAATAGGCAAAAAATTCAAGTTTTATGTAAAAAAAACCAAATAAAGAATGCATATACAACGTGTATTCAATTTTGATTTCAACGTATGGGATACCCCAGTCTCATATTGGATAGATACTAATTGTCTGACCAACTATATATGGAATAGCTCATCCTCAACTATGTGAGGTTTTCTCTGAGAGACCATAAAGATAAAACCGTGATGGTCGATGGACTAGGAATGACAATGGGCCGAGGCGAGGCTGGGGATCACATCCCCCGTTCCTGATAGTAGTGGTGGAGCACAAGTGGTGGTGGTATAGTAGTGGTGGTGGTGGAGTGGCGAAGATGGCGATGGTAATGGTGATGTTGTAGCGATGGTGGTGGAAGTGGTGGTGGCGGTAGTAGTGGAGGAGGAGGTGGTGTTGGTGATGTGTCGACGGCGGTGGTGGAGTGGCAGGAGTGGTGGTGGAGTGGTGGTAGTAGAGGATGAAGAGATGGTGGTCATGGTAGTGGTGGTGGTAGTGGTGGTGGAGTAATAAAGGCAATGGTGGAGTAGTGTAGAGGAGGTGGTGATGGAGTGGCGAGGGTGATAGAGTGGGGGTGGGGGGGGTGTGTCGGCACTGGTGGCGGCGGCGACGGCGACGGATTAACGGTGATAGTAAAGGGGGTGCTAGTAGTGGAGTGGTGATGGTGGTGATGCTAGTGAAGTGGCAGTAGTAGAGGTGGATTGGTGGTAGAAGTGGTGCCCATTTACATCGGCTTAAATGGGTACCCATGTCCAACCCATGTAAACCCAATTTTAATTGGGTTGACAATGAGCAATCCATTTAAGCCTATTTATTGATTGAGCAGGTCTATATAAGTTTTAAATGAATATAATTGGATAGGCTCATCATGGGTTTGGGTTGAGTTTGCTACATCTACTTGTAATCAATACTCATATTTGAGTGGGTGATTCTATTTGTATCCAAAAAATGATTGAGTACGTTATATTTGAGTGAGTGATTCTATTTGCACTTAAAAATTTATTTAATATGCCCAATTTCTCAGTACTCTCTATTAAATTATTTATGGTAATGATTTACTCTCAGTACGCCCTATATTTTTTTCACAAATTATCCTTCAGGATGATATCATAATTTGTGATAAGCTCAAATAATAAACAAATCAATTCAGAAAAGATTTCCTCCCTTTCTTCATCTCGTCTTAGCTATGGTACTCCTCCACTCTCGTCATTGACAAATACTGAAGAAGAAGAAAATGAAAGGTAGGTAAGAAGAATAGAGGCAATACAAGCCCAACAAGTCATTACTTGCCTTCGTACTACCTAGATTCAATAGAGACGATGTGGACTTTGTTGGTTCCACTGATTGTGGTGGCTAACGTTGGTATGTTCGTTGCTATCATGTTCGTCAACAATTGCCCTAAAAATAATTTTGGTTTTGAAGGGGATTGCGTTGCCAAATTTCTCGATAGATTCTCGTTCGAGCCTCTCAGGGAAAACCCTCTCTTCGTCCTCTCTTCTTCTACATAATGTTTGCTTACCTACCCATTTTGGAAAACTGTGTTAATTGTTGTTATTTTGAATCTGGTTTTGAGTTTGATTCATTGATATATTCATCAACTTTTGTTGAAATTTCTGGTTAAGAGACTCCATTCCAATTGCAGATTGAAGAGAGATAGAAGGTCTGTGAGTTTGTAGAGAGAGAGAGAGAGAGAGAGGAGAAGAAACAATAATGTTGATGATAATGGTGAGTTTTTGTAGGGTGGATTAGAATTTTGGAGTGAAGAAAAAGATGAAGGAAAAATAATTGAAATTTAAGGAAGAAGACGAAAATGTTTGAATATGAAAAATACATATAAGTGATTAGGGTATACCATGAGAAAAAAAAAAAAAAAATTAGAGTGGAATGTGTATTGTCTTGATTAGTAAATTTATATTAGGGTATATATACTCTAATAGAAAATTTGAAATTTTAGTTTCTATTATATAATAAAAACTAAAATTTCAAAACTTTAGTTAAGCATAGGGAGTTACTATTTGGATGTAAATAGAATCACCTTATTTGACTCTATCTAGAATAAATTTTTTTAAAAAAAAAAAAAAAAAAACAGATCACACCTCTTTTCATTCAAATATTTTATGCATATAATACATGAGGTGGAAAATGAGGTGAATTATTGGTCTGTGAAGATTGGCTACTTCTAAAGGTGAACTATGAAGATTTCCAAAGTCACCAGACAAAATTTTGCAGCGAATCAATTATCAAGATGATCTGGATGTATAGCATAAATTTAAGAAAACAAAATTGTAATAATCTACTTAAACTATTTGGCAAAATATATCAAGATTGACCAATAGAAAATTCAATCATATAGTTCATTTCAGTACAAAACTAGCTTTCGAAACTAACTTCATTAACATTAGCAACGGTTTAAAAGCTAATCACAGAAAAACATATTTTTTATTTTGGTTTTGGTTGTGGTCAATGAAACAATTCTATATGTATAACTGCTGGTTCTTGAGTGAATTGCTAATTCTATATGCATTAAGTACAAATATTTTATGACATATTTTTGTATGTCGTAAACAATTCTATAGTTACTCTTGCACAAAAAGAACTACATGTGCATTAGGTAGGGGTCTAGCAGAATATATATAATAACCTTTTACTTATTCTGTAATTAGATTGTAAACTTTTAAAGATATAGAACCAGAAAAAAAAAAAACAAGAAGTACCAGAGAGTATAATGCAATCATGATAACTAACAAATTAAAATCATTAAAACTAAGAATGAGCATCACATACCTGAAAGCATAATCCATGTTTGCTAATTTCTTTTGCCACCTTGTCTCAACATTTTCAGCGTTTTATGCTTTTTCCTTCCAACAATTCTTATAAACAATTTTGGTTTTCCAGTTAAGAACATGAGAAATCCAATAACCAATCCTAATGCCAGTCCACAGCCATACCCCATCACCACGGCTTCCCAAGTAAATCCACTTACAAAATTTGAGTCATCTTCCTGTTGTAATAGCACCCCTGGCTGAACTTGTGACTGATTATCTTTACATTCCTTTGACAATGGAAACCCACATAATCCTGAGTTCCCAACATATGAATCATTTCCAAATGTATCAAATTGTTTGCCTCGAGGTATGGGTCCATCGAGATGGTTCCATGAAAGGTTAAAGACCTCAAGAAATGTCAAACTCAACAAATGGTTAGGAATTTTCCCAATAAGCTGGTTTGAAGACAGATCTAGTGATTCCAGCTCTGTCAAGTCTCCTAAAGATGATGGAATAAGGCCCATAAGGCTATTATGAGATAAATTAAGCACTATGAGAGAATTAAGCCTTCCGATCACATTTGGAATATCTCCACTGAATTTGTTAGATGATAAATCAATTGCTGTGAAGATAGTCAAAATTCTCGTCAAATAAATATCAAACCCCTTCATCGTCACCGTAATAGAATCTTGATAATACGATCGAACACTCAAATATTTTTCATTTGGCATAGTTTTATTCCTCATGGCTTTGAAAAATTTGAAATATCTCTCTGGCAAATGACCAGTGAACTTATTGTGGGAGAGGTCAACAATTCGGAGTTTAGGAAAAGAGAGTTTTGGCTTGGAAGTGTCTATTGGACCGTGAAATTTGTTGGATCGCAAGATAAGAACCTGTAAATTGGGAAGAGTCCCCAACCAGTACGGAAAAGTGTCATTTATCTTGTTGTTTCCGAGGTCTAGAACTTGTAATTGTCTACAATTGGTTAAGGATCGTGGAACTGGTCCTTCAAACTGATTTCCATTCAAATTAAGAATTTCCAACTGATTACCCTTTCGAAATATCATGGGGATGTTCCCCTGAAAGGAATTGAACCGCAGATCTAATACAAATAGAACGTTGCTGAAGTATCCCAAACATTGTGGAATTGCACCACTCAAGTTGTTGTGAGACAAATCAAGCATTGAAAGAGAACTTGCGTTGCAAATTGAAGAAGGAATCTCTCCGGTGAGTTTATTTTGTGAGAAGACGAAGTAAGATACAGAAAGTGGTGGAACTGGGAGTTGTCCTTGAATCAAGTTGGAATGAAGATCAAGAGTGCCAAGATTCTTCCAAGGAAATTGGTTTATACCTGTCAGAAAGTTGTGGGAAAGATTCAAGTACCTCAATGAAGCCTTCCCGATGACGCCAACCCATTTTGGAATCTTCCCATGAATTTCGTTGCTGGAAATGTCGAGTTCGTGAACATTCTCTAAGGCTTTAAAGAAATCAGAGAATTCCTTTATCTTGCAAGAAGTCATCCAGAATGACCAAAGATTAGGCAAGGTATTGTTGATATTGTTGATGGTGCTCACTGACAGACTATTGTATGAAAGATCAAGGAAACCAAGATTTTTTAGATTTGAGAATGTTTGTAGCTCCACAACACCACTCAAATTATTTGAGGAAAGATCAAGGTCGGTCAAATTCACAAGATTTGAAATTGATTGTGGAATGGGGCCATGTAGTTCATTATGACTCAAGTCAATGTACATCAATTTTGATTTATGCTGGAACTCTGGAATTTGGCCAGTTAGTCTATTACTACCCAGATCTAAATCCATCAATGATGGAAGATTCAACAACCAAGATGGTAGTGTTCCACTCAGTGAGTTATTGCGCAAGGAAAGTGCTTGTAGGTTGTGTAGCCCACTAATGATGGAGGGAATGGGACCCATCAGTTCACTACTTGATAAATCTAAAGTAGCAAGTTTTGTCAGGTTGGCTACCCCACATGGAATTGGACCATTGAAATTGTTATATCCAAGTGCTAAAACCTCTAGCTTTTTCAGCTTACCCATAAAATTAGGAATTTTTCCATGGAGATTATTTCTAGAAAGATCCAAGGAAATGAGCTGATTAAGATTTGAGAGAGTAAATGGGATCTGCCCGTTGAAACTATTTCCCCGGAAGGATATATAAGTGATCTGTGTAAGGTTCCAGAGTGATTCGGGAATGGACCCGGAGAATTTGCAATTACTGAGATCCAAGGACGTCAAAGACCTGAGATAGCCAATTGAATCTGGTAATTCTCCAGAAAAACTCGAATACCCAAGATAAAACTGCTGGATGGAACTACTACTACTCCAGTTTACTTTGGGTAAATTACCAGTGAGATCAAAGTTGTATCCTAAAGAGAGAAATTGCAAGTTTGGAAGGTGAAAAATGCTATTCGGTAGTTTCCCATGCAACCCGGTGAAAGTAAGATCAAGATATGTCAAAGAAGAAATATTCGTCAAAGACATCGGTACAACTGAAGATATGTTTACAGCAGTAAGGACAAGTTCTTGCAATTGGGTTAGGTTTTTGAGCATCATTCTGAAATTGTGCGGTTCAAGGCTAATACTCATAGAGGAGAGATCGAGTGAAACTAGTTTGGACAGGTGGCGAATTTCTGATGGGATTGAGCCTAAAAAACTGGAATCAGATAGGTTGAGATGTGTCAAATTGGGAAAATGACCAAATGCTGATGGAATGTGGGAGTAATTGAAGTGATTGAAGGCGAGATTGAGGCGCTGGAGGTGAGAGAGTTGGAAGAGGCTACTGTTAGGATGGATACTGCCATAGAGCTGGCTACAACTGAGGTCAAGCCCAATCACGTGACCCGTCAGACGATCACACGTGACTCCTTCCCACGAACAACAATCAGTACAACTCTCGTTCCAAGATAACATCTTTGGAGAAGCCAAATCGCCACACGACCAAGAATCAGATGCAGAGCTGTTTATAGTAAACATATGCTTCAATTGCAACAAAGCAAACCTCTGGTCATGTGGACACAAATGATGTGTACAAGTAGAAAAAGAAGAGATAGATGATGAACAAGAAACCTGATGGTATTGCATGAAATACAAAAGGAATTGGAACAACCATATCAATCGCTCCATATTTTTTTTTTGGTTTTGTTTTGTTGTAAAAGAGGGGAAACAAGTACGAGGGTTAAGAGAAGAGAAAGATGACAGGAAGTGGGTACTGATTTATTAGTCTAATTCATCCCTTTATATAGGAAAATTTTTATGCTAAATTACTAATAAATCCTAATAATTAGATTTAATTCTTATTAAGTCCTATTGAAAGTTAATTCAAATTGTCGCTAAAAATAATTTTTGATGACGCTAAAAATTGACAATTAGTAATATTTTTTTGGTTATGATTTTTATAAATTGTCATTAAAAGTTACAATTAGCAACGTTTTTTTGTGATGAATTTTTTAAACTGTAGCTAAAAATTGAAAATGAGTGGTTTTTTTTTGTGACGATTTTTTTAAATTGTCGTTAAAATTTATAATTAGTACTGTTTTTTGTGACAAAATTTTTAAACTTTTACTGAAAATTAACAATTAGTAATGTTTTTAATAGTGTTTGATGAAAAATGCCTTTAATTATCACATGACTTATTTGATAATAAGTCCACTTAATATCACCTATACATAAGTCCACCAAAATTTTATGGTAGGTACTTTGTTAAAAGGTGTGTATTACATGCTGTGATGAGCATTTGTAGTATTAATTATGAATTATGTTAGCGTTTAGTTATGAGATTTTGTTAGTACTAATTCTGTATTTTGTTAGTATTTAGTTATGAGATTTTGTTAGTATTAAGAGATTACTATTCAAGATTAAAAATTAGATCCATTTTCAAATTCAATAATGTAATAATCAATTAAGACATTAAAAACAACATTCTCTCTTATATCTTTTTTAATTATCAACTAGTCATATCATTTACATATCATTGCGTCTAGAAAATAGATCTAAAAAGGGTTTGTATATCATTTTTCTAATATTAATTATGAATGGAGAGAATCAAAGTTTGTCAAGTGCAAACGTCGTAACTGGGGCATATAATAAGAGGATGGTTGTTGTGGGGACATATTTTTTGGGGTAGTCCACGTGGCCGAGGTTGTTAGTTGAGGTTCCACGTGGGCAGATCATGTTTGCCGAGATGCTTGGGGCACTGCCGAGGTATTCTGTGGTAATACCGGAATCCGAGATAAACGGATAAGGGACAAGAGTCTTGGAATGAGAGAAGACTACAGTTTGGGTAAAGATAAGACTATTAGAGAGTTTATCCTAAACCTACTGGGAGTCCAAGATTAGCAGTAATCCTAAGTCCATTAGAGCTCGGCTCCTATTGGGACTAGGATTGTGTTGGCTATAAAAGGGAGGCACCCCCATGGGTCTAAGATATGCTTTTGATATTCTGTCTAGTGAGTTAAGCACTATTGGTTATCTTTGAGAGATATTGAGTACTGACTTGATCGTCGGAGTACCCCCGGGTGGACGAACCACTGCCGGAATCTTCTCTTTCTGTTATAGGTCAGCCAGGTGCCATCTATTCTGCCAGTGCTCTCTAGTTGAATACTAAGTCAGCAGTGTGGTCAGAAAATCATTCACACGGTTGTGAAATATGAGAGCCGTATGGGAATACAAGTTGCATTGAGGACGTGGAACAATAAGAACTACAGATGTTATACTTGAAGATTTCAATCTCATTGTGAAAGTTTAAAGCGACTAGTTTTGAATTACTTTGGTAATTTAAATCTAATTGTTCATCCTATATAATTAGTTGAAAAAATTATTTATGCAAAATATTAAATTCAACCAATATAGATTGTTATATCATCAGATCATTTTTATTTATAGAATGTACATATTTTTAAGAATTGATCATTCATTTGTTATAATATATATGTGATTTGATCATGTCAATACTTATGTTTGCTTATTCTAATTTTTTGCATGTATGTTTCTTTTAATTTGTTATGTGAGATGAACAGTTCAGATTAGGAGATAGATTTTATATTTAAAAAATTTGACTCAACAAACTACTGTGGTAAATCACATGTTTAAAATTAGGGTAAATTACAAATACACTCTCTGAAGTTTACTTAAAATACAGATTGCTTTGTGTGATTTAAAAAATTACAAATACCCCCTTATTAGAATTTTTTATTTGAAAGAATTAACTAAAAAATTAAATTCACAATTGCTTTCTTATACAATAATAAAATTACCTAAATTATTAATTGAAACATATTTTTAACATCATTAAAAACTGTTAATTGACTTGATGATTTATTAATAAAAGGGGTGATTTGTTATGAAATTGGAAACCTCAAGGGGTGAAATGTAATTTTGAAAAACACATGGGGCGATTCGTATTTTAATCAAACCTCAGGGGGTATATTTGTAATTTACCCTTAAAATTATGGTTGGGTAAGGATAGAGTTGGGCTATTTGGGTTAAAATAACCAATAAAGATAAAATAGGTTAAAATAGCTGGAAAGACAAAATGTTACATCTAATCAATAATTGTTTCACTTTTTCACTCACCACCATCAAATCAAAAAAAAAAAAAAAAATCAACTATCTTCCCAAACATGGCCATTATTAGTATTTAGGACTTGTTTGATTGGGTGAATTATAGGATAGGGTTGAAATTATTAATCCGCAACACTCACATTTTAGCGTTTGGTTGTAATTTTTGTTATTCGGATTAGATTTCAATACATATTCTATCCAACAAAATTGGTGGGTTTTCTAATTATACAACTATAATACTGCAAAATAAACGTATAATTTAGATTACATATACTTTTATATTCATTGCAAAATAAATATGGATAAAAGGAATTATATGTTGTACTAATCCATATAAATAACAAATTTCACACTAATTCAATAAATTATTAATCAGCTCACTATTAATCTTACTAATTAAACATGACCTTAATTACTCTCAAAATATGTATAGTCTATTTTTGCACATTGAGAGGGTAATTTGTGTAGCCAAATTGGGCCGAGCTAGGTTGGAGTGGCGGTCAAAGATGTTTTTAGGACCTAGCTACGGGACCTAGCTATAGGACCTAGCTACAGAACGAAGTTATTGGACCTAGCTACAGGACCTAGCTACGAGACCGAGCTACAAGACCTAGCTACGGGACCAAGTTATTGGACCTAGCTACAGGACCGAGCTACAAGACCTAGCTACGGGACCAAGTTATTGGACCTAGCTACAGGACCTAGCTACGAGACCGAGCTACAAGACCTAGCTACGGGACCAAGTTATTGGACCTAGCTACGCGGCCTAGCTATGAGAACTAGCCACGGGACCTAGCTACGGGACTTAGCTACTTCCTAGTGGCGGTCAACACTATGGCCGAGCTACCAAGCAAGGTAGTCAAACGGAGAGAAGAGCCGAAGTAACTTGGTTGACCGCAATGTTAGCCGAGGTAAAGATATCAGCCGAGGTAAAGGGTCAGCCGAGGTAAAGGTGTCAGCCGCGGTAAAAAGAGCTTAGCAAGTGGATCGCAAGTGTTAGCTCGGTCCAAGTGTAATGACGGTCACCGCGGTCGTAGCGCGCCATAGTTAGCTTGGTCGTAGTATTTGGAGCCAAGGTATGATGGCTTCTCATGGTGGACCTCGCTTTGGTTAGCGCGGTCTTAACGCGCCATAGTTAGTTCGGTCCAAGTATGAAAAGGGATTGGCAAGTGTTACCACGGTCCAAGTGTGATTAAAGTCACCAGACGGAGTAAAGGTAGTTATCTCGGTCATGGTATTCAGAACCAAGGTATTTGGGCTTCTTGCGGTGGACCTAGCTATCGTTAGCTTGGTCGGGGGTTTACTACGGTTAGCACGGTAGTAAGTAAACACCACAGTTGGAGTATGTCAAACCGAGGTACACGCAGTGAAAGGAAGAACCGAGCTAGCTGGAGCTCGGTCTAGTCTGCGGCTTTAGCATGGTCATGTTAGCTCGGTCGTATTGGAATCCGACCATGGTAAAACCATCTCACTTGGTTTAAGCAGTGAGGGGGGTGTTGAAGGATAAGCATTATCTTTCAGGAATGTGATTCCTAGGAGGACTCTACATGGAGGAGTAAGAGTCCTACTAAGATTGTGCCACGCAGAACCTATAAAAGCTCACAACATCACCTATGGAGAGGTAACACAACTTTGATTCCCGAATACACAGAGCTTTTTGTCTATTTGTCTATTTTGCTGACTTAGGCATCGGAGAGGTATCCGGCACACACCCGCCGGCTAGCTCACGTTTGTGTTTTTAGGGAGTAAAGCGACGACGTACGGAGGAGTGCAATCTTGATCAACAGGATTATACGAGGACAATATTTCGTGCTCGTACAATTGGCGCCGTCTGTGGGAACATCAGACTAGAACAAAACCTCTTGATCAAGTTTTCCTTGCTAGTAAGAATCAATGGCGCACAACGAAGATTTGCCGCAGTCCGCCATCGACGGACAAACTCCAGAAGGGGGTGGGAGGCGTGAAGGTTTGCCTCCTATCCCTCCCATGGCGGATTTGGAGCCCCAACGACAGAACCCCAGGAGGGATACTAGGGGGAGGCGGAATAATAGCCCCCGTCGCTCTCACTCACAAAGTCCTGACAGACAAAGGCGAAGGATTGATCCTCAAGTTCTGGAGGACCGCGTGAAGGAGCAGGACGAATTGATACGACGGATGGCGGCGGACATGGAGTCTATGAAACGCCAGATCAAAGGAAAATGGGTGGCGACAGGAGAGGGGCGCAAAAGCAAAACGCCCCCTCGCCACTCAGAAGATCGTGGTAGGCATACCACACCATCACGAGCAGAGAGTAGAAGCCTCAGAACAGGTGATACTCAATCCAGAACCTCCAGGACTCGTTGCTCCAGGTCTGAGAGAACGAGATCTGAGAGGTCTTGCATTGAGAGAAGCATCTATCAGCCCTCACGCACGCACCAGACATCATCCAGGCAGATGGAGTTGCCTAGATCATCCGACTTACGAACCGTGCTAGAAGAAAGGGCATGATGGAAGGAGGACACTAGGGCGCATGACCCTCGCAGAGTTTCTGCCCTTCAGCGGTTGGCTCCTCAGACGCATGGAAGCGTCGAGGTTGGAATGCCAATACCGCGCCCTGCCTACGAACCAACAGACAAAGCATTAGCGAGGTTGCAGACCTCGCCGTTTGTTCAGGCAATTGAGAATGCACCCCTACCTTCAGGCTTCTTCCAGCCCAAATTCACCACGTACGAGGGGAAGACAGACCCCTACATGCACCTAAGCCACTTTCGCCAGGTTATGGCAGTATATCGGCGAAACGAGGCTTTGATGTGTATCCTCTTCCCATCCAGCCTTGGCGACCTAGGCTTGACTTGGTTCGAAAAGCTTCCAGAAGGCAGCATAGCCTCCTAGGCGCAATTGGCGGAGGCGTTCGTAACAAGGTTCAGAACGAACACCAAAACCCCGGTGGAGATCGATCAGCTACTCTCCATCGACATGGGCGACAAGGAGACGTTAAGATCCTACAATAGCTGCTACTGGGAGACCTTCAACCAAATTGGGGATTGCCCCACCAATCTCGCCATCGCACAATACAAAAGAGGTCTTCCAGTCGGAAACAGGTTGAGGGACTCAATCACCATGACGCCACCCCATACGATGGAAGCCTTGATGGAGAGAGTACACCAACATATTCGCGTGGAGGAAGATGGCAACCGCGCTAAAGCAAAATCTGGCACAACCGCAATACCAGATAAAAAGACTACGGCAAAAGTCAACGCGGTAGAACGTCCAAGCAGAAACGGGCGAGGCAGGCGGGACAACGGAGAGGACCAAGACAAAAGGAGGTTGAGAGTCCGCACTGCCATTACCACGGTGTTCAAAAAACCGATCTATCGGATTCTCAGCGAGATTCGCAATGAACCTTTCGTCCGATGGCCTGCTAAACTGGGAGAAGCGCAAAGAGACTATGACGAGAGGTCGTGGTGCACCTTCCATGATGAAAAGGGGCACCACACTGAAAATTGCACACCATTAAGGCAGCATTTGGAGGAGTTAGTGGCAGCTGGGCACCTGGACCAATACATAGAAGGAGGGACACAGCCAGCCCCCCAGAACCACAGCAACCCAAATGGGATGCCGGTCGACGCTCCACCTCAAGGCGTAATAAACGTAATACATGGAGTATTCGAACCTGAGCGAGTATGTGAGCTCAGGGGGATGATCAAAAAGGCTGAGCACTTAAGGGAGGTACTAAGTGCACAACCTACCATCAAAAAGGGGAGAACAGAACCCACAAATGTCATATCTTTTTCGGACAAAGACTTAGCAAGGATATACTGCCCTCACAATGATGCACTGGTCGTCACTCTACGCGTCAAGAATTTCGACATCAAATGGATTTTGATCGACCAAGGAAGCTCATGTGAGATAATGTATTTCGAAACCTTCAAACAATTGAAACTGGAGGACAAAGACTTGGCACCTGCAACATCTCCCCTGATCGGATTCAACTCAATGCCAGAGTGGCCAGTGGGCAAGATAATCCTCCCAGTCAAGGTAGGAACCATGACAAAACAAGTGGAATTCTGGGTATTGAAAGTCCCTTCCTCTTACAACATAATATTGGGAAGGACATGGTTGCACGCCATGCGATCGGTAGCTTCAACCTACCATCAAGTATTGCGGTTCCCCAACGAAGCCGGGGTAATTGAAGAGGTCTTTGGAGACCAAATTATGTCCAAACAATGCTTCGTCACAGCAAACGACAGCCGCGCTGCCAAAGGATATGTACAGCTGGTGGAAGAACTCGAGAGCAAGGAGCTGTTCACAGATGTTGGCAAGGCAGCTGAATGAAAGGCAATTTAAGATTGGAGATTGGGTGCTGCGCAAAGTAATGGGAAACACTTTGGCACTCGGAGATGGCAAGACTAGGGCCCCAATGGGAAGGACTATACGAAGTGGTTGATTAGCAGGAAAAGGGGCATACCACTTGGAAGATGGAGATAGCAATGTTATCCCCGGGCCGTGGAACACTGCCAATCTCAAGTTATTATATTTTTAGCTTTCCTATAGAGTACTTGTAATTTTTGTTTTCCTTAATAAAACAAGTAGTTTCCTTTTCAGCATAGATTGTTTTCTTTTGTAAAAGTTGTTTTAGCGAGCTAGGGGCATTAAAAGCAGCGTTGGCTGGAAAAACCAACACTTACCTCTCCTAAGCCGAGATAAGGATATCTAGGCTGCAGGAAGTTGGCAGGTTTGACCAACAAGTCTTTGCCCGACTAGGGGGCAACCAAGAAGTTTGGCAGGAATAACCAAACGCTTAGCTCTATGTTGGCCGGAATAACCAACATTTAGCTCTCCTAAGCCGAGATAAGGATATCTAGGCTGCAGGAAGTTGGCAGGTTTGACCAACAAGTCTTTGCCCGACTTAGGGGCAACCAAGAAGTTTGGCAGGAATAACCAAACGCTTAGCTCTATGTTGGCCGGAATAACCAACATTTAGCTCTCCTAAGCCGAGATAAGGATATCTAGGCTGCAAGAAGTTGGCAGGTTTGACCAACAAGTCTTTGCCCGACTTGGGGGGCAATCAAGAAGTTTGGCAGGAATAACCAAACGCTTAGCTCTATGTTGGCCAGAATAACCAACATTTAGCTCTCCTAAGCCGAGATAAGGATCTAGGATGCAGGAAGTTGGCAGGTTTGACCAACAAGTCTTTGCCCGACTGGGAGGCAATGAAAAAGTTTGGCCGGAATAACCAAACACTTCACTCAGGGTTGGCCGGAATAGCCAACTTTGAGCTCTCTTCAGCCGAGATCAGAATCTAGACTGAAGAGGTTGGCTGGAAAAACCAACATTCATTGTTCTTCAGTCGAGATAAGGATCTAGGCTGAAGAGGTTGGTTGGAAAAACCAACTTTTAGTCCGCTTCAGCCGAGATAAGGATCTAGGCTGAAGAGTGGTTGGCTAGAATAACCAACTTTTGGTACTCTTAAGCCGAGATAAGGATCTAGGCTAAAGAGTGGTTTGTAGGGATAAGTAGATTGCAAGGTTGAGATCGAGATTGGTTTCTCGGAAAGAAATTGTTATACTTCATACAAGTTATAGTTGAATAATGGATGCAGGTATAAACCGAACAGAAAGATGAGAAAATTGAAGATTTCATTCCAAACTGAAGATTTCATTCCAAAAGTGCATTACAAAAGGAGTGACCATAGCCCAGTTACAAAAGCTTCCAAAGTTAGCATCCAAAGAAAAGAAAGTACAGGGTCATGCAAAGAGGTCATCTAAATCGGCGTCCAATTCAACCCTAGCTTCACCTAAAGGTAGCTCGGTTATGGCAAGCACACTTTGGTTGAGCTCGGTCGAAGGCACCGCATCAGACACAACAGGCAAAGGTGGGATGGAGACCACTGGAGTTGGAGAGATGGACTGGCGACCGAGCTGGGCGTTGTTATCAGGCTCTTGGGATGCATCATCTTCCTCCTCAGCTTGAAGAAATTTTTGCTGAATGACATTTGCATAATCCACCATGGAGCTCGGTATAAAATATGGAGGAGGGTTTAGGAAGACCTCGGTCTCTTGGCTATGACCGAGTTGCGCCACAGCTGCTTTCCACCCACACTTGAAGAAGAGGTCTTTGGCAGCCTCACATTGCAAGATATAGTATCACGGTTGAGCGTGCAAAGGTGTGCCTGGCCAACCTAGTCAGTCTGCAAAGTGAAAAGGAAAAATATTAAGCACGGATCGTTGGACCGTGCTAAAAGAAACAAAGGCGAAATAAATGGAGTCCTCGCTCGGCTAAGTGGAACGAGGGATTCGTAGCCCGGTTGATGCTTATGGTGCGGCATTCTTAGTTCGGTTTTGACTAAGTCAGGGAGTTGGTTTCGCCCCAAGTTATTGCTCGGTTGAAGGGTTGAAGTTTTTAGCTCGGCTGTTAACAGGTAATCCCAAATCATGCTATGCAGATGGAATTAAGGGGCAATTGAGAGGGTAATTTGTGTAGCCAAATTGGGCCAAGCTAGGTTGGAGTGGCGGTCAAAGATGTTTTTAGGACCTAGCTACGGGACCTAGCTATGGGACCTAGCTATAGGACCTAGCTACAGAACCAAGTTATTGGACCTAGCTACAGGACCTAGCTATGAGACCGAGCTACAAGACCTAGCTACGAGACCAAGTTATTGGACCTAGCTACAAGACCTAGCTACGAGACCGAGCTACAAGACCTAGCTACGGGACCAAGTTATTGGACCTAGCTACGTGGCCTAGCTATGAGAACTAGCCACGGGACCTAGCTACGGGACTTAGCTACTTCCTAGTGGCGGTCAACACTATGGCCGAGCTACCAAGCAAGGTAGTCAAACGGAGAGAAGAGCCGAAGTAACTTGGTTGACCGCAATGTTAGCCGAGGTAAAGATATCAGCCGAGGTAAAGGGGTCAGCTGAGGTAAAGGTGTCAGTCGAGGTAAAGGTGTCAGTCGAGGTAAAGGTGTCTGCCGCGGTAAAAAGAGCTTAGCAAGTGGATCGCAAGTGTTAGCTCGGTCCAAGTGTAATGACGGCCACTGCGGTCGTAGCGCGCCATAGTTAGCTTGGTCGTAGTATTTGGAGCCAAGGTATGATGGCTTCTCATGGTGGACCTCGCTTTGGTTAGCGCGGTCTTAACGCGCCATAGTTAGTTCAGTCCAAGTATGAAAAGGGATTGGCAAGTGTTACTATGGTCAAAGTGTGATTAAAGTCACCGGACGGAGTAAAGGTAGTTATCTCGATCATAGTATTCAGAACCAAGATATTTGGGCTTCTTGCGGTGGACCTAGCTATCGTTAGCTTGGTCGCGGGTTTACTACGGTTAGCACGGTAGTAAGTAAACACCACAGTTGGAGTATGTCAAACCGAGGTACACGCAGTGAAAGGAAGAACCGAGCTAGCTGGAGCTCGGTCTAGTCTGCGGCTTTAGCATGGTCATGTTAGTTCGGTCGTATTGGAATCCGACCATGGTAAAACCATCTCACTTGGTTTAAGCAATGAGGGGGGTGTTGAAGGATAAGCATTATCTTTCAGGAATGTGATTCCTAGAAGGACTCTACATGGATGAGTAAGAGTCCTACTAAGATTGCGCCACGCAGAACCTATAAAAGCTCACAACATCACCTATGGAGAGGTAACACAACTTTGATTCCCGAATGCACAGAGAGCTTTTTGTCTATTTGTCTATTTTGCTGACTTAGGCATCGGAGAGGCATCCGGCACACACCCGCCGGCTAGCTCACGTTTGTGTTTTCAGGGAGTAAAGCGACGACGTATGGAGGAGTGCAATCTTGATCAACAGGATTATACGAGGATAATATTTCGTACTCGTACATGTATGTATGATGCTTTCCCTCCTAAGGACACCTTCCACGAAATAAATTAATAGAAAAAAAATTTAAAATTCTTTTGAATCACTAAGTTCATCATATTTGAACAAAAGTGTATTATGTTTCAAAATATGACATAAATCATCTAATAATGTTGAGCTAAAAAGCCACCAATTTTTATTTAGTTTTAATTAATGGAAATTCAGTGTTTGGGGCTGAAATTTTATGTAATCCAATGAGCTACGGCCTACACACGATGAGCATGAGTTGTCAATAAATAAAGGGTTAATTACACTTTTTAGTATTATAGTTTGATTTAAATTTTTATTTTAATTCTTGTTGTTTTAAATTGAGTAATTTGATCCTTACATTTCGAATCTAGTTTCAGCATGATACTTCCGGTCAAGTTGAAGATTAAAGTTTACAATAATAGAACACTTGTCAATCTCCAGAGATGTACACGTAAAAAAAATTAATAAAAATTTAGATAGAATGATCAAATTAAAATTGATTTTAAAGTACATCAACCAAATTATTCAGTTTGAACTTATAAGAGGCAAAATGAAATTTGAATCAAAGTATAAAAGGAAGAAGTATAATTATCCCATAAATAAATATAAATGAATGAAACAGTGCAGGCAAAAGCTGTTTGAATCTTATGGATATTGACTTTATTATTTTTTGTTTTTTGTTTTTTTTGGGTATTCTGTATATATCGATTGATATCTTCTTTCAGCATTAAAAAAAGAAAATAATGACTGTTTTTGAAATTTTCATTATTTGTTTACTAAACGAATTTTTTATTAACTTTAGTTTTTCATTGAACACATTTTACAGACGAAATCAAACGGATTATTTTCTTAATTTCCTTTTTTAAAATCTATCAAAAAAGATTTTCATTGAATATAAAATTGGAAAATAAATAAAATTTTGAAATTTCGCGTAATAATTAGATCTAACTATTCAGAATAATTAGATGTAATCTTTTGGTTATTTAATCCTTTTCTTTTTCTTTTTCTTTTCTTTTTTTTTTTTGTTGGTATATTGCATTGGCCAATTAAAATTATACAGAACTTAATAATTTTACTTGGACTTACTATTTGATTATAACATTTTGTGGTGTTTGGTTATGAATCGAAGTGGATTTGATTATAAGATTTTGTCTTGTTTTGTTTTGAACAGAAGTAACTTTGCTTATGAGATTTTCATTGTATTTTTTTAGTGAACCAATTTAATTTTGCTTTACATCACTCATCTCATAACTAGTGTCATGTTGTGTCGTAAAAGAAAACAGAAAGAGAAGAGTCTCACTATTTTAACTGATAAAATTTAAATAGAAATGCCACATATATTTGTTTGTGTAGCAAATTATAATTTCCCCGCTTTTAAAAGGCTATTGGTTTGGCTAACTCTTAACTAATACCAATTTTTCATCCAAAATTGAAGACCAAACTATGCAAAATTGGAGACCAAACTATACGCCAAATTGGAGATGACCAAGAAGACCTGTCCTTCTTGAGTTGCATAGAAAAGTCTAGCTTATGGAAAAAGATTTTCAAGATGAGCATTAATTGAGTAAAAAATCCATTCAACAATCAATAAAATAATTGAGGAAGCAATTTCAAAGGAAGGACTCATCAAGAAAATGATGGTGTTTTAGGTTCCTTTCAATAAATAAATATTGAATATAACGGTGATATTATGTGATAGTGCCACTATCTGATGAGTAATTTCACTTTTTGTAGAGACCACAATATGGTTGGACTAGACTTGTCTACTTAATCTCATTTGTGATTTTCTATTGCTTGAACAACACTTAAGATGTGAAACTTGAGCCAAAATAGTGTGTTTGAATATAATATGGACTTGAATACATACATTTATGGGTAAATTATGCAAATGGTCACTGTAATTTACACGATGTGTCAAGTTGGTCTCTATTGTTTAAACTTACTCGATTTTGTCCCTTAATTTAATGGATTGTGTCATATTGGTCTAATAAATAACGACTATTAGGTTTGGTAGACAGAAAGACGTCACGTGCTCACAAGATGTGTCAATTTGATTCGTGTAGGTTACACGATTTCGTCCTTGTAGTTTAGTTGATATGTCAATTTGACCCCTATTGTTTTAATTGCTCGATTTTGACAGGGAACAAATTGACACATCATGTAAACTATAGAGATCAAATTAACACATCGTTTGAGTTTCTGTCCACCAAACCTGACGGCCGTTATTTATTGAACCAATATGATACAATCCGTTAAATTAAGGGCAAAATCGAGTAAATTAAAATAAGGACTGAATTGACACATCGTGTAAACTACATAGATCATTTGTATAATTTACCCTACATTTATATATCATTTGGTTTCTTATAAAGGGAAAAAAAATGAAAAAATGGAAAGAGAAAAGATAAATGAAAAAAGTAAGACCAAAATATAAACTAATTCTCACTCATTTGATAAGTTTTCATTGGTTCTATTATAGAGCACATTTGTGTAATGCCAATCATAACCCACAATGCGAATTACAAGAACACCAATAAATAAAGGGATAATTGCACTTCTAATCTTTATAACTTTATTTAAATTTTATTTTGATTCTTATAATTTTAAATTAAATAGTTTGATCCTATAATTTAAATTTGGTTTCAGTTTGATTGTTTTGTTCAAATTGGAGGATAAAATTAACTATTTTGGAACATTTGTTAATCTCTTATGGTGTATACATAAAAAAAAAAATTAATGAAAATTAGATGGAATAATTACATTGAACATCATTTACAGAACAAAGATTAAATTGTTAAATTTGAATCCATAGAAATCAAAATTTGAAACAAATAATTAGAAAGTTAACCATCATCAAGCCTAATAGCTACACAACTAACCAATAAAAAAATATAAATGACTGAAATAGTGCAAATGGTACAGGCGAGGCTATTTTGTTTTAGGAACAAAAAATATATAATATATTTAAGTAATAACAGTAGCATGTTTTTGTCAATTCGTGCACAGTTCTAGAAACTTTAGAGATAGAAGCATCGCTAAATGAGACAAATTACCTCTTGTCTAAATTTGGACTAAAAAATATTGTTTGGGTTTATGAGGCTCATCATGAATCCGTTTTGATAATACAAATTGTTTATTTTGTTGTGTACTTCGTGTATTTTATCTAAAAAAAATGAGGACGATCCGATAACTGTAACTTATTCAATTTATTGCATTTATCACAAAAAAAATGTATTTTTTATTTTAAAATCACAATTGTCGTTTATTTTTTTTATTGAAAAACGTGATAAATTGAATAAGTTACAGTAATTAAATCAATTTATTTTATTTTATTTTATTTTTTTGATGAAATACATGACAAAATGAAAATAGAAAAGAAATGAAGATTGAGAATCAAGAACTATCTAAGAGTGAACATTTTCGTTATTTAAGCTCGATTATCACAATGGATGGGGAGATTAAAGACGATTGTGGTCCATAGAATTAAGTCAAGTTGGATTAAGT
The DNA here is from genome assembly GCA_030407325.1 of Camellia japonica. NCBI lineage: Eukaryota > Viridiplantae > Streptophyta > Magnoliopsida > Ericales > Theaceae > Camellia > Camellia japonica. Next base: position 33,899,066 of record JAPPVO010000013.1, read on the forward strand.
AGATGAGTGTGTATGTGGTACTGTGTGATAAACAAATAACAATTAGACTAAAAGGAAATTTCTATATAACGGCTATTAAATCAATGATGTTGTATTGGACGAAATGTTAGGCAACTAAAAAATAACATGTAAATAAGATGAGTGTTGCTAAGATGAGGATGCTAAGGTAGATGTATGGCAAGACTAAAAGAGATAGAGTTAGGAATGAATATATTCGTAAATAGGTAGGAGAAACACCGATTGAAAATAAGTTGAGAGAGAATAGATTGAGATGGTTTGATCATATACAACAAAGACCAATAGAGGCAATATTGAGGAGATGCGATACAATTACAGTAGATGGAAATGGTAGGCACTATAGGAAAATACACCATTGGCGACTAAAAATGCCGACTAAAAAAATTTAGTCGCCAAAATATTTAGTCGTGAACAACAACAGCGACTAAAAAATTTGGTGGCTAAATGTGACATAAAACGGCGACTAAAATATTTGGTCGCTAAATGTAGTACCATTTGCGACAAAAATTTATTGGCAACTAAAAATGTTAAGTCACTGAAAGCTGAATTCATTTTTATTTGGGAACTTTCACCGACTACAATTTAGTCGTGAAAAATAGTCAATTAGCGACTTAGTCAATTTTAGTAGTCAAAAAGTTGTAAATTAGCGACCAACTTTGTTCGGTAGTCAAAGTGATCCCAAAGTGACATCCTCATTCCTCTCTGCTCCTAAAGTGATCCCTACTCTATCTTCGGTAGTCACCACCATCGGTTCTGGTTGGGTTTGGGAGATGTCCAACATGCACAAGTCAGTGCTGTTAGGAATGAATACCTCCGGCTTGGGTAGGTGGGAAGAGGTGATATATATGCTAGGGTCATATGACACAACCCCAGTTTGGATGAAACTGATGCGTTTGGGAGGTGGAGCTTGGTTATGTGGTGGGAGAGGGTTGGTTGTGACATTCGGTTTCTCCAGAGGCATAATCACCCTGTTGTCAATGAGATCCTGAATCTCATGACGTAAGCGAAAGCACTGGTCGGTTTCGTGGCCATGCTGTTGGTGATAGGCACAGTACTTCGCTAGGTTATGGAAAGGAGGAAGTTTTTCTGGTAAGGGCCGCGGCTCTAGGGGTTTCAAGTGCCCTTTCTTGATCAAAACCCCCAAAGCCTTGGACAAAGGCATGTATAGTAGGGTAAAGGTTCTTTGGCCACTAGGGGCATATCTGGCTGTTTACGAGCTACTTCCGGACACACCGGTAAAGGGTGTAGCTGCAAGGGTTTTGGGAGAGGCGGTGGTGACCATTCCCACATCTGAAGATCTAGCAGCTGCAGCACTACTTGTGCCTGCATTTGTACTGCGGTTGAACGTCCTCCTGGGTTGCTCTCTTTCGGGGTCAATCAGACCTTGTTTCACTACGTCCTCGATCTGCACCCCAATCTCATGTAAGTCTGCAAAGGTGGGGAGGGGGAGAACGATCATTTTTTGCATGAGTTTTGGCTGGAGGTTGCGCACAACCATTCGAATCTGATCTTTGTCAACAGGCCTGATGGTCATCATCGAGGCTTTAGCCCTCCAGCGGGTCACGAAATTGGAGAAGCTCTCATTTGGTTCTTGCCTAGTGGTCTCAAGATCACGAGTTGTGACCTCGATTTGTGTATTGTAGAAGTATTGAGCTATGACGGCCTCAATCATCTCCTCCCAACTTCTTTTAACGGAGTCTTCTAGTTTTGCATACCAAATGGCCGCTACACCTGACAGGGTCCGGCCAAACAGAGAAAGTTTCTGTAATCTGGAAAGGTCCATCGGCCTTAGGATATCTGAAAACAGTCATAGGTGCACTATAGGATCTCCAGACCCATCAAAACGGTCGATGTACGGCATCTTAAACCGGTTCGGCAGAGTCACGGCCGAATCAGTATACCCATCCTCTATGTCCAGAATGGATTTCACACCTTGGGACTTCTTGAAAAGCTTTTCTAGCTTGCTCACTTTTAACGCCGTTGGATCCACCTCGAACTCAAACGGTAAATCCACTAGGTTGGTGGGTGCTTTAGATAGCTGGGGTAGGATTGGGGGAGGAGCCGGCCTCGTCGGAACGTCCGTATTTTCCTGGACATTTGGCGTCTCCCCGAGTATTGGAACTCTGGGTGGGGGAGGAGCTGTGTGCGAAGCAGATGCTCCTGTTTGCTACTGTAGTCTGGCAATTAACTCTGCCTGTTGGGTTACTACCTCAGCTTGACGTGCAGACACTTCTGCCTGACGGGCAGCATCCTGCGGCATGGCCTTCATACTTTCCTGGAGCTGACGCATCATCTGTTCCAAACCTGCCATATTGTCTTGACCTAACTGAACAACCGGTGTATCTGACTCTGCAGTAGAAACTGAGACCTCAGCCTGACTGTTCAAGGATCGCTGATCTGACAACCTCTGGACTGATACACTGTGCCTTCTTGACCTCCGCCTAGCAACCGGGGGTAAAGAAAGAAACACTGCTTGTCCATCTATCAGATCCCTGGATCGATTAAGTCTTCGACCTCTAACACAGAGTGCTCGGGGAATATTTGCTTGGTCGGATGCAATTGTGCTAAACTACCTTGCAAAAAGATAAATAAAGCATAATAAATAAACAAACAACCCGAACGTGCAATGTGCTATGTTATGAGCTGGATAAATTAAAGACAACACACAGTTGGAAAACACGAGCTGGAATAACTATTCGTAACCACTGATCACTGTTCCCCAAATTATTGCCCCAAAACTGAATCTGATACCCTCAGGCAAAACTGATTCTCAAATACTGATGCCATCAGGCCTGATACCCAGACTTGAAAACTGTTACATGCATTCCTATAGAGACACACTCTAAAAGCACATATCAAGCAAATGAGAGCCAAAACACCCCTATGTTGGGGTAAGGTTTTCCTGTCCTATTTTGTCAGGAGCTAGGGTTTCACTACGCACGCAGCCGTTTCAACACATCTTACAATCGGGTAAGCAACCTGTCCTACCTTAGAATGGTCACTGTGGATTCCAAATATGCACTAGGTCGAATGGTAAAAAAGGGTGCCCCGGTAACAACCGGTGTTTGTGTTTCCATCGTGGCAGAGCCCATAATCGGTCAACCTTATGGCACACAACCTCAGGCTAACCGTTCAGGAATAGCAGACGGCGAACACGGTGACTTAGGTGCACCAATACAAATGCAAATGCAAATGCAATGCAGAGAAACACATAAGTGTAGTCAAAACAAGATATCATGAGTTCGGGTCAAGTTCTCTAATTCCCTAGCAGAGTCACCAGAAACTGTAGACGCGCTCTCGGGGAATTCCCAGACATCCGCGCGCCTGCGTGGGCTAGCAGCGCGAATCTCGTTTTGTTCTCTGAGCTACTACAGTTTGGACTCAATGTCACGGTTCTGAATCTAATCTTACAATGTGTGATGTAAGACCGATAAATCACCAAAGAGTCCGAATTCGGCAAATCGTTTTGGAAAATTGATTTTTTTAGAAAGAAGTGCCAAACATGGACTGCTTTGCCAGATACAGAGTCGCCACCTAAATATTTTATTTTGGGGGAATTTAGGAAACCCTGACTCGTGTCTAAGGCCACGTGTCCGTTATCACCAAAGTTGCCTCGGCTTGGGAACTTGGGTACGAGAGGGGAAGGTCATGCAATGAGCACCTGTAACAACCCTCGTCACTGTTTACTGAATAAGCACTGATTACTGATAAACTGAACTGATTATGACTGATAAGTGAACTGAATAAATTACCGAACTGACTGACTGAAATGTAAACTGAATTGATTGAGTTTATTTATGGTATTGCATATTCTACCTGTTTGACTTCTTGATTACCTGTTCATGTTTATGTGTTTAAACTGTTAATTGAAGGCCTTATCGGCGGCCGAATCGGGAATTGATTTATGTTTCATCATTATCGCGATTTATGTGATTTTATAGTATAATTATCTGAAAACTGATTAGGTGTGATTAAATTAGATTAAAATAAGCTAAATTGCATGAGTTAGAGTTATTTACCACTTTGCCATCTAGTGGAATAATCTAGGAAACTCCTCTCTAGTTCTTACACTCTTGACTAAACATTTCATTAGCCTCATTCTTGCTTCCATAACCGACTTTAGAGAGCTAGAGAGAGAGAGATTGAGTTTCTTCTTGAGTTTGCTTGGAGCCTTGGAGATTTAGAAGAATAGTGGCATATTTGAGCTTCCATACCTCTAATTCAAGACTTGAGGTAGGAATTCACCTCCTTGATTGTGCATTAAGGTTGATTCTTGCAAGGTTCATGCCACATTGTAGAACTAAGGCATGTTTTGTCCTAGCATGTTGTGTTATAGCTTAATCCATGCATGCATGTTGGTATTGAAGAGTTTTGAGTTGGATTTCATGGAAAACTTGCATGCATGTTCACTTTTTGAGCATAATCCATGGTTTCACCAAGTTCTTAAAGGAATGAGCTCATTTGAGCAAGCTTTGAAGCTTTAAATGGATTTAAAGTCATGCATGTCATGTTTGAATGTTGTTCATGCATGTTCTTGAAAAATTGGTTTGGAAATGAGCTTGATTAAACTCCCCTTGGGCTTTGATTTTACAAATTTAACTTGGAATCAAGTAACATTGTGTGTTTTAAAGAGTTTTCCAGAAAATGGGCCCAAGAGGATCAATTTTGGTGCTTGAAAACTTGGTTTGGAACTTGGAGTTCGAATCTGGGTTTTCCAGATTTTTGCCTTCCGCTCGAGCGGGGGAAGTGCCGCTCGAGCGGGGAAATCAAGCTCTCAGTACTTTTGACCTGTATTGCAGTCCGCTCGAGCGGAGAAATGAGAGCTCGAGCAGAGAAATCGAGCATCCAGCATCTTGCACTGTTCATCAGTCCGCTCGAGCGGAGTAATGTACGCTCGAGCGGAGAGTTGTCTGACACGCTCGAGCGGGGAAGTTGACGCTCGAGCGGGGACCTTTGATTGCTTGTCCGCTCGAGCGGGGAAACCTGAGCTCGAGCGGAGGCCTTGTTTCACTGAAAATTCTGGAATTGTTTTCTAAGTGTATTTTCGCATCCTCATTCCATCCTAGGCATTCTTAGGCCTAGTTTAAGACATCTTAATGAGGCTATAGATGTAGAATACACCGAGGCCTAATAGGGAGTTAATTATTATACTTCCCAACTGTTAAACTTAGAGTGTGTTCAATCTGTTGACTGTATAGGGTTGGCATTCCGAGGAGACGCGCTAGCTACTGATAGCCCAGGACACTGTGAGTAACAATTGTATAAAGATATGTTCAAAAAATGGTTATCTAATTATCTTCTGAACTGTCTACTGAATGGAACTGCAACTGAACTGTTTACTGAAATGTAACTATTTACTGAATGAATGTATGTCCTTTATTTCTGAACTGTACTGTGGCATCCTTAGCACCTACTGTTACTGACTGTACTGTTACAGAGATCTCTGTCGGTTCCCTTGTGGAACCATACTGTTTACTGAATGACTGGCCATCATTACTGTTCGGTCCTTAAGACCTACTGTTTACTGCTATGCTAATGGATGTACCACATATGACAGAATAACTGTTCTGACTGAAAGACTGACAAACTGTTAAATGAACTGTTTTCATTATCGTAAGGACATTACATTCTTAACCTCTTTATACATTATGTTAATCACTGGGCTTTAGCTCACTGCTCATATATATATGTAGGTGTACAGGCACCGAACCAAAGCTAGACGCGTCGGTGTTACTCCAGTTTTGTCAAGCCAGCCTACGTGCCTCACTGCGAGGTTCCAAGCCTATCATGCTAAGGCTTAGGGGTGTTTTAGTAATCCCCCCCTTCTGTACTGTTTTGTATTAGCGTATGGACCATGTTTGCACTGTACTGTACTGTAAAAGGGACTAGGTCCCTATACTATGTGACTGTAAATTTTGTATAGACTGTACTGTTCTGAATGTGTGAATGCATGAAAAATCTTTTTGGCATACAGACTGTCACAGCTCAATGGACATTATTTGTTTACTGTATTGGCTTCCGCCAGGCCCTGTACTCTGTTTTACTGTATTACTGTTAAGCAGGCCTTCGGTAATCTCGGATTACTGGCCGGTTACGGTACTAAACCCATAGGGCCGGGTTTGGGTCGTGACAGAGTGGTATCAGAGCGATACTTAACCACGAGTTATACCGCACACACGTGTCCAAATGAGCTATAGGGTGTCCTAGAAAAGTGATTAGCGCATTTCATGAACTTGAGAAGTGTGCGGCTATGTTATGACTGAATACATGTTAATGTGATAACTGTCTAAGTATGCAACTGTTTATGGTTATACTTGTTGTAACTGCTTATAGTGAAATGGATAATGCAAGCACTGCAAATGAAACTGAGTCCTCACCCTCTGAGGCCAGAATGGCCAGACTGGAACGAATGATGGAACTGATAACTGCTCGACTGGACCAACAACAGAACCAACAGCCCCCACCTCCTCCTCCGGTACAGCCAGACCAAAATGTGAATGCACAAAATGTGAATGCAAATGATGGGGATATTATTGCTCTTACCCAGAAATTCAGCAAGTTGAAACCGCCATCCTTTCAGGGAGGCCTTGAGCCATTGAAGGCTGAAGCTTGGGTTCTGGAAACTGAGAAAACTGTTTGAAGTGTTTCCATGTTCGGAGGCACATAAGGTACTGTTGGCCACCTTCACTTTGCAAGAGGAGGCGAGAAGGTGGTGGATGCTTACTCGTGATGATGATACAGTTATGACTTGGGCTCAGTTTAAAATAGCCTTCTTCGAAAAGTACTTTCCTCAGTGTGTTAGGGACAGGAAGGTCACTGAGTTTGAACAGTTGAAACAGGGCACAATGTCTGTTGCTAAGTATGAAACAAAGTTTACCGAACTTGCTCGATATGCACCACATATGGTGGATACTGAATACAAGAAGGCCAGGAGGTTTGAAGGCGGCCTGAATGTTGCGATACTGGATCGAATAAGTGTACTGAAATTACCGACTTATGTAGGTGTTCTTGACCGAGCTTTGATGGCCGAGTCAAACATTGCAGCAGTGAAACAATCTGAAACACCAACAACTGAATGGCATGGTAAAAGGCAGAATTCTAAATTCAAGAAAGGCAAGCATAATCAACTGAACAAGAAGCAAAATACAGGGTCAACGACTACTTTTAGTCAAGGAAACCGTTCCTTTCCGCCCTGCTCTGAATGCGGTAACCACCATAAGGGAGTTTGTTATAAACTTTCTGGCACTTGTTTCAGGTGTGGCAAGGTGGGCCACATGGTGAAAGATTGCCCTTCCACTATTCCGGGCAATAGTAAAGCTACTGGCAGCGCCGCAACACCAACTGTAGCACCAAAGCCTAACCCCAAAACTACCGGGAAGGAGCCTGTGAGGCAGGGCCGAGTGTTTGCCCTAGTACCGGGAGACGTGCAAAATACTGAAACTGTTGTGTCAGGTATCCTCTCTATCTGTGCTCAAAATGCATATGTACTGATTGATTCGGGGTCTACACATTCTTATGTGTCGCATGCTTTTTCGCGTAAACTGAATAGACCCTTAGAACCTATGAATTATCTGCTAGCTGTATCATCACCCGTAGGAGGATCCATGACATGTGCTTATATGTATCCTGCTTGTGAGATTATTGTTGGGGATATGCATCTGTTTATTGATTTACTGCCATTGAATATTGATCATTTTGATATAATACTGGGGATGGACTGGTTACAAAAATATCATGCCACTATAGACTGTGTAACAAAGCAAGTAGTTTTCCGTCCACCTGGTTTACCTGAATTTGTGTTTAATGGGGTTGGAGTAGTACCTCCACCGTATTTGATTTCTTCTGTGAAAGCCGTTAGATTGATTAGAAAGGGGTGTAAAGGATATCTGTGTTCTGTGTTAACTGTATCTACTGATGATAATGTTAAAACTGATGTGAACTGTATTCCTATAGTCAGAGAATTCCCAAATGTTTTTCCAGATGATCTGCCAGGGGATTTGATTGACAGGGAGATTGAATTCACCGTTGATGTGATCCCGGGTACACAGCCGATATCCAAAGCTCCCTACAGAATGGCCCCAACGGAACTGAAGGAATTGAAAGTACAACTGCAAGAACTGTTAGACAAAAAGTTTATTAGGCCCAGTACTTCACCGTGGGGCGCTCCTGTTTTGTTTGTAAAGAAGAAAGATGGCTCACTGAGACTGTGCATTGACTACCGCGAACTGAACAAGGTAACTGTGAAGAATAAATATCCTTTACCGCGTATTGATGACCTGTTTGATCAGTTACAGGGTGCACAAGTGTTTTCCAAGATTGACCTCAGATCGGGGTATCACCAACTGAAAGTGAAACCAGAAGACATTGATAAAACTGCTTTTAGAACGAGGTATGGCCATTATGAATTTTTAGTTATGCCATTCGGAGTCACGAATGCCCCTGCTGCATTTATGGACCTTATGAACAGAATTTTTAAACCATACCTTGATGATTTCATTGTGGTATTTATTGATGACATACTGATTTATTCAAAAAGTGTAGAAAAGCATGAACACCATCTGAGACTTGCCCTACAAACCCTAAGAGAACAGAAACTGTATGCTAAACTGTCTAAATGTGAGTTTTGGCTTGATCATGTGATGTTTTTGGGGCATGTTGTTAGCAAAGATGGAATTTCTGTTGATCCGCAGAAAATTGAAGCTGTAGTGAACTGGCCTAGACCAACAAATGTTACTGAAGTCCGAAGCTTTTTGGGATTGGCTGGATATTACAGAAGATTTGTCAAAGATTTCTCCAAAATTGCCTTACCATTGACTCAACTGACACAGAAGGGGACATCATTTGACTGGACCGAACAAAGGGAATTAGCATTTCAAGAGTTGAAAACTCGACTTGTGACTGCACCGGTTTTGACCTTACCTTCAGGTACGGATGGTTATACTGTATTTAGTGATGCTTCTCATAAGGGTTTGGGGTGTGTTTTAATGCAGAATGAGAGAGTTATTGCTTATGCTTCCCGACAGTTGAGACCACATGAAAAGAACTACCCGACCCATGATTTGGAACTGGCTGCGGTGGTGTTTGCACTGAAAATTTGGCGTCACTATCTGTATGGGGCGACATGTGAAGTATATACCGATCACAAGAGTTTGAAATACTTCTTCACACAAAAAGAACTGAACATGAGACAACGGAGATGGCTAGAACTGATTAAAGATTATGACTTACAGATTCTGTATCACCCGGGAAAAGCCAATACCGTTGCCGATGCACTGAGCCGGAAATCGATTGCCAACCTAGCTTGTTTGCTTACCGGACAGAAAGAGTTGCTTTGTGACCTTGAAAAGTCTGAAATTGAAGTTGTTTTGAGAGAACAAGGTGGAACGCTAGTTGCTATTTCTGCTCAACCGGCACTGATTGAAGAAGTTAAAGAGAAACAGCAACTGGATGACTTCTTGAAAAAGATCATCGAAGAAAGAGAGTCTAAGCCGAGACCGGGTTTCAAATTGGAGAACAATGTATTGAAATTTCAAGAAAGACTGTGTGTGCCGAATGACACTGAACTGAAAAGAAGAGTTCTGCAAGAGGGCCACAATTCAAAATTGTCTATCCACCCGGGGAATACAAAGATGTACCAAGATCTGAAACAGAATTTCTGGTGGCCGGGAATGAAGAAAGAAATTGCTGACTTTGTGGCGAAATGTCTGCATTGCCAACAAGTCAAAGCTGAACATCAACGACCTGCCGGATTATTGCAACCCTTGCCCATACCGGAGTGGAAATGGGAGCATATCACGATGGACTTTATTGTTGGGTTACCTCGCTCCAGGAAAGGTATGGATTCAATTTGGGTTATTGTTGATAGACTGACCAAATCTGCTCACTTCTTACCTGTCAAGACAATTTATAATGCCGACAAGTTGGCTGTAATTTATATTGATGAAATTGTTAGACTGCATGGAGTGCCTGTATCCATTGTTTCTGACAGGGATTCGAAGTTTACATCGAGGTTTTGGCAGAGCCTACAGACTGCATTGGGAACTGAATTGAGGCTGAGTAGTGCCTATCATCCTCAGACAGATGGACAGTCAGAAAGGACCATCCAGACTTTAGAGGATCTATTGAGAATGTGCGTCCTTGATTTTCAGGGAGATTGGGAAAGTCATCTGCCATTAGTTGAATTCGCCTACAACAACAGTTACCATTCAAGTATCGGTATGGCGCCTTTCGAGGCATTGTATGGCAGAAAATGTAGATCTCCAATTTGCTGGGCAGAAGTTGGAGATGGGCCTTTGCTTGGGCCCGAAATTGTTTATGAAACGACTGAGAAAGTGAAACTAATACAGCAGAGACTGAAAACTGCACAGAGCAGACAGAAGAGTTATGCAGATGTCAGAAGACGGGACAGAGAATATGAAGTGGGTGATCACGTGTTTGTGAAAGTGACACCGATAAAAGGCCAGACTCGTTTTGGAGTCAAAGGCAAGTTAGCGCCGAGATATGTCGGACTGTATCAGATTATCGAGAAAATCAATCCGGTGGCGTATCAAGTTGCGCTCCCTCCTGAAATGGAGCATATGCATAACGTCTTCCACATTTCGATGTTGAGAGACTACCTTCGAGATCCGTTTCATGTGATTGAGCCTACCCGGATAGTGTTGAGTGATGACTACACTTACGAGGAACGGCCTATACAGATTGTAAACCGACGGATCAAGAAACTGAGAAACAAAGAGATCCCACTGGTGAAAGTGGACTGGCAAAACCATGGTGGCGTATACGCCACTTGGGAAAGGGAAGATGACATGGCCAAGAGATATCCTGATTTGTTTCCACTGAATCCTGTTTTCTTCCAGAATGAAGGTAATTTGAGTTTAGAGGACTAAACTCTTTTAAGGAGGGGAGACTGTAACAACCCTCGTCACTGTTTACTGAATAAGCACTGATTACTGATAAACTGAACTGATTATGACTGATAAGTGAACTGAATAAATTACCGAACTGACTGACTGAAATGTAAACTGAATTGATTGAGTTTATTTATGGTATTGCATATTCTACCTGTTTGACTTCTTGATTATCTGTTCATGTTTATGTGTTTAAACTGTTAATTGAAGACCTTATCGGCGACCGAATCGGGAATTGATTTATGTTTCATCATTATCGCGATTTATGTGATTTTATAGTATAATTATCTGAAAACTGATTAGGTGTGATTAAATTAGATTAAAATAAGCTAAATTGCATGAGTTAGAGTTATTTACCACTTTGCCATCTAGTGGAATAATCTAGGAAACTCCTCTCTAGTTCTTACACTCTTGACTAAACATTTCATTAGCCTCATTCTTGCTTCCATAACCGACTTTAGAGAGCTAGAGAGAGAGAGATTGAGTTTCTTCTTGAGTTTGCTTGGAGCCTTGGAGATTTAGAAGAATAGTGGCATATTTGAGCTTCCATACCTCTAATTCAAGACTTGAGGTAGGAATTCACCTCCTTGATTGTGCATTAAGGTTAATTCTTGCAAGGTTCATGCCACATTGTAGAACTAAGGCATGTTTTGTCCTAACATGTTGTGTTATAGCTTAATCCATGCATGCATGTTGGTATTGAAGAGTTTTGAGTTGGATTTCATGGAAAACTTGCATGCATGTTCACTTTTTGAGCATAATCCATGGTTTCACCAAGTTCTTAAAGGAATGAGCTCATTTGAGCAAGCTTTGAAGCTTTAAATGGATTTAAAGTCATGCATGTCATGTTTGAATGTTGTTCATGCATGTTCTTGAAAAATTGGTTTGGAAATGAGCTTGATTAAACTCCCCTTGGGCTTTGATTTTACAAATTAACTTGGAATCAAGTAACATTGTGTGTTTTAAAGAGTTTTCCAGAAAATGGGCCCAAGAGGATCAATTTTGGTGCTTGAAAACTTGGTTTGGAACTTGGAGTTCGAATCTGGGTTTTCCAGATTTTTGCCTTCCGCTCGAGCGGGGGAAGTGCCGCTCGAGCGGGGAAATCAAGCTCTCAGTACTTTTGACCTGTATTGCAGTCCGCTCGAGCGGAGAAATGAGAGCTCGAGCAGAGAAATCGAGCATCCAGCATCTTGCACTGTTCATCAGTCCGCTCGAGCGGAGGAATGTACGCTCGAGCGGAGAGTTGTCTGACACGCTCGAGCGGGGAAGTTGACGCTCGAGCGGGGACCTTTGATTGCTTGTCCGCTCGAGCGGGGAAACCTGCGCTCGAGCGGAGGCCTTGTTTCACTGAAAATTCTGGAATTGTTTTCTAAGTGTATTTTCGCATCCTCATTCCATCCTAGGCATTCTTAGGCCTAGTTTAAGACATCTTAATGAGGCTATAGATGTAGAACACACCGAGGCCTAATAGGGAGTTAATTATTATACTTCCCAACTGTTAAACTTAGAGTGTGTTCAATCTGTTGACTGTATAGGGTTGGCATTCCGAGGAGACGCGCTAGCTACTGATAGCCCAGGACACTGTGAGTAACAATTGTATAAAGATATGTTCAAAAATGGTTATCTGATTATCTTCTGAACTGTCTACTGAATGGAACTGCAACTGAACTGTTTACTGAAATGTAATTATTTACTGAATGAATGTATGTCCTTTATTTCTGAACTGTACTGTGGCATCCTTAGCACCTACTGTTACTGACTGTACTGTTACAGAGATCTCTGTCGGTTCCCTTGTGGAACCATACTGTTTACTGAATGACTGGCCATCATTACTGTTCGGTCCTTAAGACCTACTGTTTACTGCTATGCTAATGGATGTACCACATATGACAGAATAACTGTTCTGACTGAAAGACTGACAAACTGTTAAATGAACTGTTTTCATTATCGTAAGGACATTACATTCTTAACCTCTTTATACATTATGTTAATCACTGGGCTTTAGCTCACTGCTCATATATATATGTAGGTGTACAGGCACCGAACCAAAGCTAGACGCGTCGGTGTTACTCCAGTTTTGTCAAGCCAGCCTACGTGCCTCACTGCGAGGTTCCAAGCCTATCATGCTAAGGCTTAGGGGTGTTTTAGTAATCCCCCCCTTCTGTACTGTTTTGTATTAGCGTATGGACCATGTTTGCACTGTACTGTACTGTAAAAGGGACTAGGTCCCTATACTATGTGACTGTAAATTTTGTATAGACTGTACTGTTCTGAATGTGTGAATGCATGAAAAATCTTTTGGCATACAGACTGTCACAGCTCAATGGACATTATTTGTTTACTGTATTGGCTTCCGCCAGGCCCTGTACTCTGTTTTACTGTATTACTGTTAAGCAGGCCTTCGGTAATCTCGGATTACTGGCCGGTTACGGTACTAAACCCATAGGGCCGGGTTTGGGTCGTGACAGAGTGGTATCAGAGCGATACTTAACCACGAGTTATACCGCACACACGTGTCCAAATGAGCTATAGGGTGTCCTAGAAAAGTGATTAGCGCATTTCATGAACTTGAGAAGTGTGCGGCTATGTTATGACTGAATACATGTTAATGTGATAACTGTCTAAGTATGCAACTGTTTATGGTTATACTTGTTGTAACTGCTTATAGTGAAATGGATAATGCAAGCACTGCAAATGAAACTGAGTCCTCACCCTCTGAGGCCAGAATGGCCAGACTGGAACGAATGATGGAACTGATAACTGCTCGACTGGACCAACAACAGAACCAACAGCCCCCACCTCCTCCTCCGGTACAGCCAGACCAAAATGTGAATGCACAAAATGTGAATGCAAATGATGGGGATATTATTGCTCTTACCCAGAAATTCAGCAAGTTGAAACCGCCATCCTTTCAGGGAGGCCTTGAGCCATTGAAGGCTGAAGCTTGGGTTCTGGAAACTGAGAAAACTGTTTGAAGTGTTTCCATGTTCGGAGGCACATAAGGTACTGTTGGCCACCTTCACTTTGCAAGAGGAGGCGAGAAGGTGGTGGATGCTTACTCGTGATGATGATACAGTTATGACTTGGGCTCAGTTTAAAATAGCCTTCTTCGAAAAGTACTTTCCTCAGTGTGTTAGGGACAGGAAGGTCACTGAGTTTGAACAGTTGAAACAGGGCACAATGTCTGTTGCTAAGTATGAAACAAAGTTTACCGAACTTGCTCGATATGCACCACATATGGTGGATACTGAATACAAGAAGGCCAGGAGGTTTGAAGGCGGCCTGAATGTTGCGATACTGGATCGAATAAGTGTACTGAAATTACCGACTTATGTAGGTGTTCTTGACCGAGCTTTGATGGCCGAGTCAAACATTGCAGCAGTGAAACAATCTGAAACACCAACAACTGAATGGCATGGTAAAAGGCAGAATTCTAAATTCAAGAAAGGCAAGCATAATCAACTGAACAAGAAGCAAAATACAGGGTCAACGACTACTTTTAGTCAAGGAAACCGTTCCTTTCCGCCCTGCTCTGAATGCGGTAACCACCATAAGGGAGTTTGTTATAAACTTTCTGGCACTTGTTTCAGGTGTGGCAAGGTGGGCCACATGGTGAAAGATTGCCCTTCCACTATTCCGGGCAATAGTAAAGCTACTGGCAGCGCCGCAGCACCAACTGTAGCACCAAAGCCTAACCCCAAAACTACCGGGAAGGAGCCTGTGAGGCAGGGCCGAGTGTTTGCCCTAGTACCGGGAGACGTGCAAAATACTGAAACTGTTGTGTCAGGTATTCTAATATGTCATGTGAAAATGATTGCATGTTCGTTTGTGAAAATGATTTGAAGTTTGCTAGTCGCAAGTAGGCTAAATCGGGGATTTGATGAATTGCTCCAATTCAAGTAATCCAACCTTCACCCACAGGCATTCAGGTAGTTATATCAAATAAGTAGTTAGCCTCATGGCAAGCATGCTTTCATGGCAACATTAACACACATGCAGTATGCTATTGCGTAAACACTCACAGTGTACTCCAAGCTAAAACAAAGAACTAGTTAGAAATCATGCATGCTCCTAGTTCATGTTAAGATGGCTAATGCAACACATGCGAAATGCTACTAAAATAGGCTCGGCTATTCTAATATGTCATGTGAAATGCAACTTGATACATGTATTCAACTTGGAATTGAAATACAGTGCAATTAGTATGATGCGCCGAGCCCGGTACATGCAAGACAGATGAATGGATGCACGCATGCAAGCATAAGGTATGCTAAATGAAATATGCCCTAAAACTAACCATCGTAAGTGGTTAAGTAAAAGGGAGAAAGAAATGGAGATTGGAAAACATGCATCACACACACGCACGCTTATTACAACAATATGCCCTCTCGACGGAGGGACCGAATAAGAACCTAACTAGCTAATCTAAGCTAATTAAACTAATTATTACAAAACAAACTAATTAACTAATCCTAGTTAACTAATTATTACAAAACAAATTGAAATAGCTAAACGCATTTAACTATTAAAGTACAAAACAAAGCAAAAGCTAGCTATCTAAGCATGGTAGCTAAGGAAAACAGTAAATCAGGAGCTTCAGAGGGAGAGGAATGCATGCAAGCCCGGTCGCCTCGTTTGGAAATCCAATGCGATGCCCCGATTTGCCTCTGTTTTCAATTGTCCTAAAAAACTTGCACCAAGCTCCAGAAAGCTGAAACTCCACCTTGGGAGACCTGTGGGAGGGTGGCCGATCACTTTTGGTCTCTCCAGCCACTTGTCGACCACTTTTCTTGCAGAAAGCTAGAAAAAGTGGTCGGCCAGCTAGTTTTTCTGGCTGGTTGACTAGTTGTTGTTGTTGAACTGCAATTTGCTGCAACAGAGAGCAAGAAAGGGCATGGCAATGTATTTGCAAGATATGTGTGCACAACCACTCTCCCTATCATGTCATGAACTCAAGGGAGTGCGGTTCTCGACCCTCGGACCACCAATCGCGCATTTCAATGCATGATGGTCGAGAGACGAAGTTGCACAATTCAATATAAAATGAGTGCACAAGTAAACACATAAAGCCTAAAACTCTATCATGTATGATCAAGAGCGTCGGCGACCGAGAATTGAGGCACGTTTCATCACTTGAAGTATGAAATGTCCCTCGTTTCTCGTGTTTGGACTAACACCTATTCCAAACACAATGCAACACAAACATGGCATACACAATGTGGCTCAAGCATGTAACTCAATGCAATACAACTTAAGCATACAAACATGCAAGGGACAAGTGTGCAAACATGCAATTAGCATACTAGCATACACAATGCTATGAACTACATGGCATACACAATGCTCATGACAACTAGCATACGCAATACAAATGGTAACTAACATACACAATGCAATGAACATGACATACACAATGCTAAATTAATCATGCAAACAACATGGCATACTCAATGCTATGAACCACATGGCATACACAATGCACAACACTCAAAGACACTTAAAAAGTGAATGAAGTGGGAACATGGCAATGCTAAAAGCTCTGAAATGTCATGTTAGATGATGCCAAATCATGTACACTACACAAATGAAGCATGCAATGGTGCTCAAAGCTTGAAGCAAGCAAGAGCTCTTGTACTACAAGTATGCAAAACATGAAGCATGTGATCAAGGCAACCCAAAACAGTCCTAGAACATGTTAAAATAAGTCTAAAACATGCATGGAAGGAAGCCAAAATAAGCTAGCATGGAGGGCATAAGGCATGATGCATACAAGGCAAATAAGGTGGATTACACTACACCTATTAAGACCAAGCATGGGATGACTTAACCAATAAAAATCAGAGTTATATCATGGAAAAATAACCCCAAATAAGCACTGAAATGATGGCTCACAAGCTAAGACATGAAGGCATACGCAATGGTTCATGTTAAGGCATAAAGGGGCAAACCCTCCAACGCATTGAATGGATAATAAATGCAAGTGCATGACCATGAAACATGGACTGAAATCACATAATGAATGATGCCAAATCATTCAAATAGGCCAAGTAAAGCATGCTAGTGGACTTGACACACAAAGCTAACAAGCTAGATTGAACCATTGCTATACAAAGCAAGTCATGCATAGCCAAAACAACACAAATCAGACCTTAATCATGGTAAAACATGGACAAAAGCTTCATGAAGTTAAGCCAAAAGCATGCTAGAATGACATGTTAAAGCATGATGCATGTTAGGCTATTTCATGGAATTGCACTACAAGTGCATGAGGCATGCAAGAGGTGACCAAACCAAACCAAACCCTAAAACATGTATGAGATGACAAAAAAAGCCCAAGAACATGCTGAAATGGAAACAAAACAAGCTAGAATAACATGCTACTTCATGAAGCATACAAGACTAGTTTGTGTGATTTACACTACAAGTGTATTAGGCATGCAAGAGCCAATGAAACCAACCCAAAAAAGATTTAAGGCATGTTAAAATAACACCAAAAACCTACAAATATGGCTCCAAAATCAGCTAGAAAGACAAGCTCAAACACGAGGCACACAAAGCTAGTTTGCAAGATTTACACTACAAGTGTATAAGGCATACATGGAATGACTAAGACAAGTCAAAACAGATCTAAGGCATGCTAAAATAGCCCCAAATACATGCTAAGAACAAGCTAACACAAGCTTAGTAAACATGCTCAAACATGAGGCATATGAAACAAGTAAACAAGACACAAGGAGAGGGGATGACCCTCTCCTATTTAAGACTCCAAAACCATCTTTCCACCACTAAAAATCCTCTGGATTTTAGTGGTAGAAAGGTCATGCAAAGGCTACAACAAGAGCCTAAAGGGATGGCTCAAAACAAGGCCTAAGAAGGCCTAAGAGGGGGTAGATCACCCCCAATGAAAAAGTGACCTTAAACAAACTTTTTAAGCATGCAAAAAAAGAACTTTTTCCAGTTAAGAGTTAAGCTTAAAACAGTATGAAAATAAGGCTAAAAGCTTAAGCAAGAATGGGGGATTTAAGGGTTAAAGACTCACCCTTGAAGACCTTCTTTACTACTGTAACTCTAGCAACCTCTTTGAGCTCAAACCAGTCCAAGAACACCAAAAACAACTTCAAGAAGCCTCAGTAACACAAGCAAGGTGTTTGAGTGTGTGTTTGTGTACAAAAGTGAGACAAGACAAAACTACACTTTTAAGGCACAAAGCAAGAACAAAAGAGAGATATAGATACAAGGCTATATGTATATCTCAAGGGAGATTTTTATGAACCTAGAGGAGGGAGGAGGAGCCTCCCTCTTATAGAGAACAAAAGGAAAATCTTCTCCAAGAAGCTAAGGGCCAAGGCAATCCCTCCATACACGTGTGTGGAGGATTTTCTTAGTGCCCTCCAGCTGTGCCAGCTGGAGGAAAATATCTCCAAAAAGGTGACAAAAAGAAGCCGACCACTTTAAGTGGTCTCCCAGAACAACAACTGGTCGGCCATGGTGGGAGAGAGTCCAGAGGATGAAAACAAGCAAATGGTGTGGTGGCCGACCACTTTTGATGGTCCAAAGATCAGGGAGACCAGTTGTCAGATCAAAAACCTGGTTGGCAGGTGGAAAAGTGGTCTCCAAGGGGAAATACTGGTCTCCCACCCTTGTATCACCTTCCAAACAAGGAAAACAAGGTTTGTACCAAAAACAAACTAAAACGGATGTAAGACGAAAGTTCGGGAGGCAAAACGACAGCCGGGAGCCTCGAAAACTAGCTGACAAGTATCAAAAGTGGTTTACGACCACAAAAGTGGTCTCCCAAACCACAATGGCCCTCTAGGCCAAGGAAAAAAAGGTGTGGTTCAAAAACCACGCCAAACGGAGAACGTTAAGTGGTCTCGAGACAAGGCGCGCGCCCGAAGGCTCCAAAAACCAGAAACTGGTTTCCAAACGGGAAAAGTGGTCTACGGCCACAAAAAGTGGTCTACAACCACAAAAGAGTGGTCTACAAGACCTCTCCTTCCCTCAAGCAAGGAAAACCAGACTTGGTCCGCAAACCGAGCTAAAGCACAAAGAGTTCAGAGGCCCGGAGGCAAGGCTCTCAGCCAAAACTCCGAAACCTCGAAGCGAGCACAACATGCACTATCACCGAGCACTCAATCGTTGACATTTGAGTCTTAAGGTCGGTCAAAAATGGGGTGTCTACAGTCATGCAATTTCAATTGTTCAAAACTTAACAATTTATTTCAAGGGCGGTAAATATGACTCTGGTAATCTCTAGGTTGGTGTCTATAAGTAGACTATACAAGTACTACCAAATTATCATTTTTACCGGTATTAACCGGAAGTCTCGACACCTATCCGCATGGGTTTTCGGTATTTCACCCTGGACTCTCAGGCCAACTTATTCAATATCATCTACACCACCTATCAAGACTTACCAACGTATTTACCCCAAAACCATTCCATGAAAACTTGTTTCTCAACATTCTTTTCTCAATGCAAGTTTTCAAATCAGCTTTCAAAGTTTAGTGTAATCAAATGAATTGATATGCCAATTTCACAAGATGAATATAAATACTTTTATTCCAATTCATCATCCAAGGAATAACACAATTCCCTCTTCTCAAGTATTCTCAACAATTAGTCATTTCAAGACTATTTCAACGTTTTGAACAATAATTTCCAAAATGAACAACAATTCTCATATTCCATGAAATTCATCATTTATATAAATATAAATAAGAAATTTTCCAAATATCCATTTATTTTGACACAAAATAAATATAACAATATTATTCATGGATTTTCAATCTCTTTTAAAAATCCCCAATTTCTAGTTTTCTCACCAAAACTATACAACTCAAATCTTTTGAAAGAAAACTTTCCAAAATCGTCTTTTCTTCAATCAACGAAGATCAAAACCCATAAGATCATTTTAAAAGAATAAGAGATAAACCCACTTTTAAAATCGCTCAACTTCTTGAATCAACAATCAATTTTCAAAGCTATCGAAGGATGATTTCGAAAATCATCTAGATTTTGCAAAAATATATATAACTCTAAGAAAATCCCTACCTCAAGTGTAGAAAACCCAAGCAACAAGATTGAACTTCAAAGATGACGAAATCAAGTTCTTCTTGGATCAAAATGAAGCCCTTGAAGCACTCTACCTTTTTCTCAAAGACACTGGGGTGAAGAACACAATGGATCTAGATGAAATCTTAGAGAGAAGGTGAGTTTTTAGAGAGAGAGAGACTCAAGATCTGAGTTTCTGGAAAGTTTTAGAGAGGGATAGGGAACTAAAAAAGTGATTTGAAATATCAGATTCACGAACTGATATAACATGGTCTGCTCGAGCCTGGAAAGCCTCGCTCGAGCGTCCGACACAGCCTCCCGCTCGAGCGCGGAAAGCTCCGTTCGAGCGTCAAATATACTTTCCCAGTACTTTTGCAGACAGGTCAAACTTTTAGAATCAAACATTTTGCATTTTTGCTTCGGGGGCGCTGTCCCTTGGCCCTGCCTGGGCGCTACCCCTCAATTTCATAATTTCTGTATCAATTCTATTTTCTCATTACAATCTCAAACATTCACATTTTTGGGCAAAAGCCCCTTTCTCTTTGAAATTCAATTTTAATGTAGGAAATACTTCATTTCAACATATATCAATCCCAATTTCCTACCCACAAGCTTTTCCAAGAGATCATTTGAAAACCCCTCTTTATCATTTTGATTTCAAACCCTAAGTTTTACCAAAACAACCCAAACAACTATAATTCTTTGAAATAGCAAATAACTAAGGTAAAACTTATACAAGAGTGTGGAGAATTCCTACCTCAAGCTTAGAAGATGAAAGAGAGAGTGAAGAAACTTCAACAACGCCGAAACCCAACTTTGCTCGGAGGAAAAATGAAGCTCCATGTCACGCCTCAAGTTTTATTACTCGAAAATATAACCAAAACCTTCCATACAAGTCCATTTTATTAACTACAAATATAATTACAACTACTCATTACATGGAGTAACAATAATATTATTCCTTCTTGAATAAATACAACAATAATACAAGTCAAGATTCCCATTGAATTACACAAGAATCTCTCATTACAACAAACATCTCTCATTTACGCTATGAAAAATAAGAGAGAATAAACTCTTCAATCCTCAATCCGGCGTTCCAAACTTCGTTTCTGAAAAATGGTTAAAATAATTGGGATGAACACGAAGTCCAATAGGAATCTTCCTTGATTCTAAACAATAAGGTCCCTAGATACATGTGATCATGAAATGCTAAAGAGTGATATAAACATAAATTTGTTGTGTTCTTTTCATACACAAATGACAATACATATAGGTAATACCATTCTCATAAAGCAATTCATGAAAACTTTTCAAAGAAAAACCTTTTCATTTGTTTCTATATCAGTCAAATATATTTTTCAAAAAAAAAAAGTCTTTTCAAGAATCCCTTGTTAACTTTGCCTAAAAGTATAAACATATCCACGAGTCATTTTCCTACATATCACAACACATCACAACCCATTATAATCTACATAAAAAGAACCCATGCAATTCCATATATTTGACTTTACCCAATCAAGATTATTCACTTTCCATTATCTCAAACACAAGTACAAATCTCGTTATAATCATTCCATATAATCGAAATTGGACACCAGCTCCATTACCAAGCCTTAACATCATACCACACGCTTTACCGGTCACAAGCCGGAAGGAACACGGAACCTTTACACATTTTATCAACCCACGCGCTTTACCGGGCGGTACTCCAGAAGGAAAACGGAACCTTTATTAAGAGCCACACTTTGCTGGCTCAAATACGGTGGGAAACGGACCCCAAGGCAACATTACAATCCATCGATTTCTTAAGTCATTGCTCATTATCAATTGTGGGCAAGGCCAACACATTCATTCATCATTTCCATTACTTATTAGCTCAAGAACACGTACTCGTTATTTTCCACCATTCTCTAGTATTCATCAAGTCATTCGTTGCTATAATCCCAACAAAACCAATAATAACATTCATTATTTTTGTCACAAAATTCATCCAATAACACATCCACTAAGAGCATTTTGCACATTTTTAGAAGCATTCCCAATTCTTATATTTCAATGGTCTTTTAACTTTTTCACAAAATTATCAAATCTTCATACTCAATTTCACAACACAATAATCATCATAAATTATCCCCAATTAATTGATTTAATTACTCATCTTAATTTCTTCAAAATAACCTTTCTATACAATAGTTATTTTCCAACAATTATTCATCATTATCTATTCTCATCTCTACAAAACATAAACTTAATTTCATAAATCAAATGTCAATTGAAGCTTTCTTCATTCCCAATATAGATTTCATAACAAGGGTTAAACATAAATTAGGGCTTTTTACTATTTGACACAAAACCACATTCTCATAACCCAAACATTTTATATTTCACTTAAATCATCAATTCAACTTCCATAAATTAAAAACCCTAGCTTCCTTCATATGTCTTTTATAAAAATCTCTTCAAAATGAGGGTTTTATGCAATATAAATTATCACACATCTATCCACAAGATATTATTGAAGAGAAGCAAGGAAAATCCCTACCTTAAGCAAGGAAAGAGAGAGAAACCCGAAGTTTCGACTTCAACGAAAACACGATCCGCTTGGATGGATTGAAAGCCCTTGGCGCTCTCTATAACCTTCCTCAAGGGACCTACGTGAGAAGATGCTTCTAGCTGAGTAGATCTAGCAATCTAAGTGGGAAAAAGTTGGGTTTAGAGAGAGATGAGAGAGGCTCACAGTTGAGAGGAAAGGGGAGGAGAAAATCATGAGAGAGAAGAGTGTTGGGTCTATTTATAGTAGTAGAAAAGTAGCCCTAAGGTCAATGCAAAGAATAATTCCAAAATCCCCAAAAGTAAGGCCCATTCGGACCTAAAAATGCTGGAAATAACACGCAGGGGTCGACCCTTATGGCGGGGGGGTCGACCCTTTAGGTAGAAAAGACAATCTGGTACAAGCAAGGGGGGGTCGACCCTTAGACAAGAGGGGGTCGACCTTATTTTCCAGCAACCAACACACAAATTCTGCAACATAAGAGGGTCGACCCTATAGAAAACCAGCAGAGGCACTAAGAATTCAAACAGGTATAACTCTCTCGTTCGGACTCCGTTTTAGGTCATTCTTGTGTCCAAATCGAAGCCCCGGAAACAAGATTTCCAATGGTTCTAGCCTCACATCCAAATTCAAAGTATGGAAAAAGAAAAGGGCAAAAGAGTGAAGGCTGGTCAAAAACAAAAACTCAAATTTGGGGCTTTTGATCTAATCTTGCCTAAACACTTTGTTAAGGCTTCAATCAAGGTTCCAAACATCACCCAAGAATCCTCAATTATAAGATTTAAAGTTCACTTGCCAACCCATCAATACCAATCTGATATGAATTAGAATCCGAATCATTACACTCCAAGTGAGCTCTACATTTTTCTCAAAGGGAGTAGGTTAGAGAAATCAACGGATCTAGGTGTTTTAGAAGAGAGAAGGTGAGTTTTAGAGAGAGAGAGAGAGTGTGTAGATCTTAGGGTTTTAGAAAGTTTAGAGAGAGAGAGTGAAATGAAAAAATGATGTAAAAAGTGACTTTTACAACTGATATACGTACTGTCCGCTCGAGCGCAAGAAGTAACGCTAGAGCGTAAGACACAAAATATGTAACCGCTCGAGCGTAAGAAGTTGATGCTTGAGTGTGAAATACAAACTCCTAGTACTTTTACAGACAGAAGACCAACGCTTGAGTGCAATAAGGGTTGCTCGAGCCAAGACCACTCGAGTGCAAGAAGTTCAGCTCGGGCGTAGAATACCACTTCCCAGTACTTTTATAGACCTACAAAAGTACTGAGAGTTCACAAAGACTGCTAACCGCAAGAAGTGACGCTCGGGCGTAGGAGCAAAATTCTAGGCAACTACAGTTTGAAAACCAAGCTACCAAGCTCTTCCAAACACAACCAATATAACCCAATAGCCCAACTCAAGGAGAAATAGTGGAAAACAAGGAAAGAACAACTATATACAGAGAAGAAACCTGAATCCAAAGTCAAACTGATCGGGTTTAAATCAGAAACGCTATACTATTCAATTTTATTGTATTAGTAATTTAAAAATGAAGGTTACAAAATTAAAAGAAAAATTGAATTCATGAATTATTTAAAAGCAATCGATGGTTATTTACCAAATGTATGAATTATTTATAAAATATTGTTTGATTGTACTAGTTACAATTGCTTTTGGAGAAATAAAATTTTCTTTTTCTTTTTTTTTTTTAAGTTGAAGTTTATCAAATTTTAGAATTTAATTTACTACATTAGAAGAAAAAAAAAAGTGTGGATAAATTAATAATGTTAACAAATGAAAATGATCAAAATTAACCTCAATAATTATAATTTATGTCATTCTCAATGACTATTATTTATGTCAATTATAAAAATCATGTGCAATTTCTCAAGAAATATAATATTGTAATTATTGTGAAAAATAAAGTATAATTGATTTACTTATTAATATAATAATTTAAAAATAGATTTCTCAGTTAATATTTTAAGTGATTTCTATGAGTCAAAAAATAATAATTTTAGTGTTTTTATATACAATAATTTTTGTGTAGGTACAAATAAAAAAAAAAAAATGAAGGTTGTTGCTATTTATTAATATATATTTTTTAAAATATGTATAACACTCCTATTTTTTGAATTCGTCTTGAGCCTCAAAAAGTCAAGGCCGACCCTGCACCATTCACAACCCACAATGCAGTTGGCTTCAATTTAAAAAGTCGATGCACACATCATTTACCTAAAAGGAAACACTACAAGAAAAAACACATTTGACGACTAAAATTTTAGTCGCCAAAAGTTAATTTTTAGTCGCCAAAAGTTGGTTTTTATGTTTCCCCGACTAAATTTTTTAGTCGCCGGTTTGGTCGCTGCTAAATGGTCGGGAAAGGTATTGGCGACTAAAAAACTTTTAGTCGCCAAAAAGCAAGTCTTTAGCGACTAAAACTTTGGTCGCCAATAGTCAATTATATTTTTTAAATTATACATTTGGCGACTAAATTTTTAGTCGTCAATAGTCAATTATATTTTTTTAAATTATACATTTACCGACTAAAAATATAGTCGCCAATACTCAAGGAATCGGCGACCAAACAGATTTAGTAGCCAAAAGCTCAGTCCGAAAAAAAAAAAAAATTACACCTTGCTCTTGTGGAGATTCGAACCATCAACCTCCCACACCATAAACCTTACACAATACACTCCTTCCACTACGCATCCATAACATCATATGATTATATATGCAACATATATTATTTATATAGTACTTAGACCCGTATTAATATAAAAGTATATATATAAACATAATTATTTTTTATTGAACATAATTTATGTAAAAATAAATTTTTTAATAGAAAAAAAAGGAGACCACTTTTGGTGACTAAACATAATTTTAGTCGCCAATTCTATACATTTTGGCTACTAATTATTTTTTAGTTGTTAAAAAAAAATTTCCTGCGCTAAAAATACCACTTTTGGCGACTAAACTTCTTTTTAGTCACCAAAAAGCCTCACTTTCGGCTACTAAACATGTTTTTAGTCACCGAATGCTTTACTTTTGGATACTAATTTTTTTTTAGTCGCCAAAGGGCCTTACTTTTGGCTACTAAATTTTTTTTAGTCGGTAAAAGGCTCGCTTTTGGCGACAAAATAGATTTTTAGTCGCCGAATGCCTCACTTTTGGCTACTAAATTTTTTTTAGTCGCCAAAAGGCCTTACTTTTGGCTACTAAAATTTTTTTAGTTGCTAAAAGCCATATATCGGCGACCAAACAGATTTTGTCGCCAAAACCTATACTTTTGGCTACTAAATTTTTTTAGTCGCCAAAAATCTTTACTTTTGGCTACTAATGCATTTTTAGTCGCCAAATGCTATACTTTCAGCGACGAAATGTGATTTTTTAGTTGCCAATAGTGCTTTTTCTTGTAGTGAAATAAGTGAAGAAAATAAAGGCGATTTTTTTTTTTTTTGATCAGCAAAGAAAAATTTCATTAACAGCATGAAATTAAAGGTAGAGGAAGATGGCATGCATCGAGAGAGATTCGGAAAGTACAAATTACCCCTACTACTGCTACTCGCATCCATACAACCAACCCCTTGGTTTCACGATTTTTTTAAACAAAAAAAGTTAAGAAGGACTTAACTAGAAAATAGAATACAAGAATCCCCACAAAATCAGCCCACAAAACCCAAAGCCAAATCCAAAACCCAACACCAAATCCAAATCTGCTTCACTCCCAACGCCCACCTGCTATTTTTAAAACTAAAACTTTCCCGCCCACTTTTAAAACTAAAGCTTTTCACCTGTGCTGCTTCAACTCCCAACGCCCACCTGCTACACTCCCATGCCTGACAACACCCAACGCCCAACGCCCACCTGCTACTACTGCTAAATCTTTTCACCTACCTGCTGCACGCTCCTCTGCACCTACCGAGGATGTTCTCTGGCCGGAAAACTCCATAGCCAACATCTCCATGGCTGGAAAAACTCCCTTGCCTGACATCTCCAAGCTGCTATGCTCCCAATGCCCAGCCAAGACCCACCTGCTGCTACACTCCCAATGCCCAGCCAAGACCCACGCTGGACAACACTCTGCCATAGCATCAAAAGCAAACCTACTACACCCACTGACAACACCCAAGGCCACACCTCACCTATGTTGCTGAACCGACCGAGAAAACTCCATAGCCACCCATCTGAACATAGCTTAATAAAGCAAAATAGAAATGTGTTAAAAACAAATAAAGCAAAATAGAAAATAGAAGCAGAGTTATAGATCAATAAATATTGATTTAGGAAATTGCGGTGAATATTGTTGAGTTATAATTTAATGTGAACACAGATCAGATTGAATAATTTCTCGATCACATTGTGTATTCATATTGATTTGGGAATTGTTGAGTTATAATTTACTATGAACACTAATCACATTGTTGGTAGTTATGGCACAATGTAGGTGAATGTTGGTGTAATAACTAAAATATAAATAAATAGTTATGGAATAAAAAATAAATGCGCCAACAGTTAGTAATCACAATGTCCCATAACCTAACCACATTAAATTGGAACTTTGAACGTGGGCAACACAAATGGTTCGACATCTTGATTTATGCTAAAACACTGTACTTCACAATTGAATAATTTTTTTCCTATTTTGGTTCCTTTCTTTTGCACGTCCGATTTAAATTATTTCTAGCTTCTCTAGTACTAATAAATATGAACTAAAGCAAAACTCAAATAGTTGTACCTTTAAATTTTAAGTAGAGATTCAGTGTTGAAATTTATGGAGAAATACTAAAAATCTGATTATGCTAACCTAATATACTAACTTGCTAATATTACTAATAAACATTTTAAATTCAATAAGTTTGAAAATGAAAAAGTCTTAATTACAACCCTAACAATAAACAAAAGCATGCAGTCCAAATAAAAATTAACTGCATATATCCTTCCTCTTTCCATGGAAATTATTACCCATAGACGATTGATAATTTGAAGGCATATAAAGAGTGCTAAAGCATAATGGACAACGCGCTTTGCGTTGGTTTTAGAATTAATCGAGGTGCGTGTAGGGTAATCCAATTTAAGGGTGTTCAAATTACTCAATGAATCGAAAAATCGAACCAAACTGATCTCTTTGAATTGGGTTGGGTTGCTTTGGTTTCTAAGTGCATTAGTTTGGTTCTAGATTTTCAAATTATCAAACCAATAGGATTGGATTAGTTGTTAGCTGAGGTCTTATCTAAACCGAACCAACCCAAGAATGGAACCTATTTATATTGGCATGTCTTTACCTAATTGGTCGATTACAATAAACTTGATTGCAGTTAATAATTTCTCACATATATGAATTAATAGGTGAATGTATAAAATTTTAGAAAATACTAAAACTTTGAGTTGGATTTTGTAATTGATTTAGTTTATATTGATTATGTTTAAACTTGAGTTGGATTTAATTTCTATTGGTTTGTATTAAATAATATTTTGCCCTTTGTTTGTGTTATGTTTAAATGTTAAAGACATGTTTATTTTAAGTATTTGTTGTTGATTGATTCATTTATTTTTAATATAATGGAACCGACCCGAACTAACCCAAGCTAGATTAGGTTAGGTTGGGTTGGTTTGGTTCTATTACATAATTGGTTTGGTTCTGGGTCCAAAAATTCGGAGCCAATTATAATTAGGTTGATTCTAAATTTAGTGTCAAATCGAACCAAACTGTTTCATGAACACCCCTAATCCAGACACCCGACCATTAAAAAGAGAGAGAGAGAGAGAGCTAAAGCAAATGAGATGACCACAGCACATCCCTGCACATACACACATCACAGCACCAGCCCACATATTTTACCACCTTTCACGAAACCACTTTCAGGAATTCGCAATCCTAGCCACAAGTTAGATTTTTGGTATTTTATTGGGTCTGATGCACTCACAAGTAGTAGGTTACAACCTACCAATGATTAAACACTATAAAGCAAAATTAACTTTATATTATTTACAAACTAGGATTTGAAAATTAAAACATACTTACATTGAGGTTTTTTCTTGTGTTTTTCATCCCTACCTTATTTCGTCTGTTGCGATTATTTTTCAAGCCTTTTAACGAGTAGGCTTTTAAGCGTAATTTCTCACACTCAATGAAGATTACCTTACTTCTATCACTATTCTCAAACCTCCAGAAAATTAAAGACAGTAGACAAAGAGATTATGAAAATGAAAAACTTTTTATTGAATAATTGAAAATTACAGATATTACACAAAAGATAGAGAGAACACTATTGCTCACTTATAAGACTCTGCTTCTACAAGATGCAGCCACACTCTTTTATAGGCAACGAGTCAACTTCAACTTTGGAATTGAAATGCAAAAAATTAAAAGATAAGCTTCTTGTAACAAGACGAGAACCTTTTACATTCTGATTTATTGAAATTGACAACTTAGTAGTGGTGATTTATTGAAATTGACAACTTAGTAGTGGTATCTCCACCACTTTAGTTTTATTCAGCATGTGACTCCTTTGTCTTCATTCACCATGTGATCCACTTTGTTGTGTTTCCTTTGATGCATTTGTCATATGAGCTTTCTTTTTAACTTCTTCTATCATGTGAGCCTTGCTTGGCTTTGTCTTTCATGTGATTTGCCTGAAGGATTCCTTCCTTTTTTGGCTTGATTTATCATGTGAACTTTTTTGCATCAATTTGTAGTGAATTTGGGCTCTCCTCTTCGGTTCTTGAAAACCAGCAGGTAAACCTTCACTTTTTTATTTATTTCAGTACTTATTTCTCATCTCTTTTCATTATGTAATCATCTAAGGTTGTTAGGATGGCATGATCATCATGTAATTTCTTAGTTTTATTCACCTTCTTGCATTTTCTTGCATGCCTTTTTTATTTTTCTTATAACAACATATTTAAGACCATGTAATCATGCAGTTAGTTTGTATTTTTGCTTTTTATTGTTATTATTATTATTATTATTATTATTATGTGTGCGCGTAAACATCATTTAATAGCCTCGAACCGGGCCTAGGACCATATTTCGTATGCTTAGTTGCATGATAAGTCATATTTATTTTAATTATTGCATGTAAGACGCTGAAAGTAGGCATCTGAGTAAGTTTCCTTGATTCTTCATAACATGTGTATATCTTTGTTGCATTGTTTTTCAATGATGTAACGCTCGCCTTTTATTACTCGGATTCCGTTACCAAACCATTATTATAGATTCAATTTCAGAGAAAACATACGGAAACTCTTTATATTTATAAGAACACAAGAATAAAGATTCTCTCATCCGAGTACAACATGAATGCCACAGGAGTTATAATTAAATAAATTGTCTGTAGGCTTACATCTTTTAAATTAAGAGAAATGGTTTAACCCTTTTACATCGATGGCATTTCGCCCACAAATAAGAGGCCCGTGGCTAACAAATAAAGAAGATCCATGATCTTAAAACAGTTCTCGATGTTCACCTGAAAAAGGATTAGCAATGTGGGATGAACATAAAGTCCAGTAGGGATCTCAACATGATCCTAAACAATAACAACTTACAGATAGCTATGATCATGAATGCTTTATATCATATCATATACATAATGTGACGATTTATACAGAAATATGCGCATATAAAACTATTCTCAAAATCATTCATTTCATTCAATAATGTAAGCAATTCACTTTTCTTTCTTTTTGTTATCTTTTTCCAAAATTCATATGACAATAACAAATTCCTGAAAACAGTTTCACCAAGCCCATTACGTTTTCTCCCACTTTCCGAACTTACACCTGATTTGCCTTTTCAAAACATGTTCACAAGTATCCAATGTCCTTCACATATTCACAATCTCAATGCAGTACTTACGTCTGTTTCCAACACATTCATATCTATACATGTATACCTTTAGTACAAAAGGAAACAACAAGCAACCAACAAATATCTACTCAACAAATGAGGCAACTCGGCTTTCCAGAACCATAACCATCATTACCCATAATATACCCAGATACACTGAGACAATAATGATAAATAAGTTCTGTTCTACCTGCCTTAAGCACGGTAAGCCAAGGATACATCTTTCCACAATGAAATGCCAATTTACCAAACACCAGCTGGAAGGTAATGGTACCTCAACCAAATTCTCCAGGCGCTAGCTGGAAGGTACTAGTACCTCTCATTCTAAGCACAACCAATTCTCCAGGTGCTAGCTGGAAGGTAATGGTACCTCTCTTTCTCAGCGCAGTATACGTTACCAATCATCACAAAATAACAAAGTACATCCAACACAAGTGTAATGCATACACAAACTATTCCACAAAGTACAACCAACACAAGTGTAATGCATACTGTGGGGGCCGAATAAATGACGAAGTCAGGAGGCGTGCGCAGTAGAAGGCTGGTATTAATCGGCTATGTCCTGCGAGAATAGGGAGGGGGCCGAATAGAATTTATGAGCCGAATAGAGGAAAGGATAATAATTAGAAAGTAGGCCCTGGCCCCGAGGAATAACGGATATAGTAGGTATGTAACAATCACCTTTGGCTAAACTTAGAAAAGAAGCTATTTTGAGTAAGAGAACTGACTTGCCCGTCGGAGTGCTAATTCCGGCACCCCCGACCGGAGTGTTTGTATCTTTTCAGGTGACTAGCTGAGGATTTCTAGCGTCTCCCGGGATCTGAAGAGTATTTCCAAACCACTTCTCCACAACTGGCGCCGTCTGTGGGAATACTCAAGTACATCCATGGCAGGCGTGACTGAAGATCCTCCGATAGCCATCGACGAGACCACGCAGAGAGATGATCTCACCCCAGCAAATATGCTCGGAAAGGAAACTACCACTGCAAGACGCGCCTTGAACTTCGATTCGCCAACAACTTCAGCGCAGGAGACAATGCAAGCCATCATGGAACAAGCAAAGCAGAATGAACAAAGGCTGGAGAACATGATCACTGAAAATGAACGTCTCCGACAAGACTTGGCCTTGGAAGTGGCAAAATCTAGCGAAGCTGTACACCAAGATCCCGGACATCCACTGAAGGCAGGCGGACAATGACCTCGAGCCCGACCAAGGGATACCGATAGCGACTCTAACTCGTTGTTCGCAGAGCTCAACAAGAAGGGACAATCCGAAACTTCCAGCTCCTCCGAAAAGAGTCTTCGTACAAGGAACAAACACAACAGAAGCACTTCAGACGAAGACGACCAGCACGATCCCTTTATCCGACGGATCGCAAGGGCGGTCCTGCCCAAGAAGTTCAAAGCTCCGTCATTCACTCTCTACGATGGAAAATCAGACCCCACTGACCATATCCGCCATTACAAGCAGGCCATGACATTGCATGTAGACAACGAGGCCCTCATGTGCTGAATATTCCCCAGCAGCCTGGGACCATTAGCTGTCAGGTGGTATTACAAACTGGAGTCGGCTTCGATCAAAAGCTTTCATCAATTGCAGAAATCCTTCAGGGCTAGGTTTATCACCAACGAGGTACAACCGAAACAGGCCGACTCTCTCTGGGCTATGCAGATCCAGTCAGGAGAAACACTCAGGGCGTACTCGGCACGCTATTGGGAGTGCTTCAATCTCGTCGACGACGCCTGCAACGACTCCATGGCCATCACTGCCTTCAAAATGGGACTACACCCTGACAGTGCTCTTCGCAGTTCCTTGACCAGAAGACCCCCCAAAACAGTCTAGGCTTTGATGAAGAAAGTTGAGGAGTATTGCAAAGTCGAAGACGATGCCTTGAGAATTAAAGCTGGACAAACGTCCAACAAAATAGCACTCCCTGAAATTGCCCAACCAATAAGTTCCGTGCCACCTCCGAGCCCTGAGCCACGGCAACGCGCTAAAAGAGACAAAAGTCGGGACTCTCGACGATCAAGCGATCAATGCTCTCACCGGACGAGCGAACAGCTGTAAGTCGACAGCAGGCGCTTGAGGCGTGCCGACAAGAAGTACACCGAATTGTCTGAACAGATCACTATGATAATGACCAAGGTCCAGCACCTTCCATTCTTCAAATGGCCGCCGAAGATGGTGGGACCTCCCGACACATGAAGAAGGGATCAGCGGTGCGAGTATCACAAAGATCACGGCCACGAGACTGAGAGTTGTTACGCATTAAAGGATCACCTGGAAGAGCTGGTGCAAGACGGCCGATTGACGCAGTACGTGAGAAACGTAAAGCCAATCAAGGCACTAGCCTTGAGGCAGGACTCACCCCACTTGGCGTGATCCATATAATTTACAGCCTGCCAGCGCCCCCAACTGTGCACGTAATCCAATCTCATCCAATCCCCCAGAAGCACCATACTCCGACTGAACGACCCAGAGAAAACTCCGACAATCATTTTCAATGATTCCAATCTTTGCGGCGCAACAGCCTCCCACGTCGATCCGTTGGTCATCAAATTACGCGTAAATCGGTTCACTGTCGAACGCATTCTCATCGACCCAGGGAGTACTTCAGAGGTTATATATCACAAGACTTTCATCAAACTCGGCTTCAACGAGTTAGATCTGTCTTCGGCTCCTCACCCATTGTTGGGCTTTAACGCAAACCCTGAGTACCCGTTGGAGAGGATCAAACTACCTGTTCGAGTGGGCTCCAGAACGGTCGAAGTAGAATTCTTGGTCGTAAAGCTCCCTTCGCCGTATAACGTCATCATGGGGCAAACCTGGTTACATCTTATGAAGGCCGTTCCAAGCACTTATCATCAGCTCGTACGCTTTCCAACGGCCCACGGCATTGAAGAAATCCGTGGTTCCCCACAATCGGCACAAACGGAGATTTTATGAAAGCCTAATCACTGACCCGACATGTGGGCCTTGATACTTGTACATACTCCACCGTTGCAATACAAAATATCTCGCTTTCTTATGCTTCAGCTTCTAAGCCCTTAAAGGCCGATTAAAGCCTCCGGATTCGGAGCGCCCTTCGTGGATATCACGATTGGCCGAATAAAGCCTCCGGATTCGGAGCGCCCTTCGTGGATATCACGATTGGCTGAATAAAGACTCCGGATTCGGAGCGCCCTTCGTGGATATCACGATTGGCCGAATAAAGACTCCGGATTCGGAGCGCCCTTCGTGGATATCACGATTGGCCGAATAAAGCCTCCGGATTCGGAGCGCCCTTCGTGGATATCACGATTGGCCGAATAAAGACTCCGGATTCGGAGCGCCCTTCGTGGATATCACGATTGGCCGAATAAAGACTCCGGATTCGGAGCGCCCTTCGTGGATATCACGATTGGCCAAATAAAGCCTCCGGATTCGGAGCGCCCTTCGTGGATATCACGATTGGCCGAATAAAGACTCCGGATTCGGAGCGCCGTTCGTGGATATCACGATTGGCCGAATAAAGCCTCCGGATTCGGAGCGCCGTTCGTGGATATCACGATTGGCCGAATAAGGCCTCCGGATTCGGAGCGCCGTTCGTGGATATCACGATTGGCCGAATAAGGCCTCCGGATTCGGAGCGCCCTTCGTGGATATCACGATTGGCCGAATAAAGACTCCGGATTCGGAGCGCCCTTCGTGGATATCACGATTGGCCGAATAACGGCTCCTGATTCGGAGCGCCCTTCGTGGATATCACGATTGGCCGAATAAAGACTCCGGATTCGGAGCGCCCTTCGTGGATGTCACGATTGGTCGAATAAAGCCTCCGGATTCGGAGCGCCCTTCGTGGATATCACGATTGGCCGAATAAAGACTCCGGATTCCGAGCGCCCTTCGCGGATATCACAATTGGCCGAATAAAGACTCCGGATTCGGAGCGCCCTTCGTGGATATCATGATTGGCCGAATAAAGCCTCCGGATTCGGAATGCCCTTCGTGGATATCACGATTGGCCGAATAAAGACTCCGGATTCCGAGCGCCCTTCGTGGATATCATGATTGGCCGAATAAAGCCTCCGGATTCGGAGCGCCCTTCGTGGATATCACGATTGGTCGAATAAAGACTCCGGATTCGGAGCACCCTTCGCGGATATCACGATCGACCGAATAAGATTCCGGATTCAGAGCGCCTTTCGGCACGAACAAAACGAAATAAAACATGCCAACATTCGAGATAAGGTGCTTAGCTAAAATTTTTTTTCAAAACAAGACGCAATTGTTTGAAGTAAAACTTTTTATTTAATCAAACAGTTGTTACATAGACGCAACTCGCGTTCGAACATTACAATATGTATCTACTTCTAAGGCGAAAGGGGAATTAATCACGCTGGTACAGTGGAAGCCTCGAATCAATGCACGTCATCTGAAAAGCCTTCGCGGCTCAAAATGCCTTGATCCAACCGTGCCCGAATTAGCGTATCGATGGACCTCCCTCTGACACCATCGACAATGTCAAGGCCAAGATCCAAGACAAGGAAGGTTAAGGGCAACGGTCTTTGTGTCTCCTTTTGGGGCGATCTATTTCGACGACTTGGAGGTTGACGTTCCACCCGTTCCTTTTTTGACGACCCACCTCCCACACCGGAGAATTCTCCGCCACGATCCATCGCAGCATCAAGCTAGGCCAAAGGTCGAATCTGGCTGATTAAAGAAATTCTGTTTTACATTCATAAGGTTATATTACTCCACAATAGTGTTAATATTAATGAGGTCACTGACTCAAAGAGTCCATTCCACTTGTTTTTCAAGGCGGGCAGCGACCCCGAGGCAATTTCATTAACGCTAAGCCCCCAAGAGACGAGCGTCGATTGACATTCATCGCGGCCTAGGTACTAAAACGGCTTCTTGAAATTTGCCACAGCCGCTCCACTCAAGAATAAATGGCCATCACGATTGGGCCGACCCCGCCTATAAGTCGGCGCTTCTTATCACTACGATCAATATTTGTAAAAGAACAAAACACACACATGCTGGATACAAATTACGACCAAATATTTATATTAGAACTCTTTTATTTATTTATTTTATTCAATCCAACAATGGATTACATAGATTTTATTGCGTTTCAACCTTACAATGCATATTCTTATACGGCGTTACCCTCATCCTCACTTTTCTCAACTTCAAAAGTGGAAAACGGGAAATGTACAGTGTGGTACAGTGGCGATGCCGCATCAATGCCCGACGCTCGGAGAGCTTCCGCGGCTTGAGTTGCCTTGATCCAACCGTGCCTAAATCCATGATTCTCACATCGGCAAACCTCTTCGGCAAGCTTCTCCTTGGTCTTTTCGATTCCAACTTTTCGGCCTTCGTGAAAACCATTTTCATAGGCCCTCCCCTTCGCAGACTCCATCGCGAACATACTCGCCATCTCACGATCAGCGAGCGTGGCACTGATAAGCCGACTGGTAACCCTTTCCTCCACAACTGGATTTTCTTGCCCGCGCGGGCTGTGCCTGAGCCGCCATGGTCTTCTTCAACTCCTTCAACTCGCGCTCAGCCACCTCAGCGCGAGCCTCCAGACTTTGAATATGTTCCTCCTTCTTCTCCAATTCTCGATGGGCAGCGCGCAGCCGCATGCCAACTTCATAGGCAGTGTAAAGCCCCTTCACCGCCCCATGAATGCCTTCGCGAAATACGTCATAGTCTTGTCGACTTGCCATCGACTGCTGAACCTCAGGAGGAAAAATTTGTCGAGCAAATTCAACCGCTACATTTGGGTCTCGAACGATCGAGTCCGCCTCTGTCATGGGCCTATTCCCCACGAACACTGCAAAGCTTAACGGGCACGGATTCGCGTCAGATCCCTTCTCGACTCGAGGTTGCGGAGCTCTGCCCTGCGACTGTTTGGCCCGCTTGGGCGACCTGCTTCGACGTCGAGGAGACTGACGCCTCTCTCGATCCCTGGAACTCCTACTTCCCGCATGCGAAGGTTCACCACCTCGATTCATGTTTCCGCCCAACTCAGCTAGCGTCCTCGCTTCCCCTCTGCTATTAAAAAAGAGTTTGTTCGACATTCACACGATAAATCTTCCTCCAACAACCGGAATCAGCTGTTTTCTAAGCTCGTAAAGGTTGTATCTTTATCTATTTATCCCTTGCAGATGCAGCACCCTCGAGGCAATCTCATTAATTGAGAAAACCTTAATCGTCTAGATTCATCAATCTATTCAGCTTATGCACCCCAGCCGGCTCATGAATCTAGAAAACTCCCAAGGACGTTTCATCCGGCCCCCGAATGGTCATGCACCGCCTGGGGCAGGGGCAGATTCATCAATCTATTCGGCTTAAGTACACCAGCCGGCTCATGAATCTAGAAAACTCCCAAGGACGTTTCATGCGGCCCCCGAATGGTCATGCACCGCCTGGGGCAAGGGCAGATTCATCAATCTATTTGGCTTGAGTACCCCAGCTGGCTCATGAATTTAGAAAACTCCCAAGGACATTTCATCCGGCCCCCGAATGGTCATGCACTGCCTGGGGCAAGGGCAGATTCATCAATCTATTCGGCTTAAGTACCCCAGACGGCTCATGAATCTAGAAAACTCCCAAGGATGTTTCATCTGGCCCCTGAATGGTCATGCACCGCCTGGGGCAAGGGCAGATTCATCAATCTATTCGGCTTAAGTACCCCAGCTGGCGCATGAATCTAGAAAACTCCCAAGGACGTTTCATGCGGCCCCCGAATGGTCATGCACCACTTGGGGCAAGGGCAGATTAATCACTCTATTCGGCTTATCTACCCCAGCCGGCTCATGAATCTATTATTCAAAATTCGTAGTAAGCGCCCTTATCCAAATTAGTACAAGGCAAAGCATTCTTCATTAACATAACTTCACAAACTACGTACAAATGGTACAAATGGTGGTGAATTGCCAAGGAAATTTTTATTACTAAATTAAGCACAAATAGTAACCAATTTATACATGAAAACTACCGTGAGCCAACAAAAGTCTACTGAACAAAAACTTACATTAAAATAAAAAGCATTTAATAAAATTGAAGCGACTCCCAGATCAATCCTCGGGGTCAGATTCAAGTGGCTCAACATCAACTTGCTCGTAGGGAATTGGCAAGGCCAATGTAACTCCTGCGGCATCAAGGGCTTTGAGCCACCCATGTTTGAACCCCCGATTCTCGAATTTGGGGACTTCATCTACATATTCCTTGAAGGCGGCACTTTTTCCTGCCTCAAATGCCCTAGAGGCCTTAGAATCGGCTTGGTCCTTGGCCGCCTTAAGCTCCGCTAACTGAACCTCCGCCTCGGCAAGCGCCTCTTTGGCTAATCTGAGCAATTCTTCGCTCGCATTTGCCTTATTCTCAGCGTCAGAACGGAGCTGTTCAGCTGAGCGAGCCCTCTCCTGTTCCGCTTCAGCTCGCGCACTCTCCACCGCGGCTCTCATCACTTCAAACTCGGCCCTACTCTTTTGACTTTCCGCCTCCGTTTGCAAACGCTCAATCCTGCCAAGGGCATCGTGCAGACGATGGCCTAAGTCTGCAATCCTGCCAACAGTCTGCAAAATGAGTTGAGATCGTCAGATACCTTAACAATAACAAATTCAAGAGAATTCCAGATGCACTTACTAGAAGCACCGACTGAGCAGATAGGGCTACGGCCATGACATCCGGCACGGCGCGAAAGGCTGCGTTGTCAGCCGGCAAAGAAATTGAAGTCGCCAGGCTCAATGCCACGGCTGGATCCTCAATGGCCGAAGCATCGGAAGAGATTGGCGTATCTTTGATCTTTGGCCAACAAATGGCGGAACAACGTCCGACTCCTCTAAACGAGGCCGTTTGGAAGGAAGGCTAATTTCCGACCCAGCCTCTCCCTCGGCGCTGCGCTTTTCGCCCCGCTCCTCGGGAATCAGCCGTTCGTTAATAACTTGTTGCTCAACCCCTTCCCCCGTTTCGGCCGTAGCAACCTGAACCGTCTCTTTAATAACGGGTACAGAAGTTTTAATCAAGACGGAATCAGAATGGGCGGCCTCGGCCTTCTTTCGAGCAGCCATCCGCTCGGCATTTTTCTTTCGCGCCATCTGCGTAAGGCTTCCCCCAGCCATACCTTCAAAAAAATCGCCGGGTAGGTCTCCCAAATTTGTAAAAATATCTCCTGAAGAAAATTCTACCCGACCTGAAGTAGACGGCGAGGGCTGGTTAAGTCCGACAGCCTCGAACGCCGAGCGTATCTCCTTGTCAACCTCTTCAGCCTCCTCAGCGACCTCTCTGGTTAGTTCGGCAACCACCTCTACCACCGGCTCCGCGTTTGCCCTCGAATCCGAATCCTCAGGGCCAATTTGCCTAAGGCTCTTGAAGCTGGGAAAGAGAAGAGTCGAAAGGTGTTGATCGCCGGCTGGAATCGGAATGCCTTCCGCGGCCGAGAATGTAGTATACGTAGGTTCGTATCGGAGGAGTATGTGAGCAGCCCTCCCTTGCTTTTGTACGTTTGGACGGCCGAAGTATCTGGGTGCAGACTTGATCTCCTCAAGTATTGCGTCATCGGTTGATGGAAGGATCTTCTTCAAATTGTTACCTGCAAACAAGGGGTGATTAAAGGGAAAAAGCCGAATAAAACGTGAGTCAATAAACATAAGGCGTTACATGACAACCTGGATCACCTTTCCGTCTGGGAATAGGATCTAGGCGGTCTTCGCCTTCGCCGAACTCTGAATTGCCTCGGACATTGACCATCACGTCGTCAACTCGCTTACCAGAACTGGCAAGCATGGTTATCAAGTGATGGTCAGTGTCCTTGGCCCTGAGAAAGTATCACCCCAGCCGACCGGAAGATTTGGCCAAAGTGTAGCAGTGTCGAATCACCGGGATGCCAAGGTTGATCCGAAGACGTCGGTTCAACTCTATCACCCCCATGATGATTCGAAAGAAATTTACGTTGGGTTGAGAAGGAGTCAGACTCCAATAGCGAAGGACGGCCCTAAGCAGTGGATGTAGGGGAAAACAGACTCCGCCCTCCGCTATAAATAAGAGAGGGAAGACGATCGTATTCTGATCCTCCCTCTCCATATCAAGAGTGCTGTCCATTACAATAGACAAGTGGACATCGTCAGGAATGGAAAAATGTCGCCGGAATCCGGAAATACGACCCTCAGAAAGGAGGTCTTTCAAGTGTTTGGTCATTTTTCCAGGGATTCTAGGTTTCGCCAAAATCGAAATGACAAACAGAAAATACGATTGAAAAGAA
Organism: Camellia japonica; assembly: GCA_030407325.1. Classification (NCBI taxonomy): domain Eukaryota; kingdom Viridiplantae; phylum Streptophyta; class Magnoliopsida; order Ericales; family Theaceae; genus Camellia; species Camellia japonica. Next base: position 33,938,690 of record JAPPVO010000013.1, read on the forward strand.
AGGAGAAGAAGACTTACGAAGATTAAACAGAGCAGAGATAGACGGAGAAGAACTGCAGAAAATGCGAATCAGAGGAGAGATACTCGCTGGCGGTCGAAGAGTCGAATATTTGACGAAGTGTGCATTCGAAAAGACTGCAGTTTCAAATCGTAATAAATGTGAGGGATGCACGAACGAGGCGGGAAAGTGTAATGATGACCGAAAAGATGCACGCATTCTGACATCCATATTGGGATATGCAGAGCCGTCTGACCTATTTTGACTTTTGAATTCAAAACCGAACACACCGGTTAACTACCGTCAATGGAGAGTTCGGGGGGCAATTGTGGGGGCCGAATAAATGACGAAGTCAGGAGGCGTGCGCAGTAGAAGGCTGGTATTAATCGGCTATGTCCTACGAGAATAGGGAGGGGGCCGAATAGAATTTATGAGCTGAATAGAGGAAAGGATAATAATTAGAAAGTAGGCCCTGGCCCCGAGGCCCAAAAGAGACAGGTATAAATACAGGAATAACGGATATAGTAGGTATGTAACAATCACCTTTGGCTAAACTTAGAAAAGAAGCTATTTTGAGTAAGAGAACTGACTTGCCCATCGGAGTGCTAATTCTGGCACCCCCGACCGGAGTGTTTGTATCTTTTCAGGTGACTAGCTGAGGATCTCTAGCGTCTCCCGGGATCTGAAGAGTATTTCCAAACCACTTCTCCACATATACACACAACTATTCAACACAACAATGTCATCCTCCATAGATGACCAAGGACAAAACCTCTAAATGCATGTATTCAACATACATATTATAATAATTCAACTTTCATGAAATTTTAAATCCAACAACAACAATAATAAAATAAAATATTCATAATCCAACCTCAAGCTAATTTCTGAAATTCACATATGATTTCATTCTCTTTTTTCAAAAATCAATTCTCTCATTTTCCAAATTAACATACTCCACCCTTTATCCCAATCCATTCTTTTCATTTCACAAAACTAAATCCATGGATATCGAAGCCACAACCCAACTCAACTTAATATGTTCAATCCAAAATAATTCAAATGCCATAGTTAATTCTCCTTTTTAGCTATTAACACATTTACACAAACCATAATAACAATTTAAAAACATTATTCAACTTTACCCCTTTTTAATTCACCAAGTCAAAACATTAAATTAGGGTCTTTTCTTCTTTCAAAATAAATATGCTAGATTACTCCCCAATTAATCCAAACAATAATCAATTTAACAATCTCATTCCTAAATAACAAACCCTAGATCCCCTTTCATGATTTTCAAAGAAATCCATAATGGATATGAGTTTTATGCAATAAAATCTACCACATATCTATTTATAAATGAGGTATTGAAAAGAAGCAAAGAAATCCCTACCTCAAGATTTGAAGCTAAAGATGAAGACCCAACTTGAAACTCTAATGAAATCGCAAATCAATCAGTAGAAGTCTTGATCTATGCTTGCTCTTCAACATTCTTGAAAGATTTGGGATGAATCTTGGGTAAAAAGAAGAGAAATCAATAGTTTGGAAGGTTAGGGTTTCAGGTTTGGAGGATAGGAGGAGAAGAGAGGGGGAAAAAAAAAAAAAAGTTTTAGGGCCAAAAAATCACTTTATAATAGGGGTGTTTGGGAAGCCAGGTTCAAGGCTAAAATAGCCTCAAATACTAAAAAAGCAAAAAAGCCTCAAATACCATAAACCAATAATTTATATTAATAAAAAAATAAAAATAAATAAAAAAAGGAAGCTGGGTAGTTTCAGCAACCTAGTGTAGGGACAGTGCAGCCCCAGCCTAGTCCCACACATAGTAAATGACACTTTTGCCCCTTTAGAACAATTTTGAAAAAAAATGAGATTAGGGACAAATTTGTCATTTCATTTTCAAACATCATTTCAAACACATTTTTCAATACAACAACTCAAATAAAAATTCATTCTATCTTCCTAAACACAAAAACTAAAATAGCCTACTAAAATAGCCAAAAAGCCAAAAAACCTAAAAAATAGCCACTTCCCAAACACCCACAATGTCTGTTAGCGACGTGGTCACTCGAGCGAAGAAAGCTTGGCTTGAGTGTAGAAAAGAAGCTCCAAAATCTTTGAAAATCGCGCAGTTCGCTCAAGCGAAGAAAAGCTCACTCGAGCGAGCATGCTTCCAACATAGAAACTTGAAATTCAAATAAGTATAACTCTCTCGTCCGGACTCCATTTAGGGTCATTCTTGTGCCCAAATTGAAGCCCCGGAAGTAAGCTTTCCAATGGTTCTAGCCTTACAGGCAAAATGATGAAAGAGTGAAAATTACTCAATAAAAATTATTCAAATTTAAAGTTTCTGATTCAATCTCACCCAACCAATATGGTAATAACTTAACCAAGGCTCAAATATCAAATAAGGAGGTTCTCAATCAAGATAAACAAAGAGTCAAATATAGTTCCATTATAATAAGAAGTACAAAGTGCTACAAATGATGCAAGTTAAATGTTTTTTTATGCAAAATTGTGTGTTTTGAATGTTTTTGTGAGTATTGCTTGTTTTAGTTTGAGTTCATTGCCATAAACCATTAAAAATATTCGTTTTGATTGAAAATCATCATTTTTGGAAAGTATGCCTTTGTTCTTTCAATCTAAACTAAGTGACATTTATTATTTATTCAAATCATCTAGTTTTTAGGTATAATATTGAAGTTTGTGAATTATTAACCACTAAAATCATAAAATAGAAAGTTAGTAAAGGCCAATCTTCGGATTGTGCAAAAGGAGATGGTATCATTCAATGACTTTTCCCTTTTGTACCTAAATTCCTGAACTTAGAATTTTTTGGTTATGATGGATCTATCCGTAACTTAGTTTTCATTGTTAAAGGTTTCTTAATTCCCTATAAAATTAAGTCGCGACTCTTTTTTTTTATTAAAGCAAGTTTTCACAACACTTGTGTGGGAACGAGCCTTAGACTCAATAAATGCATGGCTCCCACAATAGGAATGAATTTACTAGGGGTGTTTGCGGTTCAGTTTTGGATGGTTTGCGGATCGGTTTGGACCCGTTCGCGTGTATGCGGTTCAGGAAAAATTTAACCCGCAACCACCTGCAGTGCGAGTTGCGGTCTGTGTAGATAGGGTTTGCAGATGTGCGGACGGTTTGTGGATTGAGTTTTTTTCAATTTTCAGATTCAATATAATATAAGATTGATTTCAATTTCAAAAGTAATTAACAGATTCAATTTTCCCTCCATGAAGAAGTAGATTCAATTTGCTACAGTGTTCACAGAGCAAACAAAAACAAAAACATTCAAAAACAATGTTCTCAAACAATGGTCTCTACAACATTTCTTTTTGTATCATGAAATTAGGGTTTGGTGTGTTGGCCAAAAATATCTAGGACAAGATGAATGAAATCAACGGTCCATGTTTTTTTTTTATAAAAAAATAAAATAAAAATCTAAGTGCGGGCGGGTTCTTGCGAGTGCGGGTTAAACCCGCTACCCGCAATTATGTCATATTCCAAACCGCATCCACCCGCAATAGTCTGCGAAACCGCCCATTTGTATGCGAATCGGTTTAGGTTGGGTGGGTTGTGCAGTTCGGATAACCCTATGTCTAGCCCTAGAATTTACTCTTGGCTACTAAATCATAAGACAAATAAGAAGATGAAGTGACAAAACAATCCACTAAGACGATAAAGAAATTGCTCACGAGAACCCTTAATTATCTAGCAAATCTACGCCCAAATTGAACCGAATTTGTTGTGCTTATTCCACCACGGTCTTCACCTCAGAATTTCTTTGACCAATGTTGAATCCACAAAGCTGATGTCGAATCCATGATGATGAGTCACTTCAGAATCCAGGAAAGTTTCTATAACGACCCTGGTTTTGACCCATCTCTTGTGGTGTTCCAGACTCGGGTTTGTATTGTTTGGATGGTGGTTCAGGTCTTGATTCCCTTGTCTTCCTCTTTATGTTGGTTATTGGGTTGTGGTTGTGTGTTTGAAGCAAGTTAGTTGCTTGTTTTTTTTTTCAAGCCTTTGTTGCCCAGAATTTGGCCCTTCCGCTCGAGCGGGCATTCTCACGCTCGAGCGGGCTTCACAAATTTTGCTCCACGCTCGAGCGGGCATTTGGGCGCTTGAGCGGAGGGAATGTATCTGCAAAAATATTGGGAGAGCGTATTTCACGCTCGAGCGCAAGGTTCTATGCTCGAGCCGGAGTCTGTGTCTTACGCTCGAGTGGGGGTTTCCACGCTCAAGCGGACCGTGCATTATTAGGTCGTGAATGTAGCTTTTCAAATCACTTTTTGAAATCCTCTCTCTTTCTAAAACTCAGAAAAATACAGATCTAGAGCCTCTCTCTCTCTAGAAATCATCTTCTCTCTTTGATTTCTCCAAATCCATTGGGATTTTGGCCATAGTTCCTTCGTCAAAGTTGTGTAACTTCTCGAGGGCTTCGTTGTGTGCGGTGGAGATTGAGTTTCATCATCATTGATTTTGGGGGTTTCAACTCTTTTCTTCTTCTAAGCTTGAGGTAGGGATTTTCTACACTCTAATATGGTTTTTAGCTTAGTTATTTGCGATTGTGTATAGATGATGAGATTTGGTTGTGGTTTGGACAAATCTAAGATTTGGGTGTGAAATGAAAAGAGAGGTTTTTGATGTTAAGAGATAAATGAGTATATGGTTTGAACATAAGATCTTGGTGTATCAAAATAGTTGATTTTGGGTATTTGGGTCAATATTGAAAAAGGGGGATTTTGCCCTAATTTTGTTTAAATGATTATTTTTTATAAATAATTGGAATTAACATTGAATATGTTAAATTAGATGATTATTGATATAAATGGTGATATTGGATATGTATTATCTCACCTATGGAAGTTTTGAATAAACTATTAAATCCGATATTGAATATATCTTAGAAATAATTGTATTGAGCTATCGGTGGAGGATATCTTTGATTGTTGTAGAAATTATATGAGGATAGGCGATTTAAATGCTAATCTATTGTTGGTGTCATTGAATATGACCATGTTGTAAATACATTGTATATGTATATTTATTGGGAGGAGAAAGGGGATGTACTCCATATATGATTATGTTTATAAATGCATTGCATATGTATAATTGTTTGGGAAGGAGAAAGGGGATGAACTTCATTTGAAACAAGCTGGCTTGAATGTCCAGGGTGAAAGACTCGAAATCTATTATAAATGGATGCCGGTTCTTTCAGACGAAATATTCGTAAAATGGCAAAGTTGAAATGTTTATGTGTGTTTTGCATATTTGGAAAACCATTGAGTTGTAGTCTCATTTTGGTTGTTGAAAGATAATGAATTCAACTCATGAATTGAGTAGTGTGTATAAACTGGAAATGAATTGATGGAACATGGAATAAGATTGGCCTCAGTGGCTTATGGATATGTAGGCCTTGTGGATGCTCCATATTGGTATTGTTTATATACATGGTATTTATACATTTGCTAAACTTCATAAATTGTGTTAGATTATTTCTACTGGGTTGTTGGCTGACTATACGGGAATATCATTTTCAGGTGCAAGTGAGATGTTATCTTCAAGGCAATAGCATGGATTGATTTTCGGGAAGCAAGAGCTTCTTAATTATGCTTTATGTGTGTATGTTTGTTATTTCTAAAGCCAAGGGCTTAAAATGTAATGAGTGAGACTCAATTTTTGTAACCAAGCAATGACTTGGAAAGATGTAAGCCTATATAGCATTTATTTGTTTGTTAAACTGTAAATTCTGATGTATGAAAGTATGTTGTTTTCTCATATTTATTCCGCATATGAGTTATCTTTATTATATTATTTTGGGGGCGTTACAGTTTCAAGCATAAGTTCTTTGGAATCCACCGATGAACATCTCTCTTTGAAATTAAATTTGAATGAAGAACAAGACAAGAAAACTATGTTTTCTTACTTGTAGGCCTCCCTCAAACTTAGGTTTCTAAGTTTAGTTCAAGTTTCCAAACCTTACGCTGTTTCTGATTGCCGTTAGATTGTTGTTATGGTAGGATTTTCAAAATAGGGGTATAGGGAGGAGGTTTCTATCTTACAAGCTCTCAAAATGCTCTCAAAGATCTTAATTTCTAACCCCTTGAAAGAGGGAGAGAGAGAGAGAGAGAGAGAGAGAGAGGGAGGAAGCCAGAGGAGGTTGCTAGGGTTGAGCATCACTTTCTCCTTAGCGCCTCCCTCCAATGTCGCATTGTCATCATTGCAAAATTTTCATTATTGTCTGTTGGAGGGAAGTGCGACCGCTCATGCGATGTGCGGCCAAGGGTCCATTTGTCAACTTCAGCAGGTTAAGTGCTGGTTTGCATGGCAAGGTGTGACTTTGCATGGCTTTTGCCTACTTATGGGCCAAGTAGGCTCAAATTGTCGGTCGATCAATGTTTTTGATAAAAATGATCAACAATTTTGGAAAATATCATCAAACTAAGTGCAATTGGGCTTCCCTTGTCTCTCAGCGTCCAAAAATAGGTTTTGATTGGAAAACGGGTTTAGGGGTATTTTGGGTTCAGTTCAATTTGGGCATGGATTCGTTAGGTAATTGAGGGTTTGTGTGTGTAATTCTTTGGTCTTCTTAATAAATTATTTTGTGACTTTGGCTCGTGATTTTTTATCATAATTGGAGGTGCTCCAATTATGATTTTTTTTTCACGTTATATCATTGTGTTGATTCGTCGTTGATTGTTTGTAGATATAATTCAATTCTAGTCGATTGTATTAGATCTATGATTGTTTGATTGAGAATTGTTGTTCATTGCTAAAAATTGAATCATAATTGCAAATCACAATTTCAGTGGATTTTAGATTTTTCAAAGAGGAAAAGTTATTTGGAGAAATAGTGAAAAAAGAAAGAAGATAATAAAGGGCAAATTACACTTGTAGTCTCTACATTTTGTCTCCTGTGTCATTTTGGTCTCTCCACTTTCAATTGGCTCAATTTTGACACTTAATTTTAAATTTTGTGTCAATTTAGTCCAATTGATAATACTATTAGTGTTTTTTACGAAAAATAATTACTAAATCAGTTGAGGTTAACTCACTGAGTTTTGGAAATTTATAATTTTACTCTAAAAAATATAACACATGCCACTTATATGCTTATTTTTATTAAAAAATGTTTAAGAGTTGTAATCAATTAGACCAAATTGAAATGAAATCATAAATTCAGGTCAAAATTGAGTCAATTGAAATTATATGGATTAAAATTAGGGGTGATCACGGATCGGATTAGATCGGGTGGCAGCCTATCCGCCATTCGTCCAAATTTGACAAATTGGAAAAAGTCAATCCGTATCTGTGCACCGGTTTGGCGAATGCGGATTGAGTGGGCCGTGCGAATTGACGAATGAATGTGATTAGTTTGACGGTTTAGACTTTATAAATTTTGATTATTTTTCTGAATTATAATTCATAACTTTTACAATCTCCAATAACTAATAATCTAAAAAAAAAAGAAAAAAAGAAAGTATTATTTGTCTATAATAGCTCTGGAACAACATGTATATTTTTAAGGTATTGCTTTCTATTTTCGTACAAATATATATTTATTATTTCTACTCTATGTTGTTACTTGTTAGTAGTTTAGTTTTATTTATTTATTTATTTTAACTTTACCTAAGGGTAGATTGGGTTCATGCGGGTGCGGGATGATTGATCCACCATCCGAACTATATCTGCGGGTTTTGAAATATTTCATCCGTATCCATTTGCTAAAAGACACACATCCGCCTAAAATCAATCTGGTTGGATTGGGTCGGTTGGGTTGGGCGGATTGGATGGATCTATGATCGCCCCTAACTGAAATGACACAAAGACGAAATTATAGGAACTAGTATCGCAATTTGCCCTAATAAAAACGAAAAATTGAATGAAGGAATATATTAAATGAAGGAAACCTAGGTGTTGTAGAACTTACTGTTGTATTAAAAAAGTTATCAATAAAACTTATGAGTATTTATGTCAATTAAATGGGACCAGTTAGTAACTAACCCTATATTAAACTTTATCTATAAGAGTTAAATCCGCAACCACACCTGATGTTACACAACTATTAAACTCACATCCTAATTAAATGGAAGTTACCTTATTTGTGATATGGTTACGAAATTCTGTGTGGTGCTTTGTTCTGAATTAAAGTCTTCATTGACAGCTTTCTTTTCATAAATCAATTTAATTACATTATGATTTGAATTTAATGGAAGTTATGAATTATTGTGACAGCCGTATATATTGGTTTGCTTTGGCTTAAAAGTCTTCGCACCACTCGTTTTTATTGAAAACTGATGGCCAAGCTGTAGGGTCATATTGATTATGACCAAGAAGACCTATCCTTTCTGAAGTTGCATAGAAAAGTCTTGTTCATGGAAAAGAATTTCAATAATCGCATTAATCTGAGTAAAACAACCCCTCCAACAAACAATTATGTTACATAGTATTCCAATTTAATATTAATTGAATAAAATAATAGGATTCAGTATTTTTTTGGTTAAAATTTTAAGAACAACTTAATAAATATCAAATAATTAATGATATAAAAGAAATATTTTTAGACCACCAAATAATCACATCTCTCCAACACGCAGTAAAATAATTGAGCAGTCCAAAAGAAAGGACCCAATCAAAATTATAGCATATCACGGGTAGATATATTTCAATGAGAAAATAGTAAAGTCTTTTGTCACTCTTCCATGTCATTGCTCGTCAAATGCTTGTGATTGTTTTTTTGTTTATATAATTACAGTTTTGGATCATTTTAGGTTTTGTTTAGAAATATATTATTTTATTAATTTTTTTAATTTCTTAACTAAAATATAAAATTAAAAAAAAAAATTGACTTCTCTCATGTTAGGCATCCCCACTTGTGAGAGTGTTTGAATTTCGTAGGCCTACTTTGAAATTGATTTTGATAATTTAAGTGGTTCACTTTTTAGGACTCGTTGAGTATAATATTTATGTAAAAATCAAGATGGTCAAACATTGATAACTATATGTTTGAATCAAATTTCTATTACAAAAAATAGATGAATATTCTTAAAATTATATTTGTTGTCTATTTTTTTAAAAAAATAAATATAATTCAAATATATAACTATCAATATTCAATCATCTTAATTTTTTATAAGAATATTTTACTCAATGAGTCCTTAAAAGTGAATAGTTCGAATCACCCGAATTGATCTCAAAATGGATCTATGAAACTCAAATACCCTCTCAAGTTGAGATGACAACATGAAAAAAGTCAAATCTTAAAATTTTTTTTTATTGTATTTGAGATTACTTTTTGACTTTTTATGGGAAAAAAACGTGTTGTGTAGAGCAATAAAATTTTTTATTTATTTATTTATTTTGTATAGTTTGTTGACTTTTTAACTTTTTTTATTGACTTTTTAATTTCTAAACTAAAATTCAAACTCTCCAAACAAGGCCTTAGTCCTCTAAAATTCAGTTTTGTTAATTTTGCCTCTAAAATTTTCAATTTTAATCCAATTGATCAAATTAAAGGTGGTATTCTAAATCATTACAAAATAATTATAAATTTTACCTATATTCCCCAAAGTATAACGTTTCGTCACTTTGGTTGCTAAATTTTTAATTTTGTAAATTTTATCTATTAATATTGTAAGGCTATGCTTTTCCTTATCATAATTGTTTCAAGATCAAAATGACACAGAACTCATAGTTTCATATTAAAGGTGGTGTTCAATAACCTAATTTAGCATTAAAATGAATGTATTAAGCGAAAATCAATTAAATCCATTTGATAACTATAAATGGTATCATTTAAAAATTTAAGTAGTTTTTAAAATTTAAGAAAATTTAATTGATATGAAAATTTAATTGATATAAAACTTACATAATTTTAACTAAATTTATATATACTTACATATAAACATCAAACCGCTGCCATCACTATCATTTCACTGGCACCACCATTCTTACTACCGCTGCCTCAACCATCCATCACCCTACCCCGACCACCACCTTCGTCACCATTGTCATTGTTACCATAAGGACCGCCATCATTTTATTATGACCACTAGAATCGTCATTACCATTACGATCACTACTACAACAATTATTACTATATCTCCACAACTTTTCCCATCATTGCCATAATCATTACTATCATTCCACTTCACAATAACCACCATCATTACACTACCGCCCCTTCCCCCCCCCCCCCCTTTTTTTTATATATATTTTATCTCCACTACATTACCTCTCAACCAAACACTATTTCTCTATCTCCCCCACCATTGTCATTGGCGCTATAACTACTATTGTTGCCTCCACCACCACTACCACCATTAACTATCACAATATAAAATTGAAAAATACAATTTGAAAATAATAATTTTAAAGTTAATATACATATCAAACAACTTGTTTTAATTTAACATTTAAATTTTTATTAAACAAATTTTCAATTTAAAACATTTAACATTCAATTTTCAGTATTTAATTTTTAATTTTCAATTTTATCAAATATAGTTTTTTTTTTTTTTTAGATGGTCCCTATGAAATTAGATCCACTTAATTCAAATTACAATAATTGAGTATGAAATTAACAAAAGAAACACAAAAGTGAGAACTCTCACTATTTTAATCCATAAAACATAAGTGGAGACGTGGCATAGCAAATTATGATTTTTTCTTCCAACTTGGATATTTTATTCTTAACCACCACTAATTTCTCACCCAAAAGTGAACAAGCTATAGGCCAAATTGGCGATGACCAAGAAGACTTGTGCTTCTTAATTTCATAAAAAAGTCTACCTCATGGAAATGATTTTCAAGAAGGGCATTAATTAAAGAAAACAACTCCATTCAACATGCTGTAAATAATTGAGGAAGCAGTTTCAAAGGAAAGGACTCATCAAGAAAATGATGGTCTTCTATATTCCTTTCAATGAATAGTTATTGAATATAACGGTAATATTACGTAATGATATTATTATTTAATGAGTAATTTCACTTTGTTGTAAAAATCACAATATGGTTGGGCTAGACTTTTCTATCTAATCTCATTTTGTAATTTTTCATCGCCCGAACATCACGTAAGATGCGAAACTTTAGCCAAAACAAGCAAGGTTATTGTTTGGATGCAATGGATATGAACTCGACCTTCTTTTTGGGGTACTCTACATACATTTGTACATCGTTTGGTTTCTTATGAAGAAAAAAAGGGAAGATGAAAAGAGAAAAGATAAATGCAAAAGTAAGACCAAAATATAAGCCAATCCCGACTTATTTGGTAGGTTTTTATTGGTTCTACTATAGAGCTCATTTGTCTAACGCCAATCACGACCCACAATGCAATTGGCTTTGATTTGAAAAGTTGGTGCACACATCATTTTCCTAAAATGAAATAAGCAAAGAAAATAAGGAGATGAGATAAAGGAGGCAGCGTTGTGTTCATAACAAATGATGCAAAATAGAAAGCAGAAGCAGAGTTACAGCTTCAAAATCATCCTGATTTGGGAAATTGTGATGAATGTGGTTTAGTTATAATTTAATGTAGATGGTGACGAGAGTACGACTAAGCAAGAGAATAAGCAACTGAATGATACACATCAATAGAGAGGTCTGTATGTATAGATTGTATAGTTGTTTGTGGAGTTGGTTAGATAGGATTCGACTTGTATATATGTTAGAAATTGGACGCCCATGTAGCATGACCCTTTGAACCTTATCCATGTAAGTTTGAATTTGAATTCAAAACTTATTTGGATAACCACTCATGATATCTATATCTATCAGATCAACTGATATGGATAGATGATATATTTATCCTGTATATCTGATATGATATATGGGATATGAGATAATGAAACAACGTATGTTTTTCCCATACTGACTCTCTCCCATTAAAACAACGATCAAGCTTTTTGCACTGTGACTTGTGTGAGTGATACTCATATTGTGGTATCATTCTATTGCTAGGAGTTCGTTGTTCACACTTATTGAAGCACGTGATTTGCCCACAAGATTCTTTGCTTCTAACACCTAAGGTATGATTTGAAATATTTTTTCCGTTGCGTTATACTTTGTTTTACATTGGTATCAAAGCATATATGGGTATTTTCATGTTTTTTTTTTCATGTGTATAATTTTATATAAATATATACACATTATATGCATGAAAATTAATGAAGCAGGAAGATGGGTGCAGGGTTTCTGCACTTCCACTCTCATTAGACTGAGAGTGCAAAACACCTTATTTTTATGTTCATTAAATGTCATTTTTAAGACCATAAATGTTTTTATTTTGGAAAATGGAGTTCGGTAGTACCAAAATTAGACCAGAAAACACCCCGAAAGGCAGCGCGTGAGCCATACGCGCCAGATGACGCTGTCAGCGGCGGGCACGCGCTGTCACGCGCTAGGCGCGCCTCCCACGCGCTGTCTGCGTCGTCCACGCGCGTGTCTTGCGCCCTTCCACGAGCACGTTAAGCCGCGCCGCTTCAAGCCGTGCCACGTGCACTGCCATGCGCGAGTCGTGCGATGAGCCGCGCCGTTTTCCGCGCCAGCTTGGTTGGTTTGGCAGCTGGGTATAAGGTTCTGTTTGTTTGTTTTAAAAATTCAGAATTGCTTTAAATGGTCATAAGTAATTCGTTATAGCTTTGTTTTAAGCGTGGTTGGTACTGTTAGACTCAGAATTAAATTTTCTATCTTCTGTAAAACTTTCAAAATTTTATGAAAATAAAAAATATTTTTCCTGAAATAATAATTCATTATTTCTGCTTTAAAATGCATCTAGTGTTGCATGATTTAGTTTCTGGAGCTGAAATTTTTACTATAGACCAATGTAATGGTTTAATATTTACTGGTATGGTTGTTGCATTTTTCCAGATTCTGGAATGTTTATTTATGATTTTATGTGTGTTTATTAATTATTTAAAATTCTAGAAAATATCAGAAAATTCCAGAAAAATTTCGGAAGTGATATACTTTCTGTTATGGCATAATCTGAATATTAAACACAACACATTGTTATTTTTTGCATAGAGTTTCTAATATGTTGTAATTAGAATAGTATGATTAATTATTTTTTATTTAAATTCCATTATTAAATGTAACAAAGCATGAGTTGATTGTGAATCTACATTAACATGCTATTGTATGGAATTAGAATATCTTATCATGCTTTGAGACATGCCATAGTCAGTGGGAGGTTGTTCGGTTGAGAGAAATTTTTGTAGATTTACTCCTGAAAAATAATATTTTGTGCATAAATTAAATTAAATTTTGGATAATTGTCACCTGTGGCGCAAGAGATGATTATGAGCATAGCGAATTTTGGATCTTGTGACTTGTGTAATATTGTCACTATTTAATTTATATTTTTGCGGCAAAATTATATTATGCTAATCAAATTAATCCCAATGCAAATTTCTCTCTAAATTGACTTAGCTTATGGAAGTTAATTTGGTTGACCTAAATTTAGTAGAGATGTTCAAATGTGAACAATGTAATCCCATTCTTTAGATGAGCAAAAGTCTTGGAGACTTTAGGTCAGACCTTAATTGAGCCAAAGTAAGGAAACATGACTCAAAATCGCCCTGGTTTTGTTGCCTTGTTTGGCACAATAAAAATTGATGTGTGCGCTATGGTTAGCGGTCCGCTACGTAGCTTTGATTGGCGAGTATTGGAGTTGTGAAATTAGTAAGCCCTCAATAGATCTGTATATGATCTTGACTATTGAGCTGCGCGGATTGACTTTGTAATTTGACTTGTAATGATGTTGCATCATTGGATGAAGTAACATTCAAGAGTCACGTCATCCAAGAAATGCGAGCTTAAATGAGTTAGTCATTAAGTGTAAGACGAGTAGCCAGTATGAGCATTGTTTTTGCTCTCTACCCAATTATTGGGAGTGGATGGAGCAAAATTTCACGCACTATAATAGTGTGCATTGAAGTATCACTTGAAGTTAAAAGATTAGCGCTTAGTAGTAGCAAAATTTATTAATACTAAGTGAAAAGATTAGCGCCAATTGGCTGCAAAATCTATTAGCATTGCCAACTTGTCTAAGTCTGGACACTTACTATTTCCACAGTTAAGTGTGAGACATGAGAAGGTGCTTCTTTGTATGATTCCTTAGCTAGGCTAATGTTTTTTTTTGAATAACGTTTACCACTAAGTGCAAACGTTGCAACATAGTAATGAAAAGGTTAAGGCTGACAAGGTTATAATGACTTTAAGATTTTGACACATCACTTGTGAGAGCATTGTGTTGAATTAGACTCTTTAGCATAATTCGCGCTTAAGTTACTTCAGGAGTTATCAGAGATTAATAGCTTATTCTCTCCTTCTTGTGGATAGTAGAATTAATTGCAAGTAACTATGAAGCGAGAAACAGCGATGGCAAGAGGAGTATCATCATCTTTCAACTAGATGCAGTAAAGTGTGTGGAGAATAAAATTGACTTGAAGGTGCAGGGGATTAGCACTTACTAGTTAAATTTGCGACTGAGGCGCACTTGATATCTCCATGACATCCTTTTATGATCTAGTGAACATGAATTAGTTGTGAGTCATTACCTAGTTGGGCCTAAACCTTTTAAACTTGTCTTCGAGAACTCATACATTAGAATGATTGGAATTAGTTTATGACATTGGACATAAATCGATGGTTTGTTATACTTAATCACATTAATGAGAAGATGACATGGATGGTTTTAGTAGGCCCTCTCGGGCCTACTAGCTTGTGCCATCCTACCCTCATATGAATGTGTAACTTTGTTCTCAATGGTTGCGCACAAGTAAGTAGGAAAGCTGTAGAAGGTTATTTGTATTGGCACACTTAGTCCACTATGATATTTGTGACTAGATATGTGTAAGGGTATGATAGCTAAGCCTCAATCTCAACACATTTATAGATTATGATACGCATCTGAGTCAAGACTATTTGATCTCCTATAAGTCAAAAGTTTGGAGATGATTTTTGACATTGCACATATAAGGTTGAGATCAATTAGATAACAGCTTTCGTGCTTTTAGTTTTGACCAAGGTGGCGAGTATCTATTTGAGTTATTTTAGAAAACTCTGTGAAGAGAAATGGATGCTTAGAAAATTGATTATTCCTAGTACTCAACAACACAATGGTGTAGTAGAGATAAGGAATTAAGTATTAGGTGGATGATGGCGCAAAATGTTTCCCAATTGGGAATTGCACTAGTTTGTTGCCTATATCTCTAACTAAGTGCCCTCCATATCAGATTTTACACTCCATTTGAGAAATGGGTTAGCGGAGAGCCATCTATGGGCGATCTGTAACCGTTAAGCTGCTTATCTTTATTTTACTTCTAATAAGGTTGCGAAGTTAAGACCTAACGTTCTATAGCGCATTATTGTATGCTGTCTTGTAAACACATAGGGTCATGTGACGCATTATTGTATGCTGTCATGTAAACCCTCTGGGTCATGTGCATATAGGTAAGCAGCTTTGTGGTAGTGTAACTAAGTCACATAAGGTTTTCTTAGTAAAGGTGACGTGAATAGAGTTTTGGAACTCTATAAGATAAAGAATTCTAAGCATAGCGCTTTATGTAGCCTAGTTGAGAATGGAGAGAAATTTCCAATATCTTAGGGACAGTGGGAGCGATGTGCCTACTAATGGATTACTCCATTAGAGAAGAAAACTCTACATTCTCAGTTGCGTGGTAGCGAATGTGAAAATTTTCCACGTCATCACTGGGTGATTGAGAAGGAAACATTCATGATTGCTCCACAAGATGATAAAGAGCCTAGGATCATTCCAAAGGCTCTAGTCCCCTGTTTTTAGAAAGTGGATCAATGTTGCACAGTTGAAGACAAAGTCTTTGAGGACTAACCATTTCTATAATTTTGTTGACTTTTCATTATGACGCGAAACTGTTCTAAAGTTATGCGCATTGGATAGTCATTGTTGAGGCATAAGGCTCGCTCGATACCTAAAAGTCGCACCATTAAGAAAATTGTAGACCATGAGAAGACTTCCTCCTGGGGAGTGAGGTTATTTTGACTTAGGCTATGATTGACATAAGTTTGGAACATTGATTTGTGGACATTGTGACCCAACTTCTCGTTGGAGAATTGGATAAGTAGATTCGTAGGGATTTACCTTCTGCTTTTATGGTGAAAAGTTAGGAGCGCAAAAAAGGTTACTAGTTCCAATAAATCTTTTACAGCCTAAAACAGTTATCCAAATAGTGGTTCTTAGATTTCGTCAAGCCATGATAGGCCAACGATGATCGATGAAGACCATTGAGGCATGATCAATGGTCCAAAAGAAGTTTTTCCTTACTTAGTCATTATAAGCCAGGAATTTATAAGGTTGTCGCCACCTAGGATGGGCAGTCCTCTATTTTAGATATGATGGACATGGGTGATATAATTTATATGCTTGGATGTACAATCCTTAGGGATTGTTTTGGGAGAATTCCCGGTTTGTCCTTGATGACTTACATAAGGAATATCCTAGAATGATTGTAGATGCAAAATTGCAAACCCATTGACTTACCTATCAGTAAAAGTCAAAGCCTTAGCTATTGAGTGAATCCTCGGATTGTCTTTGGGAGAAACAGATGACCTAAAGTACGCTATGTGGGCGTATTTGGCATGATAAGTGTTATCTTTGGTAAATGGTCAACTAAGTTGTTTAGACATTGACCTTGCTCATTAGACTGTGGATAGAATGCTTTACTAGTAGTATATAAATTTGCCCATTATAAGATTCAATGCACTAGTTGGGCGCATCTGCGCTAGTTGGGCGCATCCAGAATGAACGCAAATTGGTCACCAAAACATCTTTAGAGAGGTTATTGCGCAAGAGGTAGTGATCTTGAATCACTTCATGTGAGGCGCATATGGCGGATTCCGTTGTATATACTTATCGCAAGAGGTGCTGATAAGGCTTATCTTTGGAATCTAGAATTGCGCAAGCTGTGGTCATTTTTTTTTAAAAATCGATCACTTATTTGTTGTGAGATGGTGGGATGTTGACACTATTATGGTTTGTGTCATAATGATTAGTAGATGATGATGTCAGCAGGCATGATTGGCTCACTCACACGAGCAATCGCCCTTGGTGCTTGGGAGCGAGCAAGGATGAGACTAGTGGTTTATTTTTATTTGGAGCCAAGAGAGGCTTAAATTATCCACTATGTATGTCGCCTTGGTTACAACCAAGATGAGGTCATGTTAAGGACCAACATGGATGTTAGTACCCACTTTCCATGTTGTGCTTGTTATGATTAGCCAAATGTGAGATCTCATTTGGCGCCTAGAAGGCGAGCAAATAGAGAATTCGGGTTAGGCGCTAGAAAATGACTAGACTAAGATCTGTACGGTGTATTGAGTATGACGTCACTCTTTTGGAAGAGTAACTCCACTGTAGCATGTATTCATACTACATGTGCTTGGCGACCGAGTAATGAGGTGAGAGAATGGATCCCTGTTTCCTTACCGTGTGAGTCTTACGTGTCATTATTGATATGACTTTCATTTATGTACCCTTTTGTGACCTTTGATTATGTTATAAGGTAAGGGTTTGATGTTCTGCTACTTTGGTATGTTGCCTACAGTCATGTATGATTTGGCCTTAAGGGACATCACTAGGAAAGCAGTCAATCCTAAACTAAATGGCATGAGGGCAAATGGAAGATCATCTAGTATTACACCACTGTTGTATATTCACTGTCGGCAACTCACACCGCTCTGTATGAGAGGCGGATTGAGTGTGAATATATTGCAAGAATCGAGAGGGTCAAACATGCTCTTTTGAGGGATTAGAGATGTTTTTTGGACCAGTGTAATTAGATCGGTCTGGGGTATATGAGACATTATTATTATTTTTGGGTTGATGTTTCTATACTGGCTCATTTTTGAGTTTCTAGTATAGAGCTCCCACATGCAGGTGTTCTCAGCGGTCGTATGGTGCATTGGCTAGTATGAGATTGTTCTTTTTTTTGGGGAGATTGAGATAGAGATGTGGCAGTGTCATGCAAACTCGTGTGAGTGGGAGATGTTAGAAATTGGGCGCCCATGTGGCATGACCCTTTGAACCTTTTTAACCTTATCCATGTAAGTTTGAATTTGAATTCAAAACTTATTTGGATAACCACTCATGATAGCTATATCTATCATATCAACTGATATGGATAGATGATATATTTATCCTGTATATCTGATATGATATATGGGATATGGGATAATGAAACAATGTATGTTTTTCCCATACTGACTCTCTCCCATTAAAACAACGATCAAGCTTTTTGCACTGTGACTTGTGTGGGTAATACTCATATTGTGGTATCACTCCACTGTTGGGAGTTCGTTGTTCGCACTTATTGAAGCACGTGATTTACCCACAATATTCTTCGCTTCTAACACCTAAGGTATGATGTGAAATATTTTTTTCCGCTGCGTTATACTTTGTTTTACAATATAAACTAATGTAATAGCTCATATTAGAATAAAAGTGAATTGATTCAAATTCCCTTCATGGTATCAAAGCTCTGAAAGTTCAAACAAGTTCTGATCTTTGAGTTCTCTTTAATGGCATCTTTGTCTTCTCTTCCCTCAAATCTTACACTTCTAATTTCTAATCTCAGTTCTTTAATTACTATTAAACTCGATGCTATAAATTACATTGTGTGGAAGACTCAGTTGTAGAACATCCTTCAAGCAACCAATCTTCTTTGCTATGTTGATGGTACTCTTGCTTGTCCATCTGCAATAATCAAGGATTCAGAAGGCAAAAATGTTATCAATCTTGAATTTCTTAGTTGGACTCAAATTGATTCACATTTGTTGAGTTGCATCACAACAACATTAACTCCCTCTGAGTTTACTTCTGTGTTCCATTGCAAGAACAACCATGAAGTATGGATTTATCTTGATAAATGCTTCACATCTCTCTCTCGATCTCACATATACCAACTCAAGAACAAATTGAATAGCATTATGAAGAAATCTACATCAGTAGAGGATTGCCTTATTCAGATCAAGAACCTATTTGATCAATTAGCACTTGCCTCCTCTCCTATTGAGGATGAGGATCTAGTTTTGATTACCTTGAATGGCTTCCCGTCAAACTATAATGCTTTGAAGATCACTGTGAAGGCTAGATCTGAGCCTGTTTTTAGGAGAATCTTACTTATTTTCTTTGTTATGAGGCATTGCATATTGAAGCAGAACATAAGGCCTCTTCCTCATATTTCATAGTTTCTTGTATTGCAACTAAAAGTGATAATGTGTCACGACCCCCTCTCGGTACCCAAGGGTTAGGCATCGTGATTGGCCAGTAACCCTAGTTACCCAAGGCTAATAACAAAACAATTAAATAAGCAAATGCACGCGGAAATAATTTATTAAATATGATACCAAAATGTACATAAGAGCTTTTATTTAATTGTAACAAAAAGGCCATTAATCAAGTAGGTTGATCTTTACAAATAATGTAGAAGTGCACTGTGTATCTACTCCATAATTCCCTTCCTGAAACAAGCCATATGATATCATACGGAACATATAACCATATCCATGGGCAATACAAAATAGAGGGTCAGTGGATCCATAACATATGTATGGACTCAAGAGGTGGCTTGTACGGATTCTAGAGGTGGCTCCCACAATAGTGTAGTACATAGCTCTGCACAACACTTTGCTCCACATCAGAAGGTCAGTGGAGTAACAATCAGAACAGACGGTCAATGGATCTATAATAGTACAGATGTATGGATTCAAGAGGTGGTTCATACGAATTCTAGA
This sequence comes from Camellia japonica, assembly GCA_030407325.1. Classification (NCBI taxonomy): domain Eukaryota; kingdom Viridiplantae; phylum Streptophyta; class Magnoliopsida; order Ericales; family Theaceae; genus Camellia; species Camellia japonica. Next base: position 33,958,472 of record JAPPVO010000013.1, read on the forward strand.
GGTGGCTCCCACAATAGTGTAGCACATAACTCTGCATAGCACTTTGCTCCTTACTAGAGAGGCACCAAAGAGAGGGTCAATCGTTATAAAAGTCCCCCAAGACGTGAGATCTTTGTGGTGGTACTTATATAAATATTTATGCAGATGATCATTTACCAAACTGTTATCACAATCATATTTAATAAACATTTATATCCACTGGTTTTCCTTTTTACACAAATAGGGTTCAAATAACAAATAATATCTTTTGTCATATTAACAGTTTACAAAACATAATTAAACTTAAAACATGTTATGGTAGCTCAAGGTATAATATAACTCACCTATATATCAAATTATAAAGATTGATTAACTGCTGTAGACACCCCATTTTGACTGACCCAAAGACTTTAGGCGCTTGCAAGCCTTCTGATGATGAAACAACAATTATTTCATCTTTGGGATATTTAAAGTTGTCTGAAGTTGCTGTAGAAATCTGTTTTTGGCCAAAAAATAACTTTTTGCAAAAATGACCATTTTATCCCTGGACCCATTTTTAGTCAAACACCAACTTTTTAACCCTGAGAGAGAGAGAGAGAGAGAGAGAGAGAGAGAGAGAGAGAGAGAGAGAGACCTGGTTGTACTTTGATTGAATATATTTTTTTTAAAACTAGTGACTGGTTTTTACCAAAAATATCGATTAGAAGGCAATTCGGATTTACTTGAGCCACAAGCAAGCCAAGGTAATGAGACTTTGTACTTGTGCATGCATAGCATGTGTACCAAGGCAAAACATGTGTGTGGACATTAGTTGTGAGTGCGCACGATAGTTGTGCGTGCGCACATCCAAGCATGACAGAGTTATTTTTGGTAACTCAATCTTGGTGCATTTTTTGAGGGGAGCGGAGAGAGAAAGCAATGGAACCCTAGGAGGGGCTTCAAAACCTTCCCCTCTTCCTATATAAAGAGGCCCCCCCCTCCCTTTCAAGTGGTTGAGATTTTGAGAGTATTTTTTAGCATTTGAGAGCAAAAACACCCTCTTCTCTCTCCCTGCCTTAGCTCCTAAATTCCCATCCTCATAGCAACTTTAAACACTGAAAAATACTCTAAGGCTTGAAGAACTTAAACTATAATCAGAACCTTTGCTTAAGGGAGGCTTGTAAGCAAGAAACATGAGTTTCTTTGCGTTTTTCTTTAAGTGCTCTTCGGTTTAATCAAACCAGAAGGTAAACTCTCTCTCTTTTTGTATTTCAATGCTTCTTTTGATCTTTATTTTAATAGTTAATGATGGTTTAGGCATCTATCCATTGTTTCATCATGTAGTTTGTTTATTTCTCTTATTTTGTCACCTATCTTTGCATGCTTTCTTTCCTCTTGTTAAATAGCATGTTTTAGGCTTGTTTTAAATCATGTAGTATGCATCCATAAGCCCGGTTTGATCATCATGTAGTATGCATGCATAAGCCCGGTTTGATCATCATGTAGTTTTAGATTATTTTTGCTTTTAACTTGTTAGTTGCTTTTCTTGCATAACCATCATGTTAGTAGCCTCAAACCAGGCCTAGGATCTTATTTTGTATGTTTAGTTGCATATTTATGTCATACTTATTTCAAGTATTGATGAAAGATGTTTGAGTGGGCATCCGGGTAAGTCTCCTTGAACTTCATAGCATATGCTTGTTCTTTGTTGTATTGTTCTTCAAATAATCCAATTTAAATGCTCTTTCTATGAAAAATTGTGTGTTTTGTATGTTTTCATGATTATTGCTTGACTTAGTTCATGTGCATGATCATATCCTTGAAAATTTCATTTTGGGCAATAAAATCATCATTTTTGGAAAGGATATGATTTTATTCATGAAATCTAAGTTAGGTGATATTCATCTTTCAAAATTAATTGTGAGAATAATTAAGGGTTTTATGTTAGTTAAGGGTTTTAGGGCTTAAAATTAATTGTATGAATAATTAACCACTAAAATCATAAAATAGAAAGTTAGTAGAGTCCAATATTCGGATTGGGCAAAACGGTGTGCTATCATTCAATAACCTTCCCCCTTTGTACCTAAGATCATGAACCCAGAATTTTTCTTGGTTGTGATGGACTGGTCCTTAACTTAGTTTTTATCATTAAAGGTTTCTTAATTCCCCTTTAAAAATTAAGTGGTGACTCTTTATTGGTCAAAGCGAATTAGTGTGGGAAACAGATCTTAGACTCGAAAAAGGCATGGCGCCCAAGACTCTGCTAGGGAATTAAGTTAGCTTGACTTGAAAATTTATATTTTATGAGATTAGTGGTTAATTATTAAATTGCATTGCATCATTTTGGGCTCAGAAAACATTGCTTTGTTGCATACAGGCTATGTTATGTCAACAAGCAAGCGTTATTGATCATTACCTTGCACTTAAAGATGGTATGTGTCACATCCCAAGCTTGCCCCTATAGGTTTAGGACCGTTACCGGCCAGTAATCCTAGATTACCTGGCCTCAAAATCAGAATTAATAGAAAATATTTAATTAATAACGGGGCCAGAAGTGGAAGCAGAGATATAAAATTTAAACATTTATCCAATGAGCTATGCATATATGACATATCAAGACATCTCACTTTGTTAATAACTCACATCCACTCATACACAGAAGATAGTACTTAGCCAAGATCATTCACAAGATTATTATTATACAAACTCAAAACATATCTACAGTCATGGCTAAACGTGGCCAACAAAGAAAACAGATAATTGAAAGGCAAAAGCCTCTTGTATGAGGCATCCTTGGTTGACTCCTCAAAAACTTGGTAACCTTCACAGATTCACTAAGGCTGGGGTTGGACATCTCGCAGCTCACCTATATATATATATATACGGAGTGAGTTAACATCCAGTGAATAGCATCAGAGTAAAGAGGTTATATGAATGAGTTCTATATACCAAAATAAAATCATAAGATAACCTCATTACATAGCAGAACAACCTTGGGTCCATACATGACAAAAGGACCTTGGGTCCATAACAGAATGACCTTGGGTCCATTACATGATAGAACGACCTCGGGTCCAATACAACTGTATAAAATGGCCTCCGGCCCAACACATAGCAGAACAATCTCAAGTCCAATAGATAACAGAACGACCTTGGGTCCATAGCAGTTACATTTACAAATAACATACCAATCAAACAAATAGAAGGCTCATTCATACTTTCAAAATCAGAAGTGCAGAAAAGCTTATGACATTGATATAGTCAAGAAAAAAAAAAAGAAGAAAATATCTTTACTAAGATATTACTCACCTTGAGTAGGTTGATGTTCTCCTATAATGTTCAAACCTACACATAACTATACACATTGGAACACACAGTTTGAATCAAATAATTCATCTTCTCTTTCTAATTCAATCATTCTTGTTAATTTCTCACTTATTAGTTCCTTAATGAGCCACAATTCATGCCTAGAAATGCTCCAGAAAAGATGAGAACGAAGATATGAACACAGAAGAACTTGTCAAAATATGCTAAAAATTGCCTGACCGTTCAAGCCACCTTTTGGTCGCTTGAGCGGACTGCATGGATTGCAAAAATACTAGGATGGTCTAATCTGTGCTCAAGCCAACACTTGGTTGCTCGAGTGGTCCAACAATATGCAGAGGGTTCGCTCGAGCGCACACTTGGTCGCTCAAGTTGTCTATAAAGACTGCAAAAGTACTGGGAGCTCGTCAAGTTCGCTCGAGCACACACTTGGTTACTCGAGTGGTTTGTAGAATTTCTGGGTTTTCAAGAACAAAGTTTGAGCTCCAAATTGGGTCATGCATGGCTCATTCAAAAACATAAAGTTGCTTTAGAAAACATGCATACATGACCCCTTAAAAATCATTTCCTCAAAATCACTTTAAATCCACCAACAATGAACCCAAAAACTCATGCATGTAAGTTTTTCCAAGTCCTTTTCTCAAAACTCATGAATTTACCAAATTTGAGCTTGAAAGGTCCATATATGTGCAAAATGCTTTTTCAAAATATGAATTTAAGAGTTAACACGTGATGAATGAAACATGCATGTGCAAATTAACCCACAATTTCAACATGGATGCTAGAATTCAAACTCAACATGGCAAAATTCAACGTATTAATACATGCATGTAAAGCTTCTTCATCTTTTTGACCTTCTTCGACAAAATACATGCAAAAGATCATGTACAATCTATGAACACAACTCTAAAACATATCATCTTCAAGAATTGGGAGTTAAGTTCTTACCTAGAGACTTCAAACACACCGATTCTAGCACAAATTGACTAATTCAAGCTAACTCTTCAAATTCCTTTTCAATCCCCACACCTTCTCTCCCTTGAATGTGAGTTCTTTCTCTCTCTAAGATGTAATCTCAAAATGATTGCTCTTAAATGAAGAAGATGAGCTCAAATGAGCTCAAGACACTTATTTATATATCTAGGATAACATAATACGTCAATTAGAACATTAAGCTAGTTAAACACAACTTAATTACTTAATCTGAATCAATTTTTAATTAACCTTACCATATGGTTCCAAAAATTCCAATTAGTCTATTCATGTATTCAATTTTGGTTTCTGACGCCAATAAGGCCTTCAATTTCAGACTTAGAGTAGAAATCACAACAGATAATTTTCAAATTGAACATGTATACTCAAATTAATCACATGGCATATATCACAATTAATATTTAACACATAATGGAATAAATATAATCATGATATGCATGTTGGAGTCGTCACAGTGTTCTCCTCTTTAAGAAGTTTGGTCTTTCAAACTTACATTACCTTTTATCAAAAACAGGTCAAATACCTTGGTCTCATATCATTCTCCTTTGTCACAGAAGTTTGATTTATTTCTCAATCATCTAGCAGTTCACAGTTCAATTCAATCATTCAGTTAAATGATCCATCATAGTCATTCCAAGTTATTCAGGTTTATAAAGTAGATCCAGATATTAATTTCATGGTAGCAAAGGTAATGCCGAAACAAACAATCACATGTTGTACATAATTCACATATCCCCATAGCCCTAATCGTGGAATACGATGACACTGAGTAGTCAATCATAGAGCATACTAAATTCGCATACTTCCAGATAGTCGAGGTTTTTAACCTTAATAGTGTTCATAATCAAAATAGTTTGCGGTTCACAATTCCTATAGCATGAATTGCAATATTTGAAAATACTGAAGCAACTAGTCTCTCATATAATACATATTTTGATCAGTCAAAGGTAAACGTTCAAATATTGTTTATAAGCAAATTGGTCTGCTGTTAACGGTTCCCATAGCATCGGATTACAAATGCGGAAATACAGAAGTAGTCAATCTTTAACATAATACATGTGTTCCCAATCAATCAAAGGTACATGTTTAAATACTATTCATAATCACATAGTCTGCTATTGATAATTCACATAAGGTCTTCAAGGTGGTAAGCATTCAAATTAAACACATGTTCTTGGTCCATCAATTCTCTGAGCATCAGATTTAAGACATGGTAACATAGAAGTAGGCATTCTCTAGAACAATCAATTACTGGACTTGAACGATTCAGTTTATCTATAACATATATGTCCCCAATAGTTCAAGGTTGATTCTCACTAATGTTTATGATTAGATCAATGTGTTGGCAATCCATATAAAGTCTTCTAAATAAGTCAAGTATTCAAAATAAATTCAAGTTCTAGGGCTGTCAATTTCCTTGACAATAGTATTAATCCGGTCATTTGTTCATGAACAATTAATCTCTTGTAAACAAAATCAAGTTAGATAATGGTTCTCAAATTAGGTAAAGGTCTCATCAGATCAAATTAAACAAAGGTCCTATCAGATCAAATCAGATGAAGGTTTTATTAGATCAAATCAAATAAAGGTTCTACCCCATCATTCTCAAATAAGGTACATTTGGTTCTATAGGTCACATTCCACTTGCTTAGGCATACAGTCAATAGTTCCACAATCTTTCTAAGTTCATCAGTCCTCAAAATCATATCATGATAGTTCATATCATGAGGTATGTGCATATTTAATATAGCAGTTCCCAAATAAGCCTTACATGTAGGTATACAGGTACACAATAACACATCATACAAAGTTCCTCGGTTGCATATAGTATAGGGGCTTCGTTATGTTGGAGTTCCAAACAAGTCATATAATCACAAAATCATGGTTCCCATAGTCTGGTTGAATAATCTAGTCAATCTTTAAATAAGCAAGGTACATAGTCACACATAATATAGAGTTCATTGTTTGGGGTGCCCAACTCAGTCACATAATCACAGAATCATAGCCCCGATGGTCTAGTTAGTGGGGACAAGTAATAGGACAAATCATTCCTAGAAAAGGTATAGATATATATGTATGTCAAGAATCAATTAACATTCCAAGCAAAGGTATATATATTTATAAGGGTCCAGAATCAATCAACACATAGGCATTCATTTACAAACAGTAAAGGTACCTAGGACAACGGTCTCAGTATTCTGAGTATGCCCTGGGACGAGTGCAAAAAGTCTTCCTTGTCTAAGTGTATCCTTTGTCGCAGCAGATCATGTAGTATTTCTTGGCATAAGGATCTATTCGGTCGAGCTAATGGTTGGCCTTCCACCTCTTTGTTCAGGATAGTCCTTCACCATATGGCCTATTTTACCACACCGAAAATAAGCTCCCAAAATACGATACTAGACTCCCCAATGTCTCTTACCACATTCATTGCACACTGGCACAGAATCCCTAGTGGAATCAAGAGTACTGGATGTTCCCCAATTTTGCTTATTAGACGACATTGACCCCTTATTTGAATAAGAGTCTTGTCGTTTCCTTTTCCATTTAGGCGGTTAGTTATGTGAGGCCATGTTTAATTCAAACATCAAAGCCCTGTCTAGAACATCCACATACTTGGGCAATTTCAGAACATTGACTTTCTCTAGGATTTCATTTCGGAGTCCACCCTCAAACTTGCACTGTGCCTATGACCTCTCTGCTTATGTTATCATATACTCTGATTACTTGGGATGTGGGAACAAAGTCCACTGGTTTAAGGCCAATTGCATAGGTGGTGCGAGAAAGGCAGGCATTGATGGTCGAACCGGTATCAACAAACACCACCGGCATCCATTTCTCCCTGCACTCTACAGATATGTACAAAGGTTTGTTGTGGGCCAAGCCTTCTGGCGGCAGTTCTTTATCAGAGAAGGTCAGAGTTGGCCTGACACCACTTGGGAAGACCAACCCCACAAGCTATTTAGGTGTAGTATCAATGGACAATTTAGCCTTGTCCATTGCCGACAACACTGCCTGTCGGTGCACCAAGAGGCCATGAGAAGACCCTAAATCAAGAGGTCAGCCTGGATTTTCTTGAGCTATTTCAGCACTACCTCCTCGCCTAGCTATTTCTCTTTCTGTTTCTCAGCCTCTCTGTCTTTTCCAGATGCTTTAGTTTGTTCTAAGCGTGGCAGCTTAAAATACCACCCACTTCTTGTCATATGGTCTATTTCTTCAGCATACCACGTGTTGTCCAGAAGGAATTTGCCCCAGTCTTCATCGGTGTGGGCCAAATGTAGATCATCATCATTCCACCATTTACCCTCAACAGCTGACAAACAATTGTTTGGCTCCGCTTATATCACTTTCACATCACAAGTATCCCCCATAGGGTGTTGGACTATTATAGCTTCCTGGTTGTCTTCAACCATTTGTTGTTCAAACTACCTCAATACAGCTTCATGTTCCGTGTCCATAGTGCTCACAGCGCCTAGTTCCTGAGCTAAATTTTTTATGCCAGCATTCTCCGGTAGTTTTCCTTTCTCATCGGCCTTTTTTGCCACTACAACAATCCCTGCTTCCTTTCCTTCCTGTTTTATTTCAGTTCATTTCTCCTTATCTGGCTCATCACTCAGTCACCCAGAGTTGTTAATTGATCCGTTCAAGTTGAACGAGCCAATTCGTACATCCCCCTGATCCTTCTCGTTAAAGAACTGTAAATTTTCCAAGTCCTCATTGAGTTCTGCTAGATCATCCAACCCCTAGCTCAAGCCATCCTCTCTGATGACATTGATGTCTACCAGGACTGGCAACACCAATTCGGGCTTGATTTGACCAGTTGGCACAATGTAGCAGCTTGAGTCATACACCTTGTCAGATAAGTCTTCAGGGCACTACGGTAGCGGACTAATACATTCCTCCAAGGTAGACTGTCCTTCCACTGTAAGCATTACCACAGGCTTAGGTTGTGGTTTGGACGTGTCCATCATGCACAAATCTGCACCTTCTGGAATGAATAACGTCAGTTTTGGTAGATGGGAGGGGGTAATATATATGCTGGGTTCATAAGGGATGGCCAGTGTATGGATCAAGTTAAGATTTCGAGGCGGGGGGACTTCATTATGGGCTGGGAGTGGATTTGTGGTCACATTGGGTTTTGAGGTGGAGCGATCACCATGTTGTCAATGAGATCTTGAATCTCATGATGCAATCGAAAGCATTGGTCGGTATCATGACCATGCTGTTGGTGAAACGCACAGTATTTTGCGGGGTTGTGTTTGGGTGGAAGAGGATCAGGCAATGGACGGGGTTCTACTGGTTTGAGGTGCCCTTTCTTGACTAGCACTTTCATGGCTTGAGATAGGGTCATGTACAACTAGTTGAAAGTCCTCTGGGATCGGATAGGGTTGGACGGTGTTTGTGAGCTTGTATTGGCAGATGGGTCGGTAGTCTTGGTTGTGCTGGCAACGCTTACATCTAACGGCCTCGTAGCTGTGCTACCACTAGTAGCATTGGAACTGAGGACAAACGGCCATTTTGCCAGCTCCTTTTCATCTGTGTTCAGCCCTTGCTTCATGGCATCTTCGATTTGCACTCCCATTTCATAGAGTTCTGCAAATGTGAACAGAGGTAGGACGATTATCTTTTGCAATAGTTTGCCATGCAGATTCCGAACAACCGTCTTATTTGATCCTTCTCAGAAGGCCTCATGGTCATCATTAAGGCTTTAGCTCTCCACCTTGTCACAAATTCAGAGGAGCCCTCCTTTGGCTCTTGGCGTGTTACTTCGAGATCACAAGTTGTGACCTCGATTTGAGTATTGTACGAATGCTGCACAATGAAGGCCTCGACCATCTCCTCCCAATTCTACTTGATAGAGTCTTCTAACTTAGCATACCATATGGCTGCTTTACAAGAAATGGTACAGCCAAAGAGAGACAGCTTCTGTAGTCTAGTTAGGCCCATCGGCCGCAAGATGTCTGAAACCAGCCGTAGGTGAACAATTAGATCTCCAGAGTTGTCGAATCGATCGATGTGCGGAATTTTGAACCGATCTGACAATGTCACTGTAGAATCGGTATATCCGTCCTCTATGTCCGAGATAGAGTTAACCCCTTGTGCTCTCTTGAATAACTTCTCCAGTTTATTGACCTTGAATATGCTTGGGTCAACCTTAAACTCAAACGAAGCCTCAATTTAATACATAGGTGCTTTGGAGGCTTGTGCTGGGATTGGCTCTGCTGGATTGCCTTGGCTTTCTTGGACATTGGTAGTATGAACAGTGGCTCCGTGTGCTGGGATACCCGTGGGAGGTGCATGGGATGCAAAGGTTACAGCCGGCTGCGGTTGCTATTGTTGTAGCTTGTTTATTACCTCGACCTGACGGGCCGTGACCTCGGCTTGACGGGCCGTATCTTGCTGTAAGGTTTCAAACGTCTGCTGCAGATGATGTATCAATTCTTCCATACTTACAGGGGGATACTGTGTCATCGGAATAGGCGAGTGATATCGTGCTGGACTAGAAGTAGAAGACTGTCCCTGAGCTGAACTGGACACAGGTGAATTGAGGGGTGACTACTGTAAAAATTGAATCGGTGAGTTCTGCCTAATCCTCCTCCGTCTTGTAATCGGTGGGAGTGAAGTAAACATGGGCTATCCTCGAACAAGATCCTCGGCTTTGCAAAGCCTTCCGACACGGGTCCAGAGTACTTGGGAGATATACAAACTTTCTGAAGCTATGGTGTTAAACTACATAGCAAAAGAAATAAAGCAAAAGAAAGCAGCAATCAGAAACCGCACAACACCTCAGCTAAGACGCTATCAACACAGATATGATCAGAGCTATAGGACTGCACTCCACATTGAAATCAGCTCCCAAAACAGATATACTGTTTCACTATAAAGCACATACTAGTTAAGTGAGAACCAAAACACCCCTATGAAGGGATAGGGTTACCCTGTCCTAATTTCGTCAGGAACTAGGGTTCACTATTCAAACAAAGTAGTTTCACGCAATCCTGAATTTCGGGTAAACATCCTATCCTAGTTTGGAACACCCTCTAATGCTTTTCTATATGCAACTAGGCTGAATGGTCAAAAATGGTATCTCAGCAAGACTACCTAATATACCTCTCACACCTAACACCGAGAAGTGAAAGGAGGATCAAATGGTACAGCGGTAGTCTAGATCCAAGGGTTGTGTTCCCAACATGGCAGAGCCCATGATTGGTTAACCTTTTGGCAAGCCTTTTGGGTGAGCCTCCAGCAAACCGTCTAGGAATAGCAGATGGCAAACACAGTGACTTTAGCGCACTAATGCAAATGCAATGCAAGAAATGTATAAGTGAAGATAAAATTTCACATCATGAATTTCAAGTCAAGTTCTCTAAATTTCCCTAGTAGAGTTGCCAGAAACTGTAACTTAACTTTTCGTGCCCCCTTTTGGAAGACGAATAAGCCCTACAGTATCGGACTTCCACAGTTCTGAATCTGATCTCATAAGTGCAATGTGAAATAGATAAACACCAAAGAGTCCAAATCCAGCAAATCTTTTTGGAAAATCGATTTTGAATCAAATTTCCAAAAATTGACCGCTTTGCCAGATACAGAGTCGCCACCTAAATATTTTTGAAAAATTTAGGAAACCCATGACTCACACCAAAGGCCACGTGTCCATCATCACCAAGATTGTCTTAGCTCGGGAACTTAGGTACGAGAGAAGAAGTTCATGAATTGAGCACCCTCGCTCGCCCGATCAAAGATCGGCCTTTATTAATCATGATATGAATCTTATCTACATTATATGCTCTTGTTCTGATTATTAGGCTAGCATTACTATGTGATGCGCACACATGCAATTATAGACTGTTTTGCCAAAATTGAATCATTTTGATTTCATGTTTGTTTTCGAAAATTGTTTGCGAATGTGCCACTTGAAAAAAATGGGCTTAGATATACATGAATCAAACCATCCCAATTCAAGCAACTGGCCTTCATTTGCAGGCATTCAAACAATATATCAATTAAGCACTTAGCCTCATGGTGAACATGCTTTGACATGGAAACACTAATATACAATGCAATATGCTAAAACAAATAAAAGCTCACATAGTACTCCAAGCCAAAAAGATAACAAATTTAGAAAAATGCATGATCCTAACTATGTAATATGACTAATACAACACATACGATATGCAATTTACTAAGCTCGGTTACTAATATGTCATATGAATCAATTTGATAACATGCGGTCTAAGCACGTATTCAAAAAAGTATTAACTAACAATGCAAGTTAGAATGATGAACCGAGCTCAATGCATGCAAGGCAAGTGGATGCAAGGCATGAGAGATGCTAAACAAAATATGATACCCTAATCTAACTATCATAAGTTGGTAAATAAAAGGGAGAAAGACGTGGGGTTGGAAGACATACATATTATTACAACATTTGCGCCCTAGCTATTAACTAGCTAAGCTAATTAACTAGCTATTACAAACCAAAATGAATAAATTAGCTATCAACTATTCTAGCTAATTATTACAACAACAAATTAATTAACTATTCTAACTAATTAACTAATTATTACAAGACAAAATTAAAATAACTAGCTAGCTAACTAATTATTTATAACACTTTACAAAATTAACTAGCTATAACTAATTAATTACAACAAATAACTAAGCTAAGTAATTAAACTAAACAGTCTCGGGAAGCGAGGAGTTCTTATACATGCGCGCTGATTTCCACCCGAAAAAAGCCGTTGTTTTGCTGCCAGGAAGCCTCTATTGCATAGTTAGAACACTTATGCTGTTTTTCACCTAAAAACCAACTCTGTTCCATTTCAAAAAGCCATTGCTGGGTTTTGCAAAGGTGGTCGGCAGGCTAGAAGTGATGGCCTACCGTCCCCAAATGGTGGCCTGCCGGCCACTGATGTTTGGTCTTTCTTGCTGCAACAGAGAACAAACAGAGCAAGCACAAGGTATTCTCAAGGGTTGTTTGCACAACTTACCCCTCCTTATCATCAAACAGCACAAAGGACTAGTAAACTTTGATTCATAAACCATAAATCGATGCAATTTCATTGCATGATGGCCTGTGAACCAAAGGGTGCAAGTTCAATAAATGCAACAAATAAGACTCTCAAACCCCCTCCCTATCATGGATTGATCAAGGGAAGTGGTTGACAATGATTCTTGAACCGTTTACATCACTAACAAGTATGAAACGATTCAAGACTCAAGGGTTCAATTAACGTCCGATTGAACCCTAACCAAGTTATTATCTTGCATCACTTTTAGTCCTCATTTTATTACTCCATTTTAATTACCAACCATTCCTTAGTAATTTAAGTCCAAAGATGAGATTTAAGTCCTCTAATGGAAAGAAGCATCAAACCAAGAATTGTTTTAGACATGAGAGAAGTGTCATGCTGTTAATAATGAACCCCCAAAGGGATTAAACCATTAAGCACAAGACCTCAATCTCAAGCTTTAAACTAACAAGTAGTTTGAACAAACTTTCAAAGCAAAGCAAAAGCAAAGAAAGGAGGGAGGTTGCAGAGGTGATTAAAAGTGACCACAAGTATGGAAAGCCATAAATAAGTGCTATCAACTCAAATAGGATGGTAGCTAAGGCCTAGACCACCAAACCTATGAGGACAATTACACTACAAGTATGCAATACAAAGCCCAAATGCAACAAGCAACTAAATATAGTCCTAAAATAGTGCTAAATAAGCCCTAAAACATGCTGGAATTAAGACAAAAATAGCTAGAACAATAAGCTAAAACATGGAGCTATGTAAGCTAGTAAACAAGACACAAAGAGGGGAGGCTAACCCCTCCAATTTTGGACTTCAAAACAAAATTTTAGCCACTAAAATAACTCTGAAAATCAGTATTTAAAAGCTTGAAAAAAGATAGTGTAAAGGTGGGAAACACAAGGGTAAAGGCTAGAGAAGCAAGGAGGAAAGAAAGGTGAACCACCCCTCCACCCTTTAAGGCCTTAAACCACAAGTTTCAGCCCAAAATTACAAAGCTTATATAGCTCAAAAATAGTAGGAAAAGTAGTAGGAAAACAGTAGAAAAATAGTAGAAAAATAGCAAACAAAACCAAGGAAACAAATCAAGCCTTATACCTCTTGAAGAGGAGAGTACTTCAAAGAAACAATTCAACACATACACACCCTCAAGAGCTCATAGAGGGCTCAAAAAGTACCTCAGCTCAAAGAGGGTAAGGTTTGGTTTAGAGTGTATAGGCAAAGGCTCAAGATATTTGCAAAAGAGAGAGAGAGAATTGTAGGGAGAGAGAAAATAATTTGCTCCAAAAATTTTCTAACCTTGAAAGCAAGAGAGGAGGTCCTCTCTATATAGAAAAATATCACACTCCCTCAGAAATATCAATACATACACGTGTAAGAAAGTGCATGCATCTGTGCCAACAACTAGCATAGTTGGCAAAAAATATCTACAAAACACACTTGTACCCGGCAGGCTACTAATGGTGGCTGGTAGGCCACACCAGTGGCCGGCAGGCCACTAAGGTTTTTAGGCTTGAAAAACATGGGGTTTTGGTCCAAAACAAGGCAAGAGGTGTATAGGGTTTAAAGGCTCAAAGCTGTGGCATTTCGTTGAGGACTTCCGAGCACTTAACAAGCATATACACATTGATCATTAGGTGAGAAAGTGGTGACGTCCAAGTCGCAAGGGTGGTCAAAAATGGGTTGTCTACACTTCCCGGCTATCCTCATTCCTTTCTTCTTCAAACTACCTCACTGTAGCTTCTTGCTTAGTGTCCACAGTATTCAAAGTGCCCACTTCATGAGCTGGGTTTTCTATGCCAGCGTTCTCTGGCAACTTCCTTTCTTATTGGCCCTTCTGGCCACTACAGCGATCTCCGTTTATTTTTCCTTTGGTTTCATTTCATTTCTTTCGTCCTTATCTGGTCCATCACTCAGCCATCCAAAGTTGTCCGTTGATCCGTTCAGGTTGAACCACCCGATTTGTACATCCCCCTGATCTTGCTCGTCAAAGAACTGCAGATTGTCCAAGTTCTCCTCGAGTTCTGCTAGATCATCCAACCCCTGGCTCAGGCCATCTTGCCTAACCAAATTGATGTCTACCAAAGCTGGCAGCACTAATTCGGGCTTGATTCGACGAGTTGGCACAATGTAGCAACTCGGATCGTACACCTCATCTGGTAAGTCCTCAGGATACTCCGGCAACGGACTTGTCCCTTCCTCCAAGGTTGACTACCCCTTCTACTGTAAGGATCACCCACGGCTTGGGTTGAGGTTGGACGTATCCATTATGCACAGATCCGTGAACGTCGGTTTTGGTAGGTGGGAGGAGGTAATATATACGTTGGGTCGTAAAGGGGTGGCTAGTGTATGGATCAGGTTAAGATTTCGAGCGGTGGGGGACTTGATTATGGGCTGGGAGTGGATTTGTGGTCACGTTGGATTTTTGAGGTAGAGCGATCACCTGTTGTCAATGAGATCCTGAATCTCATGAGGTAATCAAAAGCACTGGTCGGTATCATGACCATGCTGTTGGTGAAACATGCAGTATTTTTCAGGGTTGTGTTTGGGTGGAACAGGTACAGGATCAAGTAATGAGCGGGTTCTAATGGTTTAAGGTGCCCTTTTTTGACTAGCACCTTCATAGCTTGAGATAAGGACATCAAGGTGGTGAAAGTCCTCTGGGATTGGCCTGGGCTGGTTGGACGGTGTTGTGAGCTTGTGTTGGCAAGGGGTCGCAGTCTTGGTTGTGGTGACTCCCCCTCCTTCTACTGTAAGGATCACCACAGGCTTGGGTTGAGGGTTGGACGTATCCATTATGCACAGATCCGTGAACGTCAGTTTTGGTAGGTGGGAGGAGGTAATATATACGTTGGGGTCGTAAGGGGTGGCTAGTGTATGGATCAGGTTAAGATTTCGAGGTGGGGGGACTTGATTATGGGCTGGGAGTGGATTTGTGGTCACGTTGGATTTTTGAGGTAGAGCGATCACCTTGTTGTCAATGAGATCCTGAATCTCATGAGGTAATCAAAAGCACTGGTCGGTATCATGACCATGCTGTTGGTGAAACATGCAGTATTTTGCAGGGTTGTGTTTGGGTGGAACAAGATCAAGTAATGAGCGGGGTTCTAATGGTTTAAGGTGCCCTTTTTTGACTAGCACCTTCATAGCTTGAGATAAGGACATGTTAAGTTGGTTGAAAGTCCTCTGGGATTGGCCTGGGTTGGACGGTGTTTGTGAGCTTGTGTTGGCAAAGGGGTCGGCAGTCTTGGTTGTGGTGACAATGCTTACATCTAACGGTCTCGCAGCTGTGCTACCACTGGTCGCATTGGAACTCTGGACAAACGACCTTTTTTCTAGCTCTTTCTCATCTGTAATAAGCTCCTGCTTCATGGCGTCTTCGATTTGCACCCCCATTTCATGGAGTTCTGTAGATGTGAACAGAGGTAGGACAATCATCTTTTGCAGCAACTTACCGTGCAAATTCCGAATAACCATCCTAATTTGATCCTTCTCAAAAGGCCTTGTGGTCATCATTGAGGCCTTAGCTCTCCACCTTGTCACAAATTCAGAGAAGCCCTCCTTCGGCTCTTGGCGTGTTGCCTCAAGATCACGAGTTGTGACCTCGATTTGAGTATTGTACGAATACTACGAAATGAAGGCCTCGACCATCTCTTTCCATTTCTTTTTGACAGAGTCTTCCAACTTCGCATACCATATGGCCGCTATACTTGACATGGTACGGCCAAAGAGAGACAACTTTTGTAGTCTAGTCAGGCCCATCGGTTGCAAGATGTCTTAAAACAGCCGTAGATGAACCATAGGATCTCCGGAACCATCGAATCGATCAATGTGTGGCATTTTGAACCGATCTGGCAATGTCATTGCAGAATCGGTATACCTTTCCTCTATGTCAGGGATGGAGTTAACCCCTTGTGCTCTCTTGAATAACTTCTCCAGTTTATTGACCTTGAGTATAGTTAGGTCAACCTCAAACTCAAACGGAGCCTTAGTCTGATAAAAGGTGCTTTGGAGGCTTGTGCTGGGATTGGCTTTGCTAGATTACCCTGATTTTCTTGGACATTGATAGTATGAGTAGTGGCTCCAGGTGCTGGGATACCCATAGGAGTTGCATGGGACGCAGAGGCCGCAGCTTGCTGTGGTTGCTGTTGTTGTAGCTTGTTTATAACCTCGGCCTGATGAGCCGTGACCTCGGCTTGGCGGGCAACGTTTTGCTATAGGATTTCAACTGTCTGCTGCAGATGATGCATCAAGTCTTCCATACTGACTGGGGAATACTGTGTCATTGGAATAAATGAGTGATCTCATGTTGGACCAGAAGTAGATGACTGTCCCTAAGCTGAACTGGACACAAGTGAATTGAGGGGTGACTGCTGTAAAAACTGAACCGATGAATTCTGTCTATTTCTCCTCCGTCTTGTAACCGGTGGGAGTGAGGTAAGCATGGGCTGTCCCCGAACAAGATCCCCAACTTTGCGAAGTCTTTTGACTCGAGTCTAGAGTATTTGAGGGATATTCGAACCTTTTGAAGCTATGATGTTAAACTACTTAGCAAAAGAAACAAAGCAAAAATAGCAGTAATCAGAAACCGCACAACACCTTAGCTAATGATGTTATCAACCCAGACATGATCACAGCTGAAGAACTGTACTCCACATTGAATTCCGCTCCCAAAACAGATACGAAACTTGCAACTGCTATGCACGTTCCTGTACAGTTTCACTGTAAAACACATACCAGTTAAGTGAGAGCCAAAACACCCCTATGAGGGGGTAGGGTTACCCTGTCCTAGTTTCGTCAGGAACTAAGGTTCACTATTCAAACAAAGCGGTTTTCACGCAAGCCTATATTTCAAGTGAGCATCCTGTCCTAGTTTGGATCAGTCACTAAGGCTTTTGTATATGCAACTAGGCCAAATGGTCAAAGAGGGTACCTTAGCAAGACCACCTAATATACCTCTCACACATAACACCGAGAAGTGAAAGGAGGATCAAACGGTACATCGGTAGTCCAGATCCAAGGGTTGTGTTCCCAACATGGCAGAGCCCACAATCGGTCAGCCTTTTGGCAAGCCTTTTGGGCGAGCCTCCGGCAAACCGTCCAGGAATAGCAGATGGCAAACACAGTGACTTAAGCGCACCAATGCAAATGGAAATGCAAAGAAACATGTAAGTGTAGATAAAATTTCACATCATGAATTTCAAGTCAAGTTCTCTAAATTTCCCCAGTAGAGTCGCTAGAAACTGAAGCTTGACTTTTTGTGCTCCTTTTGGAAGATGAATAAGCTCTACAGTATCGGACTCCCGCGATTTTGAATCTGATCTCACAAGTGCAATGTGAAATAGATAAACACTAAAAAGTCCAAATCCGGCAAATATTTTGAAAAATCAATTTTGAATCAAAATGCCAAAAATGGACTGCTTTGCCAAATACAAAGTCGCCACCTAAATGTTTTTGGGAAATTTAGGAAACCTATGACTCGTGCCAAAGGCCATGTCTCCGTCATCACCAAGATTGTCTCGACTCGGGAACTTAGGTACGAGAGGGGAAGGTCATGAATTGAGCACCCTCCGCTCGCTCGATCAAAGATCGGCCTTTACTAATCATGATGTGAATCTTATTTACATTATATGCTCTTGTTCCGATTTATTAGGCTAACTTACTATGTGATGCACACACAAGTATAGACTATTTTGCCAAAATTGTAAAATTTGATTTCTTGTTTTTAAAAAAAATTAGTTTGTGAATGTGTGACTTGAAAAAGTGGGCTTAGATGTATATTAATCAAACTATCCCAATTCAAGCAACTAGCCTTTATCCATAGGCATTTAAACAGTATATCAATTAAGCACTTAGCCTCATGGCAAGCATGCTAAACATGGAAACACCCACACATATGCAATATGCTAAAGCAAATAAAATGCTCACCTAGTACTCCGAGGCAAGCCTAAAAGAGAAACTAGTTAGAAAAATGCATGATCCTAACTAATGCAACACGGCTAATGCAACACATGCGATATGTAACTAATAGGCTTGGCTACTAATTATGACGTGTAAATCAATTTGATAGCATGCAGTCTAAGCACGTATTCAAAGAAGTATTAACTAACAAAGCAAGTTAGAATGATGCGTCGAGCTCAATGCATGCAAGACAATGGATACAAGGCATGAGAGATGCTAAACAAAATATGATGCCCTAAACTAACCATCATAAGAAAGTAAATAAAAGGAGAAAGACGTAAGGTTGGAAGACATATACATTATTACATTGTTTCCCACATGCAGGAGTGCTCGAATAAACTAACTAGCTAAGCTAATTACTACGAACTAACTAACTATTACAAACCGAATTAACTAACTACGCTAGCTAGTTATTACAACATCACAATTAATGAACTACTCTAGCTAATTAGTACACTAATTAGAACTAATGAAGTAAGTACACTAATTAATTAATTACAAATTCTAATTAACTAACTATATAGTGTGTGAGGCCAATCAACTGTATACCCAGCTGGTGGGACATGCTGTCAGGTAAATTAAATTAGGGGCAACGCCAAGCTACATCGACTGCAGATCAATTATACATCCAATCACACCACAATCCCTCTGAAGGGAAATCTATTAGCTGTTGGTGAAAAAAGTAAGCTCTAGACGAGTACTCGGGGCAAGGGTCCACCACTTTCAGCTTATCCATCAACCATACCTGGGGAGGGATGAAAAATAGGAGAGATTAAAGAATAGAGAGATGGATGTTGAGGGAAAAGTAAGGAAAGGGCTTGAGAGGAAAATAGAGAATGGGTGTTGAGTGGTGCGTGAAACATAAATAAGAAGGGTGGCAAATAAAAACTCAGAGAAGCAGCGGACTCCCTGCAAACCGAGTAGTCTCTCGCTGACGGAAAGCATCAAGGCCCATCAAAGTTTTGGCTAGGGCCAAACCCATGCAACTCTTTCCCTCTTTAAATCATTTAACCACCTCAATTAACCGCATGTTGGCTACGCCGACATTAGGGGCAAGAAGAAAGTGCGCAAGCAGGCACAAGCACAGAGCATATTGCCGATGGCCTTGCCAAAGAAGGTCACTCTTGTCACCAATAGCGGAAAATTGACGAACTAAGCCAGGGATGTCTAGTTCCCTATCATGGGCCAGAGACCGAGCCTTATGAACTGAAAGCCCATACATCCGTCTCAAAGCCAGTGCATGGCCAAAATAGGGCTGGGGCACAGTTTCTTTGCCACGCTTGGATTCCATTAATGCTTGAAATTCTTCGACCATTGGACACAGTTCTTGTGATTTGAAGTGAAACACATGTGTAATTTGGTTCCAGCATCGGATTGCGGTCTAGAGAAATGGAAAGCAAAGTGGAGTGCATCTCAAAGCGAAAAGAGCATTTAGGCCGAAACCACGAAAATTTTCCTTTTCTGAGCCATCTAAAGTGACTATCCAGTCTCGGAGTCTATTGTTGGGAAGGATCTCCATCTTGGGAGTAAAATATCAAAATCTTGATGTTTTGCTAAGATAATAGCTTAGGATCACTTTTTATAGACTTTGAGAAGGAGCAGTGTGTGACAACTGGACTGCACTGACTGACATCTTTTTTAATGCTGACCGGTTTTCATTGGGAGCTGGCCGACTCTCAATGACTGCCCAGGGCAGAGCAGTTACAGAGAAGACAGGTTCTTGCATTGGTGTACTGAAGTTGTGTTTTGAGTCTTATCTTGTTTGTTCCAAGAGTTGTTTAGCGTTTTTAGGTTGTTTTCATTTTGTTTTTCTGTCATCGAGTTATATTTTGTATTTTGACCGGTTGTAAGTTGTTATACGATTTGAGAATCAATTCAAGAGCAAGCATTCACAGTTGTAACAGTCTTGTACAAGATTATCATGCAAGCGCCATTCATTCATCACATGTCACATTATATAAGAGAAGTTATCCAAAATATTCTTTTTATAGCTAGAGGGTTCACCCCCGATCATTGTTTTCAAAAGCAAATATAGCAAAACAAAAACAAACAAACAAAAGAAAAGTCTTTAAAAACAAAATACAAGGGCCTATCTGAAGCTAGTCCCTAACTGCAAAGCAAAAGAAAAGAAAAGAAAAGTGAATCATCAAAACAACGTCACCCTCTTCCTCCTCGGCTGTAGGGGAGGTGCATCACTATTATCACTGGGGTTACTGGATTGCAAGCCAATCTCCTCTCCCTCATCCTCGGGGGTCATAGACGTGCCAAGAGACTCTTCCGAAGGTGAGCACTGCCTGGCTCGACCTCTCCCCCGATCAGCTCCTCCTTGGCCTCTCACTGGGCCTTGTCTCCTTCTCCTCCCAGTTGGAGGAGGTCTTGCGGGTGCTGCTGGCGCTGGCTTAAGCTGAAAAGAGGACAGGAATCAGCAAGGACTAACGGAAGTATAGACAGTTTGGCAACAACAGTGAACTAATGATAAAGTATACCTCAATCCTGTAGGCAGCCAGAGCGGTCTGTCTCCTCTGCACTATGAGAAGTAGTCGGCCAATCGTCCGAAGGAGGTCATCAGTATACGCCCTGGGTACTTGTAAAAGGAAGAGCATTTGAGAACAGTGAGTAGAAATAATAGGGTACAGTGAACAAAAATAATAGAGGATAGCAAAAGTAAGGTTCAGTGGGTAGAAGTATAAAAGGAATATGTACCTACTCAATGTCGAGAGTGATCACCAATTTACGATCCCTCACCTCGATATGCTCAAGGGAAATCTGCTTAATCACCCCATTCAGTAGCATGTATACGACCTCGGTGGGAATCGCAGGAAGCCCAAGAATGAGGGTGGCAGCCTTAAGAAGTACGTAAGGTGCGGCAGCAAGGGTACCTCTAGCAGCAACGGCGGCGGCCTCAGGAAATGCGCTGGCTACACCCCTGGTAAGAGGCACCATCAGCCGGTCCCGCAAGAATGCAGTGAAAGCTTGTGGTACCAGTCACCATCCTCCCCCAACATAAGGAAGTCAACCTGGGGTCCGTCGCGAAGATCATCAACTACCATCATACTGGAAGGAGGAGGATGTGGAATGTCGGGATCAGCTACGCCTTGGGTCTGACAGATAAACCGCTCTCCCAAGTAATATGCTCGGCCAAAGGGATCCTCGAACAAAATCCTTATAGTAAAGGCATGCCATGCGGCAACATAGGTCACCCTCGCTACCTAAGAGATACCCACCCATGGGTCCCAGTCAACCTGTGGAAGCAGATGTCAAATGTCAAAGATCTAAGCAGTATGGAAATACAGTATTGAAACAGTGTAGTGCAGAAACAGTATAGTATAGAAACAGTGTAGTATGCATACAGTATGTAAAGGTTAAAGGTTAATATTTTGTTACCTGGTTCGCAGTGATCGTGTCAAAGAAATGCTGAAAGTAAAGGAAGTCTTGGTCTATGCGGCGGCGTCGCTCAAATCGGGAGTCGTAGTACCGGGAGCGGGGTACTGACAACTTAATCGGTCTCACTGGGACCGAAGCAAGGGAGGTTAAATATGTGTAAACCCATTGCTGCAAAAAAAGGGTAGATAAGCAGTTGTGAACAACGCAGTTGTGAGCAGAGCAGTTATGGATATAGTAGACAAGCAGATATAAACAGGAAATATAAAGAAAAGCAGGAAAGCGAAGTGTGAAATGTACCTCCCAGACTCTCCAGTAGCCACCAAGTAAGTCCGCCTTGCAGCGGGATGTAGAGCTCATATAGCAGTATAGGGTGGCCAGGCATCACCACCCTAGTCATACTCCCTCACCCGCTAAAGATGTACTCATGCCCCAAAGAGATATAGCCCCACAGTATTTTCCCTGTTTGCAAACAGGGTAGTAACGAGGAGATACAGAAGGAATTCGCCAGCGTACTAGGCGACCTCATCCGAAGTAGCTGGCTGAAGATTGGAGAAGTGCTCCAAGAACCAACTGTTCCTCACCATCCTAGGTCCAGTAGTGTCTAGGGTCGATCCAAGGAGGAGAATCTGTGTGGCCCTCCACTGTGCCATGTCAAGATCGAAAGGGATCGGGCCACCAACTCTGACCCACAGGCCGGTGAGCATCGAAAAGTCGTACTGGGTTAGAGTCATCTCCTCGATCGACGAGAAGTGGAACGAGTCTGTGGTGTCCCACCATCTCTCTACTAAGGCCCTGTAGAGTAGTGGCTTAGCCCTCATCTGTGTGAGCCCTGAACAAAAAGACCTGAAGCCGGCCGCGTCGAACAATTCTCGAACCTTTGCAAGAAGCCTCTCGTACCAGTGGCTAGGGCCAGAAATAGACCCGTAGCCTTTGATCCTCCTGGCCATCACTGCAGTATGGGGATGTTGTCAGTGTTCGCGATACCTTGAAAGGAATTCAAATAAATGCTCAAACAGGAAAAGAATAGTGCTTACTGTAGAGGCATCGGTGGACAAGTGCTCGGTGGGCTTCCGCAGTAGGATGTCCTCGTCAATCCCCGGAATGAGGCCCTCAAATTGCAGTATACCTCTTGGGGTCAGAGCGTGTGTACATGGCTAGTAGGTATCCACCTCAAATGGTCTGTCAGCAAGAGGAGGCAATACCAGCTCAGGAATGGGAGGAAGGATATCCTTGGCCTCTATGTCCTCTCCTAGGACGGCTCCAATATCAATAACAGGGTCGGGGATGGGGAGTTCACGGCTAGCCATGGAGGGAAAGCGAGGAAGGTAAGGAAAAATGAAGAAAAATGTGTGGGTGAGTGAGATTAGGCGAAAAACCCCAAATGCTAAACCCTAGGAGAGAGAAAGTAAAGAGAAAAAAAAAATAAGAGGAAGAGGGGAAAGTGTGGGTAAAGATAGTGAGAATGAGCCAAAAAACCAAGAGAAACCCAAAATTCAACGAAATCAAATTTTGTTCGGCTTAAAATGTAGAGGAGTGAGAGGGTTTTCAAAGAAAAATTCGCTAGGGCTGTTG
The DNA here is from genome assembly GCA_030407325.1 of Camellia japonica. Lineage (NCBI taxonomy): Eukaryota > Viridiplantae > Streptophyta > Magnoliopsida > Ericales > Theaceae > Camellia > Camellia japonica. Next base: position 33,981,682 of record JAPPVO010000013.1, read on the forward strand.
GGTTTTGCAAAAATAGGAAAAATGTAGCGAGTGGAGGATCCTAGAAAGAGAGGGAGAGGTTTTTTCAAGCATGGGTATGCATGAAATGAAGGTTGAAATGGGGGTTAAATCAACCACGATCATGGTTTTACTTATTCTGTCCCTACCGCCATCGCGAGCCGGCCGGCTCCAAATGCAAACCAGTTCATTTTTTTTTTATTTATAATTTTGTTCTTTATTATTTTATTTTTGTGCATCTCAGTGTTGGGCCTTGGTTAAAAGAATATATATATATATATATATATATATATATGTAGAGAGTAGAAGCAGAAAAACAGAAAAACAAAATAGGGGAAAAACAAAGAAAAGAGAGAGAAGGGAAAAGAGTGGAAAAGAAAGTGAGCAAAAAGGGGGAGAACATAAAGAAAGAGAAAATAAAAGAAAAACAAAAGCAAGGAAAAGCAGGTGAAGAGTTTTGTATTTTGCTCGGTTTCAATTTGATTAATTCGCAGGTGTTTACATTAGTTATTGTTTAAGTCAAATTTTATCAGTTCGTAGTTGGGTATTTTATTAATTAGTTTGAGCTCATAATTTTTTTTGTTTAAAGTTGTTTCGAGGTCATACTTATTTCGCTACTCTCTTCGTCAATTCATGTTTTAGTCTATCATCTCTTTGTTTTGAGCATTTAATTGACAAACTTGCTCTTAATTTGCTAATTTGAGCCCAGTTTTCGGATCGGTGCGTTCCCTTTTGAATTGTTAGTTCGTGTTTATTACTTTTCCTGTGGAGTTCATGGCTTCGTTCTCCGACGCCTCCATGGGGATGAGTTTATCTCGTTCTTTTCTGAAGTTGTTTACTTCTCTATCGGACCTATCTTTCCTCATTTCGCGTGCAATGTGTTAGGAGTGCTTTTCTAGGTTAAAAATAGCACGTGTGCCTGTTTGTTCACACCATCTTTTCTCTTCTCATGTGCGATGAGTTAAGAGTGCTTTTCTTGGTTAAAAATAGTAGGTGCGCCTGTTGTTCACACCATCTTTCCCCCTCTCGCGTGCGATGCGTTAGGAGTGCTTTTCTCGGTTAAAAATAGCAGGTGCGCCTGTTTGTTCACACCATCTTTCCTCCTCTTGCGTGCGACGCATTAGGAGTGCTTTTCTCGATTAAAAACAGCAGGTGTGCCTGTTTGTTCACACCATCTTTCCTCCTTTTGTGTGTGACGCGTTAGGAGTGCTTTTCTCGGTTAAAAACAGCAGGTGTACCTGTTTGTTCACACCATCTTTCCACTTTTTGCGTGCGATGCGTTAGGAGTGCAACGCTGTAGACACCCCATTTTTGACCGTCCTCAAGACTTGGTTGTGCTTACATGTACACCCAACAACTAGTTTGATTGCTCGCCAAGTACTCGACTGCCGCGGCGGAACGTCACAGGTTTGAGCTTTCCAAACCCTGTATCCTTCCTGCCCCTTTTTTGGACCATGTGTTGGCCCTTTTTTGCATGCTTTGTGGAAGGCACTGCCGGCCCCTTTTTGGCCCTGCCGACCATGCCTTTGCCACTACCGACCATTGATGATGCCTGCCAGCCATCAATGAGCCACTGCCGGCCACCACTGATGGCTGGCAGACCCCTTGTCTCAGCAGGTTTCACGCCAGATCTTTTGAGCCAGCTGGTTTTCACTCCTCTCCCCTCCATACACGTATATGGAGGGATGAAGCTCTTGCCAAGCTTGTTTAACAAGCTTCTTCTTGTATTCTTCTATATAAGGAAGGAGCCTTATTCTATATCAGAGGTTGAAGAAAGTTTTGAAGGAGTTGTATCTCTCTCTCTCTCTCTCTCTATATATATATATATTTCTCACACACACTCTCTCTCTCTCTCTCTCTCTCTATATTGCATAGAATAGTGCCCTAAAGTCCATTTTTCTTGCACTTTTGCACTACAACACATAGCGATATACCACCATCTTTGAGCTGAGGTTCTTGAGGGGGTTACTTGAGCTCTGAAACTTGTTTTTTGGCCCCTGAGATTGTAGGTTTCGAAGTTGGTCTTCAAGGGTGAGTTTCTTCCCCTTTTTAGCATTTATTTGTACCTCATTTTGGCCATCCTTGCATATTGTTTTAGGCCTTGCTTTCAACTAAAACAATTTCTGTATTTAAGTGATTTTGAAGTTTGTTTAAGGTCTTTTTGGTGTTAGGGGTGTACAACCCTCTTGTATGCTTTGTTTGGCTTTGTTTTGGGCCATGCCTTAAGGCCTTTGAGCTAGGATTTGTTTGACCTTTTAGCCACTGAAATCCAGTGGATTTTCAGTGGTAGGCATGTGGTTTTGAAGTCTCAAATCAGAGGGGGTGGCCCCCTCTCTTCTTGTTTTTGTTTGCCTGTGTTATTGGCCTATCAAAGGAGCATGTATCCCTTTGCTTTTGAGGCTTGGTTCAGGCCCTTTTTTGTGACTTTTAGGACCTGCCTTGACTCTATCCATGGCTGGTTTGGTCATATTTTGCATGCTTCTTGTATGTGTAATGTAATCCTATTTGTGGCTCATCAAAGTAGCATGTTTGCCTGGCTTATGTTAAGTCCATTTCAGCATGTTTTTGGTGATGTTTTTCCATGACATAACTCTATCTAAAGTGGGTTTGGTCATCTTTTGCATGCTCCATATATTTGTAGAACAAATCTTGCTTACTAGCTTTATGTGCATGATGTTTTGACACATCATTCCAGCATGTTTTGGCTTTGCTCCAGCATGATTTTATTCTTATTTTGGGCTGTTCTAGGACTGTTTTGGGCTGCCATGGTCATATCACTCATGTTTTGTATAGCTATAGTGTAAATGCTTTGGCTAGCCTTGGGTTTTGTGGCCCCTACCATGCAATGCATGTGATGTTTCCATGCTTTGCCATCATCTTGAATATTATTTCAGTCCATGAAATGTGGTCATACACCTGCATTTGACATGCTTTCAATGTCTTAGAGAGTTTGTGTTTTATGCCTCATGAATGGATCATTGTGCATGCCTCTATGCTTAGGTCTTTGGTATGCCATCTTAGTGGGTTTTTGGGCTTATTTTGACATGCCATAGCTCTGATTTTCATTGGTTAAGTCATGCCATGATTGATTGTAATAGGTGTAGTGCAATCCACCTTATTTGCCTCGTATGCATCATGCCTCATGCTCTTCATGCTAGCTTGTTTTGGCTTACCTCCATATATGTTTTAGTCTCATTTTAACATGTAATAAGATTGTTTTGTGTTGCCTTTGCCATATCCTTCATGCTTTGTATAGCTGTAGTGCAATTGGCCTTGCTAGCTTTGTGTTTTGATGCTTCATGCATGCTATATTTAAGCCATTTAGATGATTTGGCATCTTTTAATGCTTCATTTCAGAGCATGTAGCATTGCCATATTCCCACTTCATTCATGCTTTAAGTGTCTTTGAGTGTTGTGCATTGTTGCCTAGTTTATGGCTTAGCTTGTATGCTTGCATGCCTCGTCTTTTGGTGCCTTTGTTTTGGTCTTATGGCTGCTGATTTGGAGCATGACTGAGGTCTACCCTTTTGGTTTAAGTCCATTGTGTATGTTATGTTTATTACATTGAGTATGCCACCATTGCATTGAGCATGCTAATTGACGTTCGCATTGAGTATGCCATCATTTGCATTGTGCATGCCATTAGCTTTGTTAGGTTGCTCATATCACATTACATGTTTGCATGCTTAAGTCATATTGCATGCTTGAGTCGCATTGTGCATGCCATGCTCGTGTTGCATTGTTGTTTGGATTAAGTGTTAATCTGAGCATGAGAAACGAAGAACGTTTCATACTTCAAGTGATGAAACGTGTCTCAATTCTTGGTCGCCGACGCTCTTGATCACACATGATAGAGTTTTAGGCTTTATATGTTTATTCGTGCCTTCATTTCACATTGATTTGCACAAGTTGGATCTTTGGCCATCATGCATCAGAATGCGTGATTGATGGTCGTGGATCCAATTATGCCTCTCCCTTGATGTTTCGAGGTGATATGGGGTGGCATAGTGCGTATATATCCTTGGAGACCCTCCCTTTTCTCTATTTTGTGCTCTGCTACAGCTTGGTGTCACAGCACATCAGTGGCCAGCAGTGCCTTGCAGATGGCCAGGAGTCCTTCATTCTTGGCCGGCAGTGCCCACTCTTGGTCGGCAGGGGGGTCGGCAGTGGCTCCCCATGGCCGGCAGGCCACTGATGCACTCCCCAGCAATGTTTTGGTAAGATTCAGCAGGAAGTTCTTGAGGACACTTTGCAGATAGAGCCTCTTGAGAGCAACCGGAGAGCTTTTCGGGACGACAACCGAGCATGCATCCTTCCTCCTTCAAGGTAGAGCTAAGGTGGCCTAGCAATCTCATTTTAATGCTTACTTGTTAGTTAGCTTTAATTTGTAATTTAATTAGTTAATTTGCTAATTAATTAAATGTTGTAATAATTAGTTGTAGCTAGTTATTCAATTCAGTTTTGTAATAATTAATTAGCTTGTTAGTTAGTTAATTAGTTGGTTTGTATTATTCATTCGGACCCTCCGTCGAGAGGGCGAATTTTGTAATAAGTGTGCGTGCGTGTGTGAATGTCTTCCAACCCCACGTCTTTCTCCCTTTTACTTAACCGCTTACAATGGTTAGTTCTAGGGCACATTTTCAATTAGCATACCTTACGCTATGCATGTTTGCATCATTCATCTATCTTGCATGCACCAGGCTCGGCGCATCATACTAACCGCATTGTACTTTCAATACATTACTTGAATACGTGTTCAAAAGCATGTTATCAAGTCGTATTTCATATGCCATCTTAGAATAGCCGAGCCTATTTCTAGTTGCATTTTGCATGTGATGCATTAGCCATCTTAACATGAACTAGGATCACGTATTGATTACTAACTAGTTCTTTATTTTGGCTCGGAGTACTAGGTAAGCTTTTATGCTTTAGTATCTTGCATGTGTGCGAATGTTAACATGACAACATGCTTGCCATGAGGCTAATTGCTTATATGATATAACTGCCTGAATGCCTGTGGGTGAAGGTTGGATTACTTGAATTGGAACGATTCATTGAAATCCGTGTTTTAGCCTACTTGCGAGTAGCAAACTTCAAACTATTTTCAAACGAATATGCAATGCTTTGTTCCAAATTAGGCGATCTAGTCTATACTTGTGTGTTGTGCGCATCACATAGTAATTCTAGCTAATTAACTGGAATAAGAACGCATGTGTTTTCAAAAACAAAATATCATGCTTAGTACAGGCCAATCTTTGATCGGGCGAGCGGGGGTGCTCATAGATGACCTTCCCCAATCGTACTCAAGTTCCCGAGCCGAGGCAACTTTGGTGATGATGGACACGTGGCCTTAGGCAACGAGTCAGGGTTTCCTAAATTCCCCCAAAATAAAATATTTAGGTGGTGACTCTGTATCTGGCAAAGTAGTCCATGTTTGGCACTTCTTTCTTAAAAATCAGTTTTCCGAAACGATTTGCCGGATTTGGACTCTTTGGTGATTTATCAATCTCATGCACATTGTGAGATCAGATTAAGAATCGTGACATTTGAGTCCAAACTGTAGCACTGAAGCCCGAGGGCGCGTCTACAAACGCGTTGGGAGTGCTTTTCTCAGTTAAAAATAGTAGGTGCGCCTATTTTGTTCACACCACCTTTCCTCCTCTCGCGTGCAACGCATTGGGATTGTTCTCCTTGGTTAAAAATAACAGCTGTGCCTGTTTTGTTCACACCACCTTTCCTCCTCTCGCGTGCGTGTAGATACCCTATTTTTGATGGCCTTTTAAGACTTGGATGTTCTTGTAGGTACATCCGATGACGAGTCTGTTTGATTGCTGAACGCTCGAAGTCTCTAGCGGAATGCCATAGCTTTGAGCATTTCAAACCCTGCATCCATTTTGTCTCATCTTTGGACCATGCCTTGGTCTTTTCAGCCTAAAGTTTCTGATGGCCTGCCGGCCATCCTTGGAGGCTGCCGGCCACCACTTCTCCTGTAATAACCCGACCCGCTTATATGCTTTTTGTTTCTCATTATATGTGTAATTATATGCTAAATGTGAAATTTCATGTGAAATTAAGTTTAATTGTGTGAATTATATGACTATGAATTTGTATCTGTTTGTTGCGTGAAAAATCTGTTACAATTGTGACGTTTGGATTAGTAATTGGATGCCTTAGAAGCGCGATAACCCGAAATTGACTTTATAATTGTGGTGAGCATGAATTTTAGATCATAATATGAATTTTTGTAAAAATTTGATTCGTAATGATTAAATTGTTTAATTTGTGGTCAACCCTTAAATAACCCTCTTAAACTCTTAACTTGATACTTTCCATCAGAAAAGAAATATCTCTTGAGAGGGAGAGAGAGAGCTAGAGAGGGGGAGAAAGGAGAGGAGGCTTCAACAAGAGGGAAGATTGAAGGACTTGAGAAGAATTGTAGAGATTTGAGTTTAAGGTAGATCCAATCCACCTAAAATATCATCTCTAATTGATTTGAGTAGGAACCTTTGTACATTCATGTAAGATAGGGTTTATAATTAGGGTCAAGTGTATGATAATTGGTTAATTGGAAAGATGTTTCTTATCATTTGGTTGTTTTGAATTAATTTGAGCTATATGGAGGAAAATTAAATCTTATTCTTTAGTTTTACATGTTTGAACTCACCTATACATCTAGAAGGACTTCCGCACGTGCGGCCCAAGAGGAAAAATTTTCTGTGCTTCTTTTCTTCTGTTAGACCCTCTGGAAGTATTAAAATGTACATTTGAACCTTCTAAAATGCTTGAAAATAAACAAGAGTTGAACGAATCAGATATTGTCTAAAGAAAAGTAACTGACTTATGGCTTGCATACTGTGTGTAGGTCACATACAGGAAGGGACTATTGCTCCTCCACAGCACTGTAAGTAATAGTAGTGTAGTGTTGTGTTCCATTTACTTCTGCTAATTATCACTAGCGTACCGTTACTCGTGAATGGGTTGTGTCTCGATATGGTGAACAGTTGAAACACTTGTGTTGTAATATTTGAGCAATGGCATTATTATGGACCCAAGGTCGTTTTGTTTTGCTATCAATGGGCCCGACGTCGTTCAGATATGAGCTACTTATTATTGGAGGCCCTAAGGCCGAGGGATGTGGGGACATGTCGATGTCTCATCGACCCTAAATATGATATGAACCGTTTATGACTCATGGCCTAAGGTCGAGGGAGGTGGTATACATGGCGATGTTCCACCTACCCTCCAATGTTCCAAATAGCTGTTGATATGTTGGGCCTAAGGCCGTTCTGTATAATATTGGGCCCGAGGCCATTTTGGGAATGAATGCAAAGTAAAGACAAGAACGTGAATTATATGTTTACATTGTATGTGATTTATGCTTATTCATATGAACTGCCTTACATTGCTATTATTTACTGAGCCTCGCTTACTCTGTATTATGCATATCAATGTAGGTAATCAGCTCGGAGGCCAGTCCTAGTCCAGCTCTAGCAGCTCTTTTGTCGACCCCGTTATGTCTAATCAATTAAAGTAAAGCCTAGTTGTTTTTGTAGAGTTCCTTTCATGGCGCATAATGTTGGGTCACCAGTACTTTTGTCAAACGATGATTAATATGTATAACTTTCCACTCTTGAATGTTTTGATTACACTCCCCATTTACTGGGCTGGGTTTGTATATGTGGATCTGTATATACGTATATGAATTCGACTTATGTATGTAATGGAAATGTTTTCTGGTCCTGGCATGTAAACACTACTCAATGGATGGCATATTTAACTATTATTGCTTCAGTTTTAGGCCCCAATGTTTTATAAGATGTTCATATACTATCTAATTATTTAGTTTTGAGGCCCATCTTTGGGCCGGTCATGCCCAAACTTTTAGGGGCGAGTTTGGGGTGTGACAAGTGGTATCTGAGCACGAGTTGCTATCTCACGCACAAATCCATTGGGCTTTAGGGTGTCTAGAAAAGACTTAAGTTCCATGCATGATATTTTTGATGCATACTAAGTGGTTGATAACAACGAGATTTGTATCTGTAACACTTTTTGATAAATATTTTGACATGGTTATTATTCATGTTTACTGGTGTATGTCTTGTGGGTGTTATAACTAATTGTTATGTAGATCATTGTGAGGACAAGGATGGATGATCCAGAGGATTCTACCTCCGCACGACTAGATAGAATGGAAATGATGATTATGGAAATGGCAGAAACTCTATGGCAACAGCAGCAACAACAGCAGCAACAACCACCACCGCCACCGGTACCTCCGCCAATGATGCAGGATCATCATGCTGAAGATCGGACAATTACAGTTACGAAAGAATTCAAGAAGATAAAGCCACCTATATTTAAGGGGGGAATTGATCCGATGAAAGCAGAGGCATGGGTGTTGGGTGTGGAGAAGTTATTTGAGGTGTTTCCATGCACTGAAGCCCAGAAGGTACAACTAGCCGCTTTCACTCTCGAAGACGAAGCACGTAGGTGGTGGATGCTTACGAGAATTGAACATCAAGGGTTGACTTGGTCCCTATTTCTGGAACTCTTTTATGATAAGTATTTTCCGCAGTGTCTGCGAGATAAGAAGGTGACTGAGTTTGGAACTCTGAGACAAGGGAACAAGACTGTTGCGGAGTATGAAGCTCAATTTGCGGAACTAGCCCGTTTTGCACCTCACATGGTGGACACGGACTACAAGAACGCAAGGAAATTCAAAGGGGGATTACGGAACGCTATTCTTGATCGAATCAATGTTTTGAAATTACCCACATATGTTGATGTATTGGAAAGAGCAATCGTGGCAGGGGGAAATATTGCTGCTCAGAGTTGGATTTCTGTGTGGAGAGGGAAGAGGCAGAATACTCAAGTACCCAAGGGACCAACGACTCCACCAAGCAAGAAACTAAATCTAGGGACCCTGAGTACTTCCATCCCTACTCGAGACTCGGCACCCATTTGTCCGGATTATGGAAAGAGACATCGTGGGACTTGCTATCGGGTGACCGGCGCATGTTTTAAGTGTGACAAAACGGGTCATTTGGTAAAGGATTGTCCTCAAAGATATCGGCAAAACGGGAATAGAACCACTACAAGTTCAGCAGGCTTAACTCCAGCTCCGGTCACAAAGCCAGCTGCAAAATCCACTAATGTTAAAGATACCGCTAGGCAAGGAAGGGTGTTTGCATTAGTTGCGGGTGACGTGCAAAATGCTGAAGCAGTAGTATCAGGTACAATTTCTATATATGGTCATTCTGCTAATGTGTTATTTGATTCAGGCTCTACCCACTCCTTTGTGTCAAAAATGTTTGTTCGACATTTAAATGGACCTATGGAACCATTACCTTATATGTTTTGTGTGTCTTCACTTTTGGGGGATCCTATGGTCTGTACATCTATCTACTTTGCATGTGAACTCTTAATTGGGGATGTCCGGGTATATGCCAATTTACTACCTCTTGACATGATTTACTTTGATATAATTTTGGGAATGGATTGGTTAAGCGAGCATGTCCGGGTATATGCCAATTTACTACCTCTTGCCCGAGCGTTTCTCCTTGGAGAGCACCAGTCCTTTTTGTGAAGAAGAAAGATGGGACCCTTCGATTGTGTGTGGATTATAGGGAGCTTAATAAAGTAACAGTTAAGAATAAGTACCCATTACCTAGGATCAATGATTTATTTGACCAGCTACAAGGGGCACAAGTCTTTTCGAAAATTGATTTACGGTCTGGGTATCACCAACTGAAGGTCAAAACTGAGGATGCTGAGAAAACTGCCTTTCGAACCCGATACGGTCATTATGAGTTCTTGGTTATGCCCTTTGGAGTCACCAATGCACCGGCAGCATTCATGGATTTAATGAATCGTGTCTTCAAGCCTTACCTGGATGGGTTCATAGTAGTGTTTATCGACGACATCCTCATTTATTCAAAAGATGTGGAAGCTCATGCAGGCCATCTTCGTTTAATTCTTCAGACACTTCGAGACAAGAAATTGTATGCAAAATTGAAGAAATGTGAGTTTTGGCTACATGAAGTGGGGTTCTTGGGACATATTATCACGAATGAGGGTGTCTCTGTTGACCCATACAAGATTGAAGCTATCGTGAATTGGCCAACCCCTACTAATGTGACCGAGGTGCGTAGTTTCTTGGGATTAGCCGGGTACGACCGTAGGTTTGTTAAAGACTTCTCTAAAATTGCCGTACCATTTACCCAATTGACTCAGAAGGGTGTTTTGTTTGAATGGTCAGAATAGCGGGAATCTGCCTTTCAAAAATTGAAAAGAAAACTAACTACAGCACCAGTTCTTGCCTTATCATCTGGTACCGAAGGATTTGTGATCTACAGTGATGTTTCTTATAAAGGGCTAGGCTGTGTACTCATGCAAAATGGGAGGGTCATCGCCTATGCTTCTTGCCAACTCAAACCACATGAGAAAAGTTACCTCACACACGATCTTGAGCTAGCAGCGGTGGTCTTTGCTTTAAAAATATGGCGACATTATTTGTATGGCACTACTTTTGAAGTCTACACCGATCATAAGAGCCTCAAGTACCTCTTTACCCAAAAGGAGTTGAATATGCAACAACGACGGTGGTTAGAACTTATTAAGGACTATGATTTGCAAATCCATTACCATCCCGGTTGTGGGAGCCGGATATTTGGAATAATCAGAAGCGTACTCTAGAAGACAGATATTACACGGTTCTATCCTGCACGATAAGGATGCCGAATAAAATAGATAGGTCGAATAGATATTGAACTATGGAGCCGAGTAAATAAGAGGATAATGAGTGACAAGTGGGCCTGGCCACAAGGCCCAGGAAATGAGTATAAATAAAGGAACAACAAACTAAGAAAGGTATGTGAGAATTGTTGTGCTAAACTTAGAATACAAGCATTCTTGAGCGTTGAGACTGATTTGTCCGTCGGAGTGCTAATTCCGACACCTCCGACCGGAGTGTTTATTCCTTTTCAGGTGACCAGAAGAGGATCACGAGCATTCCCCAGGATCAGAAGAGTATTTCCAAACCACTTCTCCACAATTGGCGCCGTCTGTGGAAATACTCAAGCACATCCATGGCGAGCATGACGGAAGATCCTCCGACAGTCACTGTCAGCCCTATACCGCAAGATGAAACCACTCCAACAAACATGCTTGGAACAGCGACTATTGCTGCAAGACGTGCCTTGAATTTCACCTCATCCTCGACTTTGGAGCACGAGACAATGCAGGCGATCATGGAACAAGCAAAGTAAAATGAATAGAGGTTGGAGAACATGATCGCAGAGAACGAACGTCTTCGTGAAGATTTGGCCTTGGAAATGGCGAAGTCCAAGCAAGCTGCACGCCTAAATTCGGAACGATCTTCGAAGGCAGATGGTTGACAACCTCAAGCACGAAAAGACACTGATAGCGACTCCGACTCGTTATCCCCGGAGCCCAGGAAGAAGGGACGACATGAAACCACCAATTCTTCCGAAGAAAGAACAGTTCGGATGAAGATCAACACGATCCCTTCGTACGACGGATTGCAAAGGCTGCGCTACCCAAGAAATTCAAAGCACCGTCGTTCACTTTGTATGACGGCAAATCTGACCCCACCGACCACATCCGCCACTACAAGCAGGCCATGACATTGCATGCAGACGACAAGGCCCTCATGTGTCAAATATTTCCTAGCAGTTTGGGACCATTGGCGGTCAGGTGGTATTATAAACTGGAGTCGGCTTCGATCAAAACCTTCCACCAACTACAGAAATCCTTCAGGGCCAGATTCATCACCAATGAGGTCCAGCCAAAACAAGCCGACTCTCTCTGGGCAAAGCAAATCCTGCCAGGAGAAACACTAAGAGCATATTCGGTGTGATATTGGGAATGCTTTAATCTTGTTGATGACGCTTGCAATGACTCCATGGCCATCATCGCCTTCAAAATGGGATTACATCCAGATAGTGCCCTCCGCAGTTCCTTGACTAGAAGACCCCCCAAAACAGTCTGGGGGTTGATGAAGAAAGTAGAGGAATACTGCAAAGTGGAAGATGACGCCTTGCGGGTTAAAGCCGGACACGTGGCCAACAAAACGGCCCCTCCCGAAATCGCTCAGCCAATAAGTTCCATACCACCTCAGAGCCCTGAACCACGACAGCGGGCTAAACGAGACAAGAGACGGGATTCTCGCCGATCCAGCGATCAATGCTCACATCGAGCAAATGAGCAACTGCAGATCGATAGCAGGCTCACAAAGCGCGCCGACAAGAAATATACGGAGCTGTCAGAACCAATCAGCTCGATTATGTCCAAAATCCAACATCTTCCGTTCTTCAAATGGCCGTCCAAGATGGTGGGATCTCCTGACACGAGAAGGCGGGACAGGTGTTGTGAATATCACAGAGATCACGGTCATGATATGGACAGTTGCTATGCCTTGAAAGACCACCTTGAGGAATTGGTACAAGATGGTCGGCTCCAGCAGCATGTCCGGAAGAGCACAATCAAAACTGTTGCCCTTCAGCAGGAGTCACCTCCCCTCGGTGTTATTCATATGATATACAGCCTTCCAATGCCACGTACCATACACGCAATTCATTTAGTCCCCCAGAAGCAACGCACACCAACGAAACAGCCCCACGATGCTCCGAGTATTATCTTCGACGATTCCGATCTAATCGGCATAACACTCCCCCATATTGATCCATTGGTCATTGAACTACATGTGAACCGATTTACCGTTGAACGCGTCCTCATAGACCAGGGGAGCACTTTGGAGGTTATGTATTACGAGACCTTCATCAAACTCGGCTTCAACGAATCAGACCTGTCTTCGGCTCCTCCTCCATTATTCGGTTTCAATGCAAATCCAGAGAACCCGTTGGGGAAAATCACGTTACCTGTTCGGGCGGGCTCCCAAACAGTGGACATGGAATTCTTGGTCGTCAAGCTCCCTTCGTCGTATAACCTCATCACGGGGCGAACTTGGTTGCATACTATTCAGGCCGTGCCAAGCACCTATCATCAGCTGCTACTCTTCCCGACCGAACACGGCATTGAGCAAATCCGTGGTTCCTGGCAATCCGAACAAGTATATTATCTCATTTCTGGAAAGACACCAACGAAGTCGCAGGTCAACTCCACTGAGCCGCCGAATCGAAATAGTCTCGGCGATGTCGGATGACTCCCTAGCAAAAGCCACGGAAGCTCTAGGCGATACCAGAAGCAGCTTCCCAAGACGTATGCTCAACGCATTTAGCTGCGCCATTACACGTTGGAAAAGTTGCTCCTGAAGGTATTTCCGGATGATAGGAGACCGGTTGATGGAAAATTAGGTACGCGGCATTGCTCCTGAAGCACTGACAAAAATTCTGTCATCAAACCCGACTTGTGGAGAATGATCCTAGTTCTAAATGGTTCGCCATGTACACATTCCACCTTTGTAACGGAAGGATTCTTGTTGAGAAGTTGGATTCTTATTTAAAATAGCGTTCCGACAAAAAAGCCTCCGGATTCGGAGCCCCATCGGCGCATGACGCCTTTGGGCCGAAAAAGCCTCCGGATTCGAAGCGCCTTTCGTGGATATCACGATTGGCCAAAAAGCCTCCGGATTCAGAGCCCCATTGGCGCATGACGCCTTTGGGCTGAAAAAGCCTCCGGATTCGGAGCGCCCTTCGTGGATATCACGATTGGCCAAAAAGACTCCGGATTCGGAGCCCCATCGGCGCATGACGCCTTTGGGCCGAAAAATGCCTCCGGATTCGGAGCGCCCTTCGTGGATATCACGATTGGCCAAGGATTCGGAGCGCCCTTCGTGGATATCACGATTGGCCAAAAAGCTTCCGAATTCGGAGACCCATCGGCGTATGACGCCTTTGGGCCGAAAAAAGCCTCCGAATTGGGAGCGCCCTTCGTGGATATCACGATTGGCCAAAAAGACTCCGAATTCGGAGCCCCATCGGCTCATGACGCCTTTGGGCCGAAAAAAGCCTCCGGATTCGGAGCGCCCTTCGGGGATATCACGATTGGCCAAAAAGCCTCCGGATTTGGAGCCCCATCGGCGCATGACGCCTTTGGGCCGAAAAAAGCCTCCAGATTCAGAGCGCCCTTCGTAGATATGACGATTGGCCAAAAAGCCTCCGGATTCGGAGCCCCATCGGCGCATGACGCCTTTGGGCCAAAAAAGCCTCCGGATTCGGAGCGGCCTTCATGGATATCACGATTGGCCAAAAAGACTCCAAATACGGAGCCCCATCGGCGAATGACGCCTTTGGGCCGAAAAAAAGTCTCTGGATTCGGAGCCCCATCGGCGCATGACGCCTTTGGGCTGAAAAAGCCAGCGGATTCGGAGCGCCCTTCGTGGATATCACGATTGGCCAAAAAGCCTCCGGATTCAGAGCCCCATCGGCGCATGAAGCCTTTGGGCTGAAAAAAGCCTCCGGATTCCGAGCGCTCTTCGTGGATATCACAATTGGCCAAAAAGCCTCCGGATTCGGAGCCCCATTGGCGCATGACGCCTTTGGGCCGAAAAAAGCCTCCGGATTCGGAGCGCCCTTCGTGGATATCACGATTGGCCAAAAAACCTCCGGATTTGGACCTCCATCGGTGCATGATGCCTTTGGGCCGAAAAAGCCTCCGGATTCGGAGCCCCATCGGCGCATGATGCCTTTGGGCTGAAAAAGCCTCTGGATTCAGAGCGCCCTTCGTAGATATCACGATTGGCCAAAAAGACTCTGGATTCGGAGCCCCATCAGCACATGATGCCTTTGGGTTGAAAAAAATTCTCCGGATTCGGAGCCCCATCAGCGCATGACGCCTTTAGGCCGAAAAAGCCTCCGGATTCGGAGTGCCCTTCATGGATATGACGATTGGCCAAAAAGCCTCCGGAGTCAGAGTCCCATCGGCGCATGACGCCTTTGGGCTGAGAAAAGCCTCCGGATTCAGAGTGCACTTCGTCGATATCACGATTGGCCAAAAAGCCTCCGGATTCGGAGCCCCATCGGCACATGACGCCTTTGGGCCGAAAAAGCCTCCGGATTCGGAGCCCCATCGATGCATGACGCCTTTGGGCCAAAAAAGCCTCCAGATTGGGAGCGCCCTTCGTGGATATCATGATTGGCCAAAAAGCCTCCGAATTCGTAACCCCATCGGCGCATGACGCCTTTGGGCCAAAAAAAGCCTCTGGATTCGGAGCACCCTTCGTGGATATCACGATTGGCCAAAAAGCCTCCGGATTTGGAGCCCCATCGGCACATGACGCCTTTGGCTCAAAAAAGCCTCCGGATTCGGAGCCCCATCGGCGCATGACGCCTTTGGGCCGAAAAAGCCTCCACATTCGGCTGACCAAATAGTGCCACCGAGCGACGCTCAAGGGCCGAGTAATATTCCGGATTCGGAGTGCCCTCCAGAATGAAAACATTTACACATCGAGGCAGGGATATGTAGGTTGAGCCAATACAACCGCATGAACAAGAGAAAACGTTCCAGCATTCAAAATAAGATGCTTAATTAAGCATACAAAAATTCAGAATGAGATAAACTTTTAAAATAAAACATCTTATTCGATTAAACAATAATTACAAAAAAACGCAATCCGCGTTCGAAGCATTACAATATCTATTCTCATACAGTGTCGCGTTGGTACAGTGGCAGTGCCGGATCAACGCCCGCTGCTCAGAGAGCACCCGAAACTTGAAATGCTTTGATCTGACCGCGCTTGAATCCTCGTTCACACTGACGAGACAATCACCCTCGAGGTGGAGAGCTTTGACTCCATAGACAACGTCAAGGCCAAGATCCAGGACAAGAAAGGAATTCCCTACGAAAACAGTAATACTCAACGGTCGCGGCGCTATGTCGGCCTCATTTCTCGATCGTGGTTGCGGAGAACTTCCCCATTGATGTTTCTCCCTTCGGGGTGATCTGCTTCGACGACTTAGAGGCTGACGTTTTTCCCGTTTTTTGAACGCCCTACCTCCCGCGCAAATGGGTTCTCTGCTGCGATTCATTGCAATGTCGAGCTCAGCCAAAGTCCGAGCTTCTCCTCTGTTGCTAAAGAAAACTCCATTCGACATTCACACTTATCTAACCCCAGGCAACAAAATCGTTTTAAATCGAGTCTGAACACAATAAGCGAAGTCACTGGAGTGAAAAGTCCGAGGCGATTTATTTCTAAAATCCTTGCAGTGGCCCCGCGACGATTTCATTAACACTAAACTCCAAAAGACGGACGCCGAGCGATATTGTCCACAGCCACTCGCACTAATTTGTGGCTTTTTTGGAGTTAAAATGGCCTAATTATGTAGATAGCAATTATAGATGGGCTGACTGTCTTCAGATTCGGAGCTCCTGGGGCATGACACCTTTGGGCCAGTTAAACCTCCGAATTTGGAGCCTCATCGGCGCAATTGACCGTGCGTGACACATGCCAAATATTTATTTAATGAAGAATGCTCATGACAAACCGGCATATAACCGTTCGAAATTAAGCCGGTCAATGTTTATACAATGAAACACATGCAAACACGTGTGTGCCGAATGAAAATTACAATGAAACATTTAAAATAGAACGTTTTATTCAATCAGGCAATAATTACATAGTTATGAACGCGATCTGCGTTCAAACGTTACATTGAGTGTTTTTATACAGCGTCGCCCTCATCCTCACTCTGCTCGACTTTAAAAGCGGAAAACGAAAAATGGTTACGTTGGTACAGTGGCAATGCCGAATCGACGCCCGCTGCTCGGAGAGCTTCCTTGGCCTGAAGCGCCTTGATCCAACCATGCTTAAATCCACAATTTTCGCATCGACAAACTTCCTCGGCGAGCTTTTCCTTGGTCTTCTGTATCCCTACTTTCTGGCCTTCGTGGAAGCCTTTTTCATAGGCCCTTCCCTTCCCGGATTCCATCGCGAACATACTCGCCGCATCTCGATCGGCGGGCGCAGTACTGATAAGCCGCTGAGTGACCCTTTCTTCTACGATTGGGTTAGCCTGTCTGCCGGGTTGTGCCTGAACGGCCTTGACCTTCCATAGCTCACGCTCAGCCGCTTCCACGCGAGCCTCCAAGCTTCGAATGCGTTCATCCTCTTCTCTATTTCTCGGTGGGAAGCACGGAGACGCATGCCGATTTTGTAGGCGGTATAGAGCCCCTTCACCGCACCGTGAATGCCTTCACAAAACACTTCGAAGTCTTGCCGACCTACCATCGACTGCTGGACCTCGGGAGGAAAAATCTGTCGAGCAAATTCGACTGCCACACTTGAATCTCGAATGATCGAATCCGCATCTGTCATGAGTCTATTCCCCATGAAGACTGCAAAATTCAATGGGCGTGGGTTCGCGTCGGGCTCCCTTCCAGAACGGAGTTGCGGGGATTTGCCCTGTGGCTTCTTGTCCCTCTTAGGCGACCTACTTCGACGACGAGGAGATTGACGTCTCTCCCGATCCCTCGAAATCCTACCTCCCACGTGCGAAGGTTCGCCACTTCGATTCATGTCTCCTCCCAGCTCAGCTAGCGTCTTCGCTTCCCCTTTACTATTAAAGAAGAGTCTATTCGACATTCACGCTTGTTTATTCTTCATCAAAGACCTGGACTGAGTTGCTCACTGAGTACATAAATAGGACCTTTATTCATTTATTCCCTACGAAGGCAGCGCCTCCAAGGCAATCTCATTAATATCGAAACCTCAATAGCTCGGCGCCAACCGAGTCGTGCCCCCATCAAACACTGTTATTCGGCAGTCTTAACTTCCGCAAGGGCAAATTCATCAATCTATTCGGCGGTTTAAATTCATGAACCAGTTATGGCAAGAGCAGATTCATCAATTTATTCGGCTTGAATGTCGCAGCCGCTTCACGAATAGACTCATCAATATTGTGTTATTCGGCATTTTAAATTCATGAACCAGCTGGGGTAAGGGCAAATTCATCAATCTATTCGGCGGTTTAAATTCATCAACCAGCTATGGCAAGAGCAGATTCATCAATCTATTTGGCTTGAATGCCACAGCTGCTTCACGAATAGACTCATCAATATTGTGTTATTCAGCGTTTTAAATTCATGAACCAGCTGGGGCAAGGGCAGATTCATCAATCTATTCAGCTTGAGTGCCGCAGCCGCTTCACGAATAGACTCATCAATATTGTATTATTTGCTGTTTTAGATTCACGAACCAGCTGGGGCAAGGGCAGATTCATCAATCTATTTGGCTTGAGTGCCGCAGCCGCTTCATGAATAGACTCATCAATATTGTATTATTTGGTGTTTTAGATTCACGAACTAGCTGGGGCAAGGACAGATTCATCAATCTATTCGGCTTGAGTGCCGCAACCGCTCCATGAATCGATTTACTAGTCATATTCGGCACTAAGAGTCGATTTACTTGTTCGGATAAATTGAAGTTAAACTAATATAATGGCCAAGATTATACTGTTATCCAATCGATAGTTAGAAGGCACAATAGACAGTAATCATTTTATCCAAAGTAGTGGAAGGCAAAACCCTTCATTAATATCAAACATTGTGGGAAAGAAATTCCCCAAGTACAAGTAATAGTGAAACGGGAAGGAAATTTTCATTAATAAATTGAGCGCAGATAGTAACTAATTTATACATGAAAATTACCTTGAATCCACTAAACTAAAACGTACATTGAAATTAAAGATACTTAATAAGACTAGAATATCTCCCAGATCAATCCTCGAGATCAGACTCAAGTGGCTCAACGTCCACTTGCTCGTATGGAATTGGCAAGGCCAATGTAACTCCAGCGGCAGCAAGGGCTTTGAACCACCCATGTTTGAATCCTCGATTCTCGAACTTGGGGACCTCATCTACGTATTCCTTCAAGGCGGCACTCTTTCCAGCCTCTAGCGCCGTAGAAGCTTCAGATTCGGCCTTTTCCTTGGCCGCTTTCAATTCTTCTAACTCGGCCTTTGCCTTGGCAAGCGCCTCCTGGGCTAACTTGAGCGATTCCTCACTCGCGTTCGCCCTATCCTCGGCTTCGGACCTGAGCCGGTCAGCAGTCTGAGCCCTCTCATTTTCAGCTTCGGCTCGAGCACTTTCCATTGCGGCTCTCATCGCCTCAAACTCGGCCCTGCTCCTTTCACCTTCAGCTTCAGACTTTAAGCGGCCAATTCTTTCAATGGCATCATGCTGCCGGTGGCCTAGTTTGGCTATCCTTCCAACCGTTTGCAAAACAAGTTGGGATCATCACACCGAGCAATATCATATGCAAACCAAACGAGTGAAAAACAAAATATCGTATACATACCAAAAGGGCCGACTGGGCAGCAAACGCTATAGCTACCAAATCTGGCTCTTCCCGAAAGGTGGCCTTGTCAGCCGGTAGCAAAACTGAGGCGGCCAAGCTCAACGCTACGGCTGGATCCTTCATGGTAGATGCGTCAGAAGAGATTGGCATATTTTTGATCTTTGGTTGAACAACGAAAGGAACAACCACGTCGAACTCTTCTAAGCGAGGCCGTTTGTCAGCAGGGTTGCCCTCTGAGCCAGTCTCTCCCTCGGCGGTACGTTTTTCACCCCGCTCTTTTGGAACCAATCGTTTTTCCGCAATCTGCTATTCAGCCTCCTTCTTCATCTCGGCCACAAACACTTGAGCCGTTTCTTCTCCAATAACGGGTTGTAAAGATTCAACCGAGGCCGGCTCAGAATGAAGGGCCTCAGCTTTTTTTCAAGCGGCCATTCGCTCGGCATTTCTCTTTCTCGCCATCTGCGTGGGATTATCCCCAGCCATGCCTTCTGAAAAAGTGTCGGGAAGGTCTCCCAGGTTTGTAAAAATATCTTCGAAGGAAAACTCCGCTCGACCCGAAGTGGACGGTGAGTTAGGCTGGTTAAGACCAGCTGCCTCAAATGCTGATTTTAGAGCTTCGTCGACCTCTTCGGCCTTGGCAGCAAACTTCCTCGTTGATTTGGTATCTACCTCGACAACCAGCTCTAAGCCTTGTTCCGAATCAGAAGCTTTGAGACCAATTTGCCTAAGGATCTTGAAACTGGGGAAGACAGGAGCCGTAAGGTGTTATTCGCCGGTTGGGATCGGGATGTTGTCCGCTGCCGAGAACGTAGTATAGGTAGGCTCGTACTGCAAGAGAATATAGGCAGCTCTCCCTTGCTTCTGTATGTTTGGAGGGCCAAAGTACATTAGTGCAGTCTTAATTTCTGCAAGGACTGCGTCGTCAGCTGAGGTCAAAATCCGCTTCAACTTATTGCCTGCAAAAACAAAGGGTAAGGCTTGGAGAAAAAGCCGCATAAAAGAAAGATCAACAAACAAGGAGTTACACGGCAACCTGGTTCTCCCCTTCGTCTGGGAATAGGTTCTAGGCGATCTTCGCCTTCGCCGAATTTCCAATTGCCTCGGACATTGACCATTACATCGTCAACTCGTTTGCCAGAGCTGGCAAGCATCGTTACCAAGTGATGGTCGGTGTCCTTGGCCCTGAGAAAGTAGCGCCCTAGCCGACCGGAGGATTTGGCTAAAGCATAGCAGTGCCGAATCGCCGGAATGCCAAGGTTGATCCTGAGACGCCGGTTCAACTCTACGATTCCCATTACGATTTGAAAAAAATTCACATTGGGTTGCGAAGGAATCAGACTCCAATGGCGGAGGACAGCCTTGAGAAATGGGTGTAGGGGAAAACGAACTCCGCCCTCCACAATAGACAGAAGATGGAAGACGATTGTATTTTGGTCGTCTCTCTCCATATCAAGGGTATTGTCCGTTACTAGAGAAAGATGGACATCATCAGGGATAGAAAAATGTCTTCGGAACCTAGAAATTCGACCCTCGAAAAGGAGGTCTTTCAAATGCTTAGCCATTCTAGTGAGGACTCAATGATATTCTAAATCAAAAATAAATACGGAAAGTAGGATTGCAAGGAGAAGAGAAGAAAACTTACGAAAGGCAAAGGAGACAAGGAGAGAACGGATAGGAGTTGCAGAAAACACGTCGAAGAAGAGATACCGACTGGCAGTCTAGGAGGTTCAGATATTCGAAAAAGCATGTTTTCGAAGGGACTTAAGTTTCAAATCGTAATAAATGCGAGAGAAGCACGAATGGGGCGGGAAAGCGTTACAATGACCAAAAAGCACGTACGCATTCTGACACGCATCGGGAAGGGGATTAACCGCCGAATTTTTGACTTCTAGCCAAACACGCTGACTAACCAATGCTAGCGGGGTGTTTGGGGGGCAATTGTGGGAGCCGGATATTTGGAATAATCAGAAGCGTACTCTAGAAGACAGATATTACACGGCTCTATCCTGCACGATAAGGATGCCGAATAAAATAGATAGGCTGAATAGATATTGAACTATGGAGCCGAGTAAATAAGAGGATAATAAGTGACAAGTGGGCCTGGCCACGAGGCCCAGGAAATGAGTATAAATAAAGGAACAACAGACTAAGAAAGGTATGTGAGAATTGTTGTGCTAAACTTAGAATACAAGCATTCTTGAGCGTTGAGACTGACTTGTCTGTCGGAGTGCTAATTCTGGCACCCCCGACCGGAGTGTTTATTCCTTTTCAGGTGACCAGAAGAGGATCACGAGCGTTCCCCAGGATCAGAGAGTATTTCCAAACCACTTCTCCACACCGGTAAAGCCAATACGGTTGCAAATGCCCTTAGTCGAAAAGGTATGGGAAACTTGACAAGCTTGCTCACGAGACGGAAGGAATTATCACTTGAAGTGGAAAAGATGAACGTAGACATTGTGACACATAATCAGGATGCTACAGTAGTGGCAATGTCAGCCCAACCAATACTATTCGAAGAAATCAAACAGCGATAGATGGAAGATGAACTTTTAAGGAAGATCAGTGATGAGATGGAAACAAAACCAAGACCCGAATTCAATCTTGCAAATTCGGTGCTAAAATTTCAAGGTAGAGTATATGTTCCTAATGTACCAGAAATTAAGAAGAACCTAATGGAAGAAGCACATGCCTCAAGATTTTTAATGTATCCCGGAAGTACCAAGATGTATCGAGATTTAAAACAAATTTTTTGGTGGCCGAATATGAAAAGAGAAATTGTGGAAGTTGTTTCGAGATGTTTGCAATGTCAACAAGTAAAGGCAGAGCATCAGAGATCGGTAGGTTTGCTTTAACCGCTTCCAATCCCAGAGTGGAAGTGGGAACATTTAACTATGGATTTCATTATGGGTTTACCGCGAACACCTCGAGGTATGGACTCTATATGGGTTGTTGTGGATCGGTTAACTAAATCCACTCATTTTCTACGTGTGAAAACCCGGTACAATGCGGATAAACTTGCTATGATTTATGTGAATGAAATTGTGAGGCTCCATGGTGTTCCAGTCTCAATTGTGTCAGACAGGGATCCAAAATTTGTGTCAAGATTTTGGCAGAGTTTACAGAATGCTATGGGGACAAAATTGAAATTCAGTACGGCCTTTCACCCTCAGACAGATGGTCAATCCGAGAGAACAATACAAACCTTAGAAGATATGTTACGAATGTGTGCTTTGAATTTCCAAGGAAGTTGGGAAACTCATCTACCGTTGGTGGAATTCGCCTACAATAATAGTTACCATTCGAGCATTGGAATGGCACCCTATGAAGCCTTGTATGGAAGACCATGTCGCTTCCCCATGTGTTGGGCCGAAGTTGGGGATAGATCGCTGTTGGGCCCTGAAATTGTACAGTTGACGACAGAGAAGGTTAAAACTATTCGAGAAAGGTTAAGAACAACCTAAAGTAGGCAAAAGAGTTATGCGGATCACCGATGAAGAGATTTGGAATTTGATGTGGGTAACCATGTTTTTGTGAAAGTCATTCCGGTAAAGGGACACTCAAGATTCGGTAAGAAGGGTAAGTTAACACCCCGATATGTTAGTCCGCTCCAAATTCTAGAAAAAGTGGGTCCAGTAGCCTATCGAGTCGCTCTTCTGCCAAGTATAGGCCAAGTGCGGGCCAAGTGCATAATGTATTCCATGTGTCTATGTTACAAAGTTACCTCCCAGATCCGTCCCATGTCATAGATTACAACCAAATTACTTTGGATGATAAGTTAACCTATGAATAAAAACCGATTCGAATTTTGGACCGGCAAGTGAAGCAACTGCGAAACCGAGTAATCCCAATGGTAAAAGTCGAGTGGCAGGAACATTATGGGATAGAAGCTACTTGGGAAAAAGAAGAGGAAATGCAACACCAATAGCCGGAGTTATTTATATCTTAAGGTAAAACAAGTTTGAGGTACCAAACTTATTTAAGGGGGTGAGAATGTAATAACCCGACCCGCTTATATGCTTTCAGTCTCTCATTATATGTGTAACTATATATGCTAAATGTGAAATTTCATGTGAAATTAAGTTTAATTGTGTGAATTATATGACTATGAATTTGTATCTGTCAGTTGTGTGAAAAATCTGTTACAATTGTGACGTTTGGATTAGTAATTGGAAGCCTTAGAAGCGCGATAACCCAAAATTGACTTTATAATTGTGGTGAGCACGATTTTTAGATCATAATACAAATTTTTGTAAAAAATTGATTCGTAATGATTAAATTGTTTAATTTGTGGTTAACCCTTAAATAACCCTCTTAAACTCTTAACTTGATACTTTCCATCACAAAAGAAATATCTCTTGAGAGGGAGAGAGAGAGCTAGAGAAGGGGAGAAAGGAGAGAAGGCTTCAACAAGAGGGAAGATTGAAGGACTTGAGAAGAATTGTAGAGATTTGAGTTTAAGGTAGATCCAATCCACCTAAAATATCATCTCTAATTGATTTGAGTAGGAACCTTTGTACATTCATGCAAGCTAGGGTTTATAATTAGGGTAAAGTGTATGACAATTGGTTAATTGGAAAGATGTTTCTTATCATTTGGTTGTTTTGAATTAATTTGAGCTATATAGAGGAAAATTACATCTTATTCTTTAGTTTTACATGTTTGAACTCACCTATACATCTAGATGGTTATATATATTTGATAAACCAAATAAGGCTAGAAATCTAAGTGAATTGAGTTGTGTATATGAATTTGGAGGGGGTTATGATCTAGATAAGCTTGTGATTCATGTTTATTGTGGTGTTATAAACTTGTGATTCATGTTATGGTGATGTTATATCATAATATTGAGTTGATTTCCCCTATTTTGTACCTTATGATGTGGTTGCCTAGTTGGATTTTTGCCTTGGTTCGGACTGCTCAAAACAGGGGTTACGACCGCACGTGCGGGGCTCACAACCGCACATGCGGAAAACAAGGGAGGGTAAACTTGAGGTTCTAAAATAAAAGCACGTGCGGAGTGCACGTGCAGCCCACCTTCCCACACGTGCGGTGAAGGACTTTCGCACGTTCGGCCGAAGAGGAAAAATTTTGTGTGCTTCTTTAATTCTGTTAGACCCTCTGGAAGTATTAAAATGTACATTTGAACCTTCTAAAATGCTTGAAAATAAACAAGAGTTGAACGAATTAGATATTGTCTAAAGAAAAGTAACTGACTTATGGGTTGTATATTGTGTGTAGGTCACATACAGGAAGGGACTATTGCTCCTACACAGCAGTATAAGTAATAGTAGTGTAGTGTTGTGCTCCATTTACTTCTGCTAATTATCGTTAGCGTACCATTACTTGTGAATGGGTTGTGTCTCGATATGGTGAACGGTTGAAACACTTGTGTTGTAATATTTGAGCAATGGCATTATTATGGACCCAAGGTCGTTCTGTTTTGCTATCAATTGGCCTGAGGCTGTTCGGATATGAGCTACTTATTATTGGAGGCCCTAACGCCGAGGGAGGTGGGGACATGCCGATGTCTCATCGACACCTAAATATGATATGAACCAATTATGACTCATGGCCTAAGGCGAGGGAGGTGGTATACATGTTGATGTTCTACTTACCCTCCAATGTTCCAAACAGCTGTTGATATGTTGGGCCTAAGGCTGTTCTGTATAATGTTGGGCCCGAGGCCGTTTTGGGAATGAATGCAAAGTAAAGACAAGAACGTGAATTATATAGTTACATTCCGAGTGATTTATGCTTATTCATATGAACTACCTTACATTGCTATTATTTACTGAGCCTTGCTCACTCTGTATTATGCATATCAATGTAGGTAATCAGCTCGGAGGCCAGTCCTAGTCCAGCTCTAGTAGCTCTTTTGTCGACCCCGTTGTGTCTAATCAATTAAAGTAAAGCCTAGTTGTTTTTGCAGAGTTCCTTTCATGGCGCATAATGTTGGGTCACCAGTACTTTTGTCAAACGATGATTAATATGTATAACTTTCCACTCTTGAATGTTTTGATTACACTCCCCATTTACTGGGCTGGGTTTGTATATGTGGATCTGTATATACGTATATGAATTCGACTTATGTATGTAATGGAAATGTTTTTTGGTCCTGGCATGTAAACACTGCTCAATGGATGGCATATTTAACTATTATTGCTTCTGTTTTAGGCCTCAATGTTTTATAAGATGTTCATATACTATCTAATTATTTAGTTTTGAGGCCCATCTTTGGGCCGGTCATGCCCAAACTTTTAGGGGCGAGTTTGGGGTGTGACATCTCCTTTGCTGACCATTAATGTGAATTGCCTGCCATCAATGAAGCCTTGTCAGCCACCACTGTTGGCCAGCCGGTCACCATTGTATGCTGTAGATATTTTGTGATATTTTGCGCCAGCTGTTTGCTCAGATTCATGCATCTTTCTACATGTGTGTGGCTAGATGTTTGTGAGGAAAATTTGTGTTTTCTATATATAGGACCCCTCTCTCTCATGTGTAGGGGTTAGAAAAATTTGAGACATAAAAATTTTCTGTCTCTAGATTTCTCTCTCTCTCTCTTGCAAAATTGTGTGTGTTTGCCTAGTTTCTCTACACGTTTGCCTACTTCTCCTAAACCAAATCCTCTCACCTTTGAGTTGAGTTTCCTTGGGGTCTTCTTAGAGCTCTTGAAGGTGGTTTTGGCTTGAACTTGTGCCTAAAGTGTTCTTTGCTTCGAGAGGTAGAATACTAGTCTTGTTATTTTGTTTTCAATACATGTTTTTCTATCTTTTTCAATTGTTTTTGGGGCTAGTTTTGAACTGTAAAAAGCTCTGTTTTTGTGGCTTAAAAATGGTGGTTTGAGCCCTTTTTCTTAGTTTTTAAAGCTTTTGTGCCTTTATCTATCACTTTAAAACCAACTTTTTTGGGCCTTTTAACCACTAAATTTCAGAGGTTTTTAGTGGCAAAAATCTCATCTTGAAGTCCAAAATTGGAGGGGTTAGCCTCCCCTCTTTGTGTCTTGTTTGCATGCTTAGTTAGCCTTACAAGTTAGCATGTTTTTCTAGCTTAACTTAGTTTAAGTCCAACATATTTTAGCCTTTGAATTAGCCTACTTTAGTTTTGTTTTGGATTGTTTGGTTCATTTGAACTTTGTTTTGTGTAGTTGTAGTGTAAATCCTTGCACTAGCTTGTTGTTTTAAGGCTTTAAACATCATTGTTGTGACTTGGCTGCATGTTTTTTGGTGCTTTTATCACTCAATTTCAGCACCTAAATCTCTATAACCTCCCTCTTTGCTTCACTCTTTCATTTGCTTTTGAGGGTTGTTTCATACTTGGAATCCTTTAAGCTTGAGATTGAGGTCATGCTCAATGGTTTAATCCTCTTTGAGGGTTCATTATCAAAGGCATGATCTCTCTCTTGCCTTACACTATCCCTTGGTTGACACTTCCTTCACCTTAGAGGATACTCACCAATGGACAAATTGATTAAAGAATGATTTGGTGATTAAAATGTGTAAACAAAATTGACATGTAAAAATGACATGATAAGCATGTCTTTGTGTTGCATTGCATGTGTTCAAATCGGACGTTAATTTGAACACAAGGAAAATCGAACATTTCATACTCAAAAGTGATGAAATGTGCCACTTTCCTAGGTCTCCATTGCCCTTGATCATGCATGATAGGGTGGTTTTCTTGTTGGTCATATTTGTACATTTATCGAAATTGTACAACTTGGATCTTTGGCCATCATGCAATAAACTTGCTTGATTGGTGATTTTTGGATCCAAATGTGTCACTCCTTTGAGATATTGAGATGATAAGGAGGGATACAGTACAAACAAATCCTTGGAAAAACCCCATTTTTGCTCTGTTTGTGCTCTGTTGCAGCATGGTGATCCAATGCATCAGTGGCCGGCAGACCACCATCCATGGTCGGCAGTGCATCATTTTTGGCTGGCAGGACACCTCACTGGCCGGCAGCTTCCCTCCATGGCCGGCAGGCCACTGATGTAAATCTCAACAAAGATTTGGTAAGGTGAAGTAGAAAGGTTATGGAAATACTCAACCCTGCAAACAGAAGCTTTCGAGAGCAAAATAGAGGTCTTTCGGGCCAAAACCGAGCATGTGCATCTTCTACTTCTCGAGGTGGAGCAGTGGCAGCGTAGTTTAATGTCTTAATTGCTTAGTTCATGTGCATTGGTGTTGTAAATTAATTAATTAGTTTAGTAGTTAGTTAAAAGTATTGTAATAATTAGTAATTAGCTTAGCTAGTTATTCATTTGATTTGTAATCATTAGTCTAATTAGTTTAATTAGATTAGCTTAATTAGATTAGTTTATTCAACTAGCTAGTTAGCTTTTATTCATTCGGACCCTCCTTCGTAAGGGCGTAATGTTGTAATAAGTGTGCGTGCGAGTGTGTATGTTTTCCAACCCCGCGGCTTTCTCTCTTTTATTTACTCGCTTTCGATGGTTAGATTAAGGACATGTGTCAATTAGCATACCTTATGCCTTATGCTTGCATCCATTCATTTGTATTGTATGCATCGAGGCTCGGCCATCATTCAAACTACATTGCCATTTCAATAATTCTTTGAATACGTATTTGATCGCATGTTATCAAATCGATTTATATGCCATATTAGTAGCCGAGCCTATTAATTGCATATTGCATGTGTTGCATTAGACATCTTGTATAGTTAGGGATCATGCTTCTTTCTAACTAGTTTCTATTTTGGCTCAAAGTACTAGGTGAGCTTTTATGCTTTAGCATACTTGCATAAGTGTGAATGTTGCCATGATTAGCATGCTTGCCATGAGGCTATGTGCTTAAATGCTAAACTGCATGAATGCCTGTAGATGAAGGCTTGTTGTTTGAATTGGAACAATTCAACAAATGTGCGTTGGAATGGTCAAACAACCTATATCGGGTAAGCAACCTGTCCTAGTTTGGAATGGTCACTATGGATCCGAATATGCACTAGGTCGAATGGTCAAAAGGGTGCCCCGGTAAAACCGGGGTTTGTGTTCCCATACTGGCAGAGCCCGCAACCGGTCAGCCTTATGGTCATGCCTTGACGAGACAAGCCTCCGGCAAACCGCTCAGGAATAGCAGATGGCCAACACGGTGTCCTAGGCGCACCAATGCACATGCAATGCAAAGAAACACATAAGTGTCATCAAAACAGGATATCACGAGTTCGAGTCAAGCTCTCTAAAATCCCCAGCAGAGTCGCCAGAAACTGTAACACGTCCGCGGGGGGGGGGGGACCTCGCTACAATTCGGACTCTCGACTTTGTGTCGGTTCTAAATCTGAACCAAAGAGTCCACCTCTGGCAAATCGTTTTGAAGAAAAACAGATTTTTGAAAAAGTAGTGCCAAACATGGACTGCTTTGCCAGATTACAGAGTCGCCACCTAAATATTTTGAAATGGGAAATTTAGGAAACCCTGACTCGGTGCCGAAGGCCACATGTCCGTCATCACCAAAGTGACTTGGCTCGGGAGCTTGGGTACGATCGGGGAAGGTCAGCTATGAGCACCCCCTTTCGCCCGGTCCGAAGACCGGCCTCTACTAACCGTGATATCTTTTTTTGAAAACATTACATGCTCTTATTCCAATTATTAGCCTAGAATTACTATGTTATGCGCACAGCACAAAAGTATAGACTAGATTGCCTAATTCGGAAATAATCATTGCATATCCGTTTTGTCTCGAAAAACGTGTTGGTTTTTATGCTACTCGCAAGTAGGCTAAAATTCGGATCTCAACGAGTTGTTCCAACTCAGGCAATCTAACCTCCACCCACAGGCATTCAAGCAGTTTATCACACATAAGCATTTAGCCGCATGGCAATCCTATTGTCATGGCAAACATTCACACGCATGCGATATGCTAAAGCATAAATACTTACATCGTACTCCGTGCCAAAACAATAACCCGGTTAGCAAACATGCATGACCTGGTTCATGTTAAGTGGCTAATGCATCGCATACAGGGATGTAATCTAGACAGGCTCGGCTATCCTAAGCATGGCACATGAAATGCAACAACTATCACGTATTCAATTTTGGAATTGAAATACAATGCAGTTTGCATGATGTGCCGAGCCCGATGCATGTAGACAAATGCATGGATGCACACATGCATTGCATAAGGTATGTTGAAATAGACGTGCCCTAATCTACCATCGTAAGCAGGTAAATAAAAGGGATAGAAAGAAGTGGGGATTGGAAGACATACACCCACTCACACACACTTATTACAATTTTGCCCTCGCTCGGAGGGACCAAAATAATAATACAAATAATTAACTACGCAAGCTAATTAATTATTACAAACTCACTAAATTAATTAGACAAATAATTAATCTAATTAAAACAGTAAATGCCTCGGGAGGAGGGCCCAAATGCAGCGCGCGCTCGGAATTGGCTCGGAATCGCACTGTCATGCAAGTGTGCCTCTGTTTTCCCTGCTACCCTCCTCTGAAAATTGCCAAAGTCCCAAGAGTGCCTCTCAGGGCACTGGGGAGCACCACCGGCTGAGGTACAACACCACCGGCTGAAGGATGTGGCCACCGGCACTGAGTGAAGCTATCGGCTGCCAATTCACTGCCGGTCGGCACTAAAAAGTGCCGGTCGGCACAAAATGCCTGCAAAACCTGCAACTCACAGCAGCAGAGGGCAACAAAATGCATGGCAATGTGATTCAAAGCATGTATGCACCAAACACAATCCTTATCATATTTTGGACTCAAAGGGGGATGTGCCTCGGTCCTTGGACCACCAATCGCGCATTTCCATGCGTGATGGCCCTAAGAGCCAAGGATGCAACTTTGATCTCAAATGTGTGCAAATCAAACAAGCAAACAAGGGTGTTCAACCTCCATCATACTTCACTTCAAGAGGCCAAACATGCACAATGGAAATGCAAACCTAAGCATGTCAACTAAGCATGCAACGTGGACTATGCAACACACTTATGTAAAAGGTTCAAACAAGCATGCAAGGTGAGCATGCAAACCAATGGAATGATGGACTTAGACATGAATTAGGCAACTCAAAAAGGCCTAAAATCAGTAGCCAAAATGCCAAGTTATGGGGGCCCAAACAAACATGCACACATGCACAAATCAAGGCACCAATACTTAGGCATAAACAAGACGACATTCGAGCATACTTGAAAGAAACCGATCATGGACAACTAACATGCACTTAAAGCTCTGAAATTCATGTTAAACATGATGCCAAATCATGCAATAAAGTGTGCCAAACAAAGCATGCAAATGGCCTAGGCTTAAGGCAAGTCAATGGGACATTAAACCACACCTAGCACAAACACACATGGCATGCATTAATCAACCCAAAACAGATTTTTGGCATGTCAAATTAGGCCCAAATGACCACTTAGATGGCATCTAAGAAGCTTGAAATCAAAGGCATGCAACATGACCAAAACATGGAGCATTTAACACAAGCTTTTAAAGCATTGAAGAGGCATGCAAGGCAATCAAACAAGCACATCATAAGGTCTGAAATGGCATGTTAGATGGTTTCAAATCATTGAAAATGAAGCAAGCAAGTCATGCTACACTCACATGCTCTCAAGGCCAACAAGCCAAATGCAAAGGAGCTATGTAATGCATGATGAGATCGACCCAAATGGCTATGGACAGAGCTAGATCATGGCAAAATGAGCATACAAGCTTCATGGATCTAGGCCTAAAACATGCTAGAAATGAAGGCACACAACCTAGGCATATTAAGGCATAAAGAGGCATTACAAGGCAACTATACTAAGCATGCATAGGAGACCAAAACCAACTTGAAATCATGTTATGGCATGGCAATATAAGCATGGAAAACAAGTCAAACATGCTCAACACACACTCAAGCATGGTGCTTCTTTGGAAGCCAAAACTTGCCCTTTCCAAGGACATCAAGGAGAGGGGGTGGCCCTCCCCTTTCTAGGACTTTAAGGCACCATCTCCACCATTGAAATCCCTCAAGATTTCAGTGGTGGAGAGGTCCAAGCACACAAGTCCCGGATCTCTCCAAAATAGCACAAAGATGAGCCCTTTTCAAGGCCTAAAGGGGGTCAAACTTCCCCAAACCACAAAACACCCTTAATATACAATGAAGAGGCTTAAAAAATAGAACTTTTTTGTGTTATAGACCAAGCACAAAACTGTTTTAAACTAGGCAAAAATGGAGTGCAAAAATGGGGTAAATAAAGTAAGTTTCTTACCCTTGAAGCTTTTCTTCACAAAGGTTGGAGTAGTTGGTCCCTTGAGCTCCAAACCAGTCAAGAACACTAAAAAACAGCCCTTAGAACCTCAGTTGCAAGGAGAAGGTGAGACACTAGGTGCTTGTGTGCAATAGTGTGAACTAAAGCACCTAGTGTACTAAATAAGCAAGAAAGGAGAGAGATAAGATAGATATATGATCTAACCTAAAACCAGAGCTTGCTCTCTCTCTAAAATGGCTGAAACCTCTCAAGAAATCCCAACCTTAAGCCAAGAGGAAGAGCCTTCCTCTTATAGAACTTGTAAGACTTACAAGCTAAGCAACTAAGGGCTCATCCCTCCATACACGTGTATGGAGGGGAAGCAAATTGCACACAGCTGTCTGAAAATATCTCAGAAAGCAAGTGCACAGTGTCCGGCCGGCAAAAAATGTCATTTTGACAAAATTGAGTGCCGACCGGCACAGAATAATGCCGACCGGCACAATATAGTGCCGATGGCAACTCTAGCCAGCCGGTGGCCTCTAGCCCCAGCCGGTGGTGTGTAGGGATGCCTCATAAAGCATTCCCTGCCCTTCCAAGGCAAAACACAAGTGTTTGGTGCGAAACCAAACACAAACGGTCGAGTCCGGAGGTCCTGAGGCACGGCGCGCGAGTCGAGAACTCCGGGAACTCCAAACGAACACAAACATGGATGATCACCGAGCGTTCCGACGGTGACGTCCAAGTCTTGAGGACGGTCAAAAATGGGGTGTCTACAGTTGCCCCTCTTTGACAGAACTCGAAAGTCATAACAATGACGTGAGTGAATGTCAAAGCCCAGAGACGACCCATTTTTGACAAGGCCGAAGACTTAGACAAACATACAAAGCGCAAATGGTTGAACTCGCAAGCTGCCTACGTATCCCTTAGGGAATCAAACCAGCGTAGTTCATGCAGGAGGCACACCTACCAAGGATAAGATATGCGCCCGTAGGCGGGGGCAAAATGCAACCGAAAATGCAAGAAGCCGAGCATAACTTATGATCATGCAAAGAAAGCTGTAATGAAGCATACATGCGACAGTTATAAGCTAACACGCAACAGTCTACACTACAATGCAGAAAGGATGTAAGAGAATTATGCAATTCTCAAAACGTCTCACTCGGGAGATACAATACCTGTGCGGCTCGCCTGGTTCCACCAGCGGTAAATGAACCGTACATACAATATCGTGCCTGAAAAGAAAGTAAACTTAACAGGTACAATATTGTTAGCAATATGCATGATAATGCGAAATGAATGCAAAATGACATGCAAAATATACAAAACTATGTATGAATAATGCAAATGATAATGCAATGCGATTGGAACTATATGCAAACTACGTGCAGGGCAATTGAATCATGATTCAATCATGAGCGGTTCGAAACCACACGAATGTCAAAGAGATTGATGGAAGTGACAAGTCCGTCTACCATAGAAAAGGTGTCGAAGCCCTCAAGGCGCGAGCGCACACAGAACTATGAGTGATGTAGACAGACATAAGAACAAGTATTGGGTGGATTTGACGTAAGTGGGGAAACGACCCGCTGATGAGGGAATAATGATCCTAATGCCGGATGCAACAATACTACAATGCAATGGAAATGGATACAATGGATATGGCACGCGGGCCAAACTGAATCTTGCCTAGGAAAGGCATGTACACGTACAAGCCATGTCTAACATAGAAAAGGTGTCGAAGCCCTCAAGGCGCGAGCGCACACAGAACTATGAGTGTATAGACGTGAAAAGTATGAGCACATACCAGACCAAACTCAACCTGGAAAGGCGCAAGCCATGGATGGAAGATGATGCAGTGGATGCATGCAACTAAAATGCAATAGAAGTGGATATTGATACGATGGATATGGCACGCGGGCCAAACCGAATCTCGCCTAGGAAGGGCATGTACACGTACAAGCCATGTCTAACATAGAAAAGGTGTCGAAGCCCTCAAGGCGCGAGCGCACACAGAACTATGAGTGTATAGACGTGAAAAGTATGAGCACATGCCAGACCAAGCTCAACCTGGAAAGGCGCAAGCCATGGATGGAAGATGATGCAGTGGATGCATGCAACTAAAATGCAATAGAAGTGGATATTATGGAAAATGCATGACATATGCACTATACTACAATGATGATGATATGCATGACATAGGCATGTTTTTTTTTGTTTTGTTTTTTTTTTTGGAATGCATGACATATGCGATAATGATGCATGACAATGCATGTGTTTTTTTTGTTTTTTGAAATGCATGACATATGCAATATCTACAAATGATGCATGATGTTTGAAATGCGCGCCAACGCACGGCTTTTGAGATGCATAACAATGCAAATGAGCGGGTTTAAGGTCTCGCCAGACCGTGCGTGTTTTCGGTCCCGCCGGACCCTCGTTGGGGCAATTTGCATAATGTGACACACGTGCCACACGGGATGCAAAACAATGCAAGTGAGGATGAAATGAAACATGAGGCACGCGTACCTCATTGGATGGAAAATGAAGTGCAAAACGAGGCCTACATGCCTCGAGATGTAATGAAATGCAAGATGGGGCACGCGTACCTCATCAGACGAGGGTTTCGCACCTTCCAAGGATTTAAGGTCTCCTAGACCGGGCGTGTTTAGGGTCCCGCCGGACCGTGGTTGGGGCAATTTGCATAATGTGACACACGTGCCACACGGGATGCAAAACAATGCAAGTGAGGATGAAATGAAACATGAGGCACGCGTACCTCATTGGATGGAAAATGAAGTGCAAAACGAGGCCTACATGCCTCGAGATGTAATGAAATGCAAGATGGGGCACGCGTACCTCATCAGACGAGGGTTTCGCACCTTCCAAGGATTTAAGGTCTCCTAGACCGGGCGTGTTTAGGGTCCCGCCGGACCGTGGTTGGGGATACACGTACAGTGCAAACAGGCGGGGTGCGCAAAATAGCGCGAACAATGCAGGTGATACAAATGAGGTGGCACACCTCATAGGATTTGAAATACAATGCAAATGACATGAAACACGCGAGGTGGTACACTTCGCGCGAACGAAAATGCAAAGGAAACACGGGAGGTGGTACACCTCGCGCGAATTGAAAATGAAATGAATGCTAAGTGCGACATGCATGCGACACAACGTACAAAGTGATGCGGGTGTGACACGCGTGTCGCACAAAATACAAAAACAGTACAAGTCGCAGAGGACGTTTAAAACGGCGCGACGTGCCGCACCAGACAAAGTGATGGATGCACGCAGCGCACATAGGGCAATTTTGAATCTTATGAAAGATAAAAAAGATACGAAAGGATACAATCTTTACTTGAATTTGAGCGCCATGCACAGAAGACACGGTCCGAGGTCGAAACGGAGGCCGGTTGAGCGTGGGGGATGCACTTTCTTGCACTTTCTTGAGATATGAAGACCCAAAACCCCTCACATAGCCTAAACACATCCTTGGGAACACCACCGGCTGGGTGGGGTGGTCACCGGCTGCCACCGGCTGCCTGAACTCATCCATCGGCACAAAAAAGTGCCGACCGGCACAAAATAGTGCCGACCGGCAGAAAATGCCTGATCGGGGGCAGAACTGCCATTTCACTCCGGGCTTTATAAAATAGGGTTTTAAACCCTATTTGTCTCATCTCTAAACCGCCGAAATCTTCACCCCCTCTCTCTAGAGCGATTTTCTCTCGGTTTTTCTTCGATTTCTCCGCGTTTCACGCCCATTTTCTCGTCGGATTCGCGATATTCTTCGCGTTTCGGATATTTTCAACCGAACGAATCTTCGTTTCGGTGCACTTTTTGCTAGTTCCGCTTTTTCGGGACTTGTTCCCCTTGATTTTGTCTTCGTTTCCGTGCATTTTCCTCTTCCGGCCTTCCGGCCATTTCCGACCCTCTCGGGGTTGACTTTGCCGGTTGACTTTTCGCATTCCGGCCCGTTTTTCCTTTTCGGCTATTTTCTCATCTCCATCGCTATGGCCGATGATGTTCCACATGTCGGGACTCCCCCGGACCACGAGATGGATCCCGGGGTCGAGCTCCTGCCACTGAGCGAGCGCCCATTCGATCCGGCGACTTACCAGCCGGCCATCCATGTGCTACCGCCCGACGGACTCCGCCACTTCCGTGGCTTTGACAGGGCTTTGGACCCGGAGCTTCTGCTGCGCGAGCCGGCCTCCCACTTGTCTTTTGGCGCCGCCGAGGTAACACTCTTGTCTTCTATTTATTTTCTGCAATGTAGAACCGTAAACTGTCAACTGCCATAGCTGATTACAACCCTTGGCTCTGATACACTGTACTGTAGCTGATCGTAGGCAAACTTACAACTAATATCTGTTTGAGACAAACACATGTACACACACTGCGCTAGCCTTAAGCACTCAAACACGCGGCACACACCGTACTTCACTGCAAATTCAACGACACCCGGTAACTTCTTGAATCTGAAAACATGTTGTATGCTATATTTACCCTGAATCATACAAGACACGTTGATACATTGTACGTTGTAGTTCGCCTACTGGCATACTGCATTCCAATATCTGCTTGAATCTGAAAAATGTGCACACATGCACCATATCTGTATGCTTCTTGGAACTATATTCTGAATATTTGCTTTGCAATTACTGCTTTTGATTACAGGGAGACTCCCATACCGTCCGTGGGTATGGGAACATTGCTGCTCGCGAGTGGTATTTGGATCTTCCCGAGGCGGTTCGACGCATCGTGGACCAGGCGGGCTTTGGTACCTTCTGCAGGGGACTTTCCAGGCTCTCCGCCTGCAGACCTCTTCTTGCCGCTCTGGCGGAGAGGTGGTGGGACACCACCGATTCGTTTCATCTTTCTGCGGCTGGGGACATGACGATGACCCCTTACGATTTCTCGGTGCTCACTGGCATCGGGGTAGGGGGTGATCCGATCCCCTTCGATATAGACATGGATGAGTGGACTGCAGCCCAGGTCTACTTACTTGGCGCGGCCCCGCCTCTGGCTCGTCCGGGATTTGTTCGCTACTCCTGGTTCGAGGTGCAGTTTCGGGTCCAGTCCGCACTTATTGATGCAGCCCCGATGACCCCAGAGGCCGTGGATCAGTATGCACGCGGCTTCTTGATGTTTCTATTTGGGACGACTCTCTTCGCCGACCGGGCGAACACAGTGCCCCTCTGTCTCCTCAGTGCACTGGTGGATGTCCGAGATCTTTTGCGTTATGATTGGGGCGGCGCCGCTTTGGCCACTCTCTATGGTTACATGAGCTCAGTCTCCCGTGGCAGCGGGCAGTTGCTCGGAGGCTACTGGCGTGCTTGGGAGGTACATTTCTTTTGCTGCTTTACATTTCTGCTTTGCATTCTCTGTACTTTGCACACTGCGCACACTGTAGTCTATATATTGTACACACGGCACACACATACTCGGCTTTACACTGACTGTACACTGTTCACACTGTACACTCTGTTCAATACACAATGCACAACACACGGCTTCTTATTTCTGCTTTATTCTGCATCCTGCTTGATCTGATAGTCATACTGACGTCTGTTTTGCAGCTGTGGGTGTATGCCTACTTCCCCAGACTAGAGCCAGTGCCGGAGACGGAGACCCCTCTGGTCGTTCCTTTCTCCCGCCGCTACGATGGGAGGTGCACTCGGAGGCCCCGAGACACATTCAGCTTCTTCCGCCGTTTCTTCGACACCATCACCCCCACCGAGGTATTGTTTTTCTTACAGTCGGTTTAAACTTCGCTTTCAAGCGTACATTTCTATATCAGTAGATAATCAACTGTATTTCATTTCAGGTCACCTGGCAGCCGTGGGCTCCACTACCAGCGGTGATACGAGATCGGTATGCCGGCGCCATCGAGACCTCGCGCTACCGGATTTTGCTGGAGGGCCCGGTCTGTCGGGCTTGGTACCTGGGGGAGCGTTTTCTGCGCCAGACCCTCGGGTTGCCAGAGCAGATAGTCCCGGTTCACCCTCCCGAGCACATGAGGGATACCGAGAGGTTTTCTGTGCAGCAGATGGAGGACTACACCCTCGGCTGGGACGAGGACGGCTATAGGGGCGAGGGCGACTACTCAGAGTACGTCCGGACCTTCTTGATGCGGCCTTTGAGCGGGGGCTCCCGAGCTGATCCAGCGAGACCTGCGGCGCCAGCGGCCCGGGCAGAGGTAGGAGGAGGAGTGGGGTCATCACAGAGGGCTCGAGCTCGCGGCAGGAGGGGAGTGCAGAGGGGACGAGGGACGGGCTGGCCCGCTCTGCCTACCATGTTGACTTATAGGGGGCAGAGTGGGGAGACCTACCAGATCCCTTTTGCTCCTCCTCCGGCTGGTCACGAGTTGGCCGGCATTCCCGACTTGCCTCCGGTATGTATTACTTTATTTCTGCATCTTGCATTGTTATTTCATTTCAGTTCATTCAAATATCCCACAGAATACTGATGCATTTTAATACTTTTGCAGGCTTCCTCCGAGTATACCCGTCAGTCCGTGGAGCTGAATGCCTCCCTGATGGGGATGTTGCAGCGGACTCTCGACGCTTTGGCCGTCTACGGCCTGCCGGTATGTTCTTCTGACCACAGTCTCAAATCATACTCTGTTTCGCACAATCTGCTATACTGCACAAAAAAATCTGATAAACTGCTCGCGGCTTTCATACACTGTACTTATACACTGCATCCTGTACTGACAAACTGTTCACGGCATTCACACACTGTACTCATACACTGCATTCTGTACTGATAAACTGCTCACGGTTTTCACACACTGTACTCATACACCGCATTCTGTACTGATAAACTGCTCACGGTTTTCACACACTGTACTCATACACTGCATTCTGTACTGATAAACTGCTCACGGTTTTCTGATGTGTTTGTTCTTTGTATTTTCAGCCTCCTTTCCCGATCCCTCCAGTGGGTGGCGCTGCTCCAGCTGGGCCTCCCCTCTCTACTCGGGATGGCAGGATATTCCCTCGCACTAGAGGGGGACGTGGTCACGTGGGGAGCAGCTCACGAGCTCCAGTTCCAGGAGATGGTGAGTCGGAGGCGGGGACGGAGTCATTTGCGGAGGAGGCCGGGGACAGCTCGGGCTCGGGCTCC
Organism: Camellia japonica; assembly: GCA_030407325.1. Classification (NCBI taxonomy): domain Eukaryota; kingdom Viridiplantae; phylum Streptophyta; class Magnoliopsida; order Ericales; family Theaceae; genus Camellia; species Camellia japonica. Next base: position 34,020,293 of record JAPPVO010000013.1, read on the forward strand.
GACAGTGACAGCTCCGACGATGCTTATGTGCTTTTGCCCAGGAAGAGGGCGAGGACTGATCCTCAGGCATGAGGCCTGCTGCTGATGATGATGATTTTGCTGCTTCCTTTTCTTTATTTCTTTTCTTGTACTTTTCTCTTTTTGGTAGATAGAGTACTATGTACTGCCGCAGGCAGATTTTTTGCTTTCTTCAAAAGTTGTACTTTGAAAGAGATTATATAAAACAAACTTTTTGTCTGAAAAGTGTTTTATTTACATATCTCATACTTCGCACTGCATTGCATCATATTACACCTCAATGTAAACGAAATTTGATTTACTGCCTGGAAATGGGGCATTTGCACTGTAATAATCGGATAACCCACCAACTAACAGCAAACAACTCATACAAACTGCTGCTCAAACTGAACACAGCTCACATTCCGCTGGGGATTAATCTGCATACAGCCCATAACCCAACACTTGGTCCATTCCGCATACGGCAAACTTTGAACAAACAGCCCAATCTGACAAGCCGGATCTCAAAACTGAAATGGTTAAGGTTGAAACACACTCGGATGTCCCAAATTTTTCATTTCTTCTCTTACCTGGCATGGATGTAGAGAATGGCACGGCATTCTGAGCACCGACGATCTTGAGGTAAAGAGAGGTTTTTTTTTTTTTAACTTGGGTATCGAGCCTACAACTGGACACCGCCGGAGAACTCAAGTGAAGAAAATAAAAGGCACACGACCTAAACACAACGAGACACGCTCGGAAAAGACTCAAAACTAAATTGAGACCGACAAATCAAAAGACACGACACGGACGTGTTTGAAAACAAAAGATCTTGAGAAGCCAATTCTTCCGGGCAGGTTTCCCACCCTCTCTGATTTATGATTCTCGCATCACTTGGCCCTCGAGCTCGTTTTTTCTCACAAGACCTCCTTCTCACTTTTCTCTCGGCTTACACCTCTCTATTCTTTATTCTCTCATTTTTCATCCCTCCCCAGGGCGGTTGATGGGCGAATAGAAAGTCACAAGTTCACGCCCAATATTGTTAGCTCACGGCTATTTCTTCTGACGAATGGAGCGCCTTACCGGCGAGTACGTGTTGACGGTGGGGGGGAAGACAGGATACCTGGCTCAACTGTGCCCCTAGTTCATTACTCTGACCATTCTTTGTTTCTATTTTCTAAAACAGTTTTGATCAAAATGAACGCCAGATTAGCGTGCTTGAGCAATTTTTGATTTGAGAATCATGCAAGCCAGGCTGTAAGCACTGAAAGCTTTCCTTTTGGGTCCAAACATGGTCCAATTTTGAAAAATGAAATAGTTGTCGAGAAATTAAGTCAACTTTAGTGAAAATTTTCAAAAACTATTTTTGCAAACAGTGAACGCTCAACGAGCGCAGAACTTACCCTCGAGATGCGCAACCTCGGATCGGAGGCAATTTGGAAAATTGTCCCTGGCTTAAAAGGGGGAGAGGAAGGGCAACGGAAAGTTGCCCCTAGTTTGGATGACGACTGAGGGCAACTTTGGCAATAGATGGCAACGGAAAGTTGCCCCTTGTTTGGATGATGCCGCGGCATGCCTATTGATGATTGAGCTCGACCGGGCTCTCAGGCACGGAGCGGGCGAAGACAGTCACAAACAATATATGGACACAGTCACCTTGAAGGTGTTGGTGACTGGGTTCCAGAAGGAAGTTGATCACGCAGCTCCAATTGTTGCAACCGAGACATCGGATTCGGAGGAAGCATGGGTAATCAAAACCATTACATGGACTGAGACGCTATGGGAGCGTTGGGGGCTGGACTTCAGGATGAAGTTGCCTACGTATCCCAAACATGGGAATCAAGCCTTACGTAGTTCCGGTTAAGGTACACTCGGGTATTTTAACCTTCACTGTTTAGGCTCTAACTTTTGCCAAGGCGCCCAATGCGGGTTTTCGACCTTGCGAGCTTTGTTCTTCTTTCTTTTCTTTTTCTTTGCTATTTTTTTTCTTTTTGTTTCTTCTTTTTTTTTCATTTCTCTTTGTATTTTTCTATTTCTTTTTTGTATTTTGTATTTTTTCTTTGCTCTAACTTTTGCCTGGGTCCCCCTTCCGGGTTTTTGGCCCAGCGAGCCTCTCAAAGGGTAAAAGTGTAGCAAGCCCATGCCCAATGGTTTTTTTTTTGAAATGGAAACCCTCTGTATCCGGGAGAGCGACTGTTGGGTTGATTTGCAGGAACAGTCCATCATGGTTGCTTCTCGAGCTTTGCCTGGTGGGGATCTGATCTCCCTGAGCTGACTTCAATGCCTCTTGCTCGAGGGCTGCTTCAAAGTGGGCCATACCGACATTTCATGGCACTGAATGTTTTGAACAGGTTCCGGTTTGCAACAGATAGATTGAGTCTTGAGGCTGAGAGCGATCCTGGGCTTTACAATCTCAAGAGCGATTCCACACAAGTCTTCGCGAGACTGCACAAAATATTTTGTTTTTGAAAGTTTTTAAGAAAGCGACAAATCGCTCGTGCTGAAGATAGTGTGGAACCAGTCTGGGTCGGGCCAGGGTCCTTCTCAGTACTCACGCCGACAAGCATGATTTCGTTCATGAAAAGCTTAGCACGCGTTCCTTTTTCTCAAAATGATCAAAAATTTACAAAACCCGAGGAATTACTTCCCCTTCGTTTTCATCACCGCAGTGTTTGAAAAGGGTTTTATGAAAAGCTTAGGTCATCATAACAATGTTCAAGGCACGAGAGAGTAGGCGGTGTGTACTGTCGTTCCATTCACACCCTCTGGCACGGCAACTCAAATAGCAACAAGTACGGAACGTGATAGCCACGGCTGTTTCATTCTGATTTGTTGGCATAACTGGCTCCCTGACAGAAACAGACTCAAAAAGCAAAAACAACTGTTTATAAAACAAAACGGTGTTTGAGGCAACAACCCCGAAATCACCTGGTATTCTATAGAAGAGGGACTGACTCATTACAATTAGACAGACCCTTAAGCAAAAGGAATGTCTCAAAACAATGAGACAGGCTCAAGACAAAACAGAAGACTGACTCGACACCCAAGTCAGAATTTACAAGGTTAGCGTTGGCAGATGCTCAAAAATGCGTGCCAAACGCCACATCCAAAAACGTACCAAACACTGCCCGCAGGCGATTCATCTGCTGATTACATACTCACGGTATCTATATCCTCCGTGTCTGTGTCCTCGTACTCCAAGAACTCTGTAGTGATGGATTTGGCCGAGGTGGGCGGGAGGATAATCTTGTTATCAATCAAATCTTGTACCTCGTGACGGAGGCGGAAGCAGTTATCAGTAGCATGGCCTGACTGCTGGTGGTATGCGCAGTACTGAGTGGCATCATGGCCTGCTGGAAGGGGTTTGGGGAGTGGCCTAGGATCGAGGGGTGTAAGATGCCCCTTTTTGGCCAAGATCAGAAGTGCCCTAGACAAAGGCATGTGGAGAGGATGGAAGGCCCTGCGCCCTCGGGGCAGGTATCTTGGAGTCTGAACACTCTTGCTAGATGCACTAGCGAACGGATCAGCGGGTGCGGCTTTGGATTTCTGATTCTTTCCGGATGCAAGGCTGGAAGTGGGAAGAACTGTTTTGGCATGACGGGGCCTATCCCGATTCTCTGATTGACTGGAACTGCCCTCAGGCGGAGTGGGGAAAGCACCCTCCACAGCTTTTGTCATAACTGCAGATACCTGTTGCTTGTTCATCCCCCTGGCTTTCAAAGCCTCTACTGCCCACAGCAGTTGTTCGATAGGGTCGGCATCTGCCTCCATCTTGCCTTTATCTCTGGCCTCGGCCTGGTTCAGAACTTGGTTTGATGTGTCGTTACCATAACTGGAGGGCATCTCCGGTTGATTGAGTTCGATCACAATTCGTCCCAGTAGCGGGGGCTCCTGGGGTACAAAGCTTCCGACGTATGGTGCGACTGGCGGCGAAGCTGTCATTCCATAGGCGAGATCCGTCACGGACCTTTGAAGATCACCTATCATCCCCATTAGTTCAAATGTAGTGGGCTCGCGAGCCTGATATAGCTGGGGAGCCCAAACTGGGTGCGCGGCCGGCGATCTGGGCGGATGCGGCATGTCAACGGTGGTTTCATCATGTAGGGTGATCCCCTGATTCAATGCAGCCGTCATGACCACAAGTTCTTCTGCATTCTGCGTCATGTTCAGTCCTGCCTCAGCAAGGAGAAGACACTAGCTGTTCTGGATCGACCCTCTGAATCTCTGAACCTTGAAACAGAAAACAAGCGGTATTTCAGCCCCAAACAGATCAAACACGGATGTAGCCGGACAACTGTACTCTATCACTGTTCCCCAGAATCCCTGTCCAGAACTGAACTGATACCCACAGACACAACTAATTCTCAACAATACTGATGCCAGTGCCCTCAGGCCTGATACTCAAACTTTGCAAACTGATATATGCGTTCCCCTGCAGAGATACACTCTAAAAGCACATAGCAGGTAAAAGAGAGCCAAAACACCCCTACGTTGGGGTAGGGTTTCCCTGTCCTATCTTGTCAGGAGCTAGGGTTTCACTACGCACGCAGCGGTTTCAAACAACCTATATCGGGTAAGCAACCTGTCCTAGTTTGGAATGGTCACTATGGATCCGAATATGCACTAGGTCGAATGGTCAAAAGGGTGCCCCGGTAAAACCGGGGTTTGTGTTCCCATACTGGCAGAGCCCGCAACCGGTCAGCCTTATGGTCATGCCTTGACGAGACAAGCCTCCGGCAAACCGCTCAGGAATAGCAGATGGCCAACACGGTGTCCTAGGCGCACCAATGCACATGCAATGCAAAGAAACACATAAGTGTAGTCAAAATAGGATATCACGAGTTCGAGTCAAGCTCTCTAAAACACTCCCCAGCAGAGTCGCCAGAAACTGTAACACGTCCGCGGGGGGGGACCTCGCTACAGTTCGGACTCTCGACTTTGTGTCGCGGTTCTCAATCTGAACCAAAGAGTCCAACTCTGGCAAATCGTTTTGAAGAAAAACAGATTTTTGAAAAAGTAGTGCCAAACATGGACTGCTTTGCCAGATTACAGAGTCGCCACCTAAATATTTTTAAATGGGAAATTTAGGAAACCCTGACTCGGTGCCGAAGGCCACATGTCCGTCATCACCAAAGTGACTTGGCTCGGGAGCTTGGGTACGATCGGGGAAGGTCAGCTATGAGCACCCCCTTTCGCCCGGTCCGAAGACCGGCCTCTACTAACCGTGATATCTTTTTTTGAAAACATTACATGCTCTTATTCCAATTATTAGCCTAGAATTACTATGTTATGCGCACAGCACAAAAGTATAGACTAGATTGCCTAATTCGGAAATAATCATTGCATATCCGTTTTGTCTCGAAAAACGTGTTGGTTTTTATGCTACTCGCAAGTAGGCTAAAATTCGGATCTCAACGAGTTGTTCCAACTCAGGCAATCTAACCTCCACCCACAGGCATTCAAGCAGTTTATCACACATAAGCATTTAGCCGCATGGCAATCCTATTGTCATGGCAAACATTCACACGCATGCGATATGCTAAAGCATAAATACTTACATCGTACTCCGTGCCAAAACAATAACCCGGTTAGCAAACATGCATGACCTAGTTCATGTTAAGTGGCTAATGCATCGCATACAGGGATGTAATCTAGACAGGCTCGGCTATCCTAAGCATGGCACATGAAATGCAACAACTATCACGTATTCAATTTTGGAATTGAAATACAATGCAGTTTGCATGATGTGCCGAGCCCGATGCATGTAGACAAATGCATGGATGCACACATGCATTGCATAAGGTATGTTGAAATAGACGTGCCCTAATCTACCATCGTAAGCAGGTAAATAAAAGGGATAGAAAGAAGTGGGGATTGGAAGACATACACCCACTCACACACACTTATTACAATTTTGCCCTCGCTCGGAGGGACCAAAATAATAATACAAATAATTAACTACGCAAGCTAATTAATTATTACAAACTCACTAAATTAATTAGACAAATAATTAATCTAATTAAAACAGTAAATGCCTCGGGAGGAGGGCCCAAATGCAGCGCGCGCTCGGAATTGGCTCGGAATCGCACTGTCATGCAAGTGTGCCTCTGTTTTCCCTGCTACCCTCCTCTGAAAATTGCCAAAGTCCCAAGAGTGCCTCTCAGGGCACTGGGGAGCACCACCGGCTGAGGTACAACACCACCGGCTGAAGGATGTGGCCACCGGCACTGAGTGAAGCTATCGGCTGCCAATTCACTGCCGGTCGGCACTAAAAAGTGCCGGTCGGCACAAAATGCCTGCAAAACCTGCAACTCACAGCAGCAGAGGGCAACAAAATGCATGGCAATGTGATTCAAAGCATGTATGCACCAAACACAATCCTTATCATATTTTGGACTCAAAGGGGGATGTGCCTCGGTCCTTGGACCACCAATCGCGCATTTCCATGCGTGATGGCCCTAAGAGCCAAGGATGCAACTTTGATCTCAAATGTGTGCAAATCAAACAAGCAAACAAGGGTGTTCAACCTCCATCATACTTCACTTCAAGAGGCCAAACATGCACAATGGAAATGCAAACCTAAGCATGTCAACTAAGCATGCAACGTGGACTATGCAACACACTTATGTAAAAGGTTCAAACAAGCATGCAAGGTGAGCATGCAAACCAATGGAATGATGGACTTAGACATGAATTAGGCAACTCAAAAAGGCCTAAAATCAGTAGCCAAAATGCCAAGTTATGGGGGCCCAAACAAACATGCACACATGCACAAATCAAGGCACCAATACTTAGGCATAAACAAGACGACATTCGAGCATACTTGAAAGAAACCGATCATGGACAACTAACATGCACTTAAAGCTCTGAAATTCATGTTAAACATGATGCCAAATCATGCAATAAAGTGTGCCAAACAAAGCATGCAAATGGCCTAGGCTTAAGGCAAGTCAATGGGACATTAAACCACACCTAGCACAAACACACATGGCATGCATTAATCAACCCAAAACAGATTTTTGGCATGTCAAATTAGGCCCAAATGACCACTTAGATGGCATCTAAGAAGCTTGAAATCAAAGGCATGCAACATGACCAAAACATGGAGCATTTAACACAAGCTTTTAAAGCATTGAAGAGGCATGCAAGGCAATCAAACAAGCACATCATAAGGTCTGAAATGGCATGTTAGATGGTTTCAAATCATTGAAAATGAAGCAAGCAAGTCATGCTACACTCACATGCTCTCAAGGCCAACAAGCCAAATGCAAAGGAGCTATGTAATGCATGATGAGATCGACCCAAATGGCTATGGACAGAGCTAGATCATGGCAAAATGAGCATACAAGCTTCATGGATCTAGGCCTAAAACATGCTAGAAATGAAGGCACACAACCTAGGCATATTAAGGCATAAAGAGGCATTACAAGGCAACTATACTAAGCATGCATAGGAGACCAAAACCAACTTGAAATCATGTTATGGCATGGCAATATAAGCATGGAAAACAAGTCAAACATGCTCAACACACACTCAAGCATGGTGCTTCTTTGGAAGCCAAAACTTGCCCTTTCCAAGGACATCAAGGAGAGGGGGTGGCCCTCCCCTTTCTAGGACTTTAAGGCACCATCTCCACCATTGAAATCCCTCAAGATTTCAGTGGTGGAGAGGTCCAAGCACACAAGTCCCGGATCTCTCCAAAATAGCACAAAGATGAGCCCTTTTCAAGGCCTAAAGGGGGTCAAACTTCCCCAAACCACAAAACACCCTTAATATACAATGAAGAGGCTTAAAAAATAGAACTTTTTTGTGTTATAGACCAAGCACAAAACTGTTTTAAACTAGGCAAAAATGGAGTGCAAAAATGGGGTAAATAAAGTAAGTTTCTTACCCTTGAAGCTTTTCTTCACAAAGGTTGGAGTAGTTGGTCCCTTGAGCTCCAAACCAGTCAAGAACACTAAAAAACAGCCCTTAGAACCTCAGTTGCAAGGAGAAGGTGAGACACTAGGTGCTTGTGTGCAATAGTGTGAACTAAAGCACCTAGTGTACTAAATAAGCAAGAAAGGAGAGAGATAAGATAGATATATGATCTAACCTAAAACCAGAGCTTGCTCTCTCTCTAAAATGGCTGAAACCTCTCAAGAAATCCCAACCTTAAGCCAAGAGGAAGAGCCTTCCTCTTATAGAACTTGTAAGACTTACAAGCTAAGCAACTAAGGGCTCATCCCTCCATACACGTGTATGGAGGGGAAGCAAATTGCACACAGCTGTCTGAAAATATCTCAGAAAGCAAGTGCACAGTGTCCGGCCGGCAAAAAATGTCATTTTGACAAAATTGAGTGCCGACCGGCACAGAATAATGCCGACCGGCACAATATAGTGCCGATGGCAACTCTAGCCAGCCGGTGGCCTCTAGCCCCAGCCGGTGGTGTGTAGGGATGCCTCATAAAGCATTCCCTGCCCTTCCAAGGCAAAACACAAGTGTTTGGTGCAAAACCAAACACAAACGGTCGAGTCCGGAGGTCCTGAGGCACGGCGCGCGAGTCGAGAACTCCGGGAACTCCAAACGAACACAAACATGGATGATCACCGAGCGTTCCGACGGTGACGTCCAAGTCTTGAGGACGGTCAAAAATGGGGTGTCTACACTATGCTTGGTGGCAAATCCGCAAACTTTAAGCTCACTTGAGGTTGCAAATTCAAACCATCTTCGCAAACAAACGTGAGTTAAATTGTTCTAAATTAAGCAAACTAGTCTATACTTGCTTGTGCGCATCACATAGTAATGTTAGTTTAATAATTGGAACAAGAGCACATAATGTACATAAAAATCATATCATGATTAGTAGAGGCTGATCTTTGATCGGGCGAACGGGGGTGCTTAATTCATGACCTTCCCCCTTCGTACCTAAGTTCTCGAGCCGAGGCAACTTGGTTTATGACAGACACGTGGCCTTTGGCACGAGTCAGGGTTTCCTAAATTTCCCTAAAATAAAAAATATTTAGGTGGCGACTCTGTATCTGGCAAAGTAATCCAATTTTGGCATTTTTGACTCAAAATCAATTTTCCAAAACGATTTGCCAGATTTGGACTCTTTGTTGTTTATTAGTTTCACATTGCACTTGTGAGACTAGATTCAGAACCGCGGGGTCTGAACTATGAGGCATTCATTCCAAACCTTCCAAAAGGGGGCGCAAAAAAAGGTGAGTCCACAGTGCGATGCGTCAGGATTGTTCTCCTTGGTTAAAAACAGCAAGCGTGCCTGTTTGTTCACACCACATTTCCTCCTCTCGCATGTGACGCATGAGGATTGGTCACCTAAGTTAAAAATGGTAGGTGCACCTGTTTGTTCACACCAATCTTCCCTCCTTTCGCATGCTACGCGTTAAAAGTGCTTTCCACGATTAAAAACGGCGGGTGCGCCTGTTCGTTCACACTAATCTCTCCTCCTTTTGCGTGCGACGTGTCAGGATTGTTTTCCTTGGTTAAAAGCATCAGGTGCGCCTGGTGTTTGCACCGCCCTTGTAGCTTTTCACCCTTCCTATGTGAAGTGTAGTTGGGTCTACATTTTCTTACATCCTTTCTACGTGGGACATGGTTTGGTTCGCACCCTCTTTGCTCCTGCATTGGTTTACTCGTGTCTCTCCATGGGAGACGTGCCTTGAGTTGTTTTGCTTTCGTTCAGACGTTGTCTACCTGCTTTTGCTTATGGCATTGTTGCGTCGCTTGTTATTTACATTTGTGTTTCATTGCATAATCATAAGTTATGTTTTCTGCATCTCATTTTGCATTCCGCCCTTGAACTACGCAGGTTTGATTCCTTGTAAAGGGATACGTAGGAAATCTTCGAGTTCAACCTTTGGTATTGGTATTATAGTTTATTTTCTTGCCCAAGCCTTACGGCCTTGTCAAATGGGTCGTCTTTGGGCTTTGACATTCACTCACGTCATTTTATGACTTTGAGTTCTGTCAAAAAGAGGCAACTGTGGACACCCTATTTTTGACCGCCCACAAGACTTGGACGCTTTGTCCTGTGCACTCGATGATGAAGTGGTGTTGAGTGTGATTCAAAGTCTCAACAAAGGAACGTAAGCTCGCGTTCCAAAGCCAATCCCAAACCCTTCATATTCATATTGTCTTTGCCCCACAAATTCATTTTTGAACATCATGGCACCCTACATTGAGTTTAAAACAATGGAACAGGGGAAAACTTTGGGCACCGGCCGGAACACATTGGGCGCAGGCCGTAGCCATCGGGAGTCGACCGACACTCGATAGCGAGAAACACTGTTCTGGGTGAGAATGGGCTAGCTGTCCATTTTTGAAGATACTTTCGACCTAGTTTGCTCGAATTTTATAAAAACGAGGTGATATAGCTGTTTCGAGGGCTGAAATTTTTTTAAAGAACATATACACACAGGAGAGAGCTTCTTCTTCTTATACAAGTCATCTTTGAGCCAGCCTATCTCTCTTGATCAATATCCATACACCATACATCACCTTAGATCATAACCTTAGAACCTTGGGTTGAGCTTTATGAATCACAATTCAAGCTTGAGAGCGTGCTTGAACCAAGTTTGTGTTATAAACAAAAGCTTACCTTTCTTGAGAGGTATAAGCTTACTACCTCTTCTCTTGCTCTCTTTGCTATCTCTTGCTATCTATTTCTTGTGTTTTTGTGCTGTCTTGAATCTATTTCAAGTGTCTTAGCTTGGGTTTGGATGAGAGAGTTAACATTCTTTCTTGCATCTTCACCTATACCTCAAACCCTTGTTTTACAGCCTTTTCTTTGCTTTCCAACTTGATTTTCAGAGTTTAAAAGAGGCTAAAAATCAAGCTTTGAGGTTTCAAAGGTGGAGGGGTTAGCCACCCCTCCTTGTTCTTGCTTACTAGCCTTATTTTCTTTGATTGTTGTTAAGCTTTTTGGGCTCTTTTCATGCACTTTGAGCCACTATTTTTTTTTTTACCTATTAGGGGCTGTTTTAGGGCTATCCTAGGTTATTTAATTGGTTCAAGCTTTGATTAGTTTGTTTGTTATATCATAAGTTCGCATATATAGCTTGTTGTATACTGTTCTTAGCTTTTCTTTAATTGTCTTCCATGTTAAGAGCCTCATTTTAATAAGCAACTTATCTTCCATTTGTTTCATTTAAGAGTTGTTTCAACTGGTTGATGGTTATTCAAGACATGAGCTTGAGATCTACGCTTAATGGCTTAATCTCTACGGAGATTCATCTTCAACAGCATGGTCTCTCTTTCATGTTGAGAATCACTTCCCATTTGACATGCTTCTTATTTATTGGATGCAATGTTTAGTGGACGTAATCATCACCTTGAACAAATGGATTAAAGAATGGCAAAGACTAATGAATTTGGCTTAAAACGAATCAACCAACATAAAGAATATGAGTTATATTGCTTGGGTTCGGCCGGATGTTATGCCGAGTCTATTGTGTCGAGGGTCGTCATACATCAATTAATGATGTTTTGATGAACCTTGAAGCGTCTCTACCTCCGTTTTTGAGCTCATTTCATGATAATAGGGAAGGGGGGGTCATTGTTCATTGTGTTCATTAATTTTTGTCCAAACTCATGTCTGAAATCATCAAGCATTGATGGTCTTGGTAATGACTTTGTAATGACTTTGTAATGACTTGCTCATTGATGGTCTTGGTAATGACTTTGTTCTTCTCTTGAGGATTTCCATGAAGGAGAAGAGTAGAGAGAACAAATAGGGCCTAGAAAGGCTTTGTTTGCACTATTCTCACCTCAAAGCACAAAACATTTTTTTGGCATAAAATTTAGTGCTGGCCGGCACTCTTTGGGTCCGGTCGGAGCTTATTTGTAGCCGGTTGGCTCCCAATGCTTGGTAAACAGAGTGTTTTGTAGAAAATAAAGGCAGTGACTGAAGATGAAACAGAGCAGGTCAGGGCAGACATAGTAGTTTTTGGATGCTATGCATACGATCCTTGTGCTTCCTTGTTTAGATTAATTGTGTCAATTAATGTTCCCATTATTGTTGTAGTTCGTTAATTATCATTACAATTAGCATTGTGTATTTGCAGTTGTCATAATTAGTTAACTTAGCTAGTTGGTTATATTGTTCATCTTGGTTGTAATAACCTAGATATCTAGTTAAATAGTTAGCTAGTTTTAATTCATTTATTCGAATTTGTAATAATTAGTTTAAATTCGGACACTTGGACATTTATTCGCACCCTCTTGCGCGATGGCAAAAATATGTAATAAGCGTGTATGTCTTCCAACCCCCATTTCTTTCTCCCTTTTATTTACCTGCTTATAATGGTAGTATAGAGCATCATGTTTATTTAGCATTCCCATGTTTGCATACACTCATTTCATGTATATTTGGGTTCGGCTCATCATACTAACAGTGTCGATTTCAATCTCATTGCTTGAAAACATGATTTATCCCATGCCCTGAATTGGATCATATACCATGCTCATAGCTGAGCCTATTAAAAATTGCATAAATGTGTGCGTTGCATTAGTCACATTACATTGTCTAGGAACATGCATATTTTCTAATTATTTTTGCTTTGTTTGGCTTACCTTGGAGTACTAGGTGAGCGTTTATTGGTTTATTGCATTGCATGTGATTGTTACTATGTCGAGCATGCTTTCCATAAGGCTAAATACTTAAATGATATAACTCTTTTAATACCGGTGGATGAAGGCTAATTGCTTAAATTGAGATGCATTGATTGATGTACATAAAAACTCACCTTTTCAAGTGACACGTATCAAAAACAAATTTTCAAACAAACATGAAATCAAAGCGTTTCAACTTTTGCAAATTAGTCTATACTTGTGTACAACACATAGTAATATTATTCTAATAACAGGAACAAGAGCATATAATGTAAATAAAAATCACATCGTGATTAGTAGAGGCCGATCTTTGATCGGGCGAGTGGGGTGCTCAATTCATGACCTTCTCCTCTCGTGCTTAAGTTCTCGAGCCGAGACACTTTGGTGATGACGGATAAGTGGCCTTTGGCACGAGTCACGGGTTTCCTAAATTTTAAAAAAATATTTAGCTGGTGACTCTATAATCTGGCAAAGCAGTCCATTTTTGGTATTTGATTCAAACATCAACTTTCCAAAAGATTTGCCGGATTTGGTCCCATTTGTGTTTATCTATTTCACATTGCACTTATGGAATCAGATTCAGAACCACGAGAGTCCGAACTGTAGGGCTAATCGTATCGAAAGGAGCACAAAAAGCAAGGTACAAGGATTGTATCAACTTTGTTTGGCAATGTCACAAATGTCAAATTCATGCCAATTGCATGAATATCCCGCCATGAAAGCTCTACAACATGACTTCATCGTGGCCTTTCTTAGTCTGGGGAATTGACGTCATCGGGGCAGTCTTGCCAAAAAGGTTCAAATGGTAATGAGTTCATCTTGGTAGCGATCGACTATTTTACCAAGTGGGTGGAAGCGCAGTCTTATTCAGTGTTGAAGGCATCACATGTGGCCAAGTTCATCAGAAACAACATCATCTGCAGGTATGGGGTACCAAATTAGATCATCTCAGACAATGGCTCACACTTCAAGAAGGAGGTGGTAGATTTTCTCGAGAAATACATGCGGCTTTTTACAAGTCATCAACATACAGACCACAGGCCAACGGAGCTGTTAAGGCTGCCAACAAGAATGTTAAGAACATCCTGCGAAAGATGGTGGAAACCTATAAAGATTGGCCAGATAAACTGCCTTTTGCACTTGGGGTTATAGAACATCCATTCGAACATCTATAGGGGCTACTCCCTACTCTCTAGTAAATGGGATGAAAGTTCTTCTGCCGATCAAGATTGAGGTACCGTCACTGAGAATCATGGCCGAGTGTCAGATAACAGAGATGGATTGGCAACAGAATAGATTCGAAGAATTGATGTTGTTTGACGAGAGAAGATTGAAGGCGTTATACCACATCGAAGGATATCAGCGTAGAATTGCTAGGGCTTTCAACAAGAAAGTCAAATCCAGAAACCTCAAAGAAGGAAATATGGTGCTTAAAGACATCCGAGCCCCCATCCATGACACTAGGGGTAAGTTCAGACCCAATTGGGTTGGTCCCTACATCATCAAGTCTATCTGGTCAGGAGGAGCAATTATCCTTATGGATTTAGATGGCTTAGAGTTCTCGCAACCGCTCAACATGGATAAGTTGAAGACATAATATCCTTGAAAGGCTCGCTAGGCCAAAAACCCGAAAGGACGACCTTGGCAAAAGTTAGAGCATGAAAAATTGGAAATAAAGAAAAATAGAGCTCGCAAGGTTGAAAACCTACAATGGCGGCTTTGGCAAAAGTTAGAGCACAAAAGGAAAGAGTTAATACTCGAGTAAACCTGAACTGAACTACTGTCATGACCCGAACTCGCTCCTAAAAGTTTGGGTCATAACCGGCCAGTAATCCGTAGATTACCAAAGGCCCCAAATGATCGTACAGAATATTTATGCTAATGAGGCCATAAACGGAAGCATATAATAAAGAGAAGTCCATTGAACTGTGCCAATCATGAGCAAGATTATAGAGTTAACCACATAACACACTAATAGCTTTACACGCCCAACAAAAATATAAGAGCCATAGGAAAGTTGTACATACTGTTTACAAACCCAAGACCATAAAAGCAAAAACAAAATAAGGTCAAGGTATGGTGTAAGTCAAAGACAAACTCCATCTCAAAGACATGACTCGATTGGGTCACAAAAAAGCTCGTGAAGCTAACTCTAGGGGTGGGCTCCATGTTGCTAATCACCTACATGTGCATACATAATATTGGGTGAATGAAGCTCAATGAGTAATAATACAGTGAAGCAGTGTAAATAGATGATCATAAGGTTCTCACAATATCTATAATCATAAAAACAGAGCGGCCTTAGGCCCAAGCATATAACAAGCGGCCTTGGCCCAATCATATATCAAGTGATCTCGGGCCCAATCCTATAACAAGCGGCTTCGAGCCCAATCATATAACGAGCAGCCTCGGGCCTAATCATATAACAAACTGCCTCAGGCCTAATCATCTAACGTGCGGCCTCAGGCCCAATTATATAACAAGCAGCCTCGGGCCCATAATGCACATGTCGTATAATAATAACGAGGTCTCTTCATTTCATTCAATTCGTAACGTTGGCATAATTCACCATTCATGGTTCGAGGTACACAATAAAGAACATATAAGTACAATATTATTACTCACGGTGTGTTTGACCTCACGAGGTCTCCTTTGCTACACAACCTACACAAAAATTTCACACACACATTCGATAAATCATTTGTTTTAATTCGAACACTTGTTTTTCATAATTTGCAACCTTCTTTAATGAGTCTCTAATCATTATTTCACTCTCAAAAGGATTTAAATGAGGTTGGGAATGCGTTCCAGAGGTTGGGAGTAGCAACACAAGAAAATATGTGTATATATATTTTTTCCCGCCTAGCCGCACATGCGGCCGGTCCAACCGCTCGAGTAGTTTGGCTCCACACATGCAGAAATACCAACCGCTCGAGTGCATAGAAAAACCCACTTTTGGTTCAAGGCATGGGCCGCTCATGCGGAGTCCGTGGTTGCACGAGCAGTCTGGGCACAGCCAGACTGTCCAAAAATAGCACAAAGATGTAAACTCTCCCACCTCATTTCCAAGCCCAAATTCATGAAAAAATAACTCAAAAACATGATATACAAGGATAATTGTAGACGTCCCCGAACGCCCCGGGAGGGTTAAGTCCCGTTCTGTTCATTTTGGGGTTCACTACAGTTCGGACTCCCTTTTTGTTGTTGCGGTTCTAAATCTGAACCAAAGAGTCCAACTCTGGCAAATCGTTTTGAAGGAAAACAGATTTTTGAAAAGTAGTGCCAAACATGGACTGCTTTGCCAGATTACAGAGTCGCCACCTAAATATTTTTTAGTGGGGGAATTTAGGAAACCCTGACTCGGTGCCGAAGGCCACGTGTCCGTCATCACCAAATGTCTTGGCTCGGGAGCTTGGGTACGATCGGGGAAGGTCAGCTATGAGCACCCCCTTTCGCCCGGTCCGAAGACCGGCCTCTACTAACCGTGATATCCAATTTTGAAAACGTTATGTGTTCTTATACCGGTTATTAGCCTAGAATTACTATGTTATGCGCGCAGCAAACAAGTATAGACTAGATTGCCTGATTCGGAAATAATCATTGCATATCCGTTTTGTCTCGAAAAACGTGTTGTTTTTTTGCTACTCGAAAGTAGGCTAAAATACGGATTTCAATGAGTTGTTCCAACTCACGCAATCCAACCTCCACCCACAGGCATTCAAACAGTTTATCACATAAGCAACTAGCCGCATGGCAAGCATACTATCATGGCAACATTCACACACATGTGGTATGCTAAAGCGTAAATACTTACATCGTACTCCGTGCCAAAACAAGAAAGTAGTTAGCAAGCATGCGTGTCCTAGTTCATGTTAAGTGGCTAATGCAACACATACAGCATGTAATTAGGCAGGCTCGGCTATCCTAAAAATGGCATGTGAAATGCAATCATTCGATGCACGTATTCAATTTGGAATTGAAAGTACGATGCAGTTTGCATGATGTACCGAGCCCGGTGCATGTCAACAAATGCATGGATGCACGCATGCATTGCATAAGGTATGCTAAAATAAACGTGCCCTAATCTACCATCATAAGCAGGTAAATAAAAGGGAAGAAAAAGATGGGGGTTGGAAGACACACACCCACTCACACACACTTATTACAAACACGCCCTCACTCGGAGGGACCGAATAATAATACAGTCCAAAAGAATAAATGAATAAATTATTACAAAAAAAAAACTAATTATTAAAATTAAATCCAAGAAATAAATAAAAGAAATGGGGCCTCAGCCCCGCCCCGGAATGCGCGAATGATGTATGCTCGATCCAACTTGCCCGGAAAGCCCACACCGTAGCACCACTGCCTCTGTTTTCCACTGTCCTGCTTCTCTGATAATTTCCAAAGTCCCAGGATACCTTCCAAATATATTGCAGTACATCACCGGCTGGATGGAATGGTCACCGGCCGCTTATAATGATCACCGGCTGCCTTTGAAGTTATCGGCACATTTTTGGTGCCGGTCGACACTCCCTACTGCCGGTCGGCAGAAAATTCCTGCAGATGACAGTTTGACAGCAGCAACAGACCAGCAGTGCATGGCATGGGTTTTTAGGCATATGTAAGCATGGCCAATGCCTCCTATCATGTTTGGGGACTCAAGGAGACATGGCCCTTGGTTCTTGGACCATCAATTATGCATGTTGATGCATGATGACCTAAGGAACCAAGGTTGCATTTTAATGGTATTATGCATGCAACATACAAATGAAATCCAAGGCCTTATCATGTGTTGGTCAAGGGCCTTGGTGACCAAGAGGTAGGACAAGTTGCATCACTTATGGTATGAACTCATCCTAACCCTCAACTTGGCTTGACACCCCAAACCAAGTAATGCAATGCATATTATGCAAACATGGCTCCACAATACAACCTAATACTAAGATGCAATCATGCCAAATGTAATGCAACATGGAAAGTGCAAATGCAATGCAAACAAGGGTAAATCAAGCATAGGGTCATCATGCTACAACACTTAATGAACCAAACATGTAACAAGCATAAGGCAAGCATTCAATGGTGGACTAGACCATAATGGGGCAGACCTCGAATCTCCCCAAAACAGTGGCGAAAATGGACTAAAAAGGTGGACAAATATTCATGCAAACATGCAAACCAAAAGGCCTAAGGCTAAGGCACAAAGTGGAGCATTCCATTGCCTACAAACATGACCACTCATGGCCTATATTGGACAAGCAAAAACAGATTTTTGGTATGCAAGAACACACCCAAAACTCACACACATGGCATCCCAAAAACTCTAAACACACAAGCATGCATAAGACCCTCTTTAAAGCATAAGAGGCCAACAATTCAAAGCATGAATAAGATGGCAAACGGAGACACATGAGCATGATATAAGAGCTGAAATATGCATGTTAAATGACTCCAAATCACTTAAATAACATAACCAACGCATGTCCATGGATCACATACTCAAGGCTAACAAGCCATAATGCAAAGTAGCCATGTCAAGCACATCAAACATGATAAAATCAGTGGCTCACAGCCCTTATACATGGCAAGTCAAGATCAAATGCTATAACATGCAAGGCTAAAACATGAGGATATGGTAGGCTAATAGCATGGCACACTTCCAAGCAAAATAAAGCATTACAAAGCAAGTATGAGAGGCATGTTAAGGGCCACAAATCCGACCAAAAACAGAGGTTAAACATGCTCCAAAACACTCAAAAAAACTCTGAAATGAAGCCATACAAGGCTATGCACACATGCTATCTCTTAGGCCAAATACAAAGGCAAGCAAAGGACAAGGGGGAGAGGGGTGTCCCTCCCCTATGTGTGACCTAAAATCATCTTCCTCACCACTGAAAACCCACTGGTTTTCAATGGTGAGAAGGCCAAAAACACAAAGTAAAGAAGGCCTTAGGAAAAGGCACCAAAAATGGCCAAATAGGGCCTAATAGGATGAGCCTCTACCCAAACCACAAAATGACCTTAATGAAGGTTCAAGATCAAGTAAAAACAAGAGTTTTTTATGTTATAGACAAAGCTCAAAACACAAAGCAAAAGGGGTAGAAACTTGTTGCAAGAATGGGGAATATAAAGTAGTAAGCTCACCCTTGAAGATCCTTTGAAGAACAGGTGGAGCAGCCCTCCTTTAGTGATCAAAACCAGTCCAAGATCACACAAAACAAACCTCCAAGCCTCCTAATCTCGGATTAAGGTGTAGTAGTGTGTGTAATGGTGCAAAAGTAAGGTAAAACCACACTTTTTGGGCCTAAAACACACACACAAGGGTGATAGATATAGAAGTATAGATATATATGGATGTATATCAGAGATATATGTATAAGCTCTGGTTTTTTAGGTCTAAAATGGCTAACCCTTGTAAAGGGAGATGAATGGATGTATATATAGGCAAGAATACTTAGTGGCTAAGCAAGAGAGGGGGGGTCAAGGGATTCAAGGAGTTCAAGTGAGTCAAGGCTTCTTGGAGAAGCTAAGACAGCTGGCCAAGCTTGGCCAAGGGGTCAAGCTTCTAGAAGCTTTAAGGGGTTCAAGGGTGCAAAGGGTGCAAACCCGGGCATGGGGAGTGGTGATGGTGCACTCCAGCTATCACAGCTGGCATGCACCATCCCTGGGGGTGCAAAGGGGTCACACCGACCAGCCAAAACAGTCACCGGCACAAAAGAGTGCCGGTCGGCATCATACAATGCCGACCGGCCAAAGGTTTTGAGAAATAAGTGCCGGTGGCCACTAGGAGGGGCCGGTGGAGGTGTGGGGCAGCCGGTGGGCTTCAGGGATGGCTAACAAGCCTCCCCCTACCCTCAGAGGCAAAAACACACAAGTCTTGGTACAAAACCAAGCACAGAATAAACCGGTTGAGAGGTCCTGAGGCACGACGCGCAGCCGGGACCTCCGGGAACTCAAAACAAACACCACATGGATAATCACCGAGTGTTCCGATGGTGACGTCCAAGTCTTGAGGACGGTCAAAAATAGGGTGTCTACAATAATACAAGTGTAATTCCATATTAAATCTATCAATATTGTTTTAACATCAAATTCATAGTTTACATACACAAGTTCAAAATACATATATATACATGAGTGATCTTCCAACCAATCTTGTTTTCATGAATTATCTAGGGTTTATTCCTTGGATCAAACACAAGAATAAACTCAAATCAAGCAAGGATAAAGAGATTATGGTCCAATTTCATGCATTTAGCTCTAACCATAGCATAACTCAAAATCCTAGCCCAAAGTTCACTATTTCTTCTTGATTCCATGACAAAGATGAGCTAAAAACAAAGATAATAAGTAAATTAACATACCTTAACTCAAATCTAAGGTTTTTCCCTTGATTCTCTTCAAATCCCTAGCTTTCTCTTCTACTCCTTCTCTAGCTCACTCTTTAGAGCTCTCAAGCAACAATGAAGAATAATAGGGCTAAATACATATATGACCCAACTCATAAAACATGATTTAATCATTACGAATAATAAATTTTCAAAATTTCACCGCAAGCTCTCTAAATCGTGCTAATCACAGATATGAAGTCGATTTTTGTTTATTGCGCCTCTAAGGCCTTTAATTTCAGTTTAAAGTTTCAATTGCAATAGATATTCCTACTTTCAACAGATATTTTTCCAAATTCACATTTTTCACATACTTAACTTGCAAATTCATATCAATCACATAATCACATGCATAATTAAGCATAGTACAAGTTGGGTTATCATAACTACGTAAGGCCTGATTCCCATCTTTGGGATATGTAGGCAACTTCATCCCGAAGTTCGGCCATAACCATCTCCAACTCAGCTGTCCTATTTATTTGCTTGATTGGTCCATCTTTTTCTGTTATCTGTTAGCTTGGTTGTGTTACCTCCATTTGGCAGAAGGGCTAGTTGCAAGGTAGAGTAGTAATGGTGAATACAGTTGTGGGCGGTTGTGATTTGTTGGTTCGGGGTTGTACGTCTTGAGGATTGATTCCATGTGTGTCAGGTAATGACTGTTCACAAAAATTATTTTCGAAAGGTTTTAATGAAGTTGATTTTCTTCTCAAAATTGAACCTTTTACAACACAGACCATTATTTGGACCAAAAAGCAAAATTTTAAGTGCTCACAACTTTAATTACATGATTTCCACACAAGTATAGTCTCCAACTCTATGGTTAAATCAAAGTTGCTTTTACATCATAAAAACTTGAAAAGAAAAGTCAAAGCAGTAAACTAGGGGCATAGATAAGTCAGGTGATCGTCTTCTGCCTCATGCTCATGCTCTCTGAAGTCTCCGCAGCCAAGGATGGCCCAACTTGTGCCTTGTCTTTAAGCCAAGCCAAACACTCGTCGGAAAGGGCATAACTGAAGCTAACAGCTGGGGCTAGAAGTTCTCTCGTCCTTCAAGCAATGAGGTATCGAGCCAAGTGCGAAGCATGAACTAGAAATGGAGCAGGGTATTCCATTCCCTTATCTGGGCAGGTTTGATCACGTCCAAAATTGATATCTGAACCGGAAGGGGAAGTAGAAGACGCAGTGTGTAAGGCCGATCAACTGTATACCCAACTGGCGAGACATGTTGTAGCTCATCTCAATTAGGTTAAGCTAGGGGCAATACTAAGCAATGTTAGCCGCAAATCTACTGCACATATAGTCTCACCACAGTCCCTATGTGGGAAAGTCTACTTGCTGCGAGCGAAAGAAGTAGGATCTGGTCGAATACTTGGGGCAAGGGTCCACCACTTTTAGCTTATCCATCAACCACACCTAGGAAATGATGAAAAATAAGAGAGATTAAAGAATAGAGAGATGTACGTTGAGAGAAAAGTAAAGAAAGGGCTTTGAGAGAAAATAGAGAGTGAGTGTCAAGTGATGTAAGAAATCATAAATGAGAAAGGGTGGGAAACAATTCCTAGAGAAGCAGTGGACTCCCTGCAAACCGAGAAATTTGTCGCCGATGGAAGGCATCCAAGCCCATCAAAGTCTCGACCAATGCCAAACCTATGCAACTCTGACCCTCCTTTAGACGTTGGTCCACTTCGATTAACCTAATGCTAGCTCCACTGCAACTAGGGACAAATAGGAAGTGTGCAAGTAAACATAAACAGAGGGCACGTTGACAATAACCTCACCAGAGAAGGTCACCTCTATCTCTAATGCCGAAAAACCGATGAATCAAGCCGGGTATGTCTAACTCTTCGTCATAAGCCAAGACCGAGCCTCGTGTGCAGTAAGCCCACACATCTATTCAAGAGCTCATGCATGGCCAAAATGGGGTTGAAGCATAATCTCTTTATCACGCCAGGAGTCCATTAATGCCTAAAACTCTTCGAGAGTGGGACACATGTCCTGTGCTTCGAAGCGAAACACATGGGTAATCGAGTTTCAACACCGAGCAGCAGTGTGAAGAAACAGAAAACAAAGCGGAGTGTGGCTCAACAGAAAAAGAGCGTTTATGCCAAAATCGTGAAAATTCACCTTTTCCGTGCCAACCAAAGTGGCCGTCCAATCCTTAAGCCTTTCGGCAAGAAATATCTCCATTTCCAAACAAAACAGCAGAAATGATGGTATTCTGTCGAAGAAATGGCAAGAGAAGACCTTTACAAAGGATAAGGTTATACGAGTGGCTGACAATTGTTGCTAGCTGTCCAGCCACATGCCTTGGCTAGCCGTCCATCCATTCTAGTGGCCGGCCGACCAAGTATGCTGGCTAGGCAGCTGGGCAACAGTGTTATGATGGCCCTTTTTGGTTTTTGAGTTTTGTTTTGAGTCTTGTTGTTTCTGGCAAGTGTAAATAGTTGTTTTTAGGTTGTTTTAGGTTTGTTTTTTCTTTATTGAGTTGTATTTTGTATTTTGGTCAATTGAAGGCTCAATATCCGATTATGAACATCATTCAAATACAAACATTTTCCATTTCAAATTCAGTTCCAATTTTATGCAAGTATGGCGCCATTCTCGAGATGTTGTGCAAAACAAAACTCCTTTTATAAAACTACAGGGTTCTACCCCGATCATAGTTTTTATAAAAGAGAAAATACAAGTTTTCAAAACAAAAGTAATAGACCTATCTGAAGCAATACAGAGTTCTAACCCACCAAAGCAAAAGAAAAGAGCAAAAGAATACAAAAATCAGAGTTAGGCTCGAGAGGCCCTCTTCGTCCTCTTCCGCGAAAGGGACTCGGGGGCATTGTCACCATCGGCGCCATTGTCGTCAGAAAGGTGGGAATCAGAGCCAAAGCCGGTGTCATCCTCCCCGCTCCCTAACTTAGAACTGACCTCATCATCCTCGCTACCAGACTGAGAGTGTATGCTCACTATCTCCTCAGTGTCACTAGTCTCAGAATCATCTCCACTCAAAATCAGCTCCAAGGATAAGGAAGTCTCCTGTGCCTAGGACACCTTGCTTTGACTCCGGGCACCCCTACCCCTGTCTCAACCTTGACTCTCATCCCTGCCACGTACAGGAGCCTGTTTGCCTCTCCTCTCCACAATCGGAGGAGGTGCAGCTAGTACTGCCAGTGCCG
Organism: Camellia japonica; assembly: GCA_030407325.1. Classification (NCBI taxonomy): domain Eukaryota; kingdom Viridiplantae; phylum Streptophyta; class Magnoliopsida; order Ericales; family Theaceae; genus Camellia; species Camellia japonica. The sequence goes on from JAPPVO010000013.1 coordinate 34,043,460, forward strand.
CTGGTGCAAGTGGAGGCTGAAAACAAGAAACAGAGTATTATAATAGTTTAGTGCAAAATTAGTGTGAATATGGCAAATCAATACAGTATGGTGCAAAACAGTAAAAGAAAAGCAGTGCATGACAGATGAGAAAAAAAGGGTACCTGATAACTGTGGAGGGTAAGTAATGCCTTCCTCCTCTGCACCATGTGGACCAAAGAGGTGACCAACTGAAGAAGGTCGTCTATGTAGCCCCCCGATACCTGCATATGAGTTTGAAAATCAGTATCTAGAAAAGGGAATGTGAAATGCAAATTGCGCGGCAAAATGTATACTTGTTGCACGTCAGGGTCCCTAACGTACTCATGCTTGTCATCTGGCTACTCAATTAAAATCTGAATGGCTGTCCTACTTGGCTGCCAACATGGGATCACAGTCGGGATCACAAGCAGACTGGCTATATGTACGGCAAGGGCAGCCCCTCCAGCATTGGGCTCGACCACATGAGCAGCACCTTGGGCAGCGGGTGCATCTACAGCTCCTCCCACATGAGCTCTGGTCAAGGGCGGCATCAGATGGGTCCTATTGCACTCAGAGTAGTCCCTGACCCCTTGAAAGAAATTGGCATCCTGCCTTGCCATAAACTGCACGATGACCTTGATTGGGAGGCTATCAACTGTCCTTATAGATGGTGGAGGAGCAATAGGAAGAATAGGAGCAGGTAGGCCCAAGGTTTGGCTCACGAACCTCTCTCTTAAATACCAGGTCCGACATAATGGACCCTTCAGCAAGATCCAAAATCAGGAGGTGGCACTGGACCTGGCATACTCATCCCTCATCCCAGCCGGCATCGCCGCCTACGGTTGCCACGTAACTTGCGAATAGAAAATTCATAGTTGTCAATTGTCTTAGTTGTTAGAGTATGGATCAAAGCAGTAGTAATGAAAATGAAGCAGAAGTGAGTATAGGTTTCAAATTACCTCACATGTCCCCATTATATCAAAGAATCAGCGGTAGTAGGCGAATGGTATCGCTGTGACACCAAGGATAGCATCGGCCGTCATATCACCTCGAGTAGGGCATAGCAGCTTCCACAATGTCTCATGGAACTGGGGCAAGCGTGGGGAAATACACGTATACCCAGAGCTGCAAGAAAAGATTAGTTTGTGAGTTAACAAGCATAAATAGAAATAAAGACAGAAAGTGCAAAGCAGAAAGCATAATGTACGAACAGAAATTGAAAGTTAAAGTGTAGTGTGTACCTCTCCGACTTTATTCCCCTTATTATGGGAACCAGAGCTCATGTAGCCATATAGAATGGCGAGGCCAATGCCACCCCAATCATAGAACCGGACTCGGTGCAAGACCACCAAGGCGCTAAGTAGATACAAACCCATGGTATTCCACCTGTTTGCAAACAAGGTGGTGCCAAGGAGATAGATCAGAAAGCCCCAAGTGTACTGCTCAATCTCCTCCTGAGTCTCCGGCTGGCTCCTGTGGAAGTCGTTATAGAACCAACTATATCTGACCATGGCCGATTTGTCCAGAGGAGGGTGTGCTCCAAGCAGATAAATCCAGGTGGCCTTCCACTGGCCCATGTCAATATCAAAGGAGATTGGATCACCCCCTACTCTCAGCCCTGTGATCATGGAGAAGTCATAGAGGGTCATTTTTCATCTCCCCCATAGAGGAGAAGTGGAAGGAGTTGGTGGTGTCTGACCACCTCTCCACCAAGACACCAAGTAAAGCCTGACTGGCCTACAATCACGCGAGTCTTGAGCAGAATAGGCAGAAGCCTACCTCATTGACCAGCTCTCTGGCTTGAGCGGGGAGCTCCTGGAACCAATCCCTCGCTAGTCACAGCCATATAACCTCTCCAGGCAAGAGCATCACCCTATGTTAAAAGGGTAGAATGTGTCAGATGCATAACAGAATGAAAGATTATTAACAGAATGAAATGACAAAGCAAACAAAATGCATAAAAGAAGCAAAGTTTATTACCTCAACGGCATCATGGGAGAGATGAAAGGCACACTCCCTCAAGAGAAAATCCTTAGGCATGCCTCCGGCGAAGTCCTCGAATCGCAACATGCCTCTAGGGGCCATCATATCTGTGTGTAGATGGTAAGTAGCGGGATCGAACGGCCTCACCCTCAGTGGTGGCAACTCAGGCTCAGGCCCTGGAGGGTAGATCTCTTCCGTAACAATATCGGCGGCGATGTCCCCTGCCACTCCACCAGCCTTGTTGATCATAGGCTCCTCAACCTATGCCGCAGATGGAAGCATAGGTACCTCGGGAGGGGCCTCATCAGATGGTACGTCATCCGCCATGAGAAATATAGTGGGTGGTGAGAGAAAATGAGGAAAATAGGCCAACATCCCAAAAATCAAACCCTAAGAGAGAGAAAAAAAGAGAGAAAAAGTCAAAACTCGAGAGAGTGCACAAATACCGAGGAAAACCCATGAGAATCAGCCCAAAACAATGAAAAACCCAAAAACTCAACCAAATGAACATCCAATCGGTTCAAAGTGAAGAGGGCTACGAGTGTTTTACAAAAAAAGTTTGCGTGGGGTGCTAGGTAACGCGAATAAAGTGAAAATCTAGAGAGAGAAAGAGAGACCCTAGAGAGAGAGGGGAAGTGATTTTCGGTTTAGTCGTGTGTTAAATAGTGAGCCAAAGATGTGTTTTAAAGAAGCCATGGGTTGAAAACCCCAAATTGCCCCCGAAACTACATTGGGTGATCAGTCGTGTATCTATTGGCCGGCCGGCCCATTCTTATGGTTGACCGACTCCTCAAGTGGCCTAGGGTTGATTTTTGCTGAGGCCTTGCTTATCCTGTGCATATTTGATCCTGAATTCATATGTAAAGTGAAGAATTAAAGAAATCAGGTTCATTCCGTTTCAAAAAATTCCGAAATGTGATGATGGATGCATCATTTCAAGTCTCGTCATTTCTCCGAAGAGGGAAAGTGCCCCAATCTCAAACTTTGGCAAGTTGTATCCTTTTTGAGCATTTGATGACCTCAAAGCGATAAGTCGGAAATCTTTATGAGGTGTTTTCAAAGCACCGATTTCTGTTAATCTTTTCAAGACTGTTATATGTTGTGTTACATAGAACATGAATCGCATCATATTTTCACATCAATTACAAAATTTATATCGCATTATGTTGCATCCATGCACATCGTGTTTTTTGTTTTATTGTGTTCACTTTTGTCACACGAGTGCGACTTGGCTTGTACCTTTTTCACACCCTCTCTGTGTGAGACGTAGTTTGGCTCGCATCTTTCTTCCAGTTAAAACCTTCCCTCTCTCCGTATGAAATACGTTGAGATGCGCCTATTGGTTACACCACCCTTTGTTCTTCGGTTAAACCCTTCCCTCTCTCCGTATGAAATACAGAGAGATACACCTGTTGGTTACACCATCGTTGTTCTCCTCGGTTAAAATCTTCCCTCACTCCATATGAAATACAGAGAGATATGCATGTTGGTTACACCATTGTTGTTTCCTTGGTTAAAACTTTCCCTCTCTCCGTATGAAATACATTGAGATACGCCTGTTGGTTACACCACACTGCCGGGCTTTCGCGTGAAATGCGTTAGGACGTTGTTTTTCTTGGTTACAACCTTCCCTCTCTGTGTATGAAATACAGAGAGATATGCCTATTGGTTGCACTGTTCCCTCATTTCACGTGAAATGTGTTTGGAATTGTTATTTTCTTACTCCTTTCCATGTGAGGCATGGTTGAATTTGTTTTGATTTAAGTTAAGGCTTCTTTCATTCATATGCTATTGTCTTGTTATTGCTCATTGCATTGTCTCGCATGATCATGGGTTTTAAAAATAGCTGGCTTCGCGAAGCATGTAAGTCCAGCTTTCAAGTGTATTCTTGAGCATGTCATTTGCATCTTGCCCTTGAACTACGCTAGTTCGATCCCTTGCAAAGGGATACATAGGCAACTTTCAAGTTCAACCAAATTGCATATACATTTTGATTGCTTGCCCAAGTCTTTTAGCCTTGTCAAATGGGTCACTCACATCATTTCATAACTTTGAGCTCTATCAAAGAGGGGCAATTGTAGACACCCCATTTTGACCGCCCTTAAGACTTGGGCACCTCATGTTGAACACTTGATGATGAATTGTTACGCTGTGCAAATCGTTTAATTCCTTTAGTAAAAGGCTTCGGTTCTTGAGTTTCAAAGCCTAAACCTTGCACCCCCTGTGAACCAAAAGTTAATTTTTTTCTAGCTCGACTACTCAGAGACTTGCTGGCCAACAGGTGGCCGGCAGGCCATTTTTGGTTGGTCAACCGTCCCCCTCCATAGCTAACTGGCCATGTTCAGCAACAGGCAGATATTTTACAGCCAGCTGTCCCCGCATGTGCATGCCTTACACCAGCTAGCTCAATGCAAATATTTCCGACAGGGGAACCTGTTTTTCTATAAATACTTGACCATCCCTCATGGTTTTAGGTTAGAAAATTTGCCAAGAGCCAAAAACTTGCCAAACACTCTTCTTTTCTCTCGTGCAATATACATACACTATACATACACTTCCTAAACCAAAAATTTGAGGTTTCTTGTTGAGATTATTGTACCCAAATTTTAACCTTCGAGAGGATTCAACTTGTGGTTTGTGAACAAAAGAGTATCCTCTCTTCAAGAGGTATAATCTTTGCCATCTGTTGCTTTGTTTACACTGCTCTTTTCTTCTCATTTTCACACTGTTTTGGACTGGTTTTGAGGGCTGAAACTTGTGATTTAAAAACTACCGAAGGTGGAGAGATTAACCACCCTTTCTTGAACCTTATCCCATAGCTTATATCCTTGTGTTTCCCACTTGTTTCTTTACTTTTAGCTACTGATTTTCAAAGTTTTCAGAGGCTAAAATATGTGATTTTAAGGTCCAAAAAGTGGAGGGGTTAGCCACCCTTCCTTAGGCTTGCTCACTAGCTTTGTTCTCTTCCTTTTTGTTTTACTTTTTCTAGTATTTTCAAACTAATTTCCAGCACTGTTTTGTGCTCTTTAGGGGTTGTTTAGTGTGTTTTTATAATTTTATGCTTTGAATACTATGTTTGTGTTGTTGAAAGTCCTCATAGATTTGGTTGTTTAGGCCATAAACACCAATCTATTTGAGTTGATAGCCTGTCTTACATAATTTTCATATATATATATATATATACTCACATTTGTAATAATCATCTCTGCAACTTCCTTCCTTTCTTTTCTTTTCTTTCTTTACTTAAGAGTTGTCTCAAACACTAAGTTGTTATTCAAGGCATGAGAAAGAGACCTTTCATGCTTAATGGTTTAATCTCTTCGGAGGTTCATTACTAAGGCATTACATCTCTCTCATACTAAGCACAACTTCTTGTTTGACACTCCTCTTTATCACATTTTTTGCACTTAGTGGACGTAATTATCACTTTTGGACAAAATGAAGAAAAGATAAGAAAATGGCAAGGTAATGCAAAAGAGGCTAACACAATTTGGTGTAAAAGAGGTAAAAAAAAAAAAAAAAAAAAGGTAATAAAACTGAGTTGGGTTCAATCGGACGTTATATTGAACCTATTGCATGTTGAATCATTACATACTTTTTAGTGAATCGGATGTCATACTTTTTAGTGATGTTCATCCCTTCCCTTGAGGTAACTCCATAATAAGGAGGAGATGTTGTTGGTCTTTCATTTCATTTTATTGAGCTTTTGTCCTATCGGTTCATAGATCATCACGCAACAAACTTGCGATAATTGATGTTTTGTAAATTGAATCTACCCCTTCCTTGATCATCTTCATGATAGGGAAGGGCAGCGAGGATAAACATCTCCTGGAAACACTCTGTTTTTGCTCTGTTTTAATTCTGTGGCAGGCAGGCCACCACTCTATCCGGCCGACCACTTTCCAAGGCTGGGAGGCTACATTTTTCTGTACAAGTGTAATAACCCCGATCCGTAATAAAGTACTAATTCGTAGTCAAGGATGTTAATTAAGTGGATAAAATAAATTATGTGTTTCTTATGTATTTTGCATGATCTTTGGCTTTCTATCTGTTACATGTAGAAATATCTGCCTAGAATTTTGCTTTAATATGAAAATTGAAAGCCTTATCGGCATCCGAAATCGGAATTGGTTACATGAATATGTTTTTCGGAATTTTTAGAACCATTTAGAAAATTTTATTAAAAATTGATTCAGTCTGATTAATTAAGTTTTGTTTGGCAAGCCTTATGTTCTAATTAATGTATTATATCATCACAACTATATATATATGAGTTATAAGTTCATTTTGAGCTCAAGACCCTTCATTCTTTGAGTGGAAAAATCTGGTGAGACTTTCTAGAGAGAGAGTGAGTTCACTTTAGTGAGACAAAGTTAAGAATTTGAAAGATTAAAGCTTGATTCTTGAAGATTAAGAAGAGAAGCTCTAAGATTTGCAAGAATTTGGCTTATTCAAGACTCTAGGTGAGAATTCAAGACTGAATTATGAGTTTAAGCCATCAAGTAGATCAATTCAAGAGGAATTTGTAATTATGTACAAGAATTGAACTAAAGATGATGAATTTAGAGTTAATTCGTACATGCATGCTTAGTTTAGTTTAATTTCATCATTTTGAACATGATTCATATCATTCATGTTGAATTTCAAAGAATTTGGAAGAAAAGTCCACATACATGCATGAATATATAGAGTTTTACCATGTTGAATTGAGCTTGAGCATTCAAGGTGTTATTGTGAATTGATTGGTACATGCATGTTTGAATTATCATGTTTTGAACCTTGATTTCATGTTTTGAAAAGGAATTTATTACATGCATGGAGCTTATGAGCTCAATTTACTAATTTCATGAGTTTTGAAGAACAGAGCTTGAAAGATTTTACATGCATGTTTTGCTTCTTAAGTTTCAAGATGAATTGTGAGCTATTGGCAAACTCTTGGGCCATAATTTTATGAAATAATTCTTAATTCATCATAATTTTTCAAGTTTACAATGTTATCTCAAGCTTTGGGGCCCAAGAGATGTGTTTTGGAGAGTTGCATTCGAGTTTTGAGCTTGGAAGTGCAATATGAAAATCCCAGATTTTGCTTCCCCACTCAAGCGACGGATTCTCCGCTCGAGCGACCACTCTGTGATCTTACACTTCCGCTTGAGCGACCTGAAGTCCGCTCGAGCGTCAAATGCAAGCTCCCAGAAGTTTCATGTCTTTGCAGACTGCTCGAGCGAAGGAAGCTGCGCTCGAGCGACCATTCACATTTTGCATGTTCGCTCGAGCGAGGAAAGCTACGCTTGAGCGGGGACCCTTTTTTCAAAAATTTGACTAAGTGTTTTCCAATGCATTTTGGCATCCTCATTGCATCTTAGGCATTCCTAAGCCTTAGTTTAGCCATAGTAATGAGGATATGAATTAGAAACACTAAGAAAGGAATGTACTAAGTTAAGAGATTACAAGTGTATATTTTGAGCAATGTGATAAGAAAGAACAAGAATCAATGTAAAGAAAGCTAAGCCGCGATGGCCATATGAATGTGTAATGGTATGATATGTTTGTGTTATGCACTTTTGTGTTTGTAGGTGAATGTCCGAAGATTGATTGACCGTTTACGGGAGCCCATTGTGAGTAACGTTATTGTAAAGATATGTTAATATGAATTATGTTCCAAATGTTATATGTTAAGTTATGATTTCTGACATGATATTTGTTTGCGTAAACGAATGTCCTATGCTTGAAATCTATTATGGCATCCATAGATAGTCCCAAGTCATGGGGGACGGCATGTTAATGCGGGTCCATGACATATATGTAATTACGGGATCTTGTTAGCCACTTCATTGTGGTGATATGTGTTTAATCGGTATTTGGAACTGATTACTCTAGTTGGAAGATGATCTGTGATGTGTTCTATGGGATGTACGATTATTATGTTCAGATATACTGTGCGCTCGTGGCTCCTCGCTTCTCGCTCCATTAATTTAGTGCTTAATATTAGTGTGTTGAAATTAATTAGTTAGCTTAATTCAAATGTGTAATAATTAGTTAATTTAGCTTATTCATTCATTTGGTGTTTGTAATATAGCTAATTAGGACATTTATTTGGACACTCTTGTATGAGGGCACACTTGAATATTTTGTATGTCTTCCAACCCCCATTTTTTCTCCTTTTTATTTACTTGCTTATGATGGTTGCATGTAGTATCATATTTTGGTTTCATATCATTACCATGTGTAAATATCCATGTTTTGCATGCATTGGGTTCAGTTCATCATTCTAACATTGTTATCATTTCCTACTTACTTAAATATGTGTACTATCACATGCTTTGAGTTGAGCCATATGTTATGTTAATAAACCGAACCTACTAGTTGCATTTTGTATGTGTTGCATTAGTCACTTGCATATTAGAGCATGCATTTTTTTTTTCCTAACCATTTCTTCTATTTTGGCCTGCCCTGGTTGAGTATTAGGTGAGTGTTTTTGCTTTAGCATATTGCATATATGTTTGTGTTGTCATATCAAGCATATTTACCATGAGGCTAAGTGCTTATTTGATATACTTCTTGAATACTTGTGGATGAAAGTTATTTTGCTTAAATTGGAATGATTTGATTAAATGTACATATGAGTTCGCTTTTTCAAGTGGCACATATTCAAAACCCTTTTCAAATAAACATGAAATCAAAGCATTCCAAAATGAGTGAATAGTCTATATTTATGTGCCTCACATAATAAGCTAGCATTAAATAATCAGAACAAGAGCATCTACTGTACATAAAAAATCACATCATGATTAGTAGAGGTTGATCATTGATCGGGTTAGTGAGATGCTCAATTCATGACATTCCCCTCTCATACCTAAATTCCCAAGTCGAGACACTTTGGTTATGATGGACAACTGGCCTTTGGCACGAGTCACAGATTTCCAAAATTTTTCAAAAATATTTAGGTGGCGATTTTGAAATCTAGCAATGCAGTCCATTTTTGACATTTCTGATTGTAAAGAGATTTTTCAAAGATTTGTCAGATTTGGACTCTCATTTGTTCTTTTCTATTTCACATTGCACTTGTAAAACTAGATTCAGAACCGCAGGAGTCCGAACTGTAGGGCTATCGTATCCGAGGAGACTAAACTCCTCCGAGAAGCACGAGAAATCAGCTACAATGCTAAAACATTGTACTTCACAATTGAATAATTTTTTCCTATTTAAATTCTTTCTAGCTTCTCTAGTACTAGTAAATATGAACTTAAGGGTAACTCAAATAGTTGTACCTTTAAATTTTAAGTAGAGATTCAGTGTTAAAATTTATGGAGAAATACTAAAAATCCAATTATGCTAACCTAGTATACTAACTTGCTAATATTACTAATAAACATTTTAAGTTCAATAAGTTTGAAAATGAACAAGTCTTAATTACAGCCCTAACAATAAATAAAAGCATGCAGTCTAAATAAAAAGTAACTGCATATATCCTTCCTCTTTCCATGCAAATGATTTCCCATAGATGATTTATAATTTGAAGGCATATAAAGAGTGCTAAAGCATAATGGAGAACGTGCTTTGCGTAGGTTTTAGAATTAATTGAGGTGCGTGTAAGGTACTCCAATCTAAGGGTGTTCAAATTACTTAGTGAATCAAAAATTGAACAAAACTAACCTCTTTGAACTGGGTTAGGTTGGTTTGGTTTCTAAGTGCATTGGTCTGGTTCTAGAATTTCAAATTATCAAACCGATAGGATTGGGTTAGTTGTTAGTTTGGGTCTTATCTAAACCGAACCAACCCAAGAATTGAACCTATTTATATTGGCATGTCTTTACCTAATTGGTCTATTACAATAAACTTGATTGCACTTAATATTTTCCCACATATATGAATTATTAGGTGAAAGAAGAAAATTTTAGAAAATACTAAAACTTTGAGTTGGATTTCGTAATTGATTTAATTTATAATGATTATGTTTAAACTTGAGTTGGATTTAATTTGTATTGGTTTGTATTAAATAATATTTTATTTTTAATATAATGGAACCGACCCGAACTAACCCAAGCTACATTAGGTTGGGTTGGTTTGGTTCTATTACATGATTGGTTTGGTTCTGGATCCAAAAATTCAAAACCAATTATAATTAGGTTGGTTCTAAATTTAGTATCATATTGAACCAAATCGTTCCATGAACACCCCTAATCCAGACACCCGACCATTTAAGAGAGAGAGAGAGAGAGAGAGAGAGAGAGAGAGAGCGCTAAAGCAAATGAGGAGATGTCCACAACACATCCTTGCACATACACACATCACAACACTAGCCCACATATTTTACCACCTTTCACAAAACCACTTTTAGGAATTCGCAATCCTAGCCACAAGTTGGATTTTTGGTGTTTTATTGGGTCTGATGCACTCACAAGTAGTAGGTAACCTAGCAATGATTAAACACTATAAAACAAAATTAACTTTATATTATTTGCAAACTAGGATTTGAAAATTAAAACATACTTACATTGAGGTTCTTTTTTGTGTTTTTCATGCCTACCTTATTTCGTCTGCTGCGAATATTTTTCAATTTTTATTGAATAATTGAAAATTATAGATATTACAAGAAAGATAGAGAGAACACTATTGCTCACTTATAAGACCCTGCTTCTACAAGACGTAGCCACACTCTTTTATAGGCAACGAGTCAACTTCAACTTCGGAATTGAAATGCATAAAATTAAAAGATAAGGTTCTTATAACAAGATGAGAACCTTTCACATTTTGATTTAGGGAAACTGACAACTTAGTAGTGGTATCTCCACCACTTTGGTTTTATTCAGCATGTGATTCCATTGTCTTCATTCACCATGTGATCCACTTTGTTGTGTCTCCCTTGATGTATTTGCCATATGTGCTTTCTTTTTAGCTTATTCTATCTTGGCTTCTTCTATCATGTGACCCTTGCTTGGCATTGTCTTCCATGTGATTTGTCTGAAGGATTTCTGCCTTTTTTGGCTTGATATATCATGTGAACTTCTGTCTATTTTTTAGGAATGTAGAGGTCTATGTCTTGCATTAATTCGTAGTGAATTTGGGCTCTCCTCTTCGGTTCTTGAAAACCAGCAGGTAAACCTACACTTTTTATTTATTTCAGTACTTATTTCTCATCTCTTTTCAATATGTAATCATCTAAGGTTGTTAGGATGGCATGATCATCATATAATTTCTTAGTTTTATTCACTTTCTCGTATTTTCTTGAATGCCTTCTTTATTTTTCTTATAACAGTATATTTAGGACCATGTGATCATGTAGTTAGTTTGTATTTTTTCTTTTTATGTGTTATTATTATTATTTTTTTGTGTGCGTGTAAACATCATTTAATAACCGGGCCTAGGACCATATTTCGTATGCTTAGTTGCATGAGAAGTCATATTTATTTTAATTATTGCATGTAAGACGCTGAAAGTGGGCATCTGAGTAAGTTTTCTTGATTCTTCATAATGTGTGCTTATCTTTGTTGCATTGTTTTTCAATGATGCAAGTTAAATGCTTTTTTATGCAAAATTGTGTGTTTTGAATGTTTTTGTGAGTATTGCTTGTTTTAGTTTGAGTTCATTGGCATAAACCATTAAAAATATTCTTTTTGATTGAAAATCATCATTTTTGGAAAGTATGCCTTTGTTCTTTCAATCTAAACTAAGTGACATTTATTATTTATTCAAATCATCTAGTTTTTAAGTATAATAATGAAGTTTGTGAATAACTAAGCACTAAAATCATAAAACAGAAAGTTAGTAGAGGCCAATCTTCGGATTGTGCAAAAGGGGGTGGTATCATTCAATGATCTTTCCCTTTTGTACATAAATTCCCGAACTTAGAATTTTCTAGTTATGACGGATCTATCCATAACTTGGTTTTCATTGTTAAAGGTTTCTTAATTCCCCATAAAAGTAAGTGGTGACTCTCTTTTTTTTAATTTTTTTTTTAAAGCAAGTTTGCACAACACTTGTGTGGGAACGAACCTTAGTCTCAAAAAAGGCACGACTCCCACAATAGGAAGGAATTTACTCTTGGCTACTAAATCATGAGATAAATAGGAAGATGAAGTGACAAAACAATCCATTGAGACGACAAAGAAATTGCACACGAGAACCCTCAATTACCTAGCAAATCCATGCCCAAATTGAATTGAATCTGTTGTGCTTATTCCACCACCGTCTTCACCTCGGAATTGCTTTGCCCAATGTTGAATCCATAAAGCCGATGTCGAATCCATGATGATGAGCCACTTCGGAATCTACCAAAGTTTCAAGCTCAAGTTCCCCAGAATCCACCGATGAACATCTTTCTTTGAAATTAAATTTGAATGAAGAACAAGACAAGAAAACTATGTTTTCTTACTTGTAGGCCTCCCTCAAACTTAGGTTTCTGAGTTTAGTTCAAGTTTCCAAGCCTTAGGCTGTTTTTGATTGCCTTTAGATTGTTATTATGGTAGGATTTTCAGAATAGGGGTATGGGGAGGACGTTTCTATCTCACAAGCTCTCAAAATGCTCTCAAAGGTCTTAATTTTCTAACTGCTTAAAAGAGGGAGGGAGGGAGGGAGGGAGGAAGGGGAGGAGAGGAAGCCATAAGAAGTTGCTAGGGTTGAGCATCGCTTTCTCTTTAGCGCCTCCCTCCAGTGTCGCATTGTCATCCTTGCAAAATTTTCATTCTTGTCTGTTAGGGGAAAGTAAAACCACTCAGGCGATGTGCGGCCACACAGTGCACATAGAGGCACACATACGACTAAGGGTCCAGGTGTCAACTTCAGTAGGTTAAGTGTGGGTTTGGATGGCAAGGTGCGACTTTACATGGCTTTTGGCTACTTATGGGCCAAGTAAGCTCAAATTGTCTGTCGATCAATGTTTTTGATAACACTGATCAACAATTTTAAAAAATATCATCAAACTAATTGGGCTTCCCTTATCTCTCGGCTTCAGAAAATTGGTTTTGATTGAAAAACGGGTTTAGGGGTATTTTGGGTTCGGTTCAATTTGGGCATGGATTCGTCAGGTAATGGAGGGTTCTTGTGTGTAATTATTTTGTCTTCTTAGTGAATTATTTTGTGACTTTGGCATGTGCTTTTTTTTTATCATAATTGGAGATGCTCCAATTATTTTTTTTCACGTTATATAATTGTGTTGATTTCTCATTAACTGTTTGTGTAACACTTGTGTCCTTTAAACTATTGGAGGGTGTATTTAATTTCATTATTTTAATTTTAGGAGCCCTTAGGGTTGTTGTATCTTGGTTTGGAGGAGTATAATTCAATTTAGACTCGTTGGGTTTGTTTGTTCGCGTTGGTTTTTGTCAAAAAAGTTCCTTGGGAACTTATAAATTCTATTATGGGGTCGACACCAGCCTTCCTAAGAGTTGACCTTTACCTGTTGATGAAATTTTTTGGAGTGTTGCTGGAATATAGGGTTGACACCAGCCTTGGTGGTGTCGACACCTGTCTCTTGTTGCTGTCCACAAGGGTTGACACTAGTCTGGGAAGGGTTGACCTTTGTATATTGCAGAATCTGAGTTTAGGTGCTGAAATTTAGTGTCGACCCTTCCTGTCCAAGGGTCGACACCTTGCCTTGACATCATTGTCATTTCTTCCTAATGGGTTGACACCACCACACCAGGGGTCGACCCTTACATGTTTATTTTTAGAATTTTGGGTCCAAATCGGCCCTATCTTTGGGGGGTTTGGACTTATTCTTTTTATTGACCTTAGGACTACTTTTCTACTATTATAAATAGACCCAAAACACTTCTCTCTCATTATTTTTCCTCTTATTTCTCCTCCCAAGCCGTGAGTTCTCTTCTCTCTCTCTAAACTCAAACTTTTTCACTTAGATCTCTAGATCTACTCACCTAGAGTGATCTTTTCACCTTGGTCCTTTGAAAAAGATTGTAGATCTCGTCAAGGGCTCCCTTTTGATCCAAGAGTTTCGTGGTTTCGTCACTGGTGATTTTTGGGTTGTCATCTCTTTGCTTCAAGAGGTAGGGGTTTCTACTTCTCCTTCAATACCCTCATTTATAGATTAGATTTGTGGTATTTTCTTTACATAAATACAAAATTTATATTTTTTTTAATGCATATTGTGACTAATCATGAAATTGGGGGTTAGGGTTTGAAGAGTTGGGGTTTACTTGTTGGGTTGTGGTCTAGGGCCATGAATTTGTGTGTATAATCAATACAAGAGTTGGAATAAAAAACAAAATTGTGAAAAGCTTTAATTTCTCTTAAAAACCCTAGTTTGGCTCATGAAGATGGTTGATGGCTTTGTTTAAATTGAAAGTAGAATCATGAAGTTGATGTGTTAAATTACACATGTATAAGTTCAATTTAAATTTTAAAGAGTTTGAAAATTTTGTGTAAAAGTTGCGATTGAACTCTTAATGTTGATGTTTTAAATTATGTTATAATATGAAACCAAACTTGGGGGAAATGAAATTACTAATGGTACGGGTAATGTGAGCCTTGTGATGAAACGATGTTGTGGAAGTTTAAAAGTTTCTATTGAATTATGCAGAATTGTATTGAATGGTGTTGAAATGGGTTGTGTTGAATTTATTGTGTTATGTTGAATTGTATTGAGTTACGTTAAATTATGTTGAGTCGAGTTGGGTTATGTTGTGTTAAGTTGAGTTGTGTTGAGTTGAGTTGTGTTGTGTGGAGTTGAGTTGTGTTGGGTTGCGTTGGGTTGTGTTGTGGTTGGTACCCACACGAGGAGTTGAAAAATGATTTTTGGGTGTCCACGTCCCGCCGTATAATAGTCGACAAATGTGGGGTTGGTTTTGAATTAAAGATGGCTAAATGCCCGGTCTTGGCTTATCGCTAGACGAATGTGGGAAAGATGTTTTTGGGTGTCCACACAGTCCCCCCGTAAAATAGCTGACAGAAGTGGAAAAATGATTTTTGCGTGTCCACAAAGTTCTGCCGTATAATAGCCAGCAAAAGTGGAAAAATTGATGGTTTTGAAAATGTTTTTGGGTGCCCACTTTTTGCCGTATAATAGCCCGCAAATGTGGGGATAGTGTTAAAGTTGAAAATGTTTTTGGAAAAAAAAAAAACTTGATTTTTGGAAAACATATGGTTTTTAAGAAAATGATTTTTGGGAGTTCACTTCCCGCCGTATAATAGCCGGCAAAAGGTGGAAAGTGTTATGAATTGGGTGCCCGCTGTCTTGCCGTATCAAGTCGGCAAAAGGAGGAAGGTCTTATGAGTTGGGTGCCCACTATCTCGCCGTATCAAGTTGGCAAAAGGTGGAATGTGTTGAGAAATGTGTTGAGTCAATGATAATATATATGAATTTAGATGAACATATGAAATTACATTTGATGTGTAATTTGGCATGAAATGGGAATGCATATAGAAATTATTTGAAAAGAATGGATAATGAAATAGTAACTGGATAAGGGGTTGGTGATAACGAATTCACCAGGTTGTTTGTATCTATAAGGAAAGATTAAGAGTTTTGTTTTGTAATTAATAAAAAATTGAATCAAAAGGGTTTATTATCCTTGTCATATGTTAGATTATAATTGATAATGCAAATGTGGATGTGATGTAACCGTTAGACAAATAGGAGTTGAGGGTAAAAGAACTGTTATTGATTATAAAGGAGATTCAGATTTCTATGTTAAGAAGTTATAGCAAAAATGAATAGACCGGTGGGAATGGAGTGTATGATGGCTATTTTGAGTATTAAGGGAACTTGAATTTGAGGTTATGGTGTTATAGTAAATGTAATTAGTAAAAAGGGAAAATGAAAATTAAATGAGGAAAATTTTTGAATTGGTTAATAAATTTAAAATGATGTTGCACCTTCAACATATTTGTTTTCAAAAAGGATTTATGGCTTTCTAATGATAAGAGATAATTTATATAGCTAAAGGTTTTCCTTAAATGCTCAAATAAATTTTAAGAAAAAGATACTCTACGTATAATATTTTGAACTTACAAAATCTCGCCTTACTAGATGGCATCACCCTATATGCATGATCATTTCTATCTATCAGATGGTTATTGTTTTAGAATTATGAGATCCCTACTGGGCAATTGTCCTCATCCCTTGTTGTTTCATTATTTTTTTTACAGGAAGAGAATCCGGATTTATTGATTGGAGAGTTAAGAAGTC
Source organism: Camellia japonica (assembly GCA_030407325.1). Taxonomy (NCBI): domain Eukaryota; kingdom Viridiplantae; phylum Streptophyta; class Magnoliopsida; order Ericales; family Theaceae; genus Camellia; species Camellia japonica. Next base: position 34,059,586 of record JAPPVO010000013.1, read on the forward strand.
AATGAGTCTATTTTGTGTAATTTCATTGTGGATATGAAGGAAAAAAGTATTGTATATCAATATTTGTAATTGTTTAATTGTACCCCGCAGTGGGAGTTGGCATGTATTATTATTATTGTTGTATTCCTTGAGAGAGAGAACAAATGTTATTATGTTTCTATTACTCAAGAGTAATAGATATTTTTTTTTAAAAAAATGGACCTAAATTAAAGGCTTTGGTGTAATGATTATGAGTAATTAAAAATTGGGGCGTGACAACTTGGTATCAGAGCTAACAGGGTTTGAAAACCTGGAGCTCGTGGAAAGTGGTTTTTACTACAATAGGTTGGCTTCGCTTGGTGAGGATGCTTGCATGTAGAAGTAGGAGGCGTATGACGTTATGTGTTTCATTGTGCGAGCATTGGTTGAGCTTCATGGATAGTGCTTGTGGCCGGCTAACTTGCTTTGAGATCCCATTGGAAACGCGCCTGATCAACGTGGTTTCCAGTGGGAGATCCTTGGAAGTTTCGGGACAAGTGGTTATCCTTGTAGACTTGACTTGATTATGTGGTTTGTTGCTTAAAATTTGTTTATGTGTTGTGTGATTATATGTTAGGTTGGTTTCTTGTTTTGGTAGGAGAAGTAAGTGTCTTAGGAAAGGGTTAGAGTTCGGTCGATTGGTGGTAGATGTTATTGAGATAATAAGAGCTGTAAGGGAGTATAGTTGAGATGAGGAGAAATCTTAGGATGGTGTGAGGTTAGTTTGAGTTGTGTAGAATATGGTGAAAGTTTTGGAAAGAGTGGAAGAATTGCATTTCATAACGATGAGGGTGAAAAAGGAGGGTTTGTGGTATTTAAGTAATGAGCGATATGATTAAGGCCTATATAGAGTTCATGAGTATGAAGGAAACTTGATAGTTAAATACTAGAAGTGGTTCTTGAGGATGAATGTGGGTTGTAATCTTTGTAATGGGTGTTGTATAGGTAATGATTGTTTGGTGTGATTTGGAATTGATGTTGCCATATCGGCACAAGAGTGATGGGATTGTTGGGAATAGTGCTAGTGCAACGTGTATTTGAGGAGTATGGTGAAATTCTAGAAGTATGGGGAATGGTGTGTGGAGCTCCATCTTAGAGTATTTGATTTAGGGCAACCTATGGATGTTTGAGTGTCAAAATTTAAGTTTTATTGAATGGTTAACCGAATTGGTTGATATTGGAGTTTGGGTGACAAATAGTCACTTTGGAATGCTTAGGTACGAATTGAGTAACAAGTTTGAGAAGTGTCTTGGAAGGGTTTCGTGAGTGTGGAGTATCCTATATGTAATGGCAAGGCTTGGATGAGGCTTGTCTCAAGTTTATGGAAATTCCTTGGGTCGAGGGTGAAACATCGAAAATTTCGTGGTCTAGTCCGCATGTGAATGAAGAGTGGTAACGATGAGTATGAATTGTGAGATGCAAAGAGGTGTGTGTTGAACCCCAGATAAGGACAATTGGTGTTGGTTAGTATGTCAATGTTTGAATTGTGAGAGTAGAAAATTGGTGAATTGGATTAAGTCACGTAGGGGAGATGAACCCATGTAGCTGTTTCCTTTGATAGGACTTAAGGATTGATTTGGGTAGTTTGGTCTATTTGGTTCGATTTGTGACCAATTTTAAATGAGTACTATTTGAAGTGAATTGACCCTTAGTCAATTTGGGAATTGCTATGGCTCAGATAAATAGTGGTGCAGTCGAATAGTAATTTAAATGATACTAGCGGACATGGCGTTTGTTTGTGCATGCATGTTGTTGATGTGAATTTGTGTTTGAATGTAAAACATTGTGAGCGAACTTGTGTTAATGTGTATTAATGATTATTTGTGCTGATATTTGTAATGAGTAAGAACTCCCAATTTTTTTGAAAGTCGTATATGTTTATTACTCCTTAGATGTACCGGATTGTTTCTATTTATTGTTATTACAAATGTGTGTGGTAAAGGTGCTGTGATGTCAGCGGATGAGTAACGGAAACTATTGGGTGATTGTTGAAATTCACCGGGTAAATGTTGAGAATAATTTGGAAAATGAATGTTTCGTTTCTTTGTGTTGTGACCTGGGATGACATGGTCAAACTAAATGCTAAGGATATAATCAAAATTGTGTTAATGAATAGCTTGTTGATTGAGTGGAAACTGAATATGGACAAGTCATGAGGATGTAATTAGTTTAATGTTCTCAATAACACTTTTGATTGTAAATGTAATTGTTATGAAAATTTTATATTTGCAAATGTACTTTGATTGTAGACGATGTAAGTTGGAACACCATTTGAGAAAGAAAATTATATATATATATATATGTACATATACATGAACAACTTTTATTGTCTTATCTTTGAATGCCGGGTTGTATAAATAATTGGAAACGTTGCTAAGCTTGGCACGATTTGAAATTGTTGTGATAGACCATACATTGTAGTGTACCATTGGCCTCTGCTAGTGTTGGCCGAGTTTTTGGTTTATTGGTGGTTTTCCTTCTCTTCCAAATTAGGTAGTGGTTATCTGGTGGTAGTGGTGCGCGTTGTTGCCTGTTGAGGAGTTGTTGATTTTTCTTGGGAGTTCTAGTCATTGATGTTGTTCCTAGTCTCTTGGACTCCGATGAGTATGTGGCTCGAAAGAGTGATCATGATCTCTTCCTTGTAATTCTTCTTATTTGGGTGTCCTCAGGGCCATTCGATATTGAAATCAGAATCTAGGAATCTATCCCAAGTGTAGATCTAGTTTTAGGTTAGAGGTTGTGTTTCCAATTGTGTTCATGCTACATTTTGTTTGGCCTTCTTCAATTTTGGGGACGAAATTTCCTAAGGTGGGGAGTTTGTAACACTTTTGTCCTTTAAACTATTGGAGGGTGTACTTAATTTCATTATTTTAATTTTAGGAGTCCTTCGGATTGTTGTATCTTGGTTTGGAGGAGTATAGTTCGATTTAGAGTTGTTGGGTTTGTTTGTTCGCGCCTGTTCTTGTCAAAAAAGTTCCATGGGAACTTTGAAATTTTGTTCTGGGGTCGACACTAGCCTTCCTAAGAGTTGACCCTTACCTGTTGATGAAAATTTTGGAAGTGTTGCTGGAATATAGGGCTGACACCAGCCTTGGCGGTGTCGACACCTGTCTCTTGTTGCTGTCCACAAGGGTTGACACCAGTCTGGGAAGGGTCGACCCTTGTATATTACAGAATCTGAGTTTAGGTGATGAAATTTAGCATCGACCCTTCCTGTCCAAGGGTCGACACCTTGCCTTGACATCATTGTTATTTCTTCCTCACGGGTTGACACCACCACACCAGGGGTCAACCCTTACATGTTTATTTTTAGAATTTTGGGTCCAAATGGGCCCTATCTTTGGGGGGTTTTGGACTTATTCCTTTTATTGATGTTAGGGATACTTTTCTACTATTATAAATAGACCCAAAACACTTCTCTCTCATTATTTTTCCTTTCCTTTCTCCTCCCAAGCCGTGAGTTCTCTTCTCTCTCACTAAACTCAAATTTTTTCACTTAGATCTCTAGATCTACTCACTTAGAGTGATCTTTTCACCTTAGTCCTTTGAGAAAGATTATAGATCTCGTCAAGGGCTTCCTCTTGATCCAAGAGTTTCGTCGTTTCGTCATCGGTGATTTTTGGGTTGTCATCTTGCTTCAAGAGGTAGGGGTTTCTAGTTATCCTTCAATACCCTCATTTATAGATAGATTTGTGGCATTTTCTTTATATAAATACAAAGTTTATATTTTTTTTATGCATGTTGTGACTAATCATGAGATTGAGGGTTAGGGTTTGAAGAATTGGGGTTTACTTGTTGGGTTATGATCTTGGGCCATGAATTGGGATGTATAATTAATACAAGAGTTGGAATAAAAAGTGTTTTTGTGAAAAGCTTTATTTTCTCTTAAAAACCCTAGTTTGGCTCATGAAGATGGTTGATGGTTTTGCTTAAATTGAAAGTAGAATCATGAAGTTGAGGTGTTAAATTACACATATACAAGTTTAATTGAAATTTTAAAGAGTTTGAAAAATTTATGTAAAAGTTGCAATTGAACTTTTAATGTTGGTGTTTTAAATTATGTTATAACATGAAACCAAACTTGGGGGGAATGAAATTACTAATGGTACGGCTGATGTGAGCCTTGTGATGAAACGATGTTGTGGCAGTTTAAGAGTTCCTATTGAATTATGCCGAATTGTATTGAATGGTGTTGAAATGGGTTGTGTTGAATTTTATTATGTTATGTTGAATTGTATTGAGGTATGTTAAATTATGTTGAGTCGAGTTGGGTTATGTTGTGTTTAGTTGAGTTGAGTTGAGTTGAGTTGTGCTGAGTTTTGTTGAGTTGTGTTGTGTAGAGTTTAGTTGTGTTGGGTTGAGTTGAGTTGCGTTGGGTTGTGTTATGGTTGGTACCTGCGCGGGGAGTTGAAAATGATTTTTGGGTGCCCACGTTCCGCTGTATAATTGCCGGCAAATATGGGGGTGGTTTTGAATTAAAGGTGCCCAAATGCCCTATCTAGGCTTATCGCTGGACGAAAGTGGAAAAAATGTTTTTGGGTGTCCACACAGTCCCGCCATATAATAGTCTGCAAATGTGGGGGTGGTTTTGAATTAAATGTGCCCAAATGCCCTATCTAGGCTTATCGCTGGACGAATGTGGGAAAAATGCTTTTGGGTGTCCACACAGTCTTGCCGTATAATAGCCGGTAAAAGTGAAAAAATGATTTTTGGGTGTCCACAAAGTCTTGCCGTATAATAGCCAGCAAAAATGAAAAAACAGATGGTTTTGAAAATGTTTTTGGGTGGTCACTTCCTGCCGTATAATAGCCAGCAAATGTGGGGATGGTTTTAAAGTTGAAAATGTTTTTGCAAAAAAAAAAAAAGAAAAGAAAACTTGGTTTTTGGAAAACAAATGGTTTTTGAAAGTTCACTTTCTGCCGTATAATAGCCGGAAAAAGGTGGAAAGTGTTATAAATTGGGTGCGCGTTGTCCAGCCGTATCAAGTCAGCAAAAAGTGGAAGGTATTATGAGTTTGATGCCTACTATCCCGCCGTATCAGGTCGGCAAAAGGTGGAATGTGTTGAGAAATGTGTTGAATCGATGATAATCTGTGTGAATTGAGATGAACTTATGAAATTACAATTGATGTGTAATTTGGCATGGAATGGGAATGCATATAGAAATTATTTGAAAAGAATGAATAATGAAATAGTAACTGGATAAGGGGTTGGTGATAACGAATTCACCGGGTTGTTTGTATGCATAAGGAAAGATTAAGAGTTTTGTTTTGTAATTAATGAGAAAATTGAATTAAAGTGGTTTTTTATCCTTGTGATATGTTGGATTATAATTGATAATGCAAATGTGGATGTGATGTAACTGTTAGATAAGTAGGAGTTGAGGGTAGGAGAAATGTTATTTAATATAAAGGAGATTTAGATTTCTACGTTAAGGAGTTACATCAAAAATTAATAGACTGGTGGGAATGGAGTGTATGAGGGCTGTTTTGAGTATTAAAGGAACTTGAATTTGAGATTACGACATTATAATAAATGTAATTAGTAAAAAGGAAAATAGAAATTAAATGAGGAATATTTTGGAATTGGTTAATAAATTTAAAATGATGTTGCTCCTTAAACATATTTGTTTTCAAAAATGATTTATGGCTTTTTGGTGATAATAGATAATTTATATGGCTAAAGGTTTTCCTTAAATGCTCAAATAAATTTTAAGAAAATGATACTTTACGTATAATATTTTGAACTTAGAAAATGTCGTCTTACTATATGGTATCACCCTGCATGCATGATCATTTTCTATTTATCGGATGGTTATTGTTTTAGAACTATGAGATCCCTACTGGGCAATTGTGCTCATCCCTTGTTGTTTCATTATTTTTTTTTTTACAGGAAGAGAATCCGGATTTATTGATTGGAGAGTTAAGAAGTCAGCGAGTCTCTTTTGTGTAATTTCGTTGTGGATGTGAAGGAAATAAATATTATATATCGATATTTGTAATTATTTAATTGTACCTCGCAGTGGGAGTTAACTTGTATTATTATTATTGTTGTATTCATTGAGAGAGAGAACAATTGTTATTATGTTTCAATTACTCAAGAGTAATAGATATTTGTTTAAAAAAAAATGGACCTAAATTAAAGGCTTTGGTAATGATTTCGAGTAATTAAAAATTGGGGCGTGACAGTTTGAAGATATAATTCAATTTTAGTCAATTGTATTAGATTTATGATTGTTTGATTGAGAATTGTTGTTCATTGCTAAAAATTGAATCCTAATTGCAAATCACAATTTCAGAGGATTTTAGAGTTTTCAAAGAGGAAAAATTGTTTGGAGAAATAGTGAAAAAAGAAAGAAGATAATAAAGGGCAAATTACACTTGTAGTCTCTACATTTTGTCTCCTGTGTCATTTTGGTCCCTCCACTTTCAATTGACTCAATTTTGACCCTTAATTTTAAATTTTGTGTCAATTTGGTCCAATTGATAATGCCGTTAGTGTTTTTTTACGAAAAATAATTACGAAATCAGTTGAGGTTAACTCACTGAGTTTACGAAATTTATAATTTTACCCTAAAAAATATAACACATGCCACTTATCTGCATATTTTTATTAAAAAAAATGTTAAGAGTTGTAAATAATTGGATCAAATTGAAACAAAATCAAAAATTCAGGTCAAAATCGAGTCAATTGAAATTACATGGACTAGAATTAGGGGTGATCACCGATCGGATTAGGTCGGGTGGCAGCCCATCCGCCATCCGTCCAAAATTAGGCGGATTGGAAAAAGGCAATCCGTATCCATACATTGGTTTGGCGAATGCGGATTGAGTGGGCCGTGCGAATTGGCGGATGGATGTGATTGGTTTGACGGTTTAGACTTTAGAAATTTTGATTATATTTTTGAATTATAATTCATAACTTTTATAATCTCCAATAACTAATAATCTGGAAAAAAGAAAAAAAAAAAGAAAAGAAAAAAAAAAGTTTTAGCCATGGAACATGTATATTTTTAAGGTATTGTTTTCCATTTTCGTAAAAATATATATTTATTTTTTGTACTCTATGTTGTTACTTGTTAGTAGTTTAGTTATTATTATTATTTTTTTTTACTTTATCTATGGGCAGATTGTGTTCATGCGGGTGTGGGATGATTGATCCACCATCCGAACTATATCTGCGGATTTTGAAATATTTTATTCGTATCCGTCCGCTAAAAGACACGCATCCGCCTAAAATCAATCTAGTTGGATTGGATCGGTTGAGTTGGGCGGATTGAACGGATCCATGTCACCCCTAACTGAAATGACACAATGACGAACTAGTATCGCAATTTGCCCTAATAAAAATGAAAAATTGAATGAAGGAATATATTAAATGAAGGAAACCCAGATATTGTAGAACTTACTGTTGTATTAAAAAAGTTATCAATAAAACTTATGAGTATTTATGTCAATTAAATGGGACTAGTTAGTGACTAACCCTATATCAAACTTTATCTATAAGAGTTAAATCCGCAACCACACACCACGAATGATGTTACGCAACTATTAAACTCATATCCTAATTAAATGGAAGTTACCTGATTAGTGACCTGGTTATGAAATTCTGTGTGGCGCTTGGTTTTGAATTAAAGTCTTCATTGACTGCTTTCTTTTCATAAATCAATTTAATTACATTATGACTTGAATTTAATGGAAGTTATGAATTATTGTGACAGCCGTATATATTGGTTTGCTTTGGCTTAAAAGTCTTACCACCACTCGTTTTTATTGAAAACTGATGGCCAAGCTGTAGGGTCATATTGATTATGACAAAGAAGACCTATCCTTTCTGAAGTTGCATAGAAAAGTCTTGTTCATGGAAAAGAATTTCAATAATCGCATTAATCTGAGTAAAACAACCCGTCCAACAAACAATTTTTTTTTTTTTTTTTTTCTCCTGAAATAATGTTACATAGTATTCCAATTTAATATTAATTGAATAAAATAATAGGATTCAGTATTTTTTTGTTAAAATTTTAAGAACAACTTAATAAATATCAAATAATTAATGATATACAAGAAATATTTTTAGACCACCAAATAATCACATCTCTCCAACACGCAGTAAAATAATTGAGGAAGCAGTCCAAAAGAAAGGACCCAATCAAAATTATAGCATATCACGGGTAGATATATTTCAATGAGAAAATAGTAAAGTCTTTTGTCACTCTTCCATGTCATTGCTCGTCAAATGCTTGTGATTGTTTTTGTATTTATATAATTACGGTTTTGTATCATTTTAGGTTTCGTTTGGAAATATATTATTTTATTAATTTTTTAATTTCTTAACTAAAATATAAAATTAAAAAAAAGAATTGGCTTATCTCATGTTAGCCATCTCCACTTGTGAGAGTGTTTGAATTTCGTAGGCTGATTTTAAAATTAATTTTGTAATTTAAGCAGTTCACTTTTTAGGACTCGTTAAGTATAATATTCATGTAAAAAATCAAGATGGTCGAACATTGGTAATTATATGTTTGAATCAAATTTGTATTACAAAAAATAGATGACTATTCTTAAAATTATATTTATCGTCTATTTTTTTTTAAAACAAATATAATTCAAACATATAACTATCAATATTCAATCATCTTGATTTTTTTATATAAATATTTTACTCAATGAGTCCTTAAAAGTGAACAGTTCGAATCACCAAAATCAATATTAAAATGAATCTATGAAGCTCAAATACTCTCTCAAGTTGAGATGACAACATGAAAAAAGTCAAATCCTAAAAAAAAAAAAAATTGTATTTGAGATTACTTTTAACTTTTTATGGGAAAAAAAAAGTGTAAAATGTGTAGACAAATAAAATCTTTAATTTTTTTTTTTGTATTGTTTATTGACTTTTTTATTTTTTAGTGACTTTTTAATTTCTAAACTAAAATTCAAACTCTTCAATCTAGGCCTTAGTCCTCTAAAATTCAGTTTTGTTAATTTTGCCTCTAAAATTTTCAATTTTAATCCAATTGGTCAAATTAAAGGTGGTATTCTAAATCATCAACAAAATAATTATAAATTTTACCTATATTCCCTACAGTATAACGTTTCGTCACTCTGGTCGCTAAATTTTTAATTTTGTAAATTTTATCTATCAATATTGTAAGGCTATGCTTTTCCTTATCATAATTGTTTCAAGATCAAAATGACACAGAATTCATAGTTTCATGTTAAAGGTGGTGCTCAATAACCTAATTTAGCATTAAAATGAATGTATTTAGAGAAAATCAATTAAATCCGTTTGACAATTACAAATGGTATCATTTAAAAATTTAAGTAGCTCTTAAAATGTAAGAAAATTTAATTGATATGAAATTTACATAATTTTAACTAAATTTATATATACTTTCATATAAACATCAAACCGCTGCCATCACTGCTATTGTCACTGCCACCACCATTCTTACCACTGCTGCCTTAACCATCCACCACCCCACCACGACCATCACCTTCATTACCATTGTCATTGTTACCATAAAGACCACCATCATTTTATTATGACCACCAGAATCGTCATTACCATTACCATCACTACTACAACAACTTGTTGGAAATGGTTATATTATTCTGGGTAAAACCAGAATTTTTTCCTTAGTTTGGTCTAATTTTTAGGTGGGCCCCGTGCATCGATTTACGCGGGTCAAAGTGGTAACGCGTTCTATGCCGCGTTGTGATTCACGTGGTATATTTGGTTGCTCAAAACCATTACCGAGTGAATGGGAAATTGAAGTCAAAGTATGCTCCATGGAAATGGAGTTTTGGTGGAAATACCTTAAAGGTTTGAATAAGGCTTGTCCCACATTGATTTGGTGGGAGGTTTTGAAAGGGTTTATAAGGCATGGGTTTGGTACTTGGGGTGTGCCCCAAGGGGTACCCAAGTGTTTTAGAGGGAGAGGTTATGGACAAAATGGGCTAGACCCATTGGACCCAAAAACCACCACACGCGCGCGCCGCCGTCCGTCCGGTCGGGCGGGCTGGGCTGGGGTTGGGCTTGTTCGGTTTCTTTGAACATCCAAACAGGTTCCTTCCCGAAATAAACTAGTTTGGTATTAACGCACACCCAAACAGGGCCCTTCCCATTTTTTTCTATCTGTTTGAATTATAAACAGATTCAAATTCAAAACCAACAGGTATCATACCTGTTCAATTCAAACCAAGAGTCACCTTCACATCTATAAATAGGACCACCCTCATTTGATGTAATTCATTCAGAAATTCCGTATTTCACCTCTGCTAATTCTATTCTTCATCTTGCTGCATTTTATTTCTGAAATGTGTTCGTAAGGCAAACAATTTGTAGTGCTGCTATTGTTTGTGGTAAGATCATTTCATCCTGGGAGATAGACGTCCAAATTCTGAAAGCACCGTGGAGAGGACGAATCTGTCTTAAGGACACAGTGTTAAACACTGGACTTGATCAGAAAAGTTATTGAAAGAAGTTAACCAAGTAAGTTGTTTAATTTAATTCTCTTTTTTTTTTTTGTTTATTTAATCAGATTTTAATTTTGTTTTTGTAACAAAATAAATCTGTTATTTATTTATTTATTTATTATTTCGAGTTTGATTTTTGTAATCAAACATATTCTCTCCTTTCTTTATTTCTTAAATTCTAATTGTTGTTTTGTACACAATAGAATTAAAATATTTTAAATACAGTGAAGATTGTCCTACAATCTTAAGACAGAACTTATTTTTTTGTAATCAAACATATTCTCTCATTTTCTTTATTTCTTTAAATTCTAGTTATTGTTTTGTACACAATAGAATTAAATCTTTTAAATACAGTGAAGATTGTTCCAACACAACTATTACTGCATCTCCACAACTTTTGCCACCATCGCCATAACCATTACCATCATTCCACCATCACAATAACCACCATTATTACACTACTGCCCCCCCCCCCAATATATATATTTTTATCTCCATTACATTACCTCTCAACCAAACACTATTTCTCTATCTCCCCCACCATTGTCATTGGCGCTATAGATACTATTGTTGCCTCCACCATCACTACCATCAATTAACTATCACAATATAAAATTGAAAAATACAATTTTAAAATAATAAATTTTAAATTTAATATACATATCAAACAACTTGTTTAATTTAACATTTAAATTTTTATTAAACAATTTTTCAATTTAAAACATTTAGCATTCAATTTTCAGTATTTAATTTTAAATTTTAAATTTTATGAAATACAATTTTTTTTTTTAACAATTTAGATGGTCCATATGAAATTAGATCCACTTAATTCAAATTACAATAATTGAGTATGAAATTAACAAAAGAAACACAAAAGTGAGGACTCTCACTATTTTTAATCAATAAAATATAGGTGGAGACGCGGCATAGCAAATTATAATTTCTTCTTCCAACTTGGATATTTTATTCTTAACCACCACTAATTTTTCATCCAAAAGTGAACAAGCTATAGGCCAAATTGGCGATGACCAAGAAGACTCGTGCTTCTTAAGTTGCACAAAAAAGTCTAGCTCATGGAAATGATCTTCAAGAAGTGCATTAATTGAAGAAAATAACCCCATTCAACACGCTATAAATAATTGAGGAAGCAGTTCCAAAGGGAAGGACTCATCAAGAAAATGATAGTCTTCTATATTCCTTTCAATGAATAGTTATTGAGTATACAAAAATGTCTAAGACCCCCTTTTTTTCCCACCCCTTTTGACCCCTTCTCTCTCTCATTGGTTGGATTTTTTTTTTTTTTTTCCCTTGTCCTCCAATCACCACCTGCCACATGTGTGTGGGGTGGTGGGGGTGGTGATTGGAGGGGGTTTCCATCACTCCTCATTGAGTATAACGGTAATATTACGTAATGAGATTATTATTTAATAAGTAATTTCACTTTTTGTAAAAATCACGATATGGTTGGGCTAGACTTTTCTATCTAATCTCATTTTGTAATTTTTTGTTGCCCGAACATCACGTAAGACGTGAAACTTCAGCCAAAACAAGCAAGGTTATTGTTTGGATGCAATGGATATGAACTTGACCTTCTTTTTGGGGTATTCTACATACATTCATATATCGTTTGGTTTCTTACGAAGAAAAAAATGGGAAGATAAAAAGAGAAAAGATAAATAGAAAAGTAAGACCAAAATATAAGCCAATTCCGACTCATTTGGTAGGTTGTTATTGGTTCTACTATAGAGCTCATTTATCTAACGCCAATCACGACCCACAATGCAATTGGCTTTGATTTAAAAAGTTGGTGCACACATCATTTTCCTAAAATGAAATAAGCAAAGAAAATAAAGGAGATGAGATAAAAGAAGGCAGCGATGTGTTCATAACAAATGATGCACAAAAGAAAACAGAAGCAGAGTTACAGATTCAAAATCATCCTGATTTGGGAAATTGTGATGAATGTGGTTTAGTAATAATTTAATGTAGATGGTGACGAGAGTATGACTAAAGCAAGAGAATAAGCAACTGAATGATACACATCAGTAGCAGATACACACGCATGGTGATCATGCATCAGTTGTGACACTGAGGATAACATCCCTCTCTAACTGAATCAGTTAGAGAGCTATGTATGTATAGATTGTATAGGTGTTTGTTAGAGTTGTTTAGATAGGACTCGACTTGTATATAAACTGATGTAATAGCTCATATTAGAATAAAAGTGAATTGATTCAAATCCTCTTCATGGTATCAAAGCTCTGAAAGCTCAAACAAGTTGTGATCCTTGAGTTCTCTTTAATGGCGTCTTTGTCTTCTCTTCCCTCAAATCTTACACTTCAGATTTCTAATCTCAGTTCTTTAATTACTATTGAACCCGGTGCTACAAATTACATTGTGTGGAAAACTCAGTTGCAGAGCATCCTTCGAGCAACCAATCTTTTTTGCTATGTCGACGGTACTCTTGCTTGTCCATCTGTAACAATCAAGGATTCAGAAGGGAAAAATGTTATCACTCTTGAATTTCTTAGTCAGACTCAAATTGATTCACATTTGTTGAGTTGCATCACAGCAACATTAGCTCCCTCTGTGTTTATTTCTGTGTTCCATGGCAATAACAGCCATGAGGTACCGATTTATCTTGATAAATGCTTCACATCTCTCTCTCGATCTCACATATACCAACTCAAGAACAAATTGAATAGCATTATGATCAGATCTACATCAGTGGAGGATTATAGATCAAGAACCTAGCTGATCAATTAGCACTTGCCTCATCTCCTATTGAGGATGAGGATCTAGTTTTGATTACCTTGAATGGCTTCCTATCAAACTATAATGCATTGAAGATCAATGTTAGGGTCAAATCTGAGCCTATTTTTATGGAGAATGTAACGCCCCCAAAATCATACAATAAAGATAACTCATATGCGGAATAATTATGAAAAACAACATACTTTAATACATCAGAGTTCACTGTTTAACAACCAGTTAAATGTCACGTAGGCTTACATCTTTCCAAGTCATTGCTTGGTTACACAAATTGAGTCCCGCTCATTACATCTTAAGCTCTTGGCTTTACAAATAACAAACATACACACATAATGCATAATGCATAATTAAGAAGCTCTTGCTTACCGAAAGTCCATCAATGCTATTGCCTTGGAGGAAACATCTCACCTGCACCTGAAAATGATATTCCCGTATAGGGTGAGCCAACAGCCCAGTAGAGATAATTTAACACAATATATGAGGTTTAGCAAAGGTATAAATATCACGTGCATAAACAATACCGATTCTAAAACATCCACAAGGCCTGCATATTCATATGCCACTAAGACCTAATCCTCATTCCATTTCCCTTCAATTCATTTCCAATTCATATATGCTACTCAATTCATGAGTTAAATTCATTATCTTTCAACAACCAAAATGAGACTACAACTCGGTGGTTTTCTAGCTATGCAAAACACACATAAACACTTCAATCTTGCCATTTTACGGATATTTCGTCCGAAGGAATCGGCACCCATTTATATATGAAATTTCGGCTCTTTCACCCAAGACACTCTGGCCAACTTGTTTTAACTGGAGTCCATCCCCTTTTTCCTTTCAAACAAATATACATATGCAATGTATTTATAAACTTAATCACATATGGAGTACATCCCCTTTCTTCTCCCAATAAACATACATATACAATGTATTTATAAACATAGTCATATGCAATGACAACCAACATTTGATTAGTATTAAATCGCCTAATCCTCATGCAATTTCTACAACAATCATAGATATCCTCCACCAATAGCCCAATATGATTATTTTCTAAAGAGATGTTCGATATCAAAATAAATATTTTATTTAAAACTTGCATAGGTGAGATAATACATATCCAAAATCACCATCTATACTCACAACCTTCCAATTTCACATTTTCAATGCTAATTCCCAATTATTTATACAAAATAACAATTTAATCAAAATTAGGGCAAAATCTCCCTCTTTCCAAATATCAACCCAAACACCAAAATCAACTATTTTGGCACAACATGATCTTATATTCAAGCCTCATACTCATTCACTTCATATTCATCAAAACCCCTCTTTTCATTTCACACCCAAATCCTAGATTTGTCCAAACCACAACCAAATCTCATCATCTATACACAATAGCAAATAACTAAGCTAAAAATCATATTAGAGTGTAGAAATTCCCTACCTCAAGAAGAGAAGATGAGCAAAGCAAGGTTGAACTCCAAAAATGATGAAACCCACTTTTACTTAGATCAATACGAAGCTCTTGAAGCCCTCTATCTTATTCTCAAAGACACTAGGGTCAAGAACTCAATGGATCTAGATGAAATCTTAGAGAGAATGTGAGTTTCTAGAGAGAGAAGCTCAAGATCTAGAATTTGGAGACTTTTAGAGAGAGAGAGAGAAAGCAGAAAAATGATCTGAAATATCACTTTCATGATTTGATAAAGCATGGTCCGCTCGAGTGGAGAGTTTGACGCTCGAGCGTCAGACACATAAATTTTACCCGCTCGAGTGCGATAAATGCCACTCGAGCGCCAAGACACAACAGGAAGGCACTACCCGCTCGAGCGTAGAAAACACTCATCCAGTATTTTTGCAGACACAGTCCCTGCTTGAGCGCTCGAATGCCCGCTCAAGCGTAGAGCAAAATTTCAGAAACCCGCTCGAGCGCAATAATGCCCGCTCGAGCGAAAGAGCCAAATTCTGGGCAACAAAGGCTTGGAAAAACAAGCAACCAACCTGTTTCAAACACACAACTACAACCCAATAACCAACATTAAGGGGAAGACAATGGAAGCAAGACATGAACCACCATCCAAACCATACAAACCCAAGTCCGGAACACCACAAGAGACGGGTCAAAACCAAGGTCGCTATAGAGAATCTTACTTCTTTTCTTTGTTATGAGGCATTGCATATTGAAGCAGAACATAAGGCCTCTTCCTCATATCTCATTGTTTCTTATACTGTAACTAAAAGTGATAATGTGCCATGACCCACTTCCGGTAACCAAGGGTTAGGCATCGCGACTGGCCAGTAACCCTAGTTACCCAAGGCCAATAACAAAACAACTAAATAAGCAAATGGGCACGAAAATAATTAATTAAATAAGATTCCAAAATATACATAAGAGCTTTTATTTAATTGTAACAAAAAATCCATTAATCAATGTACGGAAGTAAATTCGGAAATACTCCTCGAATCCAGAAGGGCTTGAAAGATCCCTGCAATGTCACCTGAAATAGATAAACAATTCTGGTAGGTGGTGCCGGAATTAGCACTCCAACAGTCTAGTCAGTTCTATGTATGAGTTATTGATATTTTATCTTTCTTAGAGCATAAGTTATTCTCACATACCTCTTTCCTCAGCCTCCTTCCCTCTTTTATAGAGTCTTTCTCTGGTCTCACTTTCTTATTATGCTTTTTCGGGATGAGACAGCATGGTCGTCCAACGGGACCCTTCGGACTACCCTGGACTACTCGGTTTCAACATACAGCATGAATATTCCTAATTCGGCATTTAATGTGATTCTCAATGTTTACTTAACTCTAATTCAGTCCAATAGATTTGCCCAGTGAGCCGATCTCAAATTGGGCCCAGTTAGATTGGACTTGCTTGGGCCCCATTCACCTTTTCAAGCTTCTATTTAATTTTGGCTCCCACAATCAAGTAGGTTGATCTTTACAAATATTGTAGAAGTGCACTGTGCATCTACTCCATAATTCCGTTCTCGAAACAAGCCATACACCTCCCTCTCTAATCATTCATTCCTAAAAATTAGTTAGCAGCTTATAAGCATATTGCAGAGTAAGGAATATTATATCGAGAGCATAATGGAAACCACTTTTAGAAATCAAATACATATGATATCATATGGAATATATAACCATACCCATTGGCAGTATAGAACAGAGGGCCAATGGATTCATAACACATGTATGGATTCAAGTGGTGGCTTATACAGATTCTAAAGGTGGCTCTCACAATAGTATAGTACATAACTCTGCACAACACTTTGCTCCAAATCAGAAGGTCACTGGAGTAACAATCAGAATAGATGGTCAATAGATCTATAACAGTATAGATGTATGGATTCAAGAGGTGACTCGTACGAATTCTAGTGGTGACTCCCACAATAATGTAGCACGTAAATCTGCATTGCACTTTGCTCCTTACTAAAGGGTCACCAAAGAGAGGGCCAATCATTATTAAAGTCCCCCAAGGTGTGAGACCTCCGTGGTGGTACTTATATAAATATTTATGCAGATGATCATTTACCAAACTGTTATCACAACCATATTTAATAAACATTTATATCCATTGGTTTTCCTTTTTACACAAATAGGGTTCAATTAACAAATAATATCTTTTGTCATATTAACAGCTTACAAAACATAATTAAACTTGAAACAAGTTATGATAGCTCAAGGTATAATACAACTCACCTATGTATCAAATTATAAAGATTGATTGACTATTGTAGACACCACATTTTGACTGACCCTAAGACTTTAGGCGCTTGCAAGCCTTCTAATGATGAAACAGTAATTATTTCATCTTTAGGATATTTAAAGTTGTTTGGAATTGCTATAGAAATTTGTTTTTGGCCAAAAATTAACTTTTTGCGAAAATGGCATCTTACTTCTGGACCCATTTTTAGTCAAAAACCAACTTTTTAACCCCAAGAACGAGTGAGAGAGGCCCGGTTGTACTTTGACTGAATATATATTTTTAAAACTAGTGACCGGTTTTACCAAAAATATCGATCAGAAAGCAATTCGGGTTTACTTGAGCCACAAGCAAGCCAAGGGCATGGGACTTCACACTTGTGCATGCATGGCACGTGTACCAAGGCAAAACGTTTGTGTACACATTAGTTATGAGTGCGCACGATAGTTGTGTGTGTGCACATCCAAGCATGACAGAGTTATTTTTTCATAACTCAATCTTGGTGCATTTTTGGTGGGGAGTGTAGACACCCCATTTTTTACCGACCTTAAGACTCAGACATCATCGTTTGTGCACTCGATGATTGTGCATGTTTGTGCTCGTTTTGAGTGCCCGAAGGTCTCGACTGAGCGCACTGTCTTTGAGCCTCTGAACCTCTGTGTTTTGGCCTTGTTTTTGGGCCAAACCTTAGTGCCTCTTGCCTAGAGGGGAAAAGTGCCTTGCCGTCCACTTTTGGCTATTGCTGGCCACTTTTCTTCCTTGCCAGTCACTTGAAGTGGTTGGTCGGCTAAAGGAGGTGGCCGACGACCAATTTTCTCCTTTTTCAGATATTTTCAGATCTTTTGAGCCAGCTGTGAGCACTGAAGGCATCCTCCCTACATGTGTATGGAGGGATGAAGCAAGCTTTTTGCTTGCTTCTTCTATATAAGGGGAGGTCCCTCCCCTTTTGAGAGGTTCAGAAAATTTAAGAGCTAAATTTTACCCTATATATATATATATATATATTGTCCTATATTGTGCTTAAAAGTGAGTTTTCTTCACATATTTGCACTAAGACACCTAATCAAACACCTTGACTTTGGAGCTGAGGTCCCTTGGAGCTTGGTTTGAGGTCTTAGGCTTGGTTTTGGTCCAGAATTGTTGTTGAATTGTTGTTGTGCTTCAAGGGTAAGAACTTGTCCTTTTTAAGCTTTGTTTTGATTAAGTGTTTGACCACCTTTGCATGCTATTTTGAGGCTGGTTTTAACCTCTTAAAAACTCTGATTTTAAGGCTTTAAAATGTTGGCTTGAGTCTTGTTTGGTTAGGGGGGTAGTTTCCTTCCTTGGCTCTTTGGCTTGTAAAGCCTTTTGAGCCACCTTTCTTAGCCTTTGGAACACCCTTTGTTTGGCCTTTCTACCACTAAAACTCAGAGGAATTTTAGTAGTGGAAAGTTGGTTTTGTGGTCCAAAATAGGAGGGGGTGGTCCCCTCTCCTTGTATCTTGTTTGTATGCATAGTTGGCTTAATAGTTAACCATGTTTTTCTACCATCTCATGGCTTGATCTCAGAATGTTTTTGTGACTTTTTTGACCTGCTTTAGCTCTGTTTTTGGCTGGTTGGGTCATTGTTGCTTACCTCTTACACTTGTAGTGTAATCATGCTTACTAGCTTATCATGCTTCATGAGTTAGCTTGCCATTTTAGCCTATGTTAGCTCTATCTCAGCATGTTTTTGCTCATGTTTTAACATGCTTTAGCTCTGTTTTGAGCCTTCTTGGTCATGCAAGGCATGATTTGAATAGCTATAGTGTAAGTGGCTTTGCTAGCTTTGGGTTCCAAGGTCCCTAACATGCTTTGTTTGCGTTGTTTGCATGCCACGACATCATTTAGCATGCAATTTCAGTGTATATAGTGCAGTCACACTCTCACATATTCTACTCTTTCATCGCTTTTGAGAGTTGTGCTTTTTGCCTTGCTTGTGAGCCTACATGCGAACATGTTTTTCTTGCTATTTGAGCTTCAATTTTAGCATGTTGTAGCCTCTGATTTGGCATAATTAAGCTTTGTCCAAAGCTGGTTTGGTTGTTTATCCTTGATATTGCACGCTTCTAGAGTGATGCTCTTTACTAGCTTAATGTATTTGGCTTTTGAGCATGTCTTGTATGGATTGCTTTCATGCTTTAAGGTCTTTAACATATCATTTCAGCATTAAATATCTGCCATCTCTCTCATTTCTTCATTTTTCCATTTGATTTGAGAGCTGTTTGGCCTTGAGATTGTGTTTAAGCTTGGGATTGAGGCTTGTGCTTAAATGGCTTTAACACTCTTTTGAGGGTTCCTCCTAGTCAAAGGCATGGTCTCTCCTATGCCTTAAACCATTCTTTTGGTTGACCTCATCTCCTTAGAGGACTTGCATATTGGACTTAACCAATTAAAGAATGGTTTGGTAAGGTTAAAATGAGTAAATAAGAATTGAATCAAGTAAAACATGCCAAGATAACATATGTGTGTTGCATTGCATGTGTTTGGATCGAACGTTAATCCAAACACAAGAAATGTGGCACGTTTCATACTCAAAGTGATGAAACATGTCGCGTTTCTTGGTCGTTGTCACCCTTGATCATGCATGATAGGGTGGCGACACTTTGTGTTTTATGTGCACATTTACTAAGGTTGTACAACCTTGGTCCTTTGGCCATCATGCATGAAAATGCTTGATTGGTGGCTTGAGAGTCGAGTGCCGCACTCCTTTGAGCTTGAGAAATGATGAGGAGGGTGGCAGTGCACACATTCCCTTGCAAATACATTGTTGTGCCTCTATTGTTCTCTATTGCAGCAAAACTAGGAGCTTGGAAAAGTAGGTGGCCAACTGGCCACTTGAGGTAGCCGATCGACCACTTGAGGTAGCCGACCGACCACTCTCACTTGCTGGCCGGCCAGTTGAGGTGGCCGTGTAGACCGCCCGAACTTCTTCCGCGTGCCACCCTTTCGGAGAGGGCACGAATTGGGTTCATAGCTACTACAGTTCGGACTCCTGTCACGGTTCTGAATCTAATCTCACAAAGTGCAATGCAAGACTGGTAAATCACTAAAGAGTCCAAATCCGCAAATCGTTTTGGAAAATCAATTTTGAATCAAAAGCGTCAAACATGGATTGCTTTGCCAAATTTCAGAGTCGCCACCTAAATATTTTATTTTCAGAAATTTAGGAAACCCTGACTCGTGCCAAAGGCCACGTGTCCGTCATCACCAAAGTTGCCTCAGCTCAGAAACTTGGGTACGAGAGGGGAAGGTCCTGAAATGAGCACCCCTGCTCACCCGATCAAAGGATCGGCCTCTACTAAACACGATATGTTATTTTGAAAACACATGTGTTCTTTTCCGGATTATTAGCTAACTTACTATGTGATGCACACAGCATACAAGTATAGACTCAATCACAAGAATTGGAACAAAACAACTCATGTTTGTTTTTCGAAAATGGTTTGAAAGTGCTGCTCGCAAGTAGGCTAAAATGCGGATTTGCCACCAAAAAAGGTGGGCTTAAAACATGATGATTTGCCACTCCAAGTGGGCTTAAAACTCACATTTTGATGAATTGTTCCAATTCAAGTAATGAAGCCTTCATCCACAGGCATTCATGCAGTTATAGCAATTAAGCAAATAGCCTCATGGCAAGCATGCTATCATGGCAATCACTTACACACATGCAAGAATGCTAAAGCGAAAACACTTACAGCGTACTCTGAGCCAAAACAGAAAACTAGTTAGAAATCAATGCATGATCCTAATTATGCTACAATGCCTAATGCAACACATGCAATAATGCAACGAGATAGGCTCGGCTACCTAAGAAGGCATATGAAATGCAACACTTGATAACATGCTTTAAAACACATATTCAAGTAAGTGTATTGAAGTACAATGCAGTTTGTATGATGCGCCGAGCCCAGTGCATGCAATACAGATGAATGAAGGCAAACATGCAAAGCATAAGGTATGCTAATCAAAACGTGCCCTAAGCTAACCACTGAAAGTGGATAAATAAAAGGGAGAAAGACGTGGGATTGGAAGACATTCACACACACACGTACACTTATTACAACATTTACCCTCTCAACGGAGGGTCTGAATGAATTAGCTAAGCTGTACTAAGCTATTTAAACTAATTATTACAAACTAACTAATTAACTACGAGAAGCTAATTAATTATTACAAAAAAAACTAATTAGTCAAATTAAATAAGTTACAAAAACAACCAGGTATATATAAAAAAAAGGTTCCAAATTAGACTGCCACAGCTCTGCCTTGAACAATGATGGATGTATGCTCGGTTTCCGCCCCGAAAAACTCTCTAGTTTGCTCTCAAGAGGCTCTGTTTGCAAGGTGTCTTCCAGTGTTTGCTGCTGAAACTTACCAAAACAGTGCTGGGGAGTGCACCAGTGGCCTGCCGGCCATAAGAAGCTGCTGCTGACCCCCCTGCTAACCAAGGATGCACACTGCCGGCCATAGATGAAGAGGTGCCGGCCAACAATGAGAGGGTGCCGGCCACTGGTGTGCTATGACACCAAACTGTAATAGAGCATAAAACAGAGGAAAGGGAAGGTCTCCCAAGAATATGTACGTACTATCCCCCTCTATATCATCTCAAAACATCAAGGGAGAGGCACAATTGGATCCAAAACCATCAATCAAGCATCTCAATGCATCATGGCCAAAGATCCCATTTGCACAAATTCAATAAATGCAATGCAAACAAGACTCTAGGGCCATTACCTTATCATGGAAGATCAAAGGTAATGGAGACAAAGGAAATTGGCTCATTTTCATCACTTTGAGTATGAAATGGGCCAATTCACCTTGTGTTCAACATAACGTCCAGTTGAACACAATGCAATGCACACATGCAACATGTTTATCTTGGCACATTTTACTTGATTGATTTTGTTTACACATTTTAAGTTACCAATCCATCCATTAATCAACTTGTCCAAATGTGAGAGTCCTTCAATGAGAGAGAGGTCTATCAAAAGGAATGGTTCAAGGCATGGGAGAGACCAATGCCTTTGGCTAGGAAGAACCCTCAAAAGAGGGTTAAAGCCATTAAAGCATAGGTCTCAATCCCAAGCATTAAACACAATCTTAAGACTCACCAATCTTCAAAACAAATCAAAAGTGAAGAAATGAGGGGGATGGCACATTTTTCAGTGCTAAGGTGGCATGAAAAACAAGACTCTAACACACAAACACTTCAAGTATAACATGCTAGAAAGCTTAAACATTGAAATTAGTGAAGGACACAACACTAGAACTATGCAATACAATGCTCAATGGACTAAACTAGCCCTAAATAGACCTCATGCATGACAAAACAGTAGCCAAAATGTGCTGAGATGATGGCTTGAAAGGTAAGGAAATGATGCTCATGCAATAGCTCACAAACAAGGCATAAGGGTACAACTCTCAAGAGCACTTAAAGAGTGAAAAACATGGAAGTGTGACAACACTATATGCTCTAAAATAACATGCCAAATGAGGCCAAAGCATGCAAATACCTCAAGCCAAGCATACAAGATACCTCAAAACTCAAAGCTATCCAAAGCTATTGCACTACAAGCATGTGTAACAAGCCTCACACGACCAAGAAGCCTCAAAACAGAGCTGAAGTATGTTAAAACATGAGTAAAAACTTGTTGGAGTGGAGCCAAAACATGCTAGAATAATAGACTAAAGAGACAAGCATGCAAGGCTAGCTAACAAAGTTATACTACAAGTGTATGGAGCATGCAAGAGGGGACTCCACCAACCAAAATTAGAGTTACCACATGTCAAAATAACACCAAAAATATGCTTGAACTAAGCTAATTCAAACCACAAAAGCATGTTACTTTGCAAGGCTACAAGTAGGATTACACTACAAGTACAAGAAGCATGCAAGAGATGACCAAGCCAACCAAAAACAGAGTTATAGCAGGTCCAAATAGCCACAAAAACATGCTAAAACTGAGCCACAAAAGGATAGAAACACATGCTCATTTGGTGAGCCATCAATACATGCATTCAAGACAAGAGAAGAGGGGACCACCCCCTCCTATTTGGGACCTCAAAACCACATTTCCACCACTGAAATTCCTCTGGAATTCAGTGGTTAAAGGGCCAAAAAGGGATTGTTTTAAAGCCTTTAAAAGATAGCACAAAGCTTAGCAAATAAGTTACAAAAAGGAGAGGGACACCTCTAACTCCAACAAGACTTTAAACAACTATTTTCAACACTTAAAAATAGAGGTTTTTGTAGTTGAAAACTAAGCCAAAAGAAGCATGCAAAGGTGGCCAAGCACTTGATCAAAATAAAGCTTAAAGAGAGAGAAGGCTCACCCTTGAAAACAGCAGCAAAATAGCAAGTAAACACCCAAATTTCTGAACCAAAACCACTTTAAGGAGCTCTAGCAAGGCCTCCAAGAACCTCAAGTGTAAGGAAAAGGTGTTTGGCTAAGGATGCTAGTGCAAATATGCAAGAAAACTCACTTTCAAGGCAAAAGTGTAGAGAGAGAGGATTCTAGAGAGAGAGAGAGAGAGAAAAAAAAATATCTCAGCTGAAAATTTTTGTAACCCTTTGCATGCAACAGAGGGCCTCAATATATAGGAGATACAAAAGCAATCCAAGCAAATCCAACAATCCACGTGCAAGCAGATGGCCTATTCTGCAAACAACTGGCACCAAAATATCTAAAAAATATCTATTGAAATGAGTGGTGGCCGGCCAGCCATCAGTGGTGGCCGGCAGGGCCTCATTGTTGGCCGGCAGGGCAAAATGCATGGCCGGCAGTGCCAAAAAGTGGCCGGCAATGCCCCACAAGAAGTAGAAAGAATTTCAGAACCTTCCACCATACCTATAAATAAAGCCCTTCCCCCTCCCTTTCAAGGGTTTAATAAATCTTGAGCTTTTAGAGAGTTTTAAAAGCCAAACACTCCTCTCCTCCTCTCCCTTAGCCTTAGCCACTAAATTCCTACACTCACAACAACTCTAAACTTTTGGCAATCATCCTAGGATGTGAAGAACCTGAACTACTTCAGAAACCTAAGCTTGAGGAAGGCTTGCAAGCAAGAAACTAGACTTTTCTTGCTATTTCTTAGTGTGTTCTTCAATTTAATCAAACCAACAGTTAAAACTCTTTACCTTTCTGTATTTCAATACTTTCTTGCTTTATTTTTCAATGCTTATCCATGCTAGGTTGTTAGTTCATCATTCCATCATGTAGTTCCTTTACTTCATTAACTTTCTCACCTCTTTCTAGGCATGTTTCTTCTATGTCATTAGAACAACATGTTTTAGGTCTTATTTAGCTGTATAATAATCATGCATTGGCTGGTTTGATTATCATGCAGTTTGATTTATATTTATGCTTCTTTTTTTTATTTTTTATTTTTTTATTTGTTAGTTGTATATTTGTGCATATTCATCATTAGTAGCCTCAAACTAGGTCTAGGACCATCATTGCGTGGATTATTTGCATATTACGACATATTTACTTTATGTATTCATGTAAGACGCTGAAAGTGGGTGAACGGGTAAGTCCTCTTTTCCTTCTTGGCATATGGTTGTTTCTTGCATTGTTTTTCAATTACGCAAGTTAATTGTTTTTCTATGCAAAATTGTGTGTTTTGTATGTTTTTACGAATATTGTTTATTATAGTCATGTTATGCTAAAAATCCTTTTGTTTTATTATGAAAAATCATTATTTTACGAGGAACGTGGCTTTATTCTTTAAATCTAAAATATACGGTATTTATTTTCTTCGAATCACATAGTCTAGGTTAGTTAAAGGTTTTAGGTCTAAAAATGAATTTATATGAATAATTAACCACTGAAATCATAAAATAGAAAGTGAGTAGAGGTCAATCGTTGGATTGGGAAAAAAGGGGTTTCCATGTAAATGGCCTTTCCCTTTTGTACCTAAGCTCCTGAACTCGAAATTTTCTTAATTATGACGAAGTAGGCCTTAACTTAATTTTCATCGTTAAAAGTTTTTTTTTTTTTAATTCTCCTTTAAAAATTAAGTGGCGACTCTTTATTGGTCAAAGCAAATCGGTGTGGGAAGCAATGCCTTAGACTCGAAAAAGGCACGGCGCCCACACCACTGCTATACCACCAGAAACACACCAACCACATCTTCGAATACCAAGCCCACTGAAATTCACGCCATAGGAACCTAAGCTGTGTCTAACCACCAACCCTTTGCCTAAACACAACAAAACCGTCCCTCATCCACCTAATGTTAACGCCATACAAACCACCTTGACAACATTCAACCCTAGCCAATACATCATGTCGACCAAACCCGATAGTGACTTTTCTCACGCAAATGAAAGCACTAATCATAAATGAAGAAGAGTTGAACAAGTTAGGGTTGTCAAAATAAGGTGTAGGCTTCACTAAAGATGAATGGTCAGACTTCGTGTTTGGAAAAATGGAATTGACAAAGGAGGTACCAATAATCTCCACAACAAGTGAGCAAAGCTTCCCTGGGGAGTCATATGGTCCTACTAAGTACCTTGTACCTACTAGTGAGTCAAAACCAAAAGTGGTACTCCCTAAATCCATGGACGTCAACTTCTTAGGGGTGGACCTCATCAAAAAAAAACCTTTCAACTCTCGGGAACTCTAGCATTCTAGACTACCCCGATGATCGTGATGTTTTCCAACATGTAGAAAACCAAGAATGGAGAAGCGAGTTCGATGAAGAGAAAAATGACAATAAGGAGGGGGAGGAGAAATGTGAACAGTAGGAGGAGGAAACTAAAGTCTACCTGGAGTTAGAGGAGTGGGAAGTAACTAACTTTCGAGAGTCCATTTGGGGTGCTTGGAAAAGGAAATTTCTAACCCTTGACTGCTATATTGAAAGGGAAACGCTAAAATGAAGGGATGCTGGGTTGGCTGAAGTCTATTATACTTTTAAGTTCACTGTTATGAGGCACTATAGGAAGAATAAGGAGAAACAAAATCAAACAGAAATGGACAAGGACTGGTTTTTGTTCGAAGAAGACGAGTAAAAAAAGAAGTTAATGGGTAAAACAAACTGACATGGGCTAACTTTGAAATTGGCCTGAGTACTGCGCCTAACCAATGTGGCTCGAGAAACGTACATTTTGAGACAATGATGGAGTTTGGAGCATTGGAAGAGAGAATCCTTGTATGAAACTTCCCACAGGCTTCGGTTTCACTTTAGTTACTTTGTTTCAGATCTTAGATGAACTTTAGTATTGTCAAAAGCTACTTCTAGGGTTTGGAATTTTGGACTTAGGGTTGAGGGTTGAAAAGAGGAAGTGTGCTCTCTTAAACTCACAACAATTAGTGAAAACTTGGTCAAAACTTGGTCCTCTCCAAAGTGGGGGGAAGGGGGTACATATAGGCTGAGGGAGAAGGTTCTGGAATGCCTTAGGTCACCGTAGGGCTGTCCATCACTTTCTCCTTGCACCTCCCGATCAAATCGGAGCTAAAACTCACTCAACACCGCCGATAGGACATCCTGCCGTACAACTTGTTTATGTAGTGTATACAATCCTTATGCGGCCGGTCATATAGTTTTGCCTCCAAACGCGGGCGCACATGTTCTCTATGCATGCACAAGTACATGATTCTAGGCTTTTGGACCTTCATTTCTCCTAAGTAGGTCTGTTTGACTTCCAATTGATGTTTTTGTGTGAAATAATTTTGAAAATATCTATCATTTCAAGCTCAACCAAACCTCTACTTCCTTGGTAGAGACCAAAAATTTAATTTTGGATGAAACCGGGTTCAAGGGCAAAATGATCATTTTTACAAAAAATATGATTTTTGGCCAAAACGGGATTACATAGTAGCTCTTACCAGCCTTAAGCATTGCTAATGAAGAAAGAATTACCATTTCATCATCGAGAAGCTTACAAGCACCGGAAGTCTTAGGGTCCGTCAAAGTTGGGGTGTCTACAGATGTCAATGTTCAATAAGAAGAGAAGAAAAAGGGTGTTGATTTTTTTGAACCCATTGAAGTAAGCCAACTTTTGCTCAAGTCCGATGTTTATGCATCCCAAGTCCCTAGCACTTTTCCATGTTTGGAATCCCTTGGTTAGGAGGTGGTAGTTGGCCCTAAACAGCCACTAAAGCCATGTTGATTTTGTGTTGAAATTGTTAGGGGATAGGGCAACCCCTGACATTCCAGATCCTCTGAGGGTTATGTAAAACCCATTGCCCTACAATAATTTTTCCCATGGAGACAAAAAAAATAATAATAATAAGGCTGTAAAGCTAGAGGGTATTCGTAGAAGTCTCCACTTTCCCAACAAATGTTATGTAGAACCTCTTGGTATGGTGGTTTGATGAGGTGAGTCTAGAAGTCTCCACTTTCCCAACAAATGTTATGTAGAACCTCTTGGTATGGTGGTTTGATGAGGTGAGTCTACAAATTCATTTCAAATCGTCAAATATTTTTGGATGTATTATTTCTAATGGGGTAATTTCAGATGATTGGCTTGCTACTTTCATTTATGCCCCCCTTAGATGGGCAGAGCGACAAGTTTTCTGGAATTATTTGTGTAAGATAACTTCAGAAAAATCAGTACCGCTGTTTATGCATTGGGGACCTTTATGAGATGGGTATGTCATGGGAAACACAAGGATCAGTGGCCTGTAATAAACTCAGAATGGAGAAGTTCCAACGACTTATCTCATTCATGGATCATAAATTTAAATGGGCCCCATACACTTGGACCAATAATCAAATGGGAGATGCCTACTTGCGAGAAAGACTTAATAAAGCCTTTGTAATCACTGACTGACGTATGAAATTTCCTTATGCTCAACTCTGCCATGAGGCTTTTGTGGGCTCTGACCATTGCCCATTGGTGCTCCATTGTATAGTGCCACTCAAGAAGATACTGCGACAATTCAAATTTGAGTCGCTGTGGACCACTAAGCCGAAATGTGCTGAGATCATCAAATCTAATTGGCACTTAAATCAACAAGGATCACCCATGTATCGTTTGGCCTCTTGTCAATAGGGACTTACTTCTTGGAATAGGACTACTTTTGGGAATCACCAAATCAAACTAATAGAGTTAAAACCAAGCTACTTCTCGCTCAACAACACCCTTATTCACTTGAAAGTGATTCTCATATTCTTTAATCCAAGAAGAGATGAAAATGATTTTATTTCAAGAAGAGATATATTAACATCAATGATCTCGAATTGATTGGCTAAGTTATAGGGACCACAATTCAGCCTTCTTCCATGCCACGGTTGCCCAACAATGCCAAAGAAATCAGTTGGCCAAAATAAGAGATGATAAAGGTGCACTACAAGAATTAACACTTTTAGCAACAAAAAAATTGGTCGCTAAAAGTCTATTTTTGGTCGGCAAAAGTTATCCGCGACCAATTTTTTTGGTCGCTAGTTTGGTCACCAATTGAGGGTCGCGGAAAGTAATTCGCGACCAAAATTTTCGTTGGTCGGGAAAAGTTGCATTTGCCGACTAAATTTTTGGTCGCTAAATATTTATTTACTGCGACTAATCCATTTTGTCGCTAAAACACTTTGGTCGCGAAAAGTCGCCTTTTGCCGACCAAATTTCTTAGTCGCCAATTGTCACATTCCACGACCAAAATTAGTTTGGTCGCCAATTGTGACATTTCGCGACCAAAAATTTTGGTCGCCAATTGTGACATTCTGCGACCAAAATTAGTTTGGTCGCCAATTGTGACATTTCGCGACCAAAAATTTTGGTCGCCAATCGTGACATTCTGCGACCAAAATTAGTTTGGTCGCCAATTATGACATTTCGCGACCAAAAAAATTGGTCGCCATTTGTTACTTTTCGCGACCAAAACTTTTGGTCGGCAAAAGTGAGATTCCACGACCAAGAGCTGTTTTGGTCGGCAATAGATGTATTTTTTGCGACCAAAACTCTTGGTCGGCAATTGTCTTTTTTGCGAAAAAAATTTATTTATTTGTCGCGACTAATAAATTGGTCGCCAAAGCAGGAAAACAATATACCTGTAATTCCTAATAATTCATTCAATCCATAATAAACCTATAATTTTAAAGCATCATGCAAATTAACTGAATCATTAACATTCGACATAATACGTAATTCATTAACATTCGACACAATACAACTCTTTCTTGGATACATAATTCATTAACATTCGACACAATACACAATACACAATACAAAGTAAAGCTAGCTAGTACCATTAATTAACATATTTAGGGGTCACCAACATACATATATAAAATTCCTGTTTTGCACTCTCAGCTCTTTCTTGGATGCCAAACAATCAGTATATCAACCCACCCAGAACAGCAAACCCCTCTCATGATAGACCTAAAAATAAAGACAAGTCATAGTAATATATCTAAGAACATTTCTAATGAGCTTAAAAAATAAAAAAAAGCAAACCCTTTACATGTTGAAACTTTAAATTGAAACCAGGTTTATCCATGAGTAGAGTTATTGAGTGCAGGGGTGGGAATAGCCAGGGCCAGCCAGGTCCCCACTCCTTTTGGCAAGCACGTGGTGGAGGCGGCGGAGGTGGAGGAGCTTCCCCCTTTCTCTTGCTGCTGCTGATTTGATTCTGTCCGCTTCCCACTGCTTTTACCTCCCACAACCTCCCATGGACGAACCATCTCACCCTCAACCTTGGAAGGTGTCAACTGTGTACATAAACAAAATGAAAGCCACCACATTTTGATTCTGTCCGCTTCCCACTGCTTTTACCTCCCACATATTGCCTCTTTGGAGCAAGCGATCCATATTGCCTCATAAACACTTCGACATTTTGATCATCGTCCCTGTCCTTTTCCAGAAGGCCACCGCTTTAACTGATGCTATGCACCGTCTTCTACGGCAGTAGATTTTTATGATTAGGAAAATGATCATCCCAGGCAAACTGAGTGAGAAGGCTGCATTTAAAGGATAAACAGAGAGCTTATTAACAGTTAAAATTGTACCTCTAAATCTTCTCAAGGATAAACAGAGAATTTATGCCCAATTACAGTTCTCTTCCAAACAGTTTTTGGGGCAGAATGTTAAATATTTAGCTTTGTTTAGTCCAAATTCTGAGCAACATATATGTATATATATCCTATGAATATCTTTTGATTGTGTTTGGATCATGAATTTGAGTCGGAGTTTGCAGAGGGAAAGAAAAAGAGGAGAAAGGTGAAAAAAGTTAGCTCATATTTCATTCACTTCACTATTCCTTGCGATTTGCAAACCCCTTCCTGAATCCATGATCTAAACCCAGCCTTAATCAATATGATAGGAGTAAGAGTCTAGAGTTTGTGTTGGTTTCACATTACCTATACCAATTTTCAACCAAATCTGGAGCCCTTTAGTTGATCCTGTTAAAAAAAAAAAAAAAAAAAGTAAAACTTTGTGGCTGGCAAGTTCATACTGCAAAGTTAGAAAAATAGATGGAGTGATGGAGAAGTGATTTGGAACAAGAGGACAGAGGAGAGTGGGATAGAGAATCTGGTTCCCTATCTTGTTACTTCTTAGATGCAAAACATACATTTATTAGAAAGCCAGCACCTTAATTTTAAGGCTGGTAAAAACTTTATGGAGAAATAAACTTTAAATCTCTCTGAGATATCGTGAGGTGTATTGTATGTTTTATTGTGCACTCAGATTTTAAGCTTTTAACAGAAAGTGGCATAATAAGAAAATACAGACAGTGATTTAATCAAATTTTACTGAACAAGTTCCATTATAAATATGTGCAAGGCCAAAAATATTAGCAAATTAACAACATGAATTTCTAAAAGCAATCTGTAAAAAGGAAAATTTCAAGAAAATTAAAGACTTTAAGAAAGAAAACTTCTATGAAAAAGCTTGTTGAAGGCGAATTATGGTCCCAAAAAAGAACCAATAAAATTGCACATACCATTCTGAGTTGCAGAACATGAGGATGCATAAGCTTTATCTGAGCAAAAGCAAGTAAATGAGCTTGAACCCGATTCATACCCACATTGCCCACCCGATGTGACACATTGACTGCACAGATCACTATTTGCAGACCACTGCAACCCAAAACCACCATCAAGAGCTGCCTTTAGACTTGTTGAAGAAGATGAATTACCCTCCAGAGCCTGAGCTGCAGATTGAAAGACTGGAACTATGACACTTGAAAAACAACTTATCGTACTTTTGGAGAATAGTGTGCTTCTAGTCAGATAAAAATTTCTGTCATCAATCCCATTAACACTGCAGTTGAACTGCCCAGTTGTAGAACTGGAATTTGGCTGCAGCCGAAAAACAGAGTCAGATTCTGTGCGTTGGAAGCGTAGCTAAAGAGAGTGAAATCAATGGTAGTGCTTGGAAGATTCCTGGGACAAGTACTATTCCAGAAATCCTGCCTGGCAATCGTCAGAGTCTGTGTGGTGTAATTAATTTCAAGAACTTGGTATGCTTGTGAGAGAATGGTAATCTGCGGGGCGTCGTTGACTTGGCAATCCAGCATGAAGCCCGGATGACCACAGTAGTCTGGTCTGTTGCCTCCCCAGAAAGGATAATCAATGTTCTACATGTTTGCACACTGGAAGGTTTTGCTGCAGTTTAGAAATTGTTTGTCAGTGGCATGCACGGATAATGGAATATGGATTAAGATGAAGATCAGTGTGATCATGAAGAACAGAGAGGAGGATGGAGATGGATGGAGATGCATTTTGACTTTAGAGAGAGAGAGAGAGAGAGAGAGATGGAGACTAATGAGTATTATAACAAAGTGAAATGGGACTGAAGTTTTTTTAAACATTAGTGAAAGAAAGGAGAAGTTTCACCATAAATAATCTATATTATTAGCTATGACTTTAATTGCACTCAAATAAGAAAAATAAAATAAGATTGAAAATTTTGACAACAAAAGATTCTTAGCCAATTGATGTGATCAGCTTTGCAACTGTTAAAGTGCTAGGTAAATTGTAGATGCATTTAACTGACACTTGAACATGTAGATATATTATAAAATTAAATAAACCAATGGTCGTCACAACAAACTCCATCTTTTATGAATCTGATGAAACACCAATATTGTTGACTAGAGTTTATAAACCTGGTGATTATTTCAGTATTTGCATACTGCTGCTTGAAAAGAATCAAATTCCATGCCAAGTTAAAAGCAAATATATTTAATAATAAAATAAAATAAAAAAAAAAACCTATGTTTGTGGTCAGATGATGATGTTTTAGAAACTTCTGACACAGTAATTAGCAGCACATCAATTCAAAGATGTAGCGGTATGGTATCCCACCAGAGAATGAGCTCCCAGAACCATAGAAGTAACCGATTCAATATACAGACATCAACAATTCTGCTTTAACCATACATTTATGGGAAAACATCATCACTGAAAAGAAAATTTTCATATTCAGATGAGGATGTTGATATAACAAGGAGTGAAGAAGAGAAACCAAAAAAAAAAAAGGAATATTCCCTTATTTTCCCAATTTACCTTCTGAACACACAAATAACATCAATGATCTGTTCTATGAAACAAACTCAATATTAATCTGGAATTAAAGTTGATGCATTGATACTGAAGAAACACTACCAATTGAATAAATTACCTTTTCAAGTGGGATTAAATCATTGTCACTACCAATTAAATCATCGTCCTTGATGCATTGATACTGAAGAAACACTACCAATTGAATAAATCATCGTCCCCACTCCTCTTGATCAAAATGTCGAAGTGTTTATGAGGCAATATGTGGCGAAGATTTAAATCTCATGTCATATGACCCACACCTCAAAATGAATTTGATCTACATATTTTAAATTCAAAAAATTTAATGTATCAGCAACCTTACTGCAACTATTTAAGAAAGCGCTCAACTAATAGATGAAATTCAATGCACTAATCTGTCAAGTGTTAGAAAATACAAAAACAAATCTGCCTTCAGATAAAAACATGAATAGGCAAATGGATAAAAAATAAAAGCATGAACAATTTTACCATCTTGTTGCCAAAAGTAGAACCTCAGACCTTGCAGTTAAACTTCAAAGGGAAAGTCATAGTAAGGTCAACGTTCCCTTCTATTATCAAACTTCATTACACAAAACTAACTGATTCAATCAAAATGAAATCTTGTTTGTTTTGACTACAGTGTTATGGATGACCTGACAACTCTATTTCACATCAGCTAATCTAGTAGCTAGTCAAACTTCATTACACTTATTTAGATTACACTACTAGAATTTAAAATACTTCAATGCACCCATTCCAAAATATGAATCGCCAGGGTTAGTGTTTTCTGGTAACACTGTGCTAATCCAATTGGAAAATGATTGTTGAGCAAAAGCTTAATTATCAACTCAATCAAATCCCAAAAGCACATAGTGAATTCACAATTCTACTGTTACCACAACACATAAATAAATACTAATCAAACAAATAACTGCAAAAACCAAAGAAATAAACGAAACCCTAAACCCTAATTTCATGAAATTGAAGCAAATACCTGAGACCCAGCAAGCTCCTCAAACTGCTTAACCCAATCCTCCATCATTGGATCCTTTCCGAAATCGTCTGCAAGGGGTTTCGAGCCCGTGACAGACTCGAGTCCCCTGACAGCCTCCCTAGTCTGCTCTCTAAGCTTATCAAGAGCTTCCGAAACATGAGATTCTTTGGAAACCTTTTGCTTGCCCTTTTTCTTACTTCTCAAGTCAGGCAAACCCATACCCAAGCCTTGAACCTCACTACTAGGCATAATACAACTCTCATGTTTCTTCACTTCGCCATCTCCACTCCTGAAATCAAAGGGCAAAGCTATCAACATATTTATATATATGTATATGTATATGTATATATATATGTATATGAGGAGAGAGAGAGAGAGAGAGAGAGAGTAATACCTTTGAGTTTGAACAGAAGAAGTAAGATTGGAGATTTTGGAAATCATCCAAAGCGCCTGAAATGATTCAATGGTGATTAGAACTCATGTAAATACATACATATACATAGAGAGAGAGAGAGAGAGAGAGAGAGATTGAATTTCTTACTATCGAGGAGCTGGTCTAAATCAGAGTGTTCCGCCATTAGCTTACAATCTCAAATCGTAATACTACACTGAAATTAACCATACATACAATTTACCTAAGATACCAGAAGGTAAGGCATTAAAGGACTTTTGTGCCTCGCTTTCCATTTTGGCTATTTTATCCAACAAAGTCTTTGCAGTACCTTGGCCATCACCAGCATCCTTTTTCAGGAAAACAATGCCTAATCAATATATCTGAAAAATGTTGTGGGAAGACAAAAAAGAAAAAGAAAGCTATAACTGAAAGCAACCTTTTGCGCCTGCTTGTATCCAGTATCAAATTTAACATAGAAGTCTAACCATCATTCTTTATCCACTTCCCACCAGACACAAGGACAAATGGCATACCCACATAACTGTCATCTTCAATTTCTATTTCTAAGGATTGAACCTGAAAATTTAATTGAGGATGAGCTTGTTGCCTATAATGGCATACCCACATAAATCGATACAATTCATACCAACAATAATATTGTCATAATTACACTGCTGGTGGTACACAAAGGAAGTTGGTTACAGATACTATCAAACAAAAAAAGATACAAGACTGATAACTCCTCTTGCATCTCATTGAACAGAACCTCGAGTGGTTTCATTTTAAGAACTTGGGTAAATTATAAAAGAAAATGGCAAAAAAGGGGGAGGTGAACTGGTTGTGACCGTAGATTATGTATTTTCTGAACAAGTAGAGCACTGAATGACAATGACAATGCCAGAGACATGCCATCCTTCAATTTATTTTAGATATTAGCATTCCCTTAAAAAGATTGGCTTCCCCTACATACAACGATCCCAAAATGGGTACTTACAAAACTCCCATCTCATTTGATTTCCAATTAGATTCAATATATTACCTTGTGTATACATTTAGGGCAAACTCTTGACAGGGAAGGGCCAAATGTTGGATGAGAGGCAGGGCTGGGTAACAACCACTGGCATTATTTGCATTAAATGACCACTATCAGATTTGAGCTTATATTTTTCCCCTTGAGAACCAATTCTTTACCATTGCACCCAAGCACATGGCCCATAAATTAACAATTATCACATTGTTCATGGTTGAAAAAAATAAACCCAGACATCGAATAGATCATTGGATCGGGAAATTATTTTACTTGGAAAGTTATTGGGCAAATCCTAGAAATATAATAGTAAAGGTATTTCTATAGAAAGCATGTTTGGGAGGGATTAACAGCGCCATTCTTTCTGCTTCATCCCTATTATTAGTCTCTATAAGCAACATCAACAAGAAAAGAAGGTAAAAGTTCCACTCTTTACCTGTATTCCCTACGATGGTTATAATACTGCTGTTAGAGTCTGGCGTCAGATATAACCGCATTGAATCCTGAAGCATAAATAATTCCAACGTTATACTCTGCTTAGAATATATCCATTTGGAATTCTGCTCAATGGTTCAAAAGGATCCAACTATAATAAATCAGTTTTTCTAAATAACTCATATTGCTACAAATGCTGAAAAGAGCTAATGTGATCAGCAAATATTTATGCAAATAAATAGACCACGGAAATATGCATGCGGAACTTTATTACCTTGTCCATTTCTAAAATGGAAAACCCTTCAACAAAGAGGGCAGAAGCAGATGCAGATCCAGAGATATGATTGGCTCCTCTTAACAAAACATGGATAGAAACAGATAAATCCTGTCTCATGTCTTTTGACTTGGGAATAGAATGTACTAAATGCTCCGGAGAGTAAGGGAAGAAGAGGCAATATGAATTTCCAGAGAGATCCTTCCATGGCTTTGCATATCTACAATCCACAAGAATGAAAGCAACATTGAAGGATGAAACTATAGATAGCTTGTTGCCTTCTTTGTCTCTCTCTCTCTCTCTCTCTCTCTCTCTCCTTAATCATCTTATGACTTCTCAGTAGTAGAGTTCACTGACGCATTTTGTCGAACAGGTGGAGGGCAAGACCTCTGGTTGCACAAGAAACTCTCCACCTTGTAAGTTAGCTTGGCCACTTTCAGCAACAACTAGGCTTAGCACTCAGTAACCCAAGAACGAACCAGAGGCCTTCTTGGTCTGCAATGTCGGTCTGTGAATGGGAGCAAGTCTCCGTCTTTTGGTCTGGAGCCAAAGAGAGAGCCAAAGCTGGAGAGAGAATCGAAGATCCAACAGCTAGGTGTAATAATGTCAGGGCTAAAGCGAATAAAGGATGCGACGGCGGCGGGCGATGTGCGATGGTGATGGACGTGAGCAATGGTGGTAAGGGATTTGGGTGAGCTAGAGAGAGTGGGCACCGATTGAGAGAGAGAACACAGAGAGAGGGAGGGGGCGGATGAACATACACAGAGCGAGTTGGAGACAGAGAGGAGATGAGGGCCATTTTTTAATTTTTTTTTTCTGTTTTCTAGGTACAAAACGACGTCGTTTTTTGATTGGCGACCAATTTTTTTTTGTCGCCAAAAAATTTCATTTCCCCCCTCCATGTTTCAAATTTCCCTCCCAAACACTTTTGGCGACCAAAACACCATATTAGTCGCAAAAAAGGTACCTTCGCCAACAAATTTTTTTAGTCGCTAAAAAAATTATCAACGGTGACTAAAATATTAGTCGCTAAATGTATAAATTTGGCGACTAAATTTTTTTGGTCGCCAAAATGTAACCTTCCGCGACCAAATTTGTAGTTAGTCGCGAAAAGCATACCAATTTCTGCGACTAACACATTTTTGGTCGCCAAAATGTGACCTTCTGCGACCAACTCATATTTGGTCGCCAAAAATATTGATCATTAGCGACTAATTAATATTTGGTCGCCAAATGTCATTTTTTTGCGACCAAAATTTTTTTGGTCGGCAAAAGTGGTCGCAAAATGTGTAAATTCTTGTAGTGGTGTGTGGTTGGACACAGATCATGAAATCAGCATTCATCTTCATTCTTACTTTACTAATTTATTGAAAGCTTTGGGCTTAGGGAAAATCGATGAAGCCCTCTCAGTAGTTAGTCCAAAGATTTCAACTCAGATGAATGATAGATTGCTTAGACCAGTCACAGATGAGGACATTAAATGTGCCACCTTCCAATTAGGGTCTTTAAAGGCCCCGGGGCCAATTGGTTTTCCAGGGATCTTCTATCACAAGAATTCGGAAGAAGTGGGACCAGGGCTGTGTGCTGCAATTCAGAACTTCTTTACTAGTGGGGTACCTTCTTAGAGACCTCAATCATACCAACCTCATTTTAATCCCTAAAGTGGCTGCTCCAACAAGCCTTAACCAGTATCACCCTATGAGTCTAAGAAAATTCAACATTATAGTCATCACTAAAGTCATCGCCAACAAACTGAAAGGAATATTGAATCACCTCATTTCCCCACAGCAAGTTGCCTTTGTCCCCGGTAGGCTCATTCAAGATAGCATTCTCATGGCTCGTAAGGCTTTCCATTTTGTAAAATAGAAGAAGAAAGGAAAACAAGCAGATATGGCCCTCAAGTTAGATTTCAACAAAACCTATGATAGGATCCAATAGGATTTTTTGAAATCAACTTTACTTAAGTTGGGGTTCCATACGAACTAGGTGAATTTAATTATGGAATGTGTCACTACAGTGAGGTTTGTAGTTTATGCTGATGAGGCAAAACATACTTCTTTCATTCCTTCATGTGGTTTGTGGCAAGGCGAACTACTCTCGCCATACTTGTTTCTTTTGGTGGCTGATGTCTTATCAAATCTTATTACTCATCATATCTCTGATATGGAAATTTCGAGTTTGAAGATGTGAAGATCATGCCCAATTCTATCTCATATCTTCTTTGCCAATGATGCCATCCTCTTCCTAAAGGTGAATCTGAATGAGTGCAAGCAGATTAAGGATGTTTTGAAAATTTATAGTGAGGCATCTGGTCAACTTCTCAATCTTGACACGTTTGGAATCATGTTTTCTTCTAATGCCACAGCACAGGTTCAAAGCTCCATTTATGCTTTATTGGGTGTTTCGCAAACCAATCCTAGAGCAAAATATTTGGGCATTCCATCTTCATGGGGAAAATCTAAATCGGAGGCTTTTAGGAGTTTAATCGAAAAAGCATTAGCTAAAATACAAGGGTAGAAGTCCAAACTACCATCACAAGCTAGTGTAGACACCCCATTTTTGACCGTCCTCAAGACTTGGACGTCATCGTTTGAACACTCGATGATTATCCATATTCGTGTTCGTTTTGAGTTCTCGGAGGTCTCGGTCGCGCGCCTTGCCTCAAAATCTCTCAACTTATTTGTTTTGTGCTTGGTTGGACCAAGGACTTGTGGTCTTTGCACCTGAGGGCGGGAAATGGCTTGTTGGCTATCCCCACACCCCACCAACCTTGGCATGTTGCCACCGGCCCTATTTTATTGCTACCGGCCAAAAGTGTTGGCCGGTCGGCAATGTTTTTAGTCGGCCGGCCCTTTGTGTTGGTCGATCGGCCTTTTCTGCTGGCCGAACCCTGTTCATCTGCTTTATACAGATATTTTGTACCAGGTGGCACAGTCTGTATCCTCCATACACGTGTATGGAGGATTTGTATCCTTGTTTTAGCTTCTTGAGGAAGCTTGAACCTTTTGAACCCTTGTTTTAGCTTCTTGAAGAAGCTTGGACCTTTTGAACCCTCTTTAGCTTCTCCAAGAAGCTTGAACCTCTTTAGCTTCTCCAAGAAGCTTGAACCCTCTTGTTTCTCTATAAGAGAGGGCCTCCCTCTCCTTTAGAGAGTTTCCAAAAATTTGTTTAAGGCTCCAAGATATATCTCTCTTTATATCTATATTTTGGGTTCAAAAGGTTGAGAAGTTGTAGCACTTAGTTCCGTAGATTCTAGAGGTGGCTCACAGTGTAGCACTTAGTTCCGTACAGCACATTGTTCCGTATCAGAAATACATAATGGCCATCATAACAGTGAACAATAGTGGTTCCAAACTTGGGAACCGACAGAGATCTCTCTGTCACAGTAACAGTAAACAGTAGGTGCCAAGGATGCCACAGTATAGTTCAGAATATAAGACATACGTTCATTCAGTACACAGTATCAGTTCAGTGAACAGTTCAATTCCGTAAACAGTATCAGTTCAGTGAACAATATCAATTCAGTAAACATTTCAGTTCAGTAAACGGTTCAGCAAACAGTTCAATAAAGTAGACAGCTCAATAAGGAAAACAATTCAATAAAGTAAACATTTCAAAAGATAATCATTTTTGAACATATCTTTACACAGTTGTTACTCACAGAGTTCTGGGCTACAGTAAGCTAGAGCGTCTCCTCGGTAAGCCAACCCTAGACAGTATACAGGATGAACACACACTAAGCTATTCAGTTGGGGAAGATCAATAACTTAATCCCTAATTTGCCTCGGTGTGTTCTACATCTATATCCTCATTAAGATGTCTTAAACTAGGCCTAAGAATGCCTAGAATGGGATGAGGATGCAAAGATGCACTCAGAAAACATTTTACAAAACTTGCTGAAAACAGGGGTCTCGCTTGAGCGAGCCTTCCTTCGCTCGAGCGAGCTTGCAAAATCAAAGGGATCGCTCGAGCGAGGAATCCTTCGCTCGAGCGGTCTGTCGAAAATGCAAAAGTACTGGATGTTGCAAATTTACGCTCGAGCCACCAATTCTTCGCTCGAGCGTGGCTCAGAGTAAAGGTTGGTCGCTCGAGCGAGGAATCCTTCGCTCGAGCGAAGGAGCCAAATTCTGGAATTTCCAGATTTGCCTCCCAAGCTCAAACCAAGCATTCTTCCACTCTATACTCGACCTCTTGAGCCCAAATTCTGGAAAACACATTCAAACTCAATATTCAACAAGTTCCAAAGCTCGATTTGTGAATTCAAAGCCCAAGAGTGAGTCAATTAAATCCAAGTCTCAAACTCATTTTCAAGAACATGAAGAACATGCAAACATGCATGAATTCAAATCACTTCAAAGCTTCAATTTGATGCTCTAGTGAGCCAAATGTTCCAAAAACAAGTTGAAAACATGGACCATTGCAAGATTATGAACATGCATGTGAGGAATAATGGATTACAACCTCAAAACTTGCCAATATGCACATGCATGCAACAATTTAGCTCTAATTCAACATTATATGGACCAATTCAAGGCTCAAATCACTAGAGGCTCAAGAACTAAGCATGAACAAGTTCAAAGACATTAATGAAAGGTTAAATTCTCTTACCTAAGTCTTCAATTACTAGCCTTGAAGTTCAATTTGCCAACATATGCCTCAATTTCCTCAAGGATTATCAAATTATAGCCAAAATCCCTCTCAATTCCCTCTATCTCTCTCTAATTTCGGTTGAGAGGCCACAAATGAGCTGATGAAGTGTTTTTTATTCCATGAATACAAGTCTCAACAAATGTAGAGTAGTGGCCACTAAGTGGCGTTTTGGTAAATAAGTCAAACTTTACATTTTATCCATTTTTAATCTAATTTAACCATACCAAATCAATTTTCAGATAAATGTGCCATAAAATCACATTAATTATGATGAACACAGAACATTAATCAATTTTGGCTTCGGCCGCCGATAAGGCCTTTAATTTGCAGTTTAATGCATAAGACGAGAACAGATAATTTGGCAGTCAAACAGATAGATTATGCATTTAAACAGTTACAGTCAATCAATTCAGTTTCGGATCTCAGTCAGTCAGTTCGGTACTTTAATCAATTCAATTATCAATCATGTTTAGTCTCAGTAAACAGTAATCAGTAGGTAATCAGTAAACAGTGACGAGGGTTGTTACAGTCTCCCCTCCTTATAAAGAGTTTGGACCTCCAAACTCGAGGTAACATATAATAACAGAGATAATACCTAGCATAAAGGTAACTTTCACTCTATAACAGGAGCATAATCATATTAAAACAGAATCTTATGCACATTCAGTTGTCAGTCAAGGACAGTTTCGGATATATATTCATTTCCATATTCTTATTCAGAGCATACATAGATGCCACAATTCTTACTTGAGCATACGCGGTGCATTCATTAGCACTACTAGAACAGATACAGAACAGATACAGTACAGGACAGATACGGTACAGTAACGGTAACAATACAGTAACAGTACAGTTGTAGTATAGTAGTATTCACACTACTATATTAAGTACTTATCGGGGATATAGATTTGCACTGGTCTCAGTTTCCTAAGTAGTTTCCCCTGTTAAGTTACAGAGTTTCGATTCATCCTCTTCCGAGTTGTTCACCCGGTCTTAGTTCAATTTGGTTCTCAATTCGGTAATCCCTCACAGTCAGTCCAGTTCCTTCGGGAGTTATCGCAAATGTAAGGCGAATTGTACATTACTCCCATAGCGGTAGGCAGAGTTCTGAAGTAAGTTTTCATTTACCATTCATCAGTTCCAGTTCTCACAGATTCAGTTATAGCACATATCAATACGACAACAGTCATACAGATTACATATACTTCCAGACAATCAGAGTTCATGATCAAAACCAGTCTGTGGTCAACGGATCTCATCAGTTCTGAAGTACCGTAATCAGCAAGACAATCATTTCCTAGTCGAACAGGTTCATGGTCAGAACAGTATTACCAGGTAAGTCATCACCGGTTACATAATACCCAGTTTTCCCACATTGTAAGCAATTCAGATAATAGCTCTCAACAAGAGTTTTCTCAGGTCAATTCGATGAAAGTCTGACCAGGTCATGTCAGATGCGAGTTCTGCCCAATCATAACGAGTAAAAGTTCAAAGTACAAGCATCCAACACAAATTCTATCAGTTACACAAAGGGTTTCATCAACCCACCGTTCTATCAGATTAGACCGGATAACAGTTCCATTCCTACCATTTCCAGGTGAGGCATGTTAGTTCAGACTCCATTCGTTTAGGTACATAATCTGTAGTTTCACAATTTGTCAACCGACATCGGAGTCTTGTAGCATTACAATTCATATCCAAGCAGTACAAGTCACATACAATGTGTTCCTCCCAATAAGTTTACAGGCAAATGCATAGGCATGCAGTTATTCACGTTGAGAGGTAAGCATCACAGTCAATATAGCAATTTCCAAATAAATCTTCCTTAAAGGCATATGATATGCAGTGATACATCACCCAAGGTTCTTGGCGACACATAATAGTGAGTTGCCCTACGAGGGTTCCAAATCAGTCATATAGTCACTAAAGCATAGGCTCGCAAGCCTAATCAAACAGTCATGTCGATTCTTCCACAATTACGATTCCCAGTCAAGAGTTTATCAGTTAGGGTCTTTATTTAGTCATGCAGTTCCAGAGTCATAGTCCCAACAGTTAAATCATCAACAAATAACATAACAATCATTCCGAGCAAAGGTATCGTCATGTATGTGTATGTTCGGAGTCCACTAACATTTCCAATACGGATACACGAGTTCGATGTACAATACCAAATAGTTTCTCCGGATAGGTAACCAGTCATACGTCTATTCAGTCTAATAACATCCTTAAGCAAAGGTAAGCAGATATGTACATAAGTCTAAACAGTTTCCATAGCACAGGTAAATGTTAACGTAAGGTTTTACAGTGTCGCACATATAGTCCGCATCAACAGTAGAGTTCAACAGATTCATTATCCACAGTCCATTCCTCTCAGTCTTAACAGTATTACTAGCATGGGAACATGTATACAGGTGTGAGTTCAAAATCAGTTTTTCATGTAGGCATTCGTCCACAATTCATAAGCAGAAGTTCCTCTTTACAAACCAGTATGGGTTCCTAGTTTCAGCAGTCTCACACACAAACAGTCGCGTGTATAACTCGAGTTCAAGGGTCCGTTCACTCAGTAATGTCCGTCAATACGTAACAGTGCAGTACAATCATAGTCGTACAAATTTCTCGAATTACAGTCAATCATAAGGTATTCCCATGTTCAACAGTTCTAGTACAGTTCAAAAGGTCATACCTAACAGTTCTCATTCAGTCGTTGCAATATGATACAAGGACTTAACTCAGCAAGTTCTCGCCGTTCACAAGTCCTAACAGTTCTTATAGTGTATGGTTCATAAGTCCAGTAATTCAATCGGTTCAGTCAATATGTTCACAGTCTATACAAATTACGGAATATACGATTCCCACACAAACGTTCGTATATAAGCAATTTCATCTATTTAAGGTAACACCTGTGTCAGTCATTTCAGTGTTCCGAGCATTCTCCATTCACGGAGGTCATTGATTTACCTTCTGTTACTTCTGTTTCATTCTTTCTGATTCAGTT
Organism: Camellia japonica; assembly: GCA_030407325.1. Lineage (NCBI taxonomy): Eukaryota > Viridiplantae > Streptophyta > Magnoliopsida > Ericales > Theaceae > Camellia > Camellia japonica. The sequence goes on from JAPPVO010000013.1 coordinate 34,102,819, forward strand.
GATTTGGATATTTCAATGCTGCTACGTTATCTCAGACATTATACTCTATCCAGGACATCTACACACTTTGACGGTTTAAAAAAAAAAACGTCGATTCAGTCAATCACATCTAGGTCACACCCACCTTCAGTTCTTCTCTAGTCTTTGTAGTCCGTATCTATCATGTGGGGTGCCTATCAGCTAGTTAGGTAAATTTTTACCTCATACTCGAGCACAGTCTTATCACCTTTCAAGTTGTTCAAACTCAGGTACTTTCCTATCTCGGATGCATTGGGGGAAGCATTTTTCGAAGAAAACTTCACACATTTTCTCAGTTTCTAACCCAAGTCTCTGTTTTCAGTGGTTCAGTACCTCCCAGAAATTCCGGTGGTTTCAGTTTATTTGGGTTTCTGTATCAATGTCATCAGTTCATATTCAGTTGATTCAAGCACGTATGTCGGCCCTTTTTATCTCCTCAATTTTCTAGTTAAAACGTCAACCATTCCTTCTAGACTGTTAACTCTAACATTAGAAGATTCGGTTTCGCCTACGTTCCTCATCCTTTCCCTTGTTTCGCACAACGGGGTGGTTATCAATATAGGAGAGGTTCTTACTGATTCCACGTTTTATCTCATATCAGACGTGTGTATACTTTCATTTCAGTTCAGGTACGGTCACATGACCCTTCACTTTCACACGTTCATTTTCTTATAGATTTCCACAGTCAGTAGTACATTAACATTACATGTCATTCCATTTAACTTCTTTAGTATGCATATAGGCTTCGTTTCATTTCACTATAAGCAGTGGTAGCAATTATAAACATAAACAGTTGCATACTTAAACAGTTTAACACATTAGCATATAATCAGTCATGTCATAACCACACACACTTTTTATGCTCATGCAATGCCCTAACTTCTTTTCTAGGACATCCTATAGCTCATTTGGACACGTGTGTGCGGTACGACTCGTGGTTAACTATCGCTCTGATACCACTCTGTCACGACCCAAACCCGCCCCTATGGGTTTAGCACCGTAACCGGCCAGTAATCCGAGACTACCAAAGGCCTGCTGGACAGTAATACAGTAATACAGAGTACAGGGGCATGGCGGAAGCCAATACAGTAAATAAACAATGTCCAATGAGCTGACAGTCTGTATGCAAAAAGATTTTTCATACATTTATACTTTCAGTACAGAATAGTATGCACAAAATATACAATCAGTCAAAACTGGGACTTAATCCCTATTAAACAGTACAGTACGGTGCTATCAGTCTATACAGTAAACAAAACAGTTACAGAGACAAACGGGGAAATAAAACACCCCTAAGCCCCTAAGCCATAGCTTGATAGGCTCGGAACCTCGCAGTGAGGCACAGTGGTTGGCTTGACAAAATTAAAGCTTGCCTGACGCTCCTAGCTGCGGTCTGGTGCCTGTACACCTACATATATATATGAGCAGTGAGCTAAAGCCCAGTGAATAACACAATGCGTAAAGGGGGTTAAGAATAAATGTCCTTTCAGTATTGAAAACAGTCATTTCAGTCAGTTTATCAGTCATTCAGTTTGTGGCTCATATTTCAGGTCATAACAGTCATTCAGTTAAAGCAGTGATATGTGGTACATCCATTGGCATAACAGTACAGTAAACAGTAGGTCTTAAAAGACCGGGTCTTAACAGACCAAACAGTAAATGATGGCCATCAGTAGCAGTACAGTAACAGTAACAGTAACAGTAACAGTACTATTTCAGAGAACAGTACAGTACTTGTGGATTCAAGAGGTGTCTCGCACAGACTCTAGAGGTGGCTCACACTGTAGCACTTAGTTCCGTAGATTCTAGAGGTGGCTCACAGTGTAGCACTTAGTTCCGTACAGCACTTTGTTCCGTATCAGAAATACAGAATGGCCATCATAACAGTGAACAGTAGTGGTTCCAAACTTGGGAACCGACAGAGATCTCTCTGTCATAGTAACAGTAAACAGTAGGTGCCAAGGATGCCACAGTACAGTTCAGAATATAAGACATACGTTCATTTAGTACACAGTATCAGTTCAGTGAATAGTTCAATTCCGTAAACAGTATCAGTTCAGTGAACAATATCAATTCAGTAAACATTTCAGTTCAGTGAACGGTTCAGCAAACAGTTCATAAAGTATACAGCTCAATAAGGGAAACAATTCAATAAAGTAAACAGTTCAGAAGATAATCATTTTTGAACATATCTTTACACAATTGTTACTCACAGAGTTCTGGGCTACAGTAAGCTAGAGCGTCCCCTCGGTAAGCCAACCCTACACAGTATACAGGATGAACACACACTAAGCTATTCAGTTGGGGAAGATCAATAACTTAATCCCTAATTTGCCTCGGTGTGTTCTACATCTATATCCTCATTAAGATGTCTTAAACTAGGCCAAAGAATGCCTAGAATGGGATGAGGATGCAAAGATGCACTCAGAAAACATTTTACAAAACTTGCTGAAAACAGGGGTCTCGCTCGAGCGAGCCTTCCTTCCCTCGAGCGAGCTTGCAAAATCAAAGGGATCACTCGAGCGAGGAATCCTTCGCTCGAGCGGTCTGTCGAAAATGTAAAAGTACTGGATGTTGCAAATTTACGCTCGAGCCACCAATTCTTCGCTCGAGCGTGCCTCAGAGTAAAGGTTGGTCGCTCGAGCGAGGAATCCTTCGCTCGAGCGAAGGAGCCAAATTCTGGAATTTCCAGACTTGCCTCCCAAGCTCAAACCAAGCATTCTTCCACTCTATACTCGACGTCTTGAGCCCAAATTCTGGAAAACACATTCAAACTCAATATTCAACAAGTTCCAAAGCTCGATTTGTGAATTCAAAGCCCAAGAGTGAGTCAATTAAATCCAAGTCTCAAACCCATTTTCAAGAACATGAAGAACATGCAAACATGCATGAATTCAAATCACTTCAAAGCTTCAATTTGATGCTCTAGTGTGCCAAATGTTCCAAAAACAAGTTGAAAACATGGACCATTGCAAGATTATGAACATGCATGTGAGGAATGATGGATTACAACCTCAAAACTTGCCAATATGCACATGCATGCAACAATTTAGCTCTAATTCAACATTATATGGACCAATTCAAGGCTCAAATCACTAGAGGCTCAAGAACTAAGCATGAACAAGTTCAAAGACATTAATGAAAGGTTAAATTCTCTTACCTAAGTCTTCAATTACTAGCCTTGAAGTTCAATTTGCCAACATATGCCTCAATTTCCTCAAGGATTATCAAATTATAGCCAAAATCCCTCTCAATTCCCTCTATCTCTCTCTAATTTCGGTTGAGAGGCCACAAATGAGCTGATGAAGTGTTTTTTATTCCATGAATACAAGTCTCAACAAATGTAGAGTAGTGGCCACTAAGTGGCGTTTTGGTAAATAAGTCAAACTTTACATTTTATCTATTTTTAATCTAATTTAACCATACCAAATCAATTTTCAGATAAATGTGCCATAAAATCACATTAATTATGATGAACACAGAACATTAATCAATTTTGACTTCGGCTGCCGATAAGGCCTTCAATTTGCAGTTTAATGCATAAGACGAGAACAAATAATTTGGCAGTCAAACAGATAGATTATGCATTTAAACAGTTACAGTCAATCGATTCAGTTTCGGATCTCAGTCAGTCAGTTCGGTACTTTAATCAATTCAATTAACAATCATGTTCAGTCTCAGTAAACAGTAATCAGTAGGTAATCAGTAAACAGTGACGAGGGTTGTTACAATACAGGACCGTGACATTGAGTCCTAAACTGTAGTGAGCCCCAATGAACAAAACGGGATTCCCTCCTGGGACGTTCGGGGACGTCTACAGCTAGTAAGTGGACTTTAATTAAAGCTATTGTTCAGGCCCTACCTTCATATAGCATGTTTTGTTTTGATTTGCCGCAATCTTTTTGTTCCAAACTAAATTTTCTCATCAAAAATTATTGGTGGAAAAATGACCCCAAGTGTAGAGGTATTCCGTGGGAAATTGGGCAACAGTGACAACCCTAAATCTTAAGGTGGTATGGGTTTCAGAGATTTCAAAGCTTTCAACCTAGCCCTCCTTTGCCAAACAGGGATGGGGACTTCTTATGAATCCCAAAGCTTTCAATCTAGCCCTCATTTGCCAAACAGGGATGGAGACTTCTTATGAATCCCAACTCTTTCTGGGCTCGTATGTACAAGGGCCTTTATTTTCCCTATTCTAATTTCTTGCAAGCTTCTAAAGGCCCTCAAGCCTCGTAGACTTGGCCTAGTCTTTTGAAAATGAAAGAGCTCCTCCAAAATGGGCTACGATGGCAAATCCACAATGGCAACCTGGCAAATTTTTGGGAGGACAAGTGGGTCTCTTCTTCTAAAGGCTTCATCATTGCTTCACATAAGCCTGACGAGTGTAGTATCCATGAAGTCTCAGATGCTATTGATCTTGTTTTTAAGACTTGGAAGCAAAATGAACTCAAAACTTGGTTGTCTAGAGAGGATTTGGAGGTTGTCCTAGCCATTTCCATTGCAACTAGTAACAAAGATGACCATTTGGTGTGGCACCCAATGTCCTCCGGAATCTACACAATTAAATCAGGTTACTATCTAGCCACGCAACTTAGTGCTCCCAACTCTACCAACAGGACTTCAAGATACCTCAACCTTGACTCAAACTTCTAGAAATTTATTTGGAGTCTTGAGGTCCCTTCCAAAATCTGTCACTTTTGGTAGAGGGTGTGCCACAATCTGTTAGCTACCAAAGTGGGCTTATATAGACATAAATGTGCACCTTCTAGAGAATGCCCTATCTATTGAAGGTAGGGATTGAACTAGGAGAAAACTATGGGGGGGCCATGGCCCCCCAACTTTTGTAAAAAAAATTATATTTGTCATAGCAGTTCTAAATATATATAATTTATATATCGTATTGTACATACATATATGTTTTGTTGTGGGAATTGAACAATAATTATTCTAAATCAATTTTGTAGAACACTAATATTAAACAGAATAAAAACATTAATCAAAATAGATTCTGAAAATAGGTTCTTTTACCATTTGATCAAACTATATATATATATAATAGAATAAGAACAAGATTAGGAAAAGGGTTCAAAAAATAAACAGTGTAATTGTGAGAGGCACATCAAAGACGTTGTCCTAATGTAACACCCCCAAAATAATATCATAATTACATCCACAAACATATATAAATGATAGCATAAATCAAAGTCTTAGTCCTTTCATTACATAAAGTTAATGAATACAAGAGTTTAACGTAAATAAATGCCCTATTGGCTTACACATTTCCAAGCCTTAACTTGGTTACAACAAAATGAACTTCGCTCAATACAAATTTTAGCCCTAGGCTATACAAAATGAAACAAAATAAGAAGTTATTGCTTCCTAAAGGTCCCTTCAATGCTATTGCCTTGGTGGAGGCATGCCATCATTACCTGAAAATGTTATTCCCAAATAGGGTGAGCCACAGCCCAGTAGAAATCATCTAACACAATATATGAAATTTAGCAAAGGTATAAGTACACTATGCATATACAACGTCAGTGATAAAAACATCCACATTTTATATAGTCATAAGATACCAAACTCAATCCTTAAGCCATTTCCCTTCAATTCATTTCATTACATAAACCAATTTCATTGTTTCTCAACAACCCAAATGAGACTACAACTCATTAATTCTATAACCACATCATCAACATATAAGCACTTCAAACTTTTCTTTCACGGATATTTCGTCCGCGAACAGCTGTCAAACAGGACCCGTGTAAACGTAGGTTATACAATTGCCATTTTATGGATATTTCGTCCGCGTGCTAGGCACCCATGTATAATTTCAAGACTTTCACCCAAGAAACTCCGGCCAACTTAATTACAATGGAGTCCATCCCCTTTCTCCTCCCAAACAATCATTTATACATATGCAATGTATTAAAACACAGAATCAAACAATGGAGTACATCCTCTTTCCACTCCTACATAATCATACATGTACAATGTATATAAACATAGTCATATTCAATGACAATCAACAAGAGATTAGTTTCAATTCGCCTAATCCTCATGCAATTTCTACAACATTCGTAGCTATCCTCCACCGATAGCCCAATATAATTATTTCTAAACAGATATTCAATCTCATGGTAGATAATTTATTCAACTTCCAAAGAATGAGTTAATACATAACCAATCCCACCATTCATATCAATACCCTCTCAATTTCACATTTTCAATGTCAATTTTAGATATTTATATCAAATAATTATGATAGTCATTTTAGGGCAAAAATTTCCTTTTTCCAAATATCAACCCAAATAACATTCTCAACCATTTTGACCTGCCATAATCTCATCTTCACAACCCACATTCATTTATTTCATAATCAACAACAATCCTTTTTTCTATATTATACCAAAACCATAGGTTTACTTACAACACCCTCAAATCACATCATTGTTACACAAGATACAAATAACTAAGCTAAATATCATATGAAGGTGTAGAAAAGATCCCTACCTCAAAGGAAGAAGATAAGCCCAACAAGAGAGAAACTCCAAGAACACCGAAACCCACTTCTATTCGGATCAAAATGTAGATCTTGAGATGCTTTATCTTTTTCTCAAAGGCACAAGGGTGAAGAGATCAATGGATCTAGATGAAATCTAAGAGAGAAGGTGAGTTTTAGAGAGAGAAAGTGTAGATCTAGGTTTTTGGAAAGTTTTAGAAAGAGAGAGAAGTAAAAAAGTGATTCAAAATATCATCTTCACGGACTATTATACACGCAGTCCGCTCGAGCGTGGAAAGTGAAGCTCGAGCGTCAGACACAAAGGTCCGCTCAAGCGTGAAATGTGGTGCTCGAGCGTAGAATACGCACTTCCAGTATATTTGCAGACGAAGGACCCCGCTCGAGCATGGGACTGGATGCTCGAGCGTCCGATGTACTCTCCCAGTATTTGCAGACCTACAAACAGAAATACTGAGAGTTGACAAATCCCGCTCGAGTGCAAGAATGGCCGCTCGAGCGGAGGAGCAAAATTTGTGAAGCCCATTCGAGCGCAAGAATGCCCACTCAAGCGGAAGAGCCAAAAATCTGGGCAATAAAGGCTTGGAAAAACAGGCAACCAACTTGTTCCAAACGCACAACCACAACCTGAAAGCCAATTCTAAAGGGATACAAGGGGAACAAAAGATAAATGACAATATGAAAGTATTAAACCCGAGTCCGGGAAACCACAAGAGTCGGGTCAAAACCGGAATCTCTATACCTAAAGTCGTTATGCACTCCCTTCGTGTAGGTTTTAACAACCACAAATCACTCCAAGATGCAATCCAAAACTACACAGGATCTCACACAATGCACAGTTGCACCAGAAGGATTTGCCAAGTATGTATCAGTTGCTTAGAAACATAGAATACAAAGAATACAGTAGAGAGAGAGAGAGAGAGAGAGAGAGAGAAACAGAATACGTTGTTGTGTTTTTCCTGAGTTAGAGTCCTATATAAATAGGCTCTATGGTGTCTATTAAGAACAAACACACCCATTCCTTTTGAAATCAAATATAAGTTTAAAATTTAAACAAATATGACTGTTAAAATAAATACATAAATAAATACAAATAATATAATAAATAATAAATAAGTACAAATAAAGTTTTGAAACTTTTAGGAAATCTCTAACAATCCCCCACAAGATTCAAAACTTTGTAAAACCATCAAATAAATACAGAAATAATAATAATAATAATAATAATAATAATAATATGGGTAACACTACAACAATACAATGGGTGTAAGTGTTTTTCAAACTTGAATCTCACTTAGTGTTAATAATTTCATTCTGAAAAGAATCTTAGCAAACCAAGTCCTGAACTAAATCCTTTTTACCAGAATTCAACATGTCACATCTATGGTATGAGAGATAACTGTGGCGCGGGTTAGCACTATTAGCAGCCATGTGCTCAATCTTGATTCTCATGAGAGTTTTAGGGAACAACCCTATTTCTACGGTCGTGGCTTCATGACGCTCTCACTTAGGTGAATCCTCCAAAGATAGAGGTGACGGATGTCTATCTTGCGAGAGTATGCCCGCCTTGAATTCATTTAGAGTAAGTACTCTTCCTTAGCCATCAGATTTACATCAGCACTGATATCTTAGGGATGAGCAGGAGAACATAAATAATCAATTTAATAAAGCCTCCTTATTAAAGTGCTGGAATACAAGAGTCATGCTATAAGGATTGTTCCTAGCCATTAAACTTCCTTCATGGGATCTCCAATCACAGAAGTCAGGTTACTTCCTTAGTTGACTCCCTATGGGCTTAGACCCATCCCCCTCGATAAATCTAAGACTACACTCTTAGATAAATCTTTTGTTAACTGATCAACAATATTCATTTCAGATTTCAAAAAACTCAAATATACAACATTTTTATTCACCAAACTTCTTAAAGATTTATACCTCACTTGCATATGCATATTCATCTTTTCATTAGTATGTGCTTCTCTCACAAGTTCTATTATGGCTCTATTGTCACAATGTATGGAAAAAGCAAGAATAGGATTTTTCACAAGTGAAATATCGAGGAGTAAATTTTTAATCCACTCAGCTTCAAAACATGTAGTATCTAAAGTTATAAGTTCTGATTACGTTGTACTTCTAGAAATAATAATTTTTTTTTTAGAATTCCAAGATATTGATGCTCCACCTAACATAAATATATATCCAGTAGTAGACTTAACATCTAGACTATTTGTTATCCAATTAGCATCACTATAACCTTCTACCACATCAGGAAAACCACTAAAGCAAAGTGAATAATCTAGAGTTCCTCTTAGATATTTAAAAACTCTTTCCACAGCAACCCAATGATCTTTACTAGGATTATGAGTGTGTCTACTTAATCTTCCAACAAAGGCAATATCTAGTCTAGTCTTATTAGCAATATAGAAAAGTGATCCAATAATTTGAGAATATCTAAATTAAGATACAGGTGCACCATTATTTTCCTTTAAATTCATGCTAGGATCAAAAGAAGTTGAAATAGGTTTGCGATTATAATAATCTAACTTTTTTAACTTCTTCTCTAGGATTCCAAATTGATTTAATGTAATACCTTTGGTTGTTTTCTTTAATTTCATACTTAAAATTATATATAGCTTGTTTGGTTTTGGTTTTCAGAAAATTCAACTTTTTTATTTTTCATTTTAATTTTTTTAATATTTTAAACAAATTTTTTTTTTAATTTTTAGACACACCTAACATAAATACACTTAGAAAGTATAATATTCGTGAAAAAATCTTCAAAAAATTTACTAAATACCAAAAAATACAAAAACAAATATGAAAATTTAGTACCTTTTTTCAAAAAAATATTTTTGTGTATTTATTAATTTTTTTAAATATTTTTTCACAAATATTTTACTATTTAGATACATCTAAGTAAGGTGCATCTAAAAAAGTGAAAAAGTTGCTTAAAATTCTAAAAATATTCACTAAAACAAAAAAAAAGCACGAAAAAAAAAACTCAATTTTCAGAAAACTAAATTCAAAAAGCTGAAACCAAACACACTGATAAGTTTCTCCTAAATCTTTCATACCAAATTTTGAAAACAAATAAGAATTTCACATTTTTAATTATCTCTAAATTTGTTCCAAATAATAAGATATCATCATATAAACACAAAATAATACATTATCCATTATCTTCTTTAAAGTATACACATCTATCATGTTCATTGATCTTAAAACCATATTCTAAAATTACCTTATTAAACTTTTCATGCCATTGTCTAGGAGCTTGCATAAGTCCATACAAAGATTTAACTAACTTGCAAACTTTATGCTCTTGTCCTCTAATCACAAAACCTTCAAGTTGCTCCATATAAATTTCTTCCTCTAAATCTCCATTCAAAAAAGCAGTTTTAACGTCTATTTGATGAATTTCTAAATTATAAATGGATGCTAGAGCAATTAAGATTCTAATGGTTGTAATCCTAGAAACAGATGAATATGTGTCAAAATAGTCTATTCCTTTCTTTTGTGTAAATCCCTTGGCTACTAATCTTACCTTATATTTATCTACGCTTCCATCAGGTTTTAATTTCTTTCTAAATATCCATTTGCAACCGATAGCTTTACTACTAGGAGGTAGATTAGTCAACTCCCAAATATTATTTTGAAGTATTAATTCAATCTCACTATTAATGGCTTCCTTCCAAAATGGTGCATCTAATGCTGACATAGTTTCTATAAAAGTATTTGGTTCTCCTTTAGTTAAAAATGTATAAAAAATGATCTCTAAAGTTTTTCTCTATTCTAGTTCTCTTACTCCTTCTAGATTCTAAGTCTAGATGTTTAGAATCATCTCTCAAAGGAATAACACTAATACTAGTATTAAAAGTTCTATCTATAACCTGATTTGAGATCCTAGTTTTATATGGAAAAGTATCTTCAAAAAATGTAACTTCACAACATCCAATTATCGTATTATTAGTAATTTCACTAATTTCTAAATTTATTACTAGAAATCTATTAGCACTACTATTTTGAGCATATCCTAAGAAAACAGTATCAACTGATTTGAATCATATTTTCTTACGTTTAGGTTTTGGAATTACTACTTTTAAACACTTCCACACTTTCAACATTTTAAGATTAGATACTTGTTTTTTTCAAAATTTCATGAGTTGTTTTATCATTATCATTCACAATCACTCTATTTAAAATAACACAAGCAGTGAGTATTGCTTCTCCCCACAAGCTCTCCGGTAAACCAGAACTAATAAGCATTGCATTTATCATATCCATTAGAGTTCTATTTTTCCTTTCAGCAATTACATTAGATTGTGGAGAATAAGGTGGGGTTACTTCATGAATAATTCCATGTTCTACACAAAAAGTACTAAGGGTACCTACAATATATTCGTCTCCTTTATCAGATCTAAGTTTCTTAATCTTCTTTTCTAATTGATTTTCCATTTCAGCTTTATAAATTTTAAATTTATTAAACACTTCATCTTTGGTTTTAATTAAATATAAGTAGCAAAACTTAGAACAATCATCTATAAAAGTTACAAAATACTTATTTTCTACTCTAGTTGGTGGTCTATTAAAATCACAATATGTACAAGGTCTAGGAGTTGTGAATTTCTTTTTATGGATTTATAAGGTTTCTTAGGTGTTCTGTTTGCACACATATTTCACATTTGCATTTGACATCAATAGGTGATTTAGGTACTAATTCTAAATCCATCATTTTCCTAATTTTCCTTAAATTCACATGTCCAAGTTTTCCATGCCACAAATCACAAACTTCAAGATTCAAAGTATTATGAGAGATATTATTAACTTCAAAAGATACATTTAATTTAAATAAACCACCACACACAAAAACCTTTTCCAATAAAAATATCATTTTTACTTATTACAATTTTATTTGATTCCATTACAACTTTGTAACCTAACTGTACTAAACACGATCCACTGATAAGATTTCATCTAACTTCAGGAACATATCGCACATCTTTCAAAGTTAAGATCTTTTCAGAAGTTATCTTTAAATTTATATCTCCAATGCCAAGTATCGGTGCGACTTATCCATTCCCCAGAGTTACACTTCCTCCACTTGATTTCTGGAAAGTTTTAAAATAACCACAACCAAAACACACACGTATATTAGCCCCAGAATCTAACCACAAATCTTGATAGAATTAATTTCAGGACTATACCTAAAAGATGGTCCGGCAATTTCTTTTTTTCCAAAATCATATTTACTTGAGCATTATGACCTTTAGTAGTTTGCTTGTTGTTAAACCTTAGTTTATACTCCCCAGTCTTCTTAAAGAAGCAATCCTTAGCATGGTGATTGGATTTCCCACACACATAGTACAACCTTTTGCTACTCTCTTATCCCTTAAAATTATTAGCATTGGCTTGGTAGTTGTTATTATGGTGTTTACCATTTTGACTTCTAGATTTAAACTTAAGGTTGTTATTGAAATTTTTACCTTTAGGTCGAAAGTTATTCCTATTGTTAGAACTATTCTTATTCCCATTCTCCACCAAATTACCTTAGGAGTTTTCTCTTTTCCAATTTCTAGATTTGATCTATACTTTTCTTCCACCCTAAATGTATTGATTAGTTGAATTCATGACAAATCTCCTTGTTTGTGCCCAAGACATTTAGCAAAAGTCATTCCAAGATGGAGGTAGTTTATCGATAAGGCAAGACACTTTAAACTCCTCACCAAAAGTTGTCCCTTTCTTTTCTACTTTTCTAAGTAGTTCCTGAAACTCATGTATTTGGTCTCCTACATGTTTGTCATCTTTCATTTTATACCCATTAAGTTTAGAGATAGTGAATCTATCAATACCAGCATATATAGTTCCATATTCGGCCTCTAAGGTTTTCCATAGTTCTTTTGCAGTCGAGTGGTTGACTGATACACATCATACATATGGTCGGACAAAACACTAAAGATTATGTTGTAACAATGAAATTCAATTTGTTCAGGTGACAACCAGGATCCAACAAAATCCTGATCTTCTATGTTAGACATAAAACCCAACACGGTCAACCAATATTTTGTTTGTTTTTGCCATCTTTCAAAAAAATTTCCATTAAATTTTTCAGGATTCACACTAGCAATTTCTTCTAAATTAGCCATTTTAAATATTTAAAGAACAGGAGAGCAATAGAGTATATTAATCTGTAATAACAATAAAACAAATACTAATGTTATTGAAAGTGTAAATTTAATTGTCAACAATTTAAGGATAGATAAAATGCACAGTTTTTATACAAATCAAATTTAAACAAAATAATTTATAACATGAACAATTCTAATTAAATATCATGAGTTGTATGAAGTGTTCTATAATGTAGAAAACATCATATGACTCTACAATTTTTATTTTTATTTTTTAAAAATAATAATAATAATAATAAGGAAAAAAAAACTCCCAGAACAAATAAATTCTACAACTTCCAAGAATAATTTATAATTTAATAGAATCAATACTATATGCAGATCTATGTAATCAAACAAGGGACTCACATCTATAATACAAACAGATTTATGTATTGTATTGTAATCAAGCAAGGGACTCACTTTTGCCGAATTGATCGAGAAAATAAAATTTTTAGATTTTTTACCAAATCGACGGAAACAAAAATTCAGATTTTTTTTTTCTAACAGATTTGTTCAAGACCAACAGATTAAATTGTAAAACACAAATAATGTAAAGATTAAATATGTTATAGAATAATGACTTTAGCTTGTTGTGGGAATTGAACAATAATTATTCTAAATCAATTTTGCAAAACACTGATATTAAACAGAATAAAAACATTAATCAAAACAGATTCTAAAAATAGGTTTTTTACCATTTGATAAAACTATACATATATATATATATATATAACAGAATAACAAGAAGATAAGAAAAATGATTCAGAAAATAGCCTATGTAATTGTGAGAGGCACATTAAAGACGTTGTCCTAAAATCATTATGCACTCCCTCCCTGCAGGTTTTAACAATTACAAACGACTACAAGATACAACCCAAAACTTCACAAGATCTGGCAGAATGCACAGTTGTATCAGAAGGATTTGTCAAGTATGTATCAATTGTTTAAAAACGTAGAATATAAAAAAATACAGTAAAGAGCAAAGAGAGAGAGAGAGAGAGAGAGAGAAAGCAAAACAAAATACGTTGTGTTTTTCCTGAGTTAGAGTCCTGTATAGATAAGCTCTATAGTGTCTGTTAGAAACAGATGCACCCATTCCTTTTGAAATCAAATATAAATTTAAAATTCAAACAAATATGACTGTTAAAAGAAATACATAAATAAATACAAATAATATAATAAATAATAAATAAATACAAATAAAATTTTGAAACTTTGAGGAAATCTCTAACATGTTTGTCTATATGGTAAAAAAATATTATTTCTCTTTTGATCCCTGCAATGATGAAATTCTAATTCCGTTCCTAGTAGAAGGAATGATGAGTGAGTGGAGCATCTATTATTTGATCGTCCTGCACTAGAAGTGTTTGGTTTGGTAGCTCTGCAAATATGAGAGTGGATCCAGGCTTCATTCGTAACGTGGCCCACGACCAATGTCCAAATGCAGCTCGCCATCACTAAGGAAGAAGCCAAACAATTCATCAGTCAAGTTGCCACTATCGCCTGGTTTATCTAGAAGTCCAGGAATGAGTTCGTGTTTAATCATGCCTTGGTGGATCCTTATGTCACCGATGATGTTACATATATCAATTAGGGTGTGTTTGTTTTGAAGGATTAGAGGGTGGGATTGGACTATTAGTCTCATCGGACTAATAGTTCATTGTTTGTTTCATTTTTTTTGTTCCGGACTATTAGTCCCACAAATATGGGACTATCCTATCCCATGGGGGAGGGTGGGATAGAAACCATGGGATTGGTATCCCATGGGATTATTTTGTGAAATGTCCATTTTACCTTCCATGCTATTACTTAACAAACAATTAGAAAATGATAAAATAGTCTTTTGAACATTTATAAATTATTTTTTTAGTGTTGTTAATTTAAAATTATATATTAAATAAAAAATTTTAATTATAAATTATAAATTATAAATTATGGCCCTATAAATTAAATTTTTTTAGTGTTGTTAAAAAATTAAATTTACATATTAAATTAAATTATTTTTTTAGTACTGTTAATTTAAAATTATATATTAAATAAAAAATATAAATTATAAATTAAATTTATTTAAAAATAATAAATTATAAATTATGGCCTTATAAATTAAATTTTTTTAGTGTTGTTGAAAATTTAATTTATATATTAAATAAAATTATTTTTTATTGTCGTTAATTTAAAATTATATATTAAATAAAAATTATAAATTATAAATTTAATTTAATTGAAAATAATAAATTAAAATAATTAAAATATTGTGCAAAAAATAAAATAAAACAAATATTTATTTAATCTAGTTAAAAATAATTAAAATATTAAAGGTATGTTTAATATTGCTATTACTTAGTAAATAATTGAAAATGATAAAATAATCATTTATCCTTCTCCATAATATCTCAAACAAACATTGGATAACTAAAAATAGTCCAATCCAGACACCTAATCCCATGACTAAACAAACATGGTCATGTTTGATTCACAAGATTAATAGTGAAGTATTAATAATCCTATTAAATTAGTGTGGTATTCACTATCCAATTGGATTAATATCCATTGGATTAATAATCCCATCCCTACCCCATTACTAATAATCTTACAAATTTGTAGGATTAATTATCCAATGGATTAATAATCCTAAACCAAAATGTTAAATCAAACATAGGATAATTGGGCCCACGGATTAATAATCCCAATCCCATGCTCTAATCCACTCAATCAAACATGCCCAGGATACAAATTTAGTCCAACCAAATAGTCTCGGGACAATGTATCCCAGGACTAATAGTCCGATGGGATTACAATCCCTCATTATTCAGTCCGTCCAAACAAACGCACCCTTAGTGTACTAACTAGTGTACCAATACTAGTTATGACATTATTATTGACCTCACTCATTGATCACATTATAAATACTAAAACCTCTTAAATTATGTCACATCATCAATTGATACACTAATTAGTATATATAACATTATTCTTATGCCACTCATCAAAAAATCAATAGCTTTTGGAAGGAAAGAGGGGATCTTCTTCACCATGGTACTACACCCCCTCAGTCCTCAAGTGATTCTAATAATAATCACATGTCAGCATGGCAATCGCTTTCATGGTAGAGCTAAGTTCAATTGTGATGCAGCTTTTTGCACGCATTCTTCTTCAGCTGCTATTGCAGTGATCCTCAGAGATTCAAAAGGAAACCTTATAGTTGGATGTGCTAAACTCATCAAAGCCACATCTGCTCCGCAAGCTGAGGCTTCTGCAGTGCGTTTGGCATGCCTTATGGCTCGGGCCCTTGCCTTGTCACATCGGAAATTGAGAGTGATAATCAGTGGGTGATTCATCTGTGTTTCTGAAACAGTGCCGCCATGGGAATCTAGTGCTGTAATTCTGGACATTCTGAGTATGCTACTCTGTCTTCCCTTTCTTGCCCCTGGACTAGCAGACACAACAATGGTGCAGCCCATTGGATAGCGAAGGCTTTCTTCACAAATTCTTTACCCTTTAATTGGGTTGTCACCCCCCCCCCCCCCCCCCCGGGTTGCTTTAATTTCTGCTCTTTCTTCAGATGCATCCCCATTTGCCTCTTTAATGAAAGTTTGGGAGTTCAAAAAAAAAAAAAGGGGGAAGGTACCTTCCAAGATGTCAACTCACAACTCACAGATTTACTTATATACAATAAATATGATATAATATTTTTTTGATAACGGGTGTTTGGACCCTGCTCAACTAGTTTTCGGGTAATTGCAAGTTTTTTTCCAACATATACAGGGTGTTCATTGCTTCCATAGTTTCACAAACATGTAATGGAGAGCATCGAAATCGTATTATTCATGCATCTTATGTTCGGTAGACGATTTAGATTAGAACCCACAGAGTATTTTTTTTTTTTTTCATTTTATGTATCTTTTCTAGATTTATCCAAAATTGTCAAATATGATTCCGAGAACTTAATATATGAAAAAATATTGTTTCATTGTTTTGATTAACCAAAAAATCAATTTCTTTAACTTTTTCTCTTTTTTTTTTAAAAATTTCATATTCTATATTGATCTTATTTGAAATATCTCAAAATTATAAATTCATAGATATCAATTTTATTAAAAATGGATTGATAAAAGTCATGTTAAAACAATTAATAAATTGATTTTTTTTCAACATTTTTTTTTTTTTTAAAGTAAGCACAAAATCATCTTTATCAATTTTGGATGGATAAATCTCAAAAAAAAAAATGCATGGAAACAAAAAAAAATTCATCCAAAACAGGCTACCAAACATAACCTTAATTTTAACGGGCACAAGGCACTGAACACCAATAAAAATGGAGCAACAAAGAAAAGAAGGATGGATTCCGGTAGTAAATCGGTGGAAAGGTGGTAGAGGGAAAGGCATGGAAGCATCGCAGGGTCTCTTCTCTGTTTTTGTGGATCATATACCATCAAAAATGGATGCCAAAACATTGTTCAAGTTCTTTTCAAAATTTGGCATAGTTAAGGATGTTTTCATTCCTTCCAAAAGAAGAGTAGTGTCACATTCAAGGTTCGGATTTGTGAGGTTCGATTGTAATGTAGCAGCTGATATAGCCATTCAAAAAGCCAACGGTCTTCTGATGGATGACAAAGTTTTAGAAGTCAAAGCTGCAACCCTTGATAGAAGAAAGAGGGAAGAGCACAACAGGCGAAATCCAGAAGCTGTGAAAACGCAGCTCATCCGGAGATCTTTTGAAGCACACAGATCCAGAGGACATGCTCCATTTGCTGGCCAAAGATCTTTTGCGGATGTTCTGCAGGGGGTGAATAAGAATACCTCCATCAAAGTCACTGAAGAAGGCAACGGTTGGCTCTATGAAAGTGCCATTATCCGACTGAATACAGAACACTCCATCCACAGCGTTCGCGAAGCACTGAAGGAGAAAGGTTTGGAGCATATTTTGGTTCGAAAAGGGGGTGGAAGGGATGTAATAGTAACATTTAACACCCAGGAGGAGTTGAAATCAAACATTGACAACCTCAAATCTTGGTTTAAGGATCTGAGTCAGTTTGTGGAAGAGTTCAAATCCGGAAATCACTTTGTTCAAGAAAGATGTGTATGGCTCAAGTGCTGTGGGGTTCCCTTACATGTATGGAATAGAAGCACTCTCACCAAGATTGGTTGCTTATGGGGCTCAGTTCTCAGCATTGAGGGAGATTTGTGTGAACCAAAATCATTCTCCCACGCCAGGATCAGGATTGCCACTTCAAATATGGAATTTATTGCTAAATCCTTATTTTTGGACTGCAATGGTGAAGATCACAAGATCTTTGTGTGTGAAGACCTCCAACCAGATCTCAGTAGCCTGAACCATAGTGGTATGCACGAGTCCAACACTCTTACAACCTGTTGCAGTGTTGGGGAAGAGAATTTTCCAGTGTTAGATGGTAAGCAAAGGGGAGAAGATGATGAGGTGGCAGCGGGTAAGGACATGTTTGGTGCCGAGCTTGCGTGTCCGATGGACACAATGGTAGAGGAGACACCCTGTGATGGGAGGTCTATGACAGATTTGAGGGAAAAGGCTGACCACTTTTCAAATAGCAATGATGAGAGGCAAAAGTGTATTGAACAAGTTTATACACCTGGGTATATTCGTTGTATGAGAGAAGTTAGTGCAGGTGGTGGTCCAGGCATTAATTTAGAAGTGGACTTGGCCCACTTTGAAAAGCAGCCCGTGAATTGCAGGCCCAATCATTCCATAGGCTCTTCTAGTGGGCCCAACGTACCTGCATCAAACAATGGGTTACTTTCTGGCCCTGTGACCAACTTAAACCCGTGTATGAGGAGTAAATTTGCTCATACACAGTCAGTCCAAGACTCCATCTCAGCCTCCAGTAAAGATCACCAGCAAAACCTGAGGAAAAAAGGGAAAATGAAGTCACAAATGGAGGGGTTCACTAGCTTTGCTAGGATTCATGCGTACACAAACAATGCAGCCAAGAAGCACTATGCTAAATCCGTTATCTACAGGCCTGCTGTTAAAGCTCTAGCCCAGTCTAATTCATTTCCAGGTGAGTCTTCTCTGAGAAACCAGATTCTTTCTGAAGCTGCAGCTACAATTCAATTGGGGAAGTCTCTTGGAATAGACTACCATGGGAAGGAAGGCATTGTGCTCAACAAAATTGCTGAATTAGAACTTAAAGATAAGGAGAAAATTGCCAAGGAGGGGAAGGCCCAGCAGTAAAGGGAAGAAGTAGGGCCTTGCGAGTGAATCAATGGGTTTATCATGAAGTTAATATCTTGGAATATCAGGGGTATGGGGAAGGTGGAGAAACAGGGCAGAATCAAGAGGCTCCTAAAGGACAAAAATGTTGATATTGTTTTTTCCAAGAAACCAAAAAGGCAGTTATATCAGATGGTGATGCTAGAAGGCTATGGGGAAGTAAAAATATGGAGTTTATGTCTGTTGATCCTGAAGGAACAGCTGGAGGCCTGCTATGTATTTGGGATCCTGCAGTTTTCACACTCACTGGCTGCTGCTGTCATAGGAGGTACATTTTACTCTCAGGCTCCTTATATAACACTTTTGACTGTGTCCTGCTCAATATTCATGCCCCCAATGATGTTGGTGCTAGATCTTCTTTTTGGGCTAATGTCTTAAAGCTTAAATCCCTTTTCCCTCTTCCTTGGTGCATGGGTGGTGATTTTAACGAAATTAGACATATCAATGAAAGAGTTGGTTGCTCTAGCAGAGACAGGGGAATGAAACATCTTAATGAATTCATTGGCAATAGTGAGCTTCATGATTTACCTCTCCATGGGAGGAGATACACATGGTGCAATGCCCAGGAATCAGAGAAATGGAGCAGAATTGATAGGATTTTACTAAGTCCTGAATGGATGATTAATTTCTCAATGAAATTGTGGGGTCTACCTAGGCTAATCTCTGACCATTGCCCTTTATTAATGATGGAGGATATCAGAGATTGGGGGCCAAAACCCTTCCGGTTCCTAAATGCGTGGACCCTTCATCCTAGCTTTGCTCAGTTATTTGTCTCATCATGGTCAGATACCTCTTTTGTTGGCTGGTCTGGGTATATACTCTCCCAAAAGCTAAAGCATCTGAAGCAAGTCTTAAAATCTTGGAACATTCAGGTGTTTGGCAATATGACATCTAAAATAAAATCTTCAGAAGATGAACTACATGCTATGGATATCACAGCAGAGGAAAGAGCACTGAGTGCTTCAGAAAAGGCACGAAGAAGGGAGGTTAAAGGTGAGTTGTGGAAGCTATACAGAATGGTAGAATGGATGTGGCATCAAAAATCCAGATTGAATTGGGCTATTAATGGGGACAAAAACAGTAGGTTTTTTCATGTGGTTGCAAGTTCTCGGCAAAATCGAAATCTCATCAACTCTATTTCAGTAAATGGAGTGTCCATTGAGGATCCTACTGGAGTTAGGCAACAAATTCTACTTCACTTTAAGGCCCAATTCTCTGAATCATGGGTTAACAGGCCTTCTTTGTCAGGGGTGTTCAACACCATTGACCCGGAATATGTCTCTCAACATCTGGTAGCTGAGTTCAGCGCAGCTGAGGTACTTGCAGCAATCAAAGACTGTAACAATAACAAAGCTCCAGGCCCCGACGGGTTCAACCTATTGTGTTATCAGAAATTCTGGAAGGTTATGAAGCTGGACATAATGCAATTTTTCAAAGAGTTTCATGCTAACAGCAAGCTTGCATATGGCATCAATAGCTCATTTATCACCCTTATTCCCAAGGTGGACAACCCTATTGGTCTAACTGACTACAGACCTATTAGTCTTGTGGGATCTATATACAAAATTTTGGCCAAAGTCTTAGCATCCAGACTAAAATCAGTGCTCCCCTCAATCATCGGTGAAACACAGACAGCATTCTTGGGAGGAAGAAATATTCTGGATGGGGTGTTTATTGCTAATGAGGTAGTGGATGGTTGGAAGAAGGCCAAAAAACAAGGGTTGATTCTCAAATTGGACTTCGAGAAAGCTTTTGACTCTGTCAACTGGGAATTCTTATTTTCTTTGATGGCCAGTTTTGGGTTAGGGGGTAAATGGATCACTTGGATGAAGATTTGTGTCTCGACAGCTAGAATCTCCATTCTAGTGAATGGCTCACCTACTGAGGAATTCTCACCCCATAGGGGCCTTAGACAAGGAGACCCGCTCTCACCTTTTCTATTCAACATTGTGGCGGAAGGCCTTAACATTCTTCTTGTCAGAGCCCTCAATCTTGGCATTCTCAAAGGGGTAGTTGTTGGGTCTAACAATGTTCTTATCTCACATTTGCAATTTGCCGATGATTCAATCCTTTTTTGTGAAGCTGATAATGATCAATTGATATCCATTAAAAGGGTTCTCAGATGCTTTGAAGTATTATCTGGCCTCAAAATTAACTACCACAAGAGTGTTGTGTGCGGTGTTGGTGTAGATGAAGGTTGTTTAAACACCTTTGCTTCTCTTCTCAATTGCAAAGTGCAGAGTCTTCCATTAAAATTTCTGGGGCTACCTCTAGGGGCAAATCCTGGAAGGAAATCTACTTGGAAGCCTGTAATTGAAAAAATAAAGGCTAGACTGTCAGGTTGGAAGAGAAAATTGTTGTCCTTTGCTGGTAGATTAACTCTAATCAAGTCCACTCTATCTAGCTTACCTATTTATTTCCTTTCCATGTTTAAAATGCCTGAAGGAGTGGCTAAGGAAATAGAAAGGATAGAGGCTGCTTTCTTATGGGGTAGTAGTGATCTTAAAAGGAAAGTGCATTTAGTGAAATGGGAGGAGGTTACAAAGAGAATTGATCAAGGGGGTCTAGGCATTAGAAGGGTCAGAGATGTTAATATTTGTCTCCTTCTCAAATGGTGGTGGAAGTTTGGAATTCAAACCAATGCTCTCTGGAGGTCTATTGTGTGCAGCAAATATAATATTAACAACTCCTGTTGGCTCCCTCCCTTGAGTTTCTCATACAAGCATTCTAGAGTCTGGAGGGACATCCTCACAATTGGGGCTCTTAATAGGCCTATCTTTAGTTTCTTTGTGGACAAATGTGGTTTCAAGGTTGGGAATGGCAGTAGAATCAGATTTTGGATTGATAGATGGTGTGGTGGCATCTGTTTGAAATCTTCTTTTCCCCTTCTTTACAGTTTATCAATTGATAAGGAAGGTTCCCTTAATCACTATTTCGCAAGGAGGTCAAGTCCATTTGTTTGGAATCTCCCCCACAGAAGAGAGCTTTATTCATGGGAATTGGCTGAAGAGGTGAGATTGAATGCTCTGTTATCTTCTGCTCCATCTCTGTGGTTGGATTGTGAAGACTGCTTAGTTTGGTGCACTGATTCTGGTCAGAGCTTCTCTGTCTCTGCTCTCTATTCTCACTACTCATCTCTCCTTGGCCCTCAACTCAAGGTTAGCAAATTTGTTTGGAATTCATTATTGCCACCCAGAGTTTCTTTTTTCACCTGGCTAGCCTGGAAATCTAGAATCAAATGTTCTGAATTTCTGCTCAAGATTGGTGCTCTTGACAGCAATGCTTCTCCCCTCTGCCACTTTTGCAACTCTGAAGTAGAAACAGCTCCCCATGTACTGCTTCATTGCTCTTTCTCTTGGTCAATCTGGTCTGTAGTTATTGAGGAATGGGGCTTACATTGGTGTATTCCTAAGTCTGTAGAAGGCCTGCTTTATTGGTGGATGAGTTGGAAATTCAATAAGTTAGACAGACTAATATGGAGAGCAACCCCCTTAATTGTACTATGGTCTATTTGGAAACTCAGAAATGAGTGTGCATTTTCTAATGCACAACCCTCTCCTTCAGGATTGCTTGACCTTATAAAATTCAGATCTGCCATTTGGCTCAAAGCTTCCATTAAGGAATTCCCATACTCAGTTGATGATCTCGTCTACAATTGGAGACAGATCAGGGGCGGAGTTTAGAGCTCTGGATTTTGTTTGAATGCTTTCTGGGTTGATGCAGTCTGTTGCATTATTAGTGTTCTGTCAGTGAGTCAATGCATTGGTGTTCTGTCTGCTGCGTTTGTCAGTCTTGGAGGTTTATCTGTCTGCCGTGTTCTGTCCAGCTGGGTTTGGGAGTTGGTGCTAATATCTGTGCATCTAATGCACTGCCTTCTGTTCTATTTTCGGAGATGCCTATTTCGGAGATTTGATTTGCATGCAGGTTTGATGTTACTTGGAGATTTCTACTGTCAGCTGGAGGTATGACTTATCTAATTTGGCCCTGCCTCCTGTTCTGTTCTGCTCTGCTAGTTTGGTCTGTGCATCTGTTGCAAATTGCTACTGCTCTGTGCATCTGTTGCAAATTGGTCAAGTAGGCTGAAGTAGTGAAATGCTCTGCAGATTGGTTTTGTTCAGTGGGTGTTAAGCTGGTCTGCGTTTTGTTCTGCTAGTGAAATGCTCTGCAGTTTGATCTGCTGGTCTGCTAGTTTGTTCTGCTGGTCTGCAGTTTGTTCTGCTGGTCTGAGGCATGCTCTCGGTATTGGTTTT